>CM053627.1:33611937-33669843 GCA_028646595.1 Phalanger gymnotis
TGCCCATCAATTGGGGAATGGCTGAACAAGCTGTGGTATATGAAGGTAATGGAATACTACTGTGCTATAAGAAGTGGGGATGATACGGACTTCATAACAACCTGGAAGAACCTACATGACATAATGCTGAGTGAGCGGAACAGAGCCAGAAGAACATTGTACACAACCACAGATATATTGATTCTGTGATGACTAACCCCGACAGACTTCGTTCTTCTCAGCAACACAATATGCAGAGACAGCCCCAAAGGACTTGATGGAGAGGGCTATCTACATCCAGAGAAAGAACTACGAAGTATGAATGCAAATCGAGGCACACTTCAGTCTCGCCTTTTTTCCTCTCCACTTTTTTTTTTCTTCTCTCTTTTGTATTTGTTGTTGGGTTGTGGTTTTTTTTTTTGGTTCTGTTTCGCCTTTCTCATGAGTCATGAGAAAATGTATAAATTAATTCAATGACTAGTTATACCTGGAAGTTATATGGGACGCCATGCCTTCTTGGGGAGGGGGGGGAGGGAGGGAAGAAAATCTGGAACCCAAAATTATGTAGAATTGTATGTTGCAATCTAAAAAAAAATGGAAAAAAAAAGAACTAGAGGGAAAGGGGAAGATGAGAGGTGGGAGGTGGGAGTGGGGGGAGAACCTGTGATTATACTGGTGCATGGACTTTGCAACTTAGGAGCGTCATCTGCGGCATTGAGAAGTTAAGACTTGCCTAAGGTCATATAGACAGGATGGGTCAAAGGTAGAACTCAACCCAGGTGGTCCTAACTCAGAACTCACCTTGCTACCCACTTTACCAAGATGCCATTATTTTGTTATTACTATTCTATTATATATCATTATAATTACAATAGAAATTAGGAATCACGTCTATATATTGCCAAAATTTAGCACCTACTGAGAAAGTGCTCTCTCGTTGGCACAGACCATCCCCAGTGCCTATGCACACCTCCTCACCTGCCTCTATGCTTTTCAGTTTCATCTCCTCTGTGGGGATACTTCCCTGATCCTCCCACTTTACATTTCCCAACACACCTTCTGGTCTTCACTGGATCAGAAGGCCAGAAACACACGTCACACTCGCTGGCTTTCATTAACTCCCAGAGGACCGCTCCCCCTATCTGACAAACATGAAGTCCTGAAACATCCTTGCGGACCCAACAAATGAATCAACTTATTCCCAGAGCATTGTCATGGACCAAACCTGTCATCTACAATCACCCACACATAACACCAAGCCATAAGAATTTAAAGTCATTTTTAATGGATGCCACCATGCCAAATAACCATCATTTTCCAGCTACATGAAATGAAAAACTTTTAAAAGCTAAAGGTCTAGAGGAAGAACTCAAGACCAAGATGAGCTATCAATCATCCCTGCTGTCCTATCTCCCACAGGACTCGTCCCAAAAGTACTTTCACTGAACGCACGGAAGACGAGCTTACATCCCAATATTTTAATTGATTATCCCCCTCCCCTCAAAAAAAGCCCACATTTTCTCCACCTGTGCAAAATGACTTGTTCCAAGACCATTTCTATCTGAGCTTCATCAAAAAAGATGAGAAGGAAGGATATAATGATAATAATGATAATGGGAGCTGACGCTGATGTTTTTTTACGTTACTTTGCATCAATTTTTTCATTGGAGTCTGTGAGGAGGGTACCACAGGTATCAGCATTCCCATTATACAGATAAGAAAACAGACTACTCACTGACAAGTCCAGCTATTTCTGACTCCAAACCTGGTACACTACCTACCATACCACACCACCTCAAAAAATTTAACCCCCTCTACCACCAGAGTTGGTCTCCTGGTGCCTAGGCCCTCCTAGTATCAAGCCAAGCCCCACTGGGGCATGATTTCTGCTATTTGAAATCTCCTCATTGGAGGTTGGAGAGCTTTTACTTTCTTCCTGAGAAAGGAAGTCATTTCTCAACAGGTTGCCCCACACACGGGCCTGAAAAGCAGAAGCCTGCCAACCGAGAGAGCAAGGGTGCACAAGGCTGGCAATAGGTTCTCTGCAACCTGCCCATCCTAAGAAACATCGTGAGGCTGCAGAAAAAGCAGGGTCAGATTTCCTCCCTTTTCCTCCCTTTTCAGGAGGTTTGTGCAGAAACAAGAGAAAAAATTACTGCGATAATACGAAAGTTTGGTCTCCTTTACAGACCGAGTCCAGTCTCCCCTAAACTGCTACAAAACCCAGGGCCTGAAGCTTATGACGGTCGGATTAGGCCCCACCCACATGGAATGAGAATAATCTTCCTGTTGCCTTCTGTATTTAGGTACAGGAAAACTGCTCTGGACAAGTGGGGGAGTTGGGAAAGCCATCAGAACACTATCAGATGCAGACTATTCTTAGAGACATGTATTTTTATTTTGAAGCAACATCCATTCCAAGATATTTAAGGTTCGTACACACAAAAGTTAATTTTAAATTTTTTTTAAAAAAACATCTCTCACCACAGGCTTACATTACATGAAGGCAGGCAGATGCTCACTGCCTCTTAAATTGTGTGGTATGTAATTTTAAATTATTTATTTAACTGTGTACACGTTATAGACTCTCCTCACTCCAATAGAATGTAAGCTCCTTAAGGGGAGGAGTTTTTCGGTTTTTTTAATCTCTAGTACCTAGCAAAATGCCTGACACACAACTGGTGTTCCTGCACGAATGAAGACTTGTTTAGTAAGCACTTAGGAGCATAGGATCATATTTAGGGCTGAAAGGGACTTTATATTTGACCCGGTGTATGTGTTTCTCAACGAGTGGGTGAGATATCACTACTTCCTTTACTATTTTTGGTCCCATCTATGCAAGCACTGGGAACCTCATCTTAAATCACTGCAGTTGCTCCTGCCCCCACCCAAGTTAAGGGCTCAAGAAGCTGCTCCGCCCCCTGTCTAGGTCCACTAATTAATTATGTAACTCTGGGGGTCATACCTTCATTCCCACTTTGGAATTGCCACCCTGGGGCTCAACTGCCTTGATTGGTGAGTGCAAAGAAGCCCACTCTACCAGGCCAGTCCTTCCCAGATCCGATGCTGTCCGCCCAGGCAGTCTGACCTTCTGCCCAGTCCTGCTTTCCTTTTGTTTTTGATCTGGTTATGGTCGCCTAATCAATGCCACCATTGCTTCTGGAAGGGGTCTCCACTGACTGCCCCATAGCTCCACTCAACATCCCTGAGGCTCCCCAGACCAAAACTCCCTGCCATGGCCACCGCTATGCTTCCTGGAATGTAAGGTCCTTGAAGGCAGGGACTACTGTCTTGCTCTTGTGTTTGTTGTCCTATGGCTTGGCACAATGGCATGAAAAGTGATGGGTTTAGTCAGGAAGACTTGAGCTCAGATACTGCTTCACACACTCACTGGGAGATCCTGGGCAAGTCATTTAACCCTGTTGGCCTCAGTTTCTTCATCTGTGAAATGAGCCAGAGAAGAAAATAGCAAATCACTCCAGCATCTCTCCCAAGAAAACCCCAAATGGGGTCACAAAGAGTCAAACACGACTGAAATGACCAAACAACAAGAAAAAATAAATGAATAAATAATAGTTTTTATTATATTTCTACATAAATTATATAAACATAAATTATATTTATTATATTATAAATATATATGAATAAACCTATTATAAATAAATAAAAACTACGATGAGTTCAGTTGTGCTAATAATAATGATAAAAACAGTAACAGCTAGTATTTACATAGTACCTACTACGCACCAGGCACATATTATCTCTTCTGATCCTCACAACAACCCTGGGAGAAAGGCGCTATGATTACGATCCCATTTTACAGTTGAGGAAACAGAGGGCCAGCAGATGAAGTATCTACAGCTAGTAAGTGTTTTAGACCCAGGTCTTCCAGTTTCCCAAGTCCAGACCTCTCTCCCCTACGTCATGCATCTACATCCATTTGGAAAACCGTAAGAAGCCTCAAGGTCCAGGGAGTAGAGTATGGAGCTTGTAGTTCCAGAGATCCAGGTCCAAGTCTGGCCTCTGACACTGAACCAGCGGGGTGACTCTGGAGAAGACGACCTCCTTGTGCATCTCCTTAGCCAGAGACTAGCTGCGATCTAGGGAGACTCATTCACATAATGCTTAAGAGTCAAGAGATGTACTATATATTCAGTGTATTGATTTTTTTTTTTTTGCTTCTTTGTCCACTTAATAGTCTGACTGCTTACTTATGGATCCTCGGACCCCTTATGAATCTCCGCAAAGACCCAGCATTTCAGAATCACCACTGCAAGTTACAGAACATTTCTTCTAAAATGCTTCTTTAATTCTAAATCAATGGCCCCTCTCCCAGCATGGAAGGGGCCCTAGGCACGCTCCCTTCACAAGATCTGAGAGACAGACCGGAATGGATGTGGCTCACCCAAAGGTCAAAGCGGGACTCCAAAGGGGCAGAGACCAATGGGTCCAATACCAATCCCAGCCACTGACTGAGGATCACAAGGGCCCTCCTCTTTCTGAAAAGCTCGGTGGGGAAAGTGTGCGCAGGGGAGAGTAGCCCTGATTCTTACTCCCCACTCTGCCAAAGACTAACTGGGCAAGGCATTCATTCTCTCCGGGACTGCAGCTTTATCTGTTCAAATGAGAGAGTTAAGACCCTTAGTTCTCTTCCAACCCCAGAACGCTGTCATTCTTTTCAAAAGTTCTGAGTACTTCACATTGATCCTCATAACTGCTGCAATTCAGGGCACTATAATTATCCCCAGTTTACAGATGAGGAAACTGAGGCCAAGAGAGGTTTGACTTGTCCAGGGTCACATCTAAGGAAGAATCTGAACTCAGGTCTTCCTAACTCCACTTTGCCTTCTACCCTCCTCCATTCAGACACAGCCTCAGACACTTTCTAGCTGCGCCATACTAAGTAAGTCACAATCTCTGTGCGCCTCATTTCTTCATTGATAAAATGGAGATGATGACCGGGAGTTTAAAATAGCATAATATCTATAAATTACTTCACGAGCTTTAAAGCACTATAGAAATGTGAGGGCCTGGCATACAGTAGGTGCTCAATAAATGCTTGTTCGTTTCTTCCTCTTATTAATCATTATTAGCAATAGTAGTAATACAACACAGAGTTAGACACGACTGAAAACAACAGAAATGTGAGTGCCTGGCATACAGTAGGTGCTTAATAAATGCTCGCTCCCTCCTGTTGTTACTGTCATTATTAGCAACAGCAGCAATGTATAGTTTGCTTCCTTTGGCACCAGGAAGGTGTCACACCAAGAGAGGAGATGATCTGGGTATCTGGGTCCCCACATCGCATCTATCAGGGTGGCACCATCTGGAGGGAAGGGTATTTATGACTCTAGATGCCGTGTGGGGGTGAACACACATGTAGATATCAAATAATTTGGCCTC
Organism: Phalanger gymnotis; assembly: GCA_028646595.1. NCBI lineage: Eukaryota > Metazoa > Chordata > Mammalia > Diprotodontia > Phalangeridae > Phalanger > Phalanger gymnotis. The sequence continues at coordinate 33,617,320 of CM053627.1, forward strand.
GCTGTCATTAAAACCACATCCTCTTTTCAAACTTAAAAAGTACCACAGTCTCTTAATTTTCCAATTGCATTATCATTTATTGCCTTCTGTTTTTCTCTTCAGTTCACTTTGGAATGCACGCCTCTCCTCTCCTACCCAGCAAAACTCCCCTGATAACAAAGATATCTCTTTTTAAAAACGGGGAGGGGAGGGAGAGGAGGGGAAGAGTTCAGCAAAACCAGCACATCAGCTATAACATGCCAATACCCAATACAACGAAGGGAAGGAGGTAGCCTGACTGCTTATAACAGGTTCGGTCAGTCTGTCAATCAATAAGCATTTATTGAGAACCTCCTACATGCCGGGCATTGCGCTATAAGCTGAAGAGACAAAGGTAAAAGGTATCCATCAACCAGTCAGTTCCCATTCATCTCTCTCGGAAGCCTAAGAGGGAATTGGCTCCGCTTTGCCACCACAAGTGGGCCTTTAAAAGACTATTCTGATGCTGACTCAGAGAAATGCCATCCTCTGTCACCAAGAAGTCGCTTTCCTCCATATTTACACTTGATAAAAACTCTCCAAAAGTCTGAGCCAGAGAAGAAAAAGACCAGATGATCCATGACCAGAGATTGGAATTCTAAGGGACCTGAGAGGTTACTGGCCCAATCCCACCCGGGTTTTGTTTGTTTCAGCCGAGGAAATGAAAACCCAGAAAGGGAACAGAGTTGTCCAAGGTCATACATTGCTGTGAGCAGGTGAGGAGGGGCAGAATTTGAACACAGGTCCTCTTGCTCCTAAGCTGCCTCTTAGAGCACAAACCCACATCCTACTTAAGCCAATCCAACTGCTGCAGTGAAAACTGTTTTCTGGATCGGAGATTCGGTTACCAGATTTTCCAGTCTGACATTTAGAGGGCTGATTTTGGTGCGGACAGCATTCACAAGCCACATGTTGGCTGCATCTCCAAATGGGCACCGGGCCTCCAGTCCTCTCTTCTTTATTCACGGGAGAATTGCAAGAGAACAGCAGGAGTCCTTGGGGACAGAGTAGGAACTAAGAAAAGCTCGGATTTTACAAAGTAAATAAATGCTAGCTCAGGGGAAAGATTTTACTTCATGTTTAGAGGCATCATAGCATATTGGGTTTAGAGTCAAGAGGATCTGGACCCTGAGCAAGTCTCTCCACCTCATGATCCTCAGTTTTCTCAACTGCAAAATGGGAATGATACAGCACAGAGAGTCGGACATGACTGCAAAACGATCTAATAATAACAAAAACCTCCCAGAGTTTTTGTGAAGATAAAATGAGATGCATATTTGTACAGTGCTTTACACACAGTAGGTACTTAATTTGTTCCCTCTCCATTATGTCTTCCCTCTGAGATTATCTTCCATCTACTCTATGTAGTTATTTACATGTGGTCTCTCCTATCAGAATGGAAGCTCCCTGAAGGCAGCAACTCTCTTTGTCTTTCTTTGTATTCCCCTGTGCTTATCATAGTGCCTAGTACACAGTAGGCACATAATGAATGCTTGCTGACTGACTTCGAAGATCACCTTCTATCTACTTGGTATATATCTTGTATTTATCCAGTTATTTACATGTTGTCTTTCGTTAGAATGTAAGCTCCCTGAAGGCAGGCACTCTCTTTGCCTTTCTTTGTATTCTCCAGTGCTATTATTACAGCGCCTGGCACAAAGTAAGCACATAATGAATGCTTGTTGACTTGAAGATTCCCTTTCATCTACTTCACCTTCCTGGCTAGGTCCTTGTAACATTACAAACTTTACATCTCAGAACCCTAAGGCGCTGTGCTTTGCAAAGGGTGAGCTCTCAGAATCTACCTCCCCCAGAGTTATGGGGACCTCCAACAGAATTGTGAAGACTTTAAAGTGGACTAGGAATTTCAGGCAGCTGGCGGTGCCATGGATACAGCATCGAAGTGAACGAGATCTTCATTCAAATCTAGCCTCGGCTACTTCCTAGTTGTGACCTTGGGCAAGTCACTTAACCCTCTCTAGAGGTCCAAAAGCAGCTCGGGAAGATGAAAACCAGATAGGAGACACCAATAAGAAGGTGAAAAAAAGCACTGAGGAAGATCTCCTGGGTCTCAGAAGCTCCTACCCAAGCCCTCAAAAGAGCTTTAGACTCTTCTTCCCCAAAGGGCCAACAGCTGAGGCCCAGATGAAGCCACCTGGAAGCAAAGTGAATCCAAGAGGTCCCAGGTCCACACCACAACTTCCTGGCTTTGTAGAGGTTCCAACTGGTGTTATGAGAATGTGGGAGGCTTAACTCAAGCCTCCAAAGTCCCATCAGGATCCTGGCCCAGAATAACATGTCTCTGTGAGCAAAGGATTAGAATTCACAACCAGCACCTAACGAGGCAACTCACCCCAAGAGGTGAGCCTTGGAAGGAGCAGGTCTGGAGAGGGCCCTGGGAGTCTTCCCCAGCCCCTCCAGACAATTCCAAGGATTGTAACTGCTGCTGGCTCACACTGGATGCCTCTTCCCTGGCCTTCCTCCCCAGGAATTCAAAACAGCCCTCTGCTTTGCTGTTTATTTATGGTTTCAATTAAAATCCAAAGTAAGGTCTTTTGAATTCTTCCAGGTACAAGTGGCCACAAACTGGATTAACTAACTACTCCCTGGAGGGTGAAAGTCTCCTGCCAGATTTCCAAATTAGGGAGGGAGAGAAGGGGGGGGGGAGAGAGAATGAGACAGAGAAAGAAAGGAGAAGAGAAACAAAGAGGAGAGACAGAGAAACAGAGACAGAGAGAGAGAATGGAAAGAGAGACAGAAGGAGGAGAGAGAGAGAATGGAAAGAGAGACAGAAAGAGAAGAGGAGAGGGAGAGAGAGAGAAAGAAGGAGAGATAGAGAGACAGAGATTGAGAGAGGAGAGACAGAGAGAGGAGGGAGAGAATGGAAAAAAAGTGAGAAGCAGAGAGAAAGAGAGAGGAGAGAAGAGAGAGAGAAGGAAAAGTCACCTGTTCCTCCCTACCACCCCCCTGCTCCCTGTTTTATACATCTATGAATATCTAACCAGCATAGACCTGACCAGACCAAACTCAGGAAACCTGGATCCAAATTCCACCTGTGGTACTTCCTAGTTACATGATCATGGGAAAGTCATTTATTGCTGAACCTCTGTTTCATCACCTATATAAATATGCATATTATATGTGTGTGTGTGTACATAAAATCCTATTCCTCATCTATAATATTCAGATTACTTACCTCACTGGGTTATTAGGAAAATCCTTGTAAACCTTAAAATGCTATAGAAATGTGACTATTATTAGGCCATCAAAGACAGATGATTGACTATTTTATAATCATTTCTAATAAGTTTAGTCGTCTGGTTTCAGAGCACATAGGACCATCACTCTAGAGCTAGAAACGAAGTCTTGCTGTGGTTTGGTTGTTTTTCAGTCATGTCCAACTCTTCATGACCCCATTGAGGGTCTTCTTGGCAAAGATACTGGAGTTTGACATTTCCTTCTCCAGCTCATTTGACAGATGAGAAAACAGAGGCAAACAGGGTTAAGTGACTTGCCCAGGTAGTATAAGCCAGATCTGAACTCAGGTCTTCCTGACTATAGGCCCAGCACTACCTGCTGAGACCATCTCATCCAATCCCTTCAATTTACAGATGGGGAAATGGAGACGCAAGGAGGTTAAGTAGTTTTTCCCAACGGCACATAGGAAGTTAGTAGAGAAGCCAGGACTTTAGTCCTGTTCCTCTTCCCGCTATGCTATAGAATGGCACTAGCCCACAGTTGATTAAAAATAGAAAATGAGTTTAGAGAAAAACAAAAACAAATAAAACCAAAAACATACACTCTGCGGATAGGGAAAAAGACAAAACTATAAAACCAGGCACAAGAAGTAAAAGCACAGCAGCTGGGGACCAGTTACTATGAAAGGAAGCTGATCTACATCCCTCAACAGCCCAATAACGACAACCCCAAATCTGAGGATCTGGGTTCATACAGAACAAGTTTGATACAACAGGCCTCTCCCTAATCCCACTTGTTCTGACTACATGTTCCTTGACCAGGGCCCCAGTCATGTGCAATGCACTCCAGCTACAAGGAATAAAGATATAGCCTCCTCCTTAAGTACCACAGAGCAGGGCAGTCACAGAGAGAACTCTGGATTTGGGCTCAGGAGAGACAGGTTCAACACTTCAGTAAAGAAATTGCAGGTTGGAATACACCACCCTATCCCCCCCACCCTAAAAAAAGACGTGGATAGTAACATACTCACAACTAACCCAAGGGGTTATGGGGATGACACTTTGTAAATCTTACAACACTATAGCAATAGGACACATTGATGTTTCCGTGTTTAGAGGGGAATTTCCTAAGCAGAAGATGAAGCAAAGGCATAGACCAATTCATCTATTTCCAAGAAAGAAAGACAACACACGAGTTAAATCAGGCAGCGGCCTGAGCAGCAGACACACACAATGACTCTTCTATGTCGATGGAAATTGGGTGGTTTATTTAGGAGATAGCATTTTTAAGGAGACAGAAACAGACAAAAGACTTAAATATTCTAGAGTTTTCATGAAGAAAGCAGAGTTTCCACAATGGAAATTCTCTATGCTGATGAAGTCACAGGTCCCAACACCCTTTCTCACCACCGCCCAAAAATAATTTTAGCCAGTCCTCATCCATGTCCCCAAAGCCCCAAGCATGGTTCTGTTTCACTAGACAGTAAGCCCAGTGGTCTAGAGCTGGAAGGAAACGTAAAAGATCACCTAGGCCAATCACCCATTTATAGGTTAGGAAATTGGTGCCCAGGTGAATTTACAGTTTCACAGGACCACGGATTTAGGCCTGGAAAGGGCCATGGAATCCTTTTCTTTAGAGTAACGGTTTGCAAAGTTTTCAGTCTCAGGATTCCTTCATACTCTGAAAAACTGAAGCCCACCCCCCCAAAAAAAAGTTTTGTTTATGGGGATTTACTCTATTGGAAATTAAAAGAGATTCATTTTAAAAATATTAATTCAATTAACATAACATGTTTATGAAAAGTAACTAGTATCCCAAAATATGAAGGAGAAGAATGAAATTTAGTGTTGGGGACATATTCTTATAAATCTCTAACATCTGGCTTTAATAGGAGATTAGAAGATTCTCCTGTTTTCCTATATTCAGTCTGTGTGGCCATATTGTTTTGGTTGAAATATATGAAGAAACTCCAGTGTCACACAAATACGTAGCTGGAGGAGAGAGAAGTATTTTAATAGGCAAATATTATCATAGTATTGTTATGAAAATTGTTTTAATTTCAAGGGTTGCCCCAAAAGGATCTCAGGAACCCCCAGGGGTCTGTAAACCAAACTTTGAGAAGTGAGGATTTTACAGAAAAGGAAATTGAGTCCCAAAGGGGTTCATTGATCGAGTGAATCTAGATCAGTGAGCTAGAGCTGGAGGGGACCTCAGAGGTGTGGTCCAACCCTTCCATTCTACAGATGAAGAAACCAAGTGACCAAGCCAATTTACCTGCCTGAGAACACATAAGTAGTGACAGAACGGTCATTCAAACTCCCATCTCTGACCAAGTTCAACATTCTTTCCACAGACCCAGGAATACCCCTTCACCTTGATTCCTTTCCCCTTCCCCCTTCGGGAATACAGCTAAATGACCGCTTTTGGTCCAAAATAGAAAAAGGCCATCCCATGGTCAGCCCAGCATGGAGCGAGATACAGATACTCGTAAATAACTTCCAAGCCTCCACCTCAGGCCAGTTGTCTGCTGAAATGTCCCTTTAACACAAAAACAGAAGGGGGGAAAAAAAGATAGGTAAAAGAAAGCCCCATTGTCACCCTCTCTGTGTGTGTTTTGTAATGGAAAAACTCATGTAGACAAGAGACACACACAAGGGCCTGATTATCATTCCTGACCATGGCCTCCTGATTGGCAGATAAAGCTTCCCCACTGAGCTCATTTCAAGTCAAATGTCAGGAAGGACAGAGGAGGGCTGGCTTCAGAAAGTCTGCCCGGCCCAAAAGGGATGTGTGGAGGCCAGAAGAGCCACGCCTCAGCCATCAGGGACAGGTAATCAGGAGACAGGACAGCTCCAAGAAAGGAAAGCCTTCCCAGGATCGGACCTCAGTCCCCTTGGAGTTTATGGCTGGGGTGACTTCAGGAGGAATGGCACCCAGCCCAGCCCCACCCACACAGCATCCCTGCTATATTTTTATTCTCTTCCTAATGTTTGGACAACTAAAAAAAAAAGTAACTACTGGAACAGAAAGCATATGAAAACAATCAATGCCAGGATAATAGTTCTAGAGCAAGAAGGAAGCTCAGAGGCCACTCTAGTAACACCCCTCTCATTTTACAGATGAGGCAACCAAGACCTGGCCTTACCTGAGTGACTTATCCGAGGTCATACAGGTTATAAGCCCCGGAAGAAAGATTTTTAAGGGTTGGAAGGGGACTTAGAAGCCATTAAATACAACCTTCGAATTTTACATGTGGGGAAACTGAGTCCTACTCCCTGGATTTCACCCATAATAAACGCTGATGGGTGATTAAAGGAAAGTACTACACTGTACAGGTGGGGTGAGCAGAGAGGAAGGAATCCCAGCATTCTTAGCTCTGTTGGCTTCCAGGGATGCCCAACTCCCATGCCTCTCCCAAGGCTCCATCCCTCAGAGGCAACAGGGTGTGGTACAAAAACACTGGCTTGGGAGTTTGAATTCCACCTCTGGCACTTACTGGCTGTGTGACCCTGGGCAAGTCGCTTAAGCTCAGGCTAGGTCTCAGTTGCTGTATCTGTAAAATGAGGGGAAGGGCTAGACTCAATGGCCTCAGAATCTCTGTCTCGTTTTCAAGCTAGGACCCCATGACCCTCAGCATTGAGCACAGGGCTCTGCAGACATTTAACAAATGACAGTTAGATAGAGCAGAGGTCAGCAAGGACATGTTAACCACACTACTATGCCTGAAATCCAAACATAGATCATGAAATGACAGCAGAGAAGGACCTTGTGAGTTCACGTGGTCCAAGCCCCTCATTTTATAGATGGCTTGGAGGCCCCAGAGAGGTCAAGCGGTGTCACACAGTTTCTAAGGAAGAGGATCTCCATTCCCATTCCTTCCTCAGATCTAGGTAGTGACGTATCAGACACCATAAAACAAGGGTTCCTAACCCTTTTTTTTTTTTTTTGGTAACACGGACCCTTCTGACAGTCCAGCAAAAAAAACTCCAGTCGCCTCTGCAGAATAGTATTTTAAACACTAAAAGACAAAGGATTCCAAAGGAAACCAACTGTAGTGAAATATAGTTATCAAAGTCTGAAAAACAAAGTTCACGGACCACCCCCCTCGGGTTAAGGACCCCAGCCACCGAGCTGAGACACTGACAGGTTCTTTCTATCAACCAGGGCCACCTACAAATTGAGCATCCAGAGCTGATACCCGCTCCTGCCTCCTCTCTCCTTCATCTGCAACCTCTAACTGGGACTATAAGCAGGAAGGGCAGAGAGTAAACCCAAAGGGAGAATGGCAAGGCTCCATTGTTTCTGCTAAAGTCATGAAATGAACCGGCCCTAGCCCTGGAGAAGAAGGAAGGAAATGCACCATCCTTTCACTGAAGAAGTGGGGGATTCTGGGGATGGAGTCCTGCTTATGCAGATGGTTTTGCTTGGGGTTTTGTTGTTTCTTGTTTTGTTTCAAGGGAAGGCTCACTGGAGACAGGCCGGGGTAATATCTGGAAATGATTGTGATGGGAAAACAAAAGGCATCAATAACAAATAATATCATACTTTAAGAATAGTGATCGTCAATGAATAAACAGTTATTAAGCACCTACTGTGTGCCAGGCACTGTACTAAGTGCTATATTTACAAAAAGAGGCAGAAGACAGTTCCTGCCCTCAAGGAGCTCACAATCTAGTGTAAATAAATAAAATCAATACAAAGCAAGCCATATGAAGGATGGAAAGGACATAATTACAGGGAGAAGGCCCTGGAATTAAGAGGGGCTGGGGGAGGCTGCCTATAGGAGGTGGGGTTTTAGCTGGACTTAAAAGAAGGCAAACTCCAAAGTTCCCAAAATAGGATAATCACTGTTGTGAAAGAGGTATGGAGTCTGGAGGAAGTGGCTTCCAACCCCACCTCACCTCACACACTTCACAAGCTGGGTGACTACAGGTGAATTATTTACCTCTCTGAACCTCAGTCTCTTCTTCTGAGGAAAAGTGGGGATAGTATCAGCGCCTTCACCCCACAGAGTTATTGCTAGGATCTAATAAGATATCAAATATTAGTAAAGTACTTAGTATGGTCCTGGCACATAGTAGGTACTATGTAAGTGCTTATCTTCTTTTCTTCCTCAAATCCTACACTGGAATCACTGGACTTGGTGGACAGAGCCCTGAGCTTGGGAGTCAGGAAGACCTGAGTTCAAATCCAGCCCAGCACTAGCTGTATGACTCCAGATGATTCACAGCGCCTGTCTGCCTCAGTTTACTCAGCTGTAAAAATGGGGATTATAACTGCACCGACACCTCACAGAATTATTGTGAGGATCAAATGAGACAAATTAACACAGTCCTGACACACAGTAGGTGCTATATAAATTCTTGCTTTCTTCCTTCCTTCCTCAAATCCTTCATCAGTATGAGTAAGCGCTGACATTGTTGAAATCATGCTCCATTAGAATAAAATGAAATAAATGATCAATAAAAATTTGTTTTTAAAAAATGGGGGGGAAGCATTTATTAAGCACCTACTATATGCAAAACACTAGGTAAGGATGCAAAGAGAAGAGCCAGCCAAGGAGAGGGAGACAACACCTACAGGAAGCTACAGCTACAAGTCAGATGGAAAGGCCCCATGTCCTTAGGGTACAGCAGCAAAGCAAGGGGCCACGGGTCTTCCTTACTGTCATTTCCACTGACAAATCCATTTGTGTTTCTGGCTTTGCCCCATGTGACGGTGCTGAGAGCTTCAGCGGGAAGAACTTGCTTCTATGGGTCTTGAGGAGCTCTATCTGCTGGGGCGGCAGGGCCGAAGGCCAAGGGTACTGCCAAGGGGCATCACCTCCTTAGATGATGGTGGGAGTGGCTGGGCTGGAAGCAGGATCACCGGGCTGGAGGAGATGCTGACCCTCCCGAGGCTCGAAGGAGATCTGACCAATCACGGTAGTCAGTCTGCTTCTGGGGCAGAATTTGAACCCCGGCACCTTGACGCAAGTCAGGCACTCTTTTCACTTTGCTAAGCTGCCCCCTCATTTATTAAGCACCTAGAGTATGCTTAGGGGGAGGAGTAAAATACCCTCTCTTCCTTCACTGAGTGTCCAGTTTAGGTCAGCGAGAGACAGGGTGCTTGGTTGGTTAATCAGGACTGGGGTGCCAGGCACCACCAATGCCCCCTCCACTGGGTAGGCTGAACTGAGCTTTAAAAGTCACTACAAACCTCAATTATCTGTGAGAAAGAGCCCCGAACCCAAAGGGCCACACACAAAACGCCTCTGAGCACCCAAAGCCGATGGCCTACGTCACAAAGTCCACCTGACCTTGGGTCAGGGGAAAGCTGATCAGGCCCTGTTTATTCTCAGTCTGGGCACAAACCTGACAAGCTCGATTATCTTGTTTCCTCGTGCGTGGAGAATTCAGTAATAGCTTACTCAAGGGAAGAACAGAGAGTGGATGAAGGGAGGTGGGCCGACCAGAAGCAAATGTACTGACGGCATCAAGAAATAAGAGGGAAGAAATGAGGGGGAAGGGAGGAACTATCCTAAGCAAATATAGGGATTGTATGTGTATAATATGTGTATTATCTAAACATAGGTTATATACGTATGTATTATATTCATCTACATACATATATAAAATATATTACAGAAGGCATTCATATATTATACACACATGTGTATATGTTTTATACATGCATATGTATTATATACACAATATACGTTGCCTGCATTATATGCATGTTATAGAATGTATACACACATTATATATGCATGTATAATGTGCATTGCATAAATGTGTATTATACAAACATACAATGTACATTTATACATATGTGCATGGTGTATACATATATATTATATGCATGTGCATGTATATTATGCATACACTATTTTATATATATGTACACCTGTTATATATAATATACATGTTGTATATGTGTTATGTATATATATATATACATACACAGGTGTGTATATATATGTACACACACATATATACACATACATATATAAACATCTCTCTATATATATACATGTAGCAGTGTAAGTATAATGGTCTAAAGCTCCTGAATGCAGGGACAGAAGCCCAAACAACATGTGGCTTTGAGTCATGACACACAAAGCCCCAGGGATATACGCCTTTCAGTCGCAGAACACAACAGTCCCCCAAAACTGAAGTAAATAATCACCCAAAGGGCAATGGACGAGAACATGGTGGGAGCGAGTTGGCCCCCACACACTGTAAATGTGCTGGAGAATCAGCATAAAAGATGTCCCATAGGAACAGAGCAAAGATGGGCCAGTCAGGAGGCCAGAGCAAGCAATGGTCCGGCAGCCCCCAGGCCTTGTGAAGAGGCAAGAGAAGCCAGAGAGAACTGGGGTGGGGCTTATGAAAGGGTCCGGACGAGGCTCACACGGGATAGGCAGGCCTGGCACGCCACGGTCTATATCAGCAAAATGGTCACACATCACTCCAGGAGAGCACGGCCTGAATTCTCTTGGTCCTTGCCCACAGGACCTTGGATTTACCCATCTGTAAACATTCTATGCCTCCTCACACACACATGATCCACCTCCAGAGAATGTAAGCTCATGGAGGGCAGGGGGCCATCTCATATCACTGACTTTGTACCCTGAACACCTAACCTGGGGTCTGGTGCCCAGGAAACATTTACAAAATGGTTCTGGAATTGAACGTATGATACCTGACATTGATCTGTATGACACCATACAAATGTATAACACCTGACAAGGTAAGCTAACCTGGTCATTTGTCTAGGCCATCTCCTGCGGTTCATTGGGGAGAACTGATTCAGACCATTAGAATTCGAATTGTGCCTTCTTCTCCCAGCAGCAATGATAGAGATACACTGACAATACTCACTTATTTCTCCATTTCCTTTTTATTATTTATAAAGTCACAGAATGTAGAGTTGAAAAGACGTCAGTGGTCACCTACCCTAAGCCAGAGCCAAAAAAGCATCCCAGAAACACTGCACCCTGAAGTGATCATCTCATTTCTGCTCCAAGAATCTGTGTGAGAGTCAGCTTATCACTGCTAAGGCGGCCCAGCCCACTTCGGGATGACTCTCATTGTTGGGGCGTTTTCCCCCTTACATCATGCTTAAATCTGCCTCCCTAAAAACCCACCCACTTCCATTATATTCATTCTCTCTCTCTCTCTCTCTCTCTCTCTCTCTCTCTCTCTCTCTCTCTCTCTCTCTCTCTCGCTCCTTCCCCCGCCCCTTCCCTATCTGTCTGTCCCCCAGAGGGGCCGCCAGCACCTTGCCTCTGAGCTTCCCTCCCATTCACACTACACACATCTTGTGTGCACATAGCTATTTGCCAGTTACATTTCCCCAATTGACTGTGAGGTCCTTGAGGGCAGGGATCTTGGTGCCCCCTTTCTTTGTACCTCTCCCTGGGCCTCAGCGCAGGGTCTGACAGCATAATCAGCATTTAAGGAAGGCCACGAGGTATCTATTCCCCCTCATTAGAATGCAAACTCCAGGGGGGCAGGCGCTTGCTCTGCTTGTCTCCCCAGGTCTTAGTGCATGCCAGACACACACTAACTGCTCCATAAATATGATGATTATTGTTCATTTACCTTGATCTCCATTTCAGAGACTGATCTGAGCGTGTGCATGCGCGCACGCACACACACACACACACACACACACACACACACACACAATCTTACCTTCCTCCCAAATTCACAGGGCATTAAGGGATAAAGGAGCCGGGGCGAATGACTGATCTAAGGACAAGTCCTTAATATCCAGAGGTGATTGGCTGCTAATCAACACAAGGATCGTCACAGAGGTGCTGAGTCTGAGTAGACAGACATCATGCACCGTCCAGCGCAGCCCCTAAGTGGGGCTGAGTGTGGGTTGCATTTGTTTGCTCCCTCCTCCCCCCTCCCCACTTTCCTTTGACAGGCTCTGGTTCTGTTCCAGGGTACTACAGGGGTCAGGAAGCCTGAGCTCCACTCCAGTACCTGACTCCGTGGGGCCTGTCTATGGGGCACTTAAGCCCTTAATGTGTTTTTCTAACCCGACCAAAGCCCATCCTGGTGGCACGACCAGCTTTCGCTCTAAACGCATGGTTGTTTCCTGACAAATTCTCGAGTTGCAAAAGTGAGCAAACTTAGCAAAGCTACAGCAGAGGCTAGCGCCTGTGTGTCTGACACCAAGTTAGGCAACTTCCTAGTGTGATAGACAAGCAAGCATGAGGTGGGGGTGGGGTGGATGGGGGCAGAGAAGGAAAGGATGGGGAATTGAATGAAACATATATACTCCTAGTAAATAAATTTATAATAATAATTATATATTATATAAAATGATAACATACATTATATGATAATAATAAAATAAATGTGCACTGAATTTTTTTTCAGGGGGGAGGTGGGGTATGGGGAAGGGGCGGAGAATATCAAAGAAAGCCCAGGAGAAATAGGACAGGAAAATGGTCCAGGCAGTGGGACCGGGTTATCCAAGGTTAAAATGGGAGGGGGGGGTGGGGGTGGGGATGGGAGACTTCACCAGCTTCTAGACACCTCCCTTTGTGGTCCAACTTCAGAGGCTCAGAAAGTGGTAGATTTGGGCATTTTGGGACTTGGCCAGCGTGAGAATGTGCTTTGCCTGACTGTGCCTATTTGTTACAAGGCTTTTCTCTTTCTTTTCCTTTTTTTTTTTCTTAAAGGTGAGGGGTGAGGGGTAGAGGGAGAGAAAATAAATGCTTGTTAATTGAAAAAAATAATAATAAAGAAGCGGCAGGTTTGACTTCAACCCTTTGAAAACAACAATTATCTGTTTAAGTACTTGAGAGATTAGGTAAAAAGGGGGACGAAGAAAAACCATCTTGTCTCTTGGCTACACCCATTAAAATTGCTTTCACTGGATCTTCCTCCCAGAGACCACCAAAAGCAGCTTTTAGAGATCTACTGAAACCTTTCCCTCCCCACCCCAGGCGATGACTTTTTAAATTACCACAGCGGTCTCCCGTTGCTTCCCAGCATGCTTTGGGGCCACTTGCCCACCACCAATCGGTTGGTATTTGCAAGCTCAGCAAACGGAGACCTCCATCCATCAAACCCCACCATTAATCTGTTCTCCACATTCTGACTGAGGCAAAACAGCTGACAGCAAGAATCTAAATTTGCCAAGAGTTGTTTAATACGGGACAGGAATAGGGACTGAGCCCGTGATTTACTGGTCTAGGGAACTTGTCAGAGGAGAAAACTCCGTCTACCAATGAGGTAGCATCTCCTTTGCATTTTTTTAAGGCCATTGGGGTTAAGTGACTTGCCCAGGGTCACACAGCTAGCAAGTGTCTGAGGTTGGATTTGAACTCTGGTCCTCCTGACTCCAGGACAGTTGGTCTAGCCATTTCACTACCTAGCTGCTCATAACCTCTGCCTCTTAACAGTCTCAGAACGTGGCCTAGAGCAGAGGTATCACTGCTGGCTGCATTCTGACTTTGAAAATCGCATATTAACACTATCTACATACTACTATGTTTTTTACTTATTTTGTTAATTATTTCCTAATTATATTTTCATCTGATTCCAGCCACACTGGGAATATTTTGGGCCTGCATTGGACTCCTCTGACGTAAAGGACATGAGAGATGACCCAAGTCAACTTCCTCATTTTACAGAAGTGGACGTTGAGCCTCCCAGAAAGGAAATGGTAGGCACAAGGTCAATAGTCAGCCAGCGCTAAAATACAAGGCTTCTGACTTCCAGGCCTACGGTTTTGCTTTCACACTGGACTTGGAATATTAGCACCCATTTGGAACAAAGGATGGCATCTCTAGAGCTAGAAGGACCTTGAAAGCCATCTAACTGAAGGAGAATATGAGGGTCCCACCTCAGGGCAGCTTCCACCTGCAGTCAAGAGCCATGGTCTCTCCTCCCTCCCTTCCTGCCTCTCCTTTCTCTATCTTTTTCTCTCTACTTTCCTCTTCTCTCTATGCCTTTGCTTCTCCTCTCTCCCTCTCCTTTCTATCTCTCCTCCTTCCCTCCCACTCGGCCTCTCCTTTCCCCATCATTCACCGTGTGACCACAGGCAAAGTCACTTTAGCTCCTGGGGTCTCAGTTTCCTCATCTATAAGATGAGGGGGTGGGACTAAGACCCCTCCCTGCTCAACATCTCTGATACTGTGATCCCAAGTCCTCTCACACTCTCTAGAACTTGTCTCAAAAACACGAGAAGGTTTAACTAGACAAATTCTCAAGTTCCTTCCAGCTCTGAATCTCTGAACAACACCACCTGCCTCCTCTCATTCACAGGGGGACAGTCCCTAATTCAACAAAACACCACCACAAAAATAAAATAAAGCTGGGGAGATGAGAAACAAAAGCCTTCACTAGCTAGCTCCCTCCCCACTTATGCTCTGGAACAGGGCCAAGGTAACATTCCCCTTCTCAAAGCTCAACTGGCCCATTCCTCCACCAGGACACATCCAGGGGGAGACAGAGGATTATAGACCAAGCCAAACTACAAAGACTTTGGGTTTTTTAAAGGTCATTTTCTAGAATGTTGGTCCTGAGAAGGCCAAAGTCTCGCATCTTCCACATGACCTACCCAGCCCCTGGTCCTTTCTGGTAATGTTCATTGTTGAAAGGTGAGATTGTTAGAGAATCTCTCCAGCAAGGCAAGCCAGAGTCACTGACCTAGTCTAACCCTTTTTCCACGATGCCCAAAGCAGTTGCCCTGACAAACCAACCCTCCTTTTTTCTTGCCCAAGAAACTTACTTCCACCTGCTCATAAAAGTTGAAAGACTCAGACGCCTGACAAGGGCTGGAAGCATCTGGTTGTTTATATATTATGTATACACCTAAGCATGCACACACACACCTAATATATACATGTACATGAGGCAGTGCAATTCAATGGATCAAGGAACCTGTGTTCAAATCTCACCTCTGCCACAAACTGGTTGCATAACCCTAGGAAAGTCACTTTACCTCCTGACCCAGGACAACTCTAAAATCATGAGCCGAGGAAGAGATACCAGGCTGTGTTGGCTGAGCTAATTTTCTCACCCGGGGGTCCCCTACAGCATACAATGAAATCACTGGTTATCCAAGTATGTGCTTTCACCAGATCTGAACACCAAGCATAGGCAGACTTCACACCCCAATCCCCAGGGTCCCACCTGGGAGGCAGCAGGGTGACTGTGGAAGGAATGCTGGATCTGGAAAGGTCTCTGGAGTCAGGCCCTGGCTCCCTTGCTTGCCATCTGGGCGATTTGGGGGCCTCAGGTTCCTCCTCAGTACAACAAGGTTAAAGTAGATGACCTTGACAATCCCTTCCAGTTCTGCGGTCCTACCAACCCAAGACACACATTGCCCCACACAGAGGGAGGTCGCTTTCTCCCTAACCCTTGGTTCCTGGACCCTAGCATGCTGTTTACTTTGTTGGGGAGCTAGGCCCCTCCTCCTTCTCACTAAACACTTGCTTTCTCCCATTTGCCAATCAGGGGATTATAGGGGCCAGGCTGTGGGAAGCTCCCCTCTCCCTCCCAGAATGCCCCCTACACACACATACACACACCCCCACACCCCTCTCCCTTTGAGTCAAGGCTTGGGGGTTTCCATAACACCTGCTGGAACACACCCTAGATGAAAAGCAGTCCCCTGGGAGTGCTTCTTCATCGCTCCCCCAAGAGAATGGAAAGAAACAAGGCAGTTGGGGCAGTTTCCACAAGGCTCGACCTCTTCAGGCCATCAGAGGTGGCCAAGCAGGGATCCTAGAATATAGAAAGGGGAAGGGGCTTCAGGGTGGTCCAGTCTGATGTAATCCTACAGAGAAGGAAATTGAAGCCAAAGACTGTTGACTAGACCAGGGTGGGAAGCGATGAACCAGCGGGATGCCCTTCATCCAAGGGATGGATGGCCCACCAAGCATTAGCCCTCCAATCCAGTGAGGGGTAAATGGTAACTCCAGTGAAGCTAGGGAGCCAGACACCTGCCTGAGTAATATTTAAAAAGAAAGACTAAGTCATCATTTTTCTGGGCAACAGAAGTAGGGGAAGGGAGGAGACAGTCCAGGAAGCCAAGTTTGGGGGCACAGAGTCTTTTATCGAAGAGGCAATAGCGTTAAAGAGATTACCCTCAAGTTTGACTATGGCTGATTCCCAATGCCAAAACAGCAGGGGCAAGACAACCACTAGACTGTCAGCTGCTTGAGGGAGGGGGCTGTCTTCCGGCCCTTTTTACATCCCCAGCAGGTACCACAATGCCTGGAACGTAGTAGGTGCTCAATAAATGCTCATCGATTGATACTGATTGACTCTGAGAGGTGACCAGACTTTCAGCCCCACTCCAGCAAGCAGTCTTGCTTGGAATTAACCAAGGCATTGGATTGGATACTGGTGAATGTGCTTAGCTTAGTCACAGGAGGTCAAAGCTGGGAAGGACCTCTCTGTCCTCCTCCCAAACAAGTGAGGTCCAAACTAGGCACCCTGGGAATAGCATTGAACCTAGAGTCAGAAAACCTGGATTCAAAACTCACCATTAGGGCTTCCTACCTATGTGGCCATGTGCAAATCACATCAATTCCCTGGCCTTTGGTCTCCTCTTCTTTTAAACGAGGGGCTTGGACTAGATGGCCAACCCTTCCAGATCTCCATCAGGGATGCTACGGAGCCTTTCCAGCCTGTTCATCCTAGGACTGTAGACCAAGCAGATGCTGCTCAGGATCACCTGGGAATGAACTCTGCTCAGTCTACTCCCAGGGAGCCAGTGAGTCAGCCAAGTGAGGCCTGAATGATTGATTTCCCCAGATCTCTGGCAAGGGCAGAGCTGAACTAATCACCCAACAAAGCAAAGCATTCCTCCTTCTGTGACCCCTTCCCCACGGAAACCTTGGACTTAGCTGCCAAGATGGGGAGGCCTCCTGATAAAAAAGACCCATATGTGTGGCCCCTACCCAAAGCGGCCTCCCAAGAGAGGCCCCATCCTCCTCCCCTCCCGGGTCAGGACATTTCCAGACTGGTCCCTTGGCTGCACTGTGCCCTAAGACACAACCAAGCCCTAGACTTTGCCACCAAAGCCTGGCAGGGAGGAAGAAAACAGCAATAGTTAGGCAGATGGCTGTCGTCCCCTCCCCACTTATCAACTCTGACCCCCTAACTCAGAACCAGCCTTTGGATAGCATCCTGCCCAAAGACACAGCTGAAACTTGGAGACAAGCGTAGCTACAATCCACCATTTTCTACCCACTTATATGCATGTGCTGTTTCCCCCGATAAAAACTGGATTATTTCAGGTTCTTCTCTTCAAGTCCCCAGGACCTAGTAGGTGCTTAATGAATGTTTGTAGTTTGATTAGTTGACTGAAATAAAATCTGTCTCTCCTCTCTCCCTCTCTTTCTATCTTTCCTTCCTCCCTCCCTCTCTGCCTCTTCTTTCTCCATCTTTTTCTCTTCTTTCCCCCTTTCTCTATCCCTCTGTCTCTCCTCTCTCCCTCTTTCTATCTCTCCTCCCTCCCTCTCTGCCTCTCCTTTCTCCATCTTTTTCTCTCTATCCTTCTGTCTCTCCTCTCTCCCTCTCTTTTCTCCATCTTTTTCTCTCTCCTCTCCGCCCTCTATCCCTTCATGTCTGTCTCTCTGCCACTGTCTCCTCCCTTCCCTCTCCCCCTCCCCTCTCCCACAGGAGCCATTAAATCTAGACTAAAGCTTAACATGCCTCCCCACTTTATGCCTTTCAGGGCTTCAACAAAAGTGAAAAGTTTCATAATTAGTGTATTTGGGGTAAATTTCACACACATTTGCATAAAGATCCCTCTCTTTCACCAAGCAAGGCCTTTCCTAAAAGGGAACTGAAAAGATCTGCCCCCTCTTCTGTTTATCTGGACTTGAGCCCTGGGTCTTTCTCCTCTCTCAGCCACAAATACAGAATGGAAGAGTCTGGCATGTTCCTGCAGAGTGGAGTGGCAGCATGAGAAAGGGGGGCCGCACCCTGTCCCCCACACATGGAAAAGGGATCGTGTGACCTCATCAGCATGTCCTCTACTGATAACAAACCTGGAACTGGAAAGGACCTGTGAGGCTTTCTAATCCAATCTTCTCATTTTACGGATGAGTAAACTAAGGCCCACAGGCAGCTAAGTGGTGCAACAGATGTTGCCAGCGCCAGGCCTGGAGTCGGGAGGACCTGAGTTCAAATCTGGCATCAGACACTGACTAGCTGTGTGATCCTGGGCAAGTCACTTAACCCTGTTTGCCTCAGTTTCTTCATCTGTAAAATGAGCCGGAGAAGAAAATGGCAAAACCACTCCAGTGTCTCTGCCAAGAAAACCCCAGATGGGGTCACTGAGAGTCAGACACACCACAGAACAACTGAATAGCAACAACAACACAGCTAAGGCTCCGGGAAATGAAGTGATTTGCATCAGGTCACACAGGTGGGATTCAAACCCAAGTTCTCTGATTTTAGACCTGTGCGGCGCTGAGAGGTTAAAGCAAGACATGAGCCCCAATGGCCCTGACTCGATTCACTTTGGTGTGCCGAGTCTCTCACATATACTACTATTACTACTACCACCACCACCACCACCACCACCACCACCACCACTACTACCATTATTAATAATAATGATGATGACGATGATGATAATGACAGACTACGTATATGTTTGAATATCTGAATAATATATTTGAATATAGAATGCTCTAAAGCTCGCAAAGCATTTCACAGACACCACCTCATGTGGTCCTCACGACAATCCTGGCAGGCAGGTACTATCATTATCCTCATCTTATAGAGGAGGGCATTGAAACAACGAAGGATTTAAGTGGTTTGCTCAGGGTCACACAGCTAGTATACATCCGAACTCAGCCGAGGCGCCCAAACCCACAAGTTTGGTACCGGCCTTCTGGGCGGAGGAGGCTGGGGGTCCGAGGCTACCGAGAACTGAGACCAGCCGCCCCCCACCCTCCACCCCACCCCCCAGCCCCAGTGCTGTCTTCCCAGCACCACAAAGGCAGACATAACCGTCCAGATCTCCAAACCGCCCCGTGATTATCCCCGGCTAGGCAAGCTCAAGAATGTGCTGACACCCACAACGTGCACCCTAAGATTATAAACGAGCCTCTTCCTTTGCAAAAGGCTCAGGACGAGGGAAGCCGTCACCCATACAATGGTCTCTTGTGAATTCACACCCATCGGGAGACTAGACTCTGCCTCTCCTCTCCAGCCTCCCACCAGCCTCTACAGTGGACCCACCCCCTTTGAGAGGCTAAGGGGTTAAAAAGAAAAAAAAATAACTTGGAATGGGAAAGAAAAAATTCTCAGGAAGGTCAAGTAACCACATTTAGAGAAGAAAATGGGCTGTCCCCGGGAGTGAAGCTCTGAGCCAGGTGGGCCTGTGGGGTGGGATACAGAGCCAAAATGGCTAAGGTCCATCTGACTCAGCCAGTTCCCTATGAGCAGCCAAAGCTGACCCTAGAGAATACTGATCAGCAGTAAGGTGGTGAGGGTCTCCCAGGACATGAAATAACATAGCTCAGTGGAAGACAGAGCAACACAGCTGTGAAAACCATAGCTCTGCAGGTAAGAACGGCACCTCTGCCCATCAATCCCTACATTAAAGTTATATTTGCAAAAAAAAAATACATACAAAATTTTTAAAGCACTCTTAAACTAGAGTCGAGAGGACCTGAGTTCAAATCTGACCTCATGTACTTACTAGCCGTGTGACCCTGGGCAAGTCACTTAACCCCCAATTGCCTAAAAAAAAAAAAAGCACTCTTAAAAGTAGTGTCTGAAATCCACCAGCCACTCTAAAAAAGACATGGGATCATAAATCTGAGTGGGAAGGGATTTGGGAGGCCGATTATTCCAACTCCCTTATTTTTCTTCAGAGGACTTGGAGGCCAGTAACATGTCCAAGGTCATATCAGCAGTAAATGTCAGAGGTGAGATTTGAAAACAGGTCCCGACTCCAGGCCAGTGCTTTTTCCAAGGCACCATGCTGATGGATCTCATTCTGGGGGTGAGACTTGCCCCTCTTTTTTCTTTCTGCTCCATCCCCAGCATCTCACATGGTACCCTGGACACAATACAGAGGCAGCTGAATGAATGATGTCAGTCTCAACCCCGAGGGATATCTGCATCAATGCCACAGAGCATCTAACAGAACAAGTCAGGCCCTTCCTTCCAGAGTAAAGGAAAACAAAAAAACCCCAAGAATCAAATAGTCCTGCGAGACAGTAAGTCCTTGGGTGAGAGAGAAATGGACAGGAGAAGGAACATCCCAGTCCAGAGAGCTGGAGGACCACCCAGACACCAGAGCTCAAACTTTCACAGGAGGATGGTCCGGGGGTAGTTGGGGGCATCAAGTCAACTCAACATTGGAATTTCAATGAGCCCGTTCTATATACACCACGACTCTCCCCCTGCCCCTTCTCCCACAGAAGAAGAAAACCACTCATTTGCCTTCCAGAAATTTACCAGATCTGTTATGATTTAACATTTCCTGTTTATATCATCAGAGGAAAAAAATAAGATTTTAAAGGGCCTGAACAGCTGTCATATACATAACTCTGGCAGTTCTGAAATGGGGGGCAGGAGCACCCAATCATAGCAGCGCAAAATATTCCACCCAGAAGTGATCTCTACCTGGAGGTCATCTCTGGATGGGAAGCCAAGTCTGTGCAGGGCAAAAGTCTCAGGCAAGGTCAAGCAGCTAGTAAGCGTAGCATCTACATTCAAACCCGGGACTCCTGGAACGCAGTGCTTAATTAGCAGAATGAAGACAAATAGCACCCAAAAAAATAAGCTTTAAGACTTGAGATTGTGACTTTAGGGCCAGAAGGGTCTTATGACTTACCTAAGACTTCTTTTTTTAAATGTACGAATACAGTGTCACCCCCAAAACATTATAGATTTAACCCAAACTCCATCTATATACTATTATCTATTGGCAGAGGAAGAGGAAGGCACAGCCTCTGTGGTTTCAGTCCCATGGGGATGTCCTGGTATGGAAACTCCTTCCACCAATTCAGATCAGCCAGCCCTGTACCTCTCGGAGCCTTAGAGAGGCGAGTGTCCAAGGCGCTGAAAGCTTAAAGAAGTTTCTAGGTCAAAGCCAGAAGGTGTGGGAGGCAGGACAGGATCAGAGAAGGAGAACCCAAGCAGGGACAATGACTTGCCCATTGTCACAAAGATAGTAAGTGGCACAATTGAGATTTATATTTCAAATCCACTATATCAATTGGGGGGGGGGGGGCGCCAGTGGGCAGAACACTGCTGTCAGAGTCAGAAAGACCAGAGTTCAAATCTCACCTCAGATATGTACTACCTGTACGACCCTGGGCAAGTCACTTAACCCCTCTGTGCCTCAGTTTCCTTATCTGTAAAATGGGGAAAATTAAAAGCGCATCTCTCCCAGGGTTGTTGTGAAGGTCAGATGAGATAATCATTGTAAGGCACTTTGCACTATGTGCTTGTTAGCCATTAATAGTGGCCATCATCTCCCTCTTCTCCCAGTCCGAGAGTCCAAGGGGCTCCACGCTCCCTCCCTCATCATCAACACTGGCCTAGAAGTGATTTGGCTTTTATTTGGGGTTTGTTTGCTTTTTACAGTCCGAATCCCATTGATTTTATTGATTTCATTAGTGATTTCAGTGATGTAGGGAACCCAACTCTCACCCACCCCAGAAATTTCCTCAATCAATACAGATCTGCACCTGCGATCTCTAGACTTATCAAGTCGCTAAGGCCCTAGGTCAAGTCCCATGACTGATACATACTGGCGATGTAAGCCTGGCCAAATTACCTCATGTCTCAGTGCCCCACTGCCAATGTGGGTCAGGGGTGGAACTTGAACCCAGGGTTTCCAGACCCCAAAGCCAGCTTGGCTCTCTAGCTACTAAGCCAGGGCTCCACTTCATAAACGCCTTCTCACTCCCGTTTTTAGAACATTGAATGGCAATCCTGAGACAAGCTACCTCCCAAAACACAGAAGCTCTAGGGGAATTCCACCTAAAAGGTATTTTTAATGTTTTATTCCATCTAAGAGGAAAACATCAACTTGGTCCAAAGTCGAGCTGAACCTGAACCTGAACCTGAAAACACACACATACAGCATATATAAACCACACTGTGGGAGGGGCCTAGAGTGGGGTGCAAAGGGGTAGGGAGGATGACCAGAGTCAGTACAAGAGCTTTGGGCTTAATCGTTAACCACTGAGGCCCATCCCAGCCTAGGGGAGGGTTGCCATGGTGCTGGTGGGTGGGCTCTACCCTGCTGGGATCTCTTCTGTCTAGGGACTACAGATAAAATGCTTAGCCAAATGTCCTTAGCATCCTACTAACCACCTGATGCCCTTCCCCTATGACTACCCTCTATCACACACACACACACACACACACACACACACACACACACACACTCCCTGGGGAACCCTCTCAATTGAACAGGCTAGGAGTAGCCGAGGACAAATGATTCCTGCACAATCCAAGGCCTTTTTTAAACATCACAAATGGAGGATTCACAGCTAGTGGAGTCCATTCTCGGTCAGTCAATAAGCATTTATGAAGTGCCTACTATGCGCCAGACTCTGTATACCAAGAAAGGTAACAGTCCCTGCCCTCAAAGAGCTCATAATCTAAAGAACCTTTTGCCTTTTCCCCCTAATCCCTCTAGAGTTTTATTTAGGAGAGAAGCCTTTAGGCCCTTTTTTTTTTCTCTATGTCAATTATTCAGGGGTTTTTCTCCTTCTTTGCAAATTAGTATAAGAAATTTCCCTTTTGTATTTGAATAAAATACTTTTCTGAAGAAGAAGGGGAGAGGGGGGACGTGGGGGACAGAAGGCTCTTGGGATCCTAGATTTAAAGCTGGGACTGTTTAGAAAACCATGGCCCGGGGAGGTGTCCCACAGCTGGTAAGCCCTACAACACAGACTGGCACTCATGTCCTTGGACTCCAGCTCCAATTCGCTTTCTATCCCGAGGGTGTCTAAGCCAGAGAGGGTTGAATTCATTGTCGTGTCTGATTCTTTGTGACCCCCCCTGGACCGTAGCATGCCAATACTGTCCATGGGGTTTTCTAGGCAAAGACCCCGGAGTGGCTGGCCTATCCTTCTCCAGCTCAAATCCTACCTGTGCGATCTGAGGCCAATTGCTTCATTTTCCTGGGTCTTAGTTTTATCACCATTGTTGTGGTTGTTGTTGTCATTGAGTCATTTGTGCGGTGTTTGACTCTTTGTGACCATTTGGGGTTTTCTTGGGAGAGATACTGGAGTGGTTTGCCATTTACTTCTCCAGCTCATTTGATAGATGAGGAAACCGAGGCAAACACAGTTAAGTGACTTGCCCAAGTCACCCAACTAGTAAGCATCTGAAGCCAGGATCTGAATTCAGGTCATCCTGACTCCAGGCCCAGAGCTCTATGCACTGAGCCATGCAGCCACCTCTATTCATCATTTTAACAAGCATTAAATAGCCCATTCTGGTAGCAGCCCGGAAAGATGCCACTTCTCCAAAGCAGACACTAAGGAAAACCATCCTATTAATACAAACCACCAGCCCAACATTAGAAAACCTGAACTAGTCAAGAGCTTGCACTATGTCTCTCCGGTCCAGAGTAAGGCTTGGTCACATTCACTCCAAGTTACTAAAGGACAGGCTTTCTCTGGGAGCCCATCCAAAGTAAACCCCATCAGCCAGGGCTCCACCAGCATCCAGCCCTCACCACTAGCCAAGGCCCCAGAGGACCCCCTGACTAGCCAGAGGCTGGATTCCCACACTTTCAGGGGAATTTAGGGGAAGCTGGGAAACCAGTTACATCTCCAAAGTACTTGCGCACAGCCCAGCTGTGGAGCCCACAATGAGATGGGCTGAGTCTCCACTGGGTCCAGCCTCCCTTTCCCACCTCCGAAGGACAAACAAGGACTCTGCTGCTTGGTTTGACTTAACTATATTTCTCTTTCTGAGGGCTCCCTGGGCACAAGACTTCTGAACTACAGAATGTACCTTCTTCCCTTGTTTGTAGACCTGGGGGTCTACGGATGTGGAATACTAAACCTGATGTTGGACCTGGGTGATATGTTAAGATGGGTTCTCTTGCCTTTTTTCTCCTTTCTTTTTATGTTATAAGGTAGTTGATCTCAAAGTGTGGTTTTGCAAACCCTTAGAGATCCTCCAGACCTTTTCAGGGGGTCTATAAGGAAGGTCAAAAGTATTTTCATAATAACTATTTACCTATTACCTTTTATCTATTTACCTATTGAAATACTATTTACCTATTTACCTATTAAAATACTCTTCCTTTGTCTGACTATATATCTGTGTGAGGCTGGGATTTCTTCATATTTCAACCAAATTAACATATTAGGACAGAATGAATGCAGAAGCAGATATGAGAATCCAGCAATCTCTATTAAATGGATATTCAATTGTTTCAATCATGCCTGACTCTTCATGACCCCATTAGGGTTTTCTAGTCAGAGGTACTGGGATGGTTTGCCATTTCCTTCTCCAGCTCATTTTATAGATGAGGACACTGAAGCAAAGGCTTAAGTGACTTGCCCAGGGTCACACAGCTAGTCAGTGTCTGAAGCCAAATTTGATCTCAGAAATTCCTGACTCCAGGCCCAGCTCTCTATCTACTGCTCTACCTAGTTGTCCTTCTCCTATTAAACCAGACATTAAAGACATTTGCAAAAATATGTAATAGCGCCATTCTTTTAACTATTTTTTTTTCTGTTTGGAACATAATATTATTTTTCATTAAAATATGTTATGTCTATTAACATGTAATGGGTTTATTATTATATTATTTTTAAATGAATTAATATTTTAAAATGCGATAAATGTTCAGCTAACAGGTCAAATAGCAAAACCTATAAACCACATAAACCAAAGGTCTTTGGGGTCCTCAATAATTTTCAAGAGTATAAAGTTGTCCCTGAGGCCAAAAAGTTTGAGAACCATTTTTAGTAAGGGATAGTCCTCTGGATGAGGGAGGCAGGAGCATACTGGGAAATGAAGGTAAAATAGAAGCAAAACATTAGCAATTAAAAATCAAAAAAGGAAAAAAATAAAAATAACAATTAAAAAAAATCAAAAAGTAACAAGTTGTCACAGGCCCAAATCCAGGCTCTTTCTGTGCCTTTCTAAGGGACAAGACCAAGAACTTTGTTACTCACAATGTCAAACCCTGGCCCACCCACAAGAGAGTTGGTTCTTGTGACCCATTAAGGAGACAGAAGGAATATAATTTATCCATGTCATAGAATATGACCGGAAGACAGCTAGACAGAAACAAAATAAGTTATCCCTCACTGAAGGTCAGATACTGAAGATGAAGCTTAAATACCGCGGCGACATAACGGGAAAATGGGATTTATTGGAAAAGACCCTGATTTTGGGAAAGACTGAAGGCAAAAGGAAAGGGGGTGAGATGGGTGGATAGTGTCACAGAAGCAACGAACGTGAGCCTGGACAGATCTTGGGAGACAGTGGAGGAGAGAAGACCCTGGAGTGCTGTGGTCCATGGGGTCATGAAGGGTCAGACATGAGTGAACAACTCAAACACAACAACATTTCAAACCCCTTCCCATGGGACCTGGCCTTAAAAATCCTAGATTTAGAGCTGAAAGTGACCATAGAGGAGGCTGACCCATAGAAACAAGGGAACTGAGACCCAGGGAAAAATGTCTTGGCCCAAGGTCACACAGGCAGTAAGTATCAGAGGTAGGATTTGAATCTTTCTCCCTCTAGCTTTGATCTCTCCACTGCCTCTTTGGTAAGGCCTAGTACTAACAACACACACACACACACACACACACACACACACACTCTTCTAGTTGTTTGGTTAACGTAACCCAAGTGACCATGGAAACCCCAGCTTGTATTAACCTGAGGAACAGATAAGAAGAGTCTCCCTTGCCCCTTGTTTGCAGGGCTGGGGAATGACGGACACTTCCACCATCAGACTTGGTAGATACTTTGATTAGTTTTGCTAAACCGTCTTTTCTCCTCTTCTTTATGCTTTCAGGGCTTCTGAGTAGGAGAGAGGAAGGGACATATTGGAAAATTAAAGTGATATGAAAGGCAAAGGTACCAATGGGGGAAAAAAAAGCCAGTGGCTACCAGTGAGAGGGCAGGGCCCAACTATTTTACTACTCCCAAGATTTCACTTAAGACTTGGTAGAAAAATTGGAGAATTTGAGTCCATAGAAATTTTGAAGCTGAAAGGGACCTCTGAGGTCATCATTTAGTCTACACACACACACACACACACACACACACACATACACACACACCCCTCAGTTTATAAAGGAGGTTAAGGTACTTGGCTGAGGTCACATGGCAAGTTCTGGGAAGCCCCAGGACTACAGCATACTGCTCCGAACTCCCCATCTCTCAATAGCTACTTAAGTCCTAGAACCAACTGATTCCCTTGGGTGGGAGAGAATTTGACGACAGCGTATTCAAATTACGTTAAATAAAGTCCTGCTATTATCATTATGATTATTGTTGCTGGTATTATTTCACTTAGGGTTGGCTTTCAGGGCGTACTTTTATTTTTAAAAGAGTTACATCTTTAAAAAGACTACATTTCGTCAGCTTTACAATAAAAATTGAACATAAAAATGCTTGACATCCACAGCAACCTAACAAACACTTACAAACACACAAACATGTCAAGTTTGCTTTGGTCTTTTAGGTCATATTCTGGATACGGCCAGCATACCTGGTTCTCCTTTTTCCTTTCCCATGCTGAATCCTATCATACAGCCCCTTTTATGTACGGTCCCTCCTATCTGTCCTTCTCTACAGACTCCAGTGTGTTGAGCGCTCTGCTCCCCAACTGCTGGCCTTTAGATCATTTCCAGTTTTCGTCATTATAAACAGCATACTCTGCAACTCTCTGTATACGGAGATTTTTTTTCTTAACTACTTCCTTGGGACACAGAATCTGCAGTGGGAATCTTGGGTCAAAGCCAGCGTATTTCTGGCTTCCCAGAAAGCACCTGGTCACAATCACTGCCACCAGCCTAGGCTTACCTACTGCCCCTTCTGATCCCCCATATCCTACCAGACAACAGAAAAGCACCCAAATCTGAGGGTCCGGGAAGGGGTCCTGCTCATCTGACAGAGGAGTCTCAGGCAAAATTACTCCAACTCCTTCCTTCTACCAAGATATCCATTCAGCCCTCCTGTGGCCCAGTCCGGCTCTGAGAAGGAAAATCTGCTTCCAATCTCAACTTACAGGCCTTCCACTCTGAGAGAGGCCACTTTGCCAGAGAAAACCCCCCTCGGAAATCCGGCTGAACCAGCAGCTGCCTCTCCTCTCAACGCCTGGGCTAGAGGTAGAATATTACCCTGGCTCACTCCTCTCTCCAGCCCCAGCCCCAGCCCCAGCTCCCCACCAAACCCCAGGGAGTTAGGGAAACATTTCCTTCCTGCCTTTCCATCCAGGCCAGGAGCTCGCTTACCTGAGGCACCTGTACCTGCACCTGGAAACCAGCCTACTGCCAAGCCAAGTCTCTTGGCCCCACCCTCTGGTGGGCCCTGCCCTCTGGGATCCAGGGAACCACCCAACAGACCTCACCTAGTAACCGGCCAGGATTGGGAGGGAGGAGGGGGGGAGAAGGCAGCTTCCTGGAATGCCTGAGGCAGTGGACTGAGTGAACAGGAGAATTCATTATCAAAACAGTTCAACTTGATAAGACTAACTGCTGTCCTCCCTGGCAGGGAGGAAGAGAGAGATCAGGGCTCCTCCGCAGCTTCCTAAGGGAACTCCAGATTTAAAAGCTTTACCATCTAGCCCACTCCAGCAGTAAGTGGCAAGGTTGAGATTTGAACCCCCATCCTTTCCCCCTACACCAGATGGCTTAAGAAGTCAGAACTTTGCTTGCTCCTTGGCCTCACCATCCTTAAAGAGTAGAATCACCAGTGCCATCTTCTACCTACCTCACAAAGAAAAGGAAGCCTTCCCAAGTCCACTCTGCTGCCCAGAAATCCCGTCTTCTTGTATAACGGGCCCTGGCTCCTAGTTGTGTTTCAAGATACACAGCTTTGCTTTCTAGTTCTCCTGACCCATACAGAAATCTCGAGGAACATTTAAAAATACTTCCTTTTCAAAACAACAACCAACCACCAAGAGGCAAAGGCTTTTCATTCTTAAGTTACAAATCTCTGTTTGGGGACCTTTTCCAGATCCCTACGCCCTCTTTGGAAGCTTTTTTATTTTTTAAGTTTCCATTATTGTCAGCCTGGACAAGAGGGAAAGGAGGGGAGGTGGGGGTGACCTGGAGCACTCAGTCTATAGTCTTATTCCTGGTTCCTAGTGACATACAAGCATTTCCGGGCCTCAATTCCAGACATCAAAGGCAGAATATTAAAAGCATCTGGATTCTGGGATGGTCTGAGGCTGAAATCAAAAGCTTCTCAGAATTCCTGAAATACTCCCTGGTTATTTAGAAAGAAGCGGGGAGGGAGGGAGGGAAGATAAATCCAACCATCAGCTAAAACCTCATCTAACCCGGAATGAAGGGGATAAAATAGGACAGTAGAAGCCAGGAGACT
Organism: Phalanger gymnotis; assembly: GCA_028646595.1. Lineage (NCBI taxonomy): Eukaryota > Metazoa > Chordata > Mammalia > Diprotodontia > Phalangeridae > Phalanger > Phalanger gymnotis. The sequence continues at coordinate 33,646,062 of CM053627.1, forward strand.
GTTAGAGGCATGGGACAGAAATGTTCATTCATTAGACATTAGGCACCTACTGGGTGCCAGCTACCTACTGTGTGCCAGGCACCAAGCTAGGCACCAAAACTACAAAGAAAAAAATCACTGCCCTCTAGGAGCCTACACTCAATTAGAGAGTAACAAGAACCCAGGAAATTAAAACTTCTACAAACTAGAGAAGTCATTACCAGGAGGAAGAAACTAGTGACCGGACGAGTCAGGATTGCCTTCTTGTAGGAGAGGGTATCTGAGCTAAGCCTTGAAGGAAGCCAGGGACTGACTGGAAGAGGTGGAGGGGAGGTAGGGAAAATGCATTTCAGGGATGAGGACAAGCCATGCAAAGGTCTGGGGAGGAGGAATGGAATGTCCTATGTAAGGACCAACAAGGAACTCGGAAAAGTCAGTCAACATTTATTAAGCACCTACTATGAGCCAGACAGGGCAGCGAGGTGGCAGAGTGAAGAGAACACCAAGCCTACAGTCAGGAAGATCTGAGATCAGGGAGGGGTTTGGAATGAGATCAGAGGATGGCCCGAGGAGGCAGTTAGGCCCAGAGACAGATGGAAGGATGAGAGAGAATGAGCTCAGAGCGATTTCCAAGCTCTGGATGGTGGAGGTGGCCAAGTATTTCAGTTTCTCTTGTGCGGCTCAGCACCATGCAGAGCTGAAAAGACCAAGGTTTGGGTATTTCTTGATGAGTGGCAAAAATGCTCAGCTACCATGATGAAACAATGGAGTTTAAATACTTTTGACAACGAAAAAGTTTTCTAGATAATAAGTAAGGATGTGACTTGGGATACAGTCAACTGGATTGGAGAGGGCTTTGACAATAGGACAGATCATTCTGGTCGGGGGAGTCATGCCTGGAAATCCCCAGCAGATGACAGGCAAGGGGTCCAGCCACAGGACAGAGAAAGGATGAGGCCTGCAAGAGAGGGGCAGAACTCTTGTGATATTGGTCAACAGGAAGACCACAACCCTAGAGATGGCAGCTGGGAGGAAGCAGCTGTAGGCACCCAAGAACAAAGTCCCAGGCACTTCATCCTAGTTACTACTCTGTCAGAGAAACACTACATACAGGGTGCTACATTTGCAATCAAGGGACCCAGGCTCAAATTGTGGCCTTCCAACTCTTGGGAGACCTTGGACAAGTCTTCAGATCTCTGTGCCTCGGTTTCCTCACTTATTAAATGAGGAGGTTGAATGAGATCCCCTGTGGCTCCAAATGAAGGAGGAGTTTAGTGCTGCTCTGAAGATGGTACTTTTTAAATTTAGCTTGAGGACACAAGCAAAGGAAAAAGTTACTACATACCACAGGTAGAGGAGAGACTCAGCAAGTACAAATTAAGAGTGTATTTTCCTGAGCTGTAGATGATTTAAGGTCACATCCAGTCAATGAGATGGAAACAGAACTATCTAACCCTTACTCAAAGTTTACAACTGTGTGACCGTGGGCAAGTCACTTACTTTGTTTACCTCTTTCCTCAACTGTAAAATAAGGTTAATAAAAGCACCTGTTTCCCAGCGTGGTTGTGAGAATCAAATGAGATATTTGTAAAAAGTGCTTAGCACTGGGCCTGACACACAGTAGGCACTTTATAAAAGTTTAAACCCCCACTCCCTTCCCACCAAATGTACCCCGATGAATCAAAATGAAGAGACATCGGCCCATGCCTCAGCTTTGGCTTAGAAAACAAAACCTTTCAGGCCAAGGGATCGAACGTGAAGATCTCCACACTTGCCGCAATGGTTACTATCTCTGTCTCATATTCCTGCCTCATTCTGCCAACCACAGCAAGGCAGTCAAGTGTCATGGAAAACATACTAGTTTGAAAGAATGGAGGAGGGTTCAGCCCAGTTTCATCCCAGACTTGATGTGAGAGTATCTTTCAGTTTTCCCATCCATAAAAGGCCCACTTACCTTGCTGCATAAACTAGGTAATACACCAGGCAGCAGGGGCCAGCAGAAGGTGCACTGAATTTAACTCAAATCAAAGGATCTGGGTTTGAATCTGGCCTTTGCTATTCACTACTTGTGTGCTTCCGAGCAAGTTATTTCTTCTTTCCAAGCTTCAGATTCCTCATTTCTAAGATAACAATCAATGAAACGACCTCTGAGTTCCTTTCCATCTCTAAATTCCATAGTGCCCCTAAATACACAATCAAGCACATATGACCTTCTGCTTACCATGTACCTAGCCCAGGGATGGGGAACCTGCAGCCTGGAGGGTACATGTGGACTGCTAGGTCCTCAAGTGTGGCCCTTTGACTCAATCCAAACTTCCCTGATCTGTGAAGTTTGGATTCAGTCAAAGGGCCACATTTGAAGACCTAGAGGACCACATGTGGCCTCAAGGCTACAAGTTCCCCATCCCTGGGCTAGCCTATCTAGAACCACAGATTTAAAGCTAGAAGGCACCTTAGAGATTATTGAACTCAATCCAGATGAGGAAACTAAGACCTAGAAGACTCTCAACAACTTGGCCACTGCAATCAAAATCAATCAAAAAAAACATTTGTGAAGCACCTACTATGTGCCAGGCAGTAGAGCTACAGAGACAAAAAATGTACCAGTCACCTGATATAAATGCTTTATAAAGAGAATAATGATGAGGAATTTTTGCACCTGGACCAGGAACAGTTTGGAGAAGGAAGACAAGAGGTACTGGAACAGTTCTGTTTCAGGTTCAGTCACTTGAGGAGTGGGAGCAGTTTACATGAGGAGCTTACTAGGAAGGACGGCTCCCAGAGTGGGATACATGTGATCCTGGAGCAGTTGGATAGTTTGCTGGGGACCCAAAGAGGACTGAGTTGAGAAGCAGGACTACTGGTCTCTAAAAGGGAAGAAATCCGCCTCCCTTCAAACACAAGTCAGTACCCTGGGGAAAGCCCATTCTTCCCATTACTTATCTCTTCAGAGGAATGGATATATATAAAAAAAAAAAAACCATGAGCAAAGCAAAGAGAGGAAGCCCTTATCTTCCAGGAAGGGGACACACCCTTTAAGCACCTGTCTGTGGCAGTGGCAGGATTATAAATGGCCCTTCTCTAGAGAACACAGCCTTGAAAATGTCTATTGAAGGAGAAATAAATAGCAATAGTTTAATTTTTGGTGGAGGTTTTTGCTAATTAGTAGCTGAGCTCATAGCTACTTTTTTCTCCTACTTTGATTTAACTATAGGGGCTAGTAAATAACATTCAAATCACACGGACACAATCATATAGGTTGGATACAATTTAATGCAGTTCCACAATCATTTACTTTGTGCCAGGCACTGTACTATACACTGCGGATACAAAGACAAAAATAAAACACCCCTGCTCTCAAGGAGTGTACATTCCACTGAATTACAGGAAGTTCTGTACAAATCTTTGGTCAACTTTATTGTCACTCACTGGGTCCCCAACTTTGTCTGACCCAATGAAATGAATCTACATTGTAATTCCCCCAAAAGGCAGGCAGTAAATACATCAGATCATAGCTTCTTCTATCTTATCAAGATATCATCAATGGCTTATGCCATCACCTTGACCAAGTGAGCAATCAGAAAGCCTCTTTTCAACTTTTCTGACATATCTTGGACGTGAATATATAACTCTCTGGCAGAAATCAGGTTGAGGTGAGTTTTTTCAAGAAAATTTCTACAAACTCCATCAAAATCCTACTTTAGTGTGTCAATACAATTAAAATATAAGCTCTTTGGAGGTAGGAACTGTCTCATTTTTGGTTTTGAGCCACCTCCTTCAAGAAGCCTCTCCTGATTCCCCAGTTGTTAAAGTACTCCCCCCTTAAAAAAATTATGCATATTTATTGTACACTTCCTCAATTTACTTATGTGAGAAAATGTCCTATTAATGCCCCCAAAAGACTATGTAAATTCCTTGAGGGTAGGGACTATCAGTCACACTTTTGTACTTATAACCTCAGGGTCTTAAGGAGTATCAGAGCATACAGCAAGCACTTATTAAATGAGGCAGCATGAATAAGAGCCCTGAACTTGGAGTCAGAGGCCCTGAGTTCAAATCCTGACTCTGCCACTTATTACTTCTGTGATCTTGGGCAATTCACTTAATCTTTTTAGGCCTCAATTTCCTCATCTGTAAAGTAGAAGGGTTAAATTCAGCTAGTGGTTAGAAAAAATAGACAGGTCATTTTTTCCCCCATCCACGTTCTCAGACTCCCTGAAATCTATTCATATACACCAGGTGAAAAACTCCTAATCTAGACTCCTAATCTAATCCATTGGAGACCCTTTTCATGCTTTGGCAGCGTTTGTTGGTTTGAGGGCACATGCAGTACAAAGTGCGCATGCTGTGTGTTCAGAACCAAGGCCACAGTGAAACTGTCCGACGTAATACGGGCAAGTGCTGCCAGAAACAGCTCGGATTCATCACCCATTTGATTTTTAATTAATTTTTGGTGCTTGCAAGAGGTCTCCAATGGAAAAAGTTTAAGAAGCCCTGCTCCAGATTAGGAGTTTTTCACCTGGTATATATAATTTCTCTAACAGCTGGCTGAATTTAGCATTTCCTCTAATTATTTAAAAGCATCATTCTGAAAAGGGGCCTGTAAGAAACTGGAGGAGGAGTTTTGTTTCCACAGAACTAAAGTGGTACTTACCACCCCTCTCCCACCCCAGCTTTAGCAGAAACCAGGCCTCAAGGTTGGTCAGGTGAGAGGTCAGAGGCTTGTATTCATGCGCATGCTTTTTGAGAAGGCAGTCGGGGGAATGAGAGAGGCCAAAGAGCTCAAACCAGTTCAAGCTTATCTAGGGTCTGGTCTGGGTCAAGAATCCAGGCCTACTGATTTGCATAATTTGCATGTTAAAGAGGGAAAGTAGTAGAAGTAAAAGAATGTAGTTTAATCCTAAACTAAGACAAGGAAAATCTAATTAATTTCACTTTTGCTTCTGTATCCTTATTATCCTACCTATATAAATTGTATAACCTAGGAAAACTATGTAAAAAATAAAGATTGTAAACTAACCATAACTCCAGCAGGAGTGGAGGGAATGGTTGCCCCTGCTCCTGAACCTGCACCAATGTGAGTGTGCCAATGAGCACTACACCTGCTCTCTGGAGGAATGTAATAAAATGTCTTCCTCGTGCCCACTCTGGTCCTGAGTTCTTTGGGTGAAAATGGGTAAATCACATGAATCTTCCCAAGGTCAAGTGAAGGGAAGCAATAAGTAGTGGAAGCTCATCTTGGGCTTATTCCTGGATCTTGCCTTGGGGTGTCCTGTGATTCCCCACTACAGTGTTAAGAGGGCTACCACTCTGGATTCCCTTGGGGAACCCTGTGGTCTACACAGCCTTCTTAAGGGGATATCACTTGGGTCTTCCATCCCTGTCTCGGGAGCCTTGTGATCTTATTGCTGTTCTAAGGGACCATCACTTGGGTCCTCCTTAGGTCTGTGTTTTCTCACAATTTGGGGAAGTCCAGTGATCCCCAAAACCGTGTTTCTCGCAGGGCCCCTAGGCTTCACCAGATCGTTACCCAAGAAGCCTGTGACACAAAAAAGATTAAGGGCCCCTGCTCTAAATGCTTCATGAACCCCTGTTTCAGGGGCCCTCCTGCCACGCACCAATTGCCACCCACCATCTAATCCCCTCCCTGCCACAGCACTTTAGGCCAGGTTTTGTTGTTGTTCCTATAATTTGTTTTTAAATCAGATGATGGTCTTGATAAATAATTCCATGACCCTGCGGCACTTATGAGCCCAGCCAGCAAAAGAGAAACAGCTCATTAAATCAGACATCCAAGGGGTTGGGTTAACACGTTGCTTCCCCAGCAGATGGCAAACAGACCTAGAACAGGCACAGCCACCCCCAGAACAGGAGAGGAAAACAGAGAGAGACAGAACAGAGAAGACGTCAGCAGGCAGGCCAACAACACGTAAACTTTAACTTGATGGCATCACAGTCCAAACGTCTGCCACTAATTCTTTCCCTGTGAAGTCTTCAACAATCACTGCTCGGCCACCCAGGATCACAGACTTGGGGCTGGAGAGGACCCCCGAGACTATCTTGTCAAATGTCTTTGTTTTACAGGAAGCTGATATCAGAGAGGTTAAGTGACTGGCCCAAGGTCACACAGGTGGCCCATGGCAAAGCCAAGATTCTAACCTGGCTTGTTGGACTCCAAACCCGAGCTGCTTTGCACTGCAGCCCACCTCACTTCTCAAGGCCCCAGCTTCCCTGACTATGAAACGAAGGAGGCGGAAGGAAAGGAAAGACCACTAAGATCTCCCAGCTCTAAGAGTCTGTAATAAAGAGAGCAATGGAGCCCTCGATGAAGGAGGGCCTAATCCAAGCTAAATGGTTATTAAGAACTTATTACTATATATGTTATATCTAAGCATTTACTACCATGTGTGTATATATATGTATGTATGTATCTGTATGTTTGTATATTTATGTATGTGTATATGTGTACACACACACACACACACGTAACTATATCAGCTAAGGTGGTACAGTGATAGCACCAGAGCCCAGAAGATCTGAATTCAAATCTTGCCTCAGACTATGTAATCCTGGACAAGTCTTTTAGCTTCTGCCTCAGTTTCTTCATCTGCAAAACAGGGGTAGGAATAATTATAATACAACCCCCACCCCCCCACCCTCCATTGTTGTGAGGATCAAATGAGATAATTAATTGCAAAATGCTTAGCACAGTGTCTGGCACATAGTAAGGTCTACATAAATTTTATCATCATCATCATCATCATTATCATCGCACCTGCCTCCCAAAGCTGTTGTGAAGGTAAAATAACCTGTAAGGCACTTTGCAAACTGTAAAGTACCACTGAAATGCCAGCTATTGCTACTACATACAAGGCACTGTCCTAGGCACTGGGGGAACAGAGACAAAACACAAAATGGACCCTGCCCTCTAGAAGCTTACAGTCTGGAAAAAAAAACATGTAAACAGACAACTATATACGTGATGTGGGCCAGGGTGCTGGAAGACCGATGGAGCTTGAGTTAACTGCCCCCCACCCCTCAAAACCCCTACAAACCCAGGGCGCTCTGAGTTACTTTACTCATAGATGAGTTAACCTAGCCATGGGCCATCGGAGAAGCAGTCTATGAAGAGCTTTCTATGGACTGAGCAGGAAGCTATGCAGAAGAAACTGAAGCGTGGAGGAGTAAAGGCAGCCCATACAACAGAGCAGGTGTTTGGGAACTCATAAGTTTCCACCTGGAGGTCACTGAGAATATTTTTATTAAAAATAATTGCTTCTTTGGAACTATGCCCAAAGGGCTATAAAACTGTGCACACCCTTTGATCCAGCAATACCATTACTAGGTCTATATCCCAAAGAGATCATAAAAAAAGGGAAAAGGACCCACATGCACAAAAATATTTATAGCAGCTGTTTTCCTGGTGGCCAAGAATTGGAAATGAAGGGGATGTCCACCAATTAGGGAATGGCTGAACAAGTTGTGGTATAGGAATGTAATAGAATATTACTGTTCTATAAGAAATGATGCGCATGCAGACTTCAGAGAAACCTGGAAACATTGATATGAACTGATGTTGAGTGAAGTAAGTTGAACCAGGAGAACACTGTACACAGTAATGGCAGCATTACATGGTGATCGACTGTGATAGACTCAGCTCTTCTCAGCAACACAAGGATCTAAGACAATTCCAAAAGATTCATGATGGAAAATGCTGTCCACATCCAAAGAAAGAACTATGGAATCCGAATGCAGATCAAAGCAGGCTATTTTCGTTTTTTTGTCTTTCTTATTTTTTGTGGTTGTTCCCTTTTGTTCTGAGTCTTCTTTCACAACATGACTAATGTGGAAATATGTTTAACGTGATTGTACATGTATAACCTATATCAGATTCCCTGCTATCTTGGGGAGGGGGAAGGGAAGAGAGGTAGGGAGAAAAATCTGAAACTCAAAGTCTGTTGAAAACTATCTTTAAATGTAATTGGGGAAAAAATATTAAGAAAAACCCTCAGGTTTTGGGTGGTCCATTTTACTGGCTCTGGAGCCCCTCCTTAGACACAAGATAACTTGAGGAGTAAGAGGAAAAGAGCATTCACCTAGCCAAGGTTCTACTCAAACTAAGTCCACAACTGCTATACACCAGCCTGGTCCCACCAACCTAATCCAATCCAAATGCAGACGTAAATTTGTACCTATGCCCACAATCGTGTGGTTCAAGAAGCATTTCTCATAGCAGGTGACACAAAGCTTCAGCCTAAGAGGAAGCTGGGAATTCTAAGAGTCAAAGGGATGTGTCAGCCTGGTCAAAGGTAGGAGGCAGAATGCCAAATTCTGGGAATGAAAACAGTTGAACTAGAATACATGATGTCAATATGTATATGTCATATTATTCAGTAAGCTATGTAATAGATATGTTATAGTAGAATCTAAAAACCTGATGATGAGGAATAAAGGTAGACCCCATCTGGAGTGTTGTGTTTGGTTCTGGTACCCCATTCAGGAAGCAAGGTGATCAGAGCACCAGAGTGCCCCATAAGTACAAGTCCTAGAGAAGAAAACACTTTGAGGAAATATCTGAGCTAAGAATTCAAAAGGCTGCCAAGCCTAGAGGGCTAAGCTTGTTCTGCTTGGCCCTAAAGGGCCGAACAGGAAGCAATGGGTGGAATTTGTGGAGACGATTTTAGATATGACAGAAAGCAAAACGTCCTTGGGATGAGGGCTATCCAAGAGTGGAATGGGGCTTCCTGGGGAAGTGGTGGGTTCTCCCTCACCTGTGGTTTTCAAAGAAATGGCTGGAGGACCGATTGTCAGGCAGGTGCTATATGGCCTCTGGGGTTGCGCCATCCCCAACAGATGGGTGTCCACTTGAGCCTGACTCAAAGGAATTCATAGAGGTCTCCTGCCCAAAGGACAGAGGGCAACCTACTCTTGCTGACCTGTTTTTAACTACAGCTAAAAAGGATGGGAAGGATTTCAAACTGACATTCTAATTCACAAGGGAAGGAGGAGAGAGGAGGGAGAAAAGCCACACAAAAAAACTTGAAAAGGTCATTTCAATTAGCTATTTTTAAATAAACCCTCCAGCACAAGACTAATAAAAACCCATCTTACAATACGTAATGAGATGGTTGGTTAATCTTTTAAAAAACCAAAACTGTCAACCAATAAATCCTTAGAGGTGTCTATACACGCACACCTCCTAGGTCCAATGACAAATTCTTCTTTACAGATAGGTTTACTATGACTCTCCTACACTTGAAAAGCTGTATGGTCATCTCTGCATCCTTCCTAAAGGACAAACTGCCCTTGCTAAAGAATTCTTAGGATCTAGAGCTTAGTACAACCCATTCATTTTTTTTTTTTTTTGGAGAGGGGAAGGCAGGGCAATTGGGGTTAAGTGACCTGCCCAAGGTCACACAGCTAGTACATGTGTCAAGTGTCTGAGGCCGGATTTGAACTCAGGTCGTCCTGACTCCAGAGCCGGTGCTCTACTCACTACGCCACTTAGCTGCTCCCAACCTACTCATTTTTCAAAAAAATGAGGGAACTAAGACCCAAAGGGGAGCAGTGACTTCCCCCAGGTCATACAGATAATAAGTGGCATCGCCTAGATCCAAAGCCAGGTCTGATGAGTTTTCCAGGTTAAGGCTCCAAATTCAACATGCTTTCCACTGGATCTTCCCTTTTACCTACAGAACACCTCGACTTGTCTCCATCTGCCAAAGTTGGCGCTTGGTCTGTTACTGTTATCAATGATATATCAAAGTATTGTAGACCTAGAGTTGGAAATCACCTCAGAGACCATTTAGTTCAACTCTCCCATTTTACAGATGAAGAAACTGAAGCCCAGAGAAGTGAGGTGACTTGCCCAGAGTCACAGAGCTAGTAATTGGCTGAACCAAGAATACAGCTCAGCATTCTGACTCCAACTCCAGGACTCTTCCAGGTCTACACCCTCCCAGGAACAGGAAGACTCTCTCAGCATATTTTAGGAAACAGAGGGGCAGCTAGGTGGCTCAGTGAGTAGAGCACCGGCCCTGGAGTCGGGAGGACCTGAGTCACTTGACCTTGACACACTTACTAGCTGTGTGACCTTTGGCAAGTCACTTAACCCCAATTGCCCTGCCTTCCCCCCTCCAAAAAGACAAAAAAAAAAAAAAAGGAAAGAAAATAGATCTATCAGTATCAATGGACTTAGAGACAAGAAGATTTAGGTTTGAATCCTACCTCTGACACTTACTAGATGTATAATCTTGAGCAAATAAATCACTGAGTTTCCGTTTCCTCGCAGGTAAAAAAGGAAACAACAACCCCATGCTCCCAACAACCTCACAAGGATAGCCCAAGTAAGATAATATATGTTAAGCACTTTAATGAGGTCTACAAACGTTGGCTCTTGTCATTATCCCCAGACAAAAGACAAGGAAACTAGGAAGAAGAAGAAAAATCAATTAAAAGATTAACTTATATATAATTATAATGACCAAACTCGTCCTCAAAGAAGAGAAAATACACCTTCTTCTTTGCAAAGGTGGAAGGGATTATGGTGCAAAATATTACATTTATTGTCAGAATTAGTAGATTGTAACTTATTTTTGATGAGTAGCTAGCTCTCGGGAGGCAAAGAGAGAACGATATATTTGATAGTAAAAAGGATATTAAGAATTACTCTTTAAGCTATCTTTTTAAAAAGATCAGCTTAGCAGGAAATAGAAAAAAAAGAGTCCTGACTCTCCAAACCACTTGCTGCTTTTGTGCCTTAACTCATGCTATTTTCACATTTCTCAATTAAGCTACAGCTGCTGTAGCGCCCCTTGGGTCAGAGGTAACAGTCCCAAGAACATCTGCACGGACGTAAAGCACAGGAGATCTACCAGGACCCAACTCCCTTAAGTCCATACAGACATGAGGATACGACACTGTGCAAGGGTGCCTTGAATTTGAAGTCAAAGAACCTCAGTTTCCTGTCTCTGCAAAATGTGGGGGTTGGAGCAGGTCTGAGGTCCTTTCCAGATCTAAGTCTGTGATAAACCAAAGGGCAAGGAGAACCCAAGGAAAATAAGCAAGGGATTCCCTTCCAGAGTATGGTGTAGCTGGAGAACCTACAAAGCTTACTTCTACTCCGCCTATATCTGCAAAGTAACCCAGAAAAGCAGAAGGAAAGGCCCAGACATCTGAGAGAGACAATGACACAATACCAAAGAAAAGCCCTTTACTATGTTCTGGGAATAAGTTGCCAGGTGGGTTCTCATCAGCCTGCTTCTCAACATAAAGTGCAGAGACCCTACAAAAGGGTATCGACACACTCCTCTAAGGGGAGTCCAGTGGAAAGAGAACCAGGCCACATGAGAAAACCTGGGTTCAGGTGCCAGCTCTGATATTTACTGGCTCTGTGATGCTGGACAAGGTCATGTGTTTCCTGTGCCTCTACTTCCCCATCTGTAAAATGTATATAATAACCCCCTGTCCAGCATACATATTCTATAGAGTCTCCCTCAAGATCATGGGCATCAAACACAAAGTCCTGCATAAATATAAATTACTGCTCAGATCACTGGGTTTGGAGCCAGAAGGGGCCAGAGAATGTCTAGTCCAATCTCCTTATTACAGAGAAGGACACATGAGGCCCAGAGGGAAGCAGCACAGCCAATGTCACAGTCAAAAGCTGAGACTTCAATCAAATTTTTCAACTCTAAATCCAGAGCTCTTCCCACCACACCGGGCCCATGATGCCCTCTGAGGCCTTTTCCATCTCTGAGTCTACATTCCCTGGTTCTTCATTTATTCAGGGACTTACCCACCAGATCTGTCCCAACTTTCTCAGTCCTCACCATGTCCCCCATTTAAACAGCTGGGCCAAGAGGCCCAGAAATCCTAGGATGAGTCAGAAGTGAACTCAGAGCCAGAGTCCATTAACCCAGGGGACCAATCACATGCCCTTAGCTTGGTCACGCCGTTCCTTCCAGGCTCACGGGATACATGGAGGGTTCTTTGAGGCTCCTGACGCCATCCCGGGGCTCCAGGCCGCTTTATTAGATGTTGGGGCCACTCCCACGACCAAGCCCTGAATCCTGCTGGCATCTACCCTGTCCTGCTGTGCTAAAGGGAACAGGGCAAACCTGATTGGGGAGCTATAAGCAAGCTAGGCGTTACCCCACCACGTTGTGTAGCCTACAATACTTTAACAACAACAAAAAAAAGTTTACCACTTTGGCTCTCTGTTAGCAAACAGGCACCAGTCTTTCCAGCTCCACAGGCACAGAGAGGCCAAGCAGCGGCCAGTGAAGGCCCCACAGGGCCAGGATCTGTCTTGGCTCCAAAGCAGAGCTCAATCTATTTACTTCAGTGAATGCTTGAAAGGCTTTTTGTGGAACTAGAAAATGTTAGAGCAGGAACAGCCAAGGAGCAAGCCTTTATCAAGGGCTCTGGAGATGCAAAGGCAAAATGAGACCACAGAGGGCTTAGCATGACCCCTTCCTTTTACAGACAGGGAAACTGAGGTCCAGAGGGGTTCAGTCCGATGATTTTTACTGCATATTCTCAGTCCTTCTGAACAAGGCCAGCAAGGCCCTTACCATACATTCAGATACTTAGCAAGTACAAGACACTAAGGAAAATAAACCATACAAGGACACTACCCTGCCCTCCTAAGGCTTACATTGTTCAAGAATAATATAAAGGAAAGTAAGAAACAAATATCAAGAAACAAATTCAGGACAAGTCTGCTTATTTGATGAAGGCTGATGAACCTGAGGGTCATGTCTCCCCCCTCAATCCACCATCACTTGAGATGGGAGGCAGGTTGGTTTAAAAGTATCAAGACCACATCATTGGGGTAGAGGGGAAGGACAGAAAGGGAAGGTCAAGAGATCTGGGTCCCAGTCCTGGCTCTGCAACCAGCCCAGGGCAAGCCACTTATCCTCTATAAACCTCAGTCTCTTCATCTGCAAAATGGGACGAGGTCTGAGGTCCCTTTCGGCTTCAAGATCCGATGACCCCTAAGGGTGTCTAGTACCAGCTGCCTCCTTTAATATCCTAAGATTCCAACCTCCTGAAATCAGAGAAGGGAAAAGTTAAGGGTCTTGCCTAAAGTCACACATAAGTAGTAAACAGGGGAGCAGAAGTTAGACATAGGGGCAGCATTCATGACCAACCCAAAGGCTGTTCACCTCAACGTATTCAAATCGACCAACATTAAGTGGAGGAAGGAGAGGTGACTCCCAGTTTGGGGGCTAGGGGGAGAAGAGAGAATCAGGGAAGGTTTCGTGGAGGGCACAGCACCCAAATCATTACCGATTTCTTGGGCATCTATACTGTGCCGGTCTCTGGCTAGAACCAGAAGTTCTAGAAGACTAGAACCTTAAAGAATTAGGTTCTCTATCCCCAGGAGACTTTAAAGGTGGCAAAATTTTAGATGAGCACATAGCAGGCCCTTATTGATTATGTGTTGAATGGACAGATGAATGGGCATGTTTAAACACATCCAAACTGGTCCCCACTTAGCTCTAAATCAAGGAGCCAAAGGATTGGGGCCTTCAAGGTAACCCAAGCCAACCTTTTCATTTTTCAGATGAAGAACTGGGAACTAGCAGGAACTTAACTTAAAAAGTCACACAGCAGAGTGGAGATTTGAACCCCGGTCTTCCAACTCCAAATCTGGCCTTCTTCTTTTACCATATCATGCCACCCTTACACATGAGCAGGTGCTTCCTAGAGTCCAAAGACCTGTCTGATTGTTCAACACTTTCCCCACTCCAAAAGAATTCATTTGAGACATTTCACTTTGCCTGACCTCAGCGTTCCCATCTATAGGATGGACCTATATGGGCCCTGGAGTCTCTGCTAGCTCCAGAGCCCTAATCCTGTGATGCATGGCTTGGTTCTCTTCTTATTTACCCAGAGAAAAAAGCTACACTCTGGGTTTTATTCCTATTTTTAAAAAGAGGCCTTCGGGTATAGACTAGTTAAGTTGGGGGCTTAGAACTCCTTATATGAAAAGCATTAATATCATTCAAGGAGAGATGGGGGCCATGATTCCAGGGAAGACCTCGGGGCCTGTAGCTTCCGCAGGGCTGCTTTCCACCCCCAGTACCCCCAGCCCCTTTCCCCAGACCTAGTCTGGGTTTCAGTGGTTTTCCCTCAGGGCAAAAGCAGGGAAGGGGCATGAGGAGGGAGAAAGGGTAAAGAGGAGTGAAGGAATGAGGAAGCCAGAGGGCTGAGGAAAGCAAAAGGGGACACATCTGCAGCCTTAAATCCTGCCAAGGGGACCCAAGTCCTCCTTCGTCCAGGAGCTGGCCCGGCCAATGTCAGGGACTGGAAAGGAGGTCTCCTACCGAAGGGAGCCGAACTCCTGGCTCACACAGCCCAAGGATTGGAAACCAGCATCAGCGGGCCCAGAAGCCTTGTACATTCTTCCCCATGGCCTGCTAACCTCCACGATGTCAATTTTAACCATTTCAAGGGCTTGTGCTCAAGGAGATTTTGTCTGAAGCAGAAAGCATGTGTAAGCATCCTAGAAAAGACACGCTTTTTTTTTAACAGGCCCTTCTTTTTATATATTTATAGCTCTCTCGTTTGAGCCAAAGAAATTGAATTAGATATAATAGGCCCTTTTCCCTGGCTTTGAATGGGTTAGTTTAAAGAGGGCATTAATTCAGTCCTAAGCAGCTGAGGAGAGAGACCTGTCCAGTTCACATTTTATCTCCATTCCTTCTCAGATTTCATAGCTCAATCTCACTCCTGTTGTCATTGGAGAGAGAGACAGACAGACAGAGAGACAGAAAGAGAAAAAGATAGTAAAACAGAGACAGAAAGAGAAAGGGTGAAAGAAAGAGAGAAAGAAGGAGGGAGAGACAGAGAGGAAGAGAGAAAGTCAGAGAGGGAAGGGAGAAAGAGAGGGAGAGGGAGGGGGGAAAGAGAGAGACAGAGAGAAACAGAGACAGAGACAGAGAGAGACAGAAAAAGACAGAGGGAGAGAAACAGAGAGAGAAACACAGAGAGTAAAACAGAGGCAGAAAGAGTGAAAGGAAGAGGGAAAGAGGGAGGAAGAGAGAGAAGAAGAGAGAAAGACAGAGAGAGAGAGAAGGGAGGGAAGGAGGAAAAGAGGAAGAGAGAGACTTATCAACTGGCTTTTTTTAAGTTGCATGAAAATTTAATTCCCCCAGCGCGCGCGCGCACATACACACACACACACACACACACACACACACACACACACACACACTTTTTTTTAAACCACACTGATCCTTAAAATATCTCTCTGCGTGTGTCTTGCACGTTAGCTGCTGAGGCAACGAGCTGCTAGAATTCTTTAAATAAATTTCCACTTGCTCACGACATCAGGCCCATTAGCCCGGGGATGCCTGCCCCTTTCATGTACCTGAAAGAGCCCCAGGAACTCATCAGCTAGTACCCCCCAGAGTGAGGACAGCCCTTCGTTTTTCTGCATGGACAATTGGGACACACTTCAGCAGTGCGTGTGTCGGCCTTCTACACAAGGCTGATTTCTTGCACAATCCAGGGCAGAATGTGGAGCCCAAGGCCATGCTGTCCATGGCTTCTCTCTAACCCTCTTATCACCTGAAACTACAGAGGTGAAATCTACAGAATGGAAAATGAGGTTTCTTTCAACAACCAGAATTACCATTCTTTCCAAGTTTCCATTCAAACACGATTCTTTCAGCCAACTCTGAACCTTCTTAAGTTTAGCAGCTAAGCTGTTCTGGGTTTTCCAAAGGTCCTTTGTACTGTACCTTTTTCTGGAGCATTAGACAGCGTGATTTGGTTTAAAAAAAAAAAAGAGCCAGGGACATGGAGATGGGAATATTGGGTTCAAGGCGCTGAAAGCTTGGACTGTATAGGCAAGTCACTAAATGGAAGGAACATCAGATTTGAAGTCAAGGGTTCAAAACCTACTGGCTGTGTGGAACAATGGGCAAATCCCTTCATTGATGTTCCTAAGACCCCACGATCTCCCCAAGACTCAATTTCCTCATCTGTAAAATGGGAATGAACAGTTATAGCTAAGAAATTTTTAAACTTTAGAGTATTAGAAAAAAAATGTAGCATTTTAGGTCCTGCCCTTCAAAAAAAAAACAAACTTTCTATCTGTAAAGTGCTTTATAGCAACGACATCAAACCCAAATAGAAATGGATCTTTGCAGTTACTTAGTGACTAAGAAAACCACAAATTAACATTATCTATGTTGTATTTTATTTTTATTTATTTGTGAAATATTTCCTAGTTACATTTTAATCAAGGGTCCTAGCAGCAATGAAGCCACTGAGATTGAGATCTCTGCTTTCTTTACAATCCCCTAGAATGATTGAAACAAGGGTCACAGATTCAGAGCCTCTGAATTGGAAGGGATCCCAAGCGGTCATCTGGTCTACCCCCACATCAACAAACAGCATCTCTGCTCCAAGTGGTTGGGTCTTTTAATCTGCTTGAAGACCTCAAGAAAAAAGAAGCCTATTTCTTCCCAAGTCAGCCCTTTCCATTTGGAGATAGTTCCAATTATTAGAAAGTTTTTCCTTGTGCATTTGTATATAATAGATATCTAACGCCTTCCCCTTGGAGATTACTTTCTGTCTACCCTGAATATATCTTATGTATCTAGTTATTTACATGTGGTCTGTACCACTAGATCCTAAACTCCTTGGGGGTGGAGACCCTGTTTTTCATTTCTATGCTTCCTCAGAGCTTGGCTTTGTTCCTTGAACACAGTTGATGCTTAATATATGCTTGTTGACTTGCTTACTATGATGCTAAGCTTAAATCTAGTTATTTACATGTGATCTCCACCATTAGACCATAAGCTCCTTGGGGGCAGAGACCATATTTTTCCTTTCTGTGCTTCCCTAAAGCTTGGCCCCCTTCCTAGAACACAGTTGGTGTTTAATAAATGCTTGCTGACTTGCTGACTATGATGTTAAGCCTAAATGCGCCACCTTCACTCACTGTTCCTAGTTCTGCCTTGTGGGACCAAGCAGAACAAAATCCCTCTTCTCCCTTCTAGATGTTCTCTTCCCCGATGATAACTTTCAGATTCTCCCCAAATCTTTTCTAATCTAGGATAAGCATCCCTGAGTGTTTCAACTGATCCTTGAATCATGAGGTAACGTGAAGCAATTGAAAGAACACCGGTTCTGGAATCGAAGGATCTGGGTTCAAATTCTGCCTCCTGGGTCTTGTTAAGCAAGTTATTTCATCTTCCCAACCCCAGTTTCCTCATCTATAAAATGAGGAGTGGGGGTGGGGTGGACTAAACGGGCAGAGAGGTTCCTTTCTGTCCTAGGTCGAGGATCTCATGGTCCAGTGTTCTCTAGTTCTTGCACTATCCTGGTTGTCCCCTTGTGGATACATATTCCAGCTTGTTCCTAAAACGTGGCACCCAGAACACAACACAATAATCCAGATCAGCTCTGAGCCAGGCCCAGCAGAACCATCATGTCCCTCCTTCCAGACACTCTTCATCCAGCTCAGCATCATAGAGGCATTTCTAGTTGCCTTATCATATATATGGTGAATTCAAATTCAGCTTACAGTCCACTAAAACCCCCAGATCTTTTTTGACTGGTTGACAAAATCTCAATGTGTTAAAATTGTCCACACATGTCTGTAGCAGACACCACAGGCCAGGAGTCAACAAACTACCAAGCCATACACCACCTGCCACCTGTTTTTGTACAGCCAGAAGCTGAGAATCGTTTTTTGTATGTATTAATTGGGGCCTCAGGCCCTGAGTTTGCAGAACTGGAAGGGCTCTCATCTTAAACAAGAGAAAATTAAGTGACTCATCTAAGGTCTCTAGAATCCAGGTCCTCAGACCTCCCGTTTCAACACGAGATGACTGAGGATCAGCAGAAAACACTGATTCCCAAATGTCCAGTTAAGGAGGAGCCTCCTTGGGTTTTAAACCAAAGTACCAGGTTTAAATCACTTTGGCCAGGGCTCCTGTCCAATACTGCTGACGCAGGAAAACCAGACGGGTACCAACAAACGACAGGTCAGAAGGTAGGAATTCCAGCAGAAGGGAAAAAAAGAAGAAATTTGAGTGGCAGAAGGAAAGCAGGTTAGGCCACAGCTTTGTGTCAAGTCTCCATCAGAAAGAACAAAGAACAGGTGCCTACAATGAACTAGCTGGCAGAAGAGCCACAGCCCGTGATGCTCACGGAGAAGCCAGCAGAGACAGAGGGAGAGACAGTCAAAGAGAGAGAGAGAGAGAGAGAGAGAGAGAAAGAGAGAGACCGGCAGGTAGAGACAGAGGGACAGTCACACAGAGAGAGAGACAGAGAGAACAAGTCAGAGAAAAATTGACAAAAAGAAAGGTTTTTTTAAGAAGCAAGATGGTGAGCCCTGATCCTTAGCACTGGAATGGGAACTGACCTGGCCATAAGCACCATTTTCCAACAGAAAGAAGAAATGAAATGAGTTAGATTTTGTTCTCACCCTTCACTTCCAGATGCATTCTGACACATTTCTTTTTTCTGGACTTACTTGAGAATGACTATTTAACTTTAAAAATGTTTTCTTGATCCCTGAGCCCCAGGTTAGCATCCATTTTTCACCAGCCTCCCCCTCCAAGCAGAACCTCCTAGGCCCGTCCTGCCCTGCGCCAACCCCCATAGCACAGGCAGGGGGAGGCGCCCTGGGGTCAAGCCCATGACGTCAGCCCTCCCCACTGAGCACTCCTTCTGCTGCTACAGCTCCGTTCCTGCCAGGGAGGCTGCAGCCAGATTTTTCAGCAGAGTCGCCTGCCAGGGGAGGACTCAAGCCTCCCTATCACAAGGATATCTGCAAAGGAGTTTCTGAACTGCAAGCTTGAAATTAGAGAAAACCCATCTCTCCCCCCCCATCCCATCCCCTACTCACACCTCCACTCCCCTCCTCCTTCTGCCAAGTGATCACTCTTACCCACAATGTAGGCACAGGCTGACACTCACCTGGTAAGTCGACAGAACCATTCCAGCTTGGCACCCTCAAGAAAGAAGAGGAAAGTGTAGCCAGTGTGTCTTTTTAGAAGGGTTTCTCCCCCAGGAGGCACGGAGACTACCCCAAATCCCAGAGGAGTAGCTGGGGGGTCTGGAAGACCTGAGTTCAAATCCTGCCTTCCTGGGCACATCACCCAACCTCTCTCAGCCTCAGTTTACCCAGCTATAAAATAATATAATAAAATAATACAGCCTTTTGGGGTCCTTTCCAGGCCCAGGCCCATGAGCCCGATTCTTTCACAGAATCATCAAAGGGACTTTATCAGCCATCTCATCCAATCTGTGCCCACTCAGCGATGGTCTACTAAACTGACCGTCCAATAGAATGGTCTACACAACCATCTGTGTCATTAGAAGACACATACCTAGGGAGAGAGAGAGAGAGAGCTGTCTGATGGAAAGGGCAACAGCTCAGGCGTCAGAGGACTCAGAAGAGTCAGAGGCTTCAAAGCCTGCCTTTGACACAGACCAGCTACTCCGCTTTGGGCAAGCTCTTCAATGTTCCTGGGCCTCCATTTCCCCACCTGTAAAATCATCTAATAGAAATATTATCATATAGAAATAAAATGAACTAAAATAAGCCTGCCGGATGGCCTCTGAGGTCCCCTAAAGCTCTTAACCGGCAATTTCATGATCCTATTAAAACCTCCTTCGTATCCAAGAATGTACTCTTCCTACCATTTCAATCAAAGGGATTGTAAATTCTCAGGAGATACCAGGACCCCCTCCTCAGAAGAAAGCATCAGCAGAGAAGTCCCTTCCCTCCCAAAGCCTCATTATGTAGCACCCCTTCCCATGACCTCAGTCTGGACACACTGGCCTTCATGCTGTTCCTTAAACGTGGCACCTTCTCTCCTCTCTATATATGCTGGCACTGGCCATGCCCTGCTGGAGATGCACCCCTCCATCCCTCCAGTGTCTCAGCACCCAAGCACCACTTCCTACATAGTTCCCTGACCCCCACCTGCTCGGTGCCCTCTCTCCCCAATGACCCTAGATTTCTTCTACTACACACTGACACAAGGACATCAAACCTTCCCCCTCCCCCCCAAAAATTGTAAACTCCTTGAAAAAAGAGATTATCTCATTTTAAAAAACGTTTATACTCCTAGCATCTAGCACTATGCCTGGCATATAGTAGGTGCTTAATAAATGCTCATTGATTTTATTTAATCCCTACAAAGCTATGAGGTAGTATTGTTTATCTCCACTTAAATTGAGTGGGAGTAGTACTGGGGGTCTGGTCTAAGCAACCTGCCAGAGTAATACAGTTAGTATGAGTGTCCAAGGCAGGATTCAAACCCAGGTCTTCCAGACTCCAACTCCACCAGGCTGCATTGAGAAGCAGGAGCTGGGCCACCATCCGGGAAGCAAGAAATGCCAACTTCTGCCACTGCCACACATCAAAGGATGTCAAAGCCATTACTATTCATTTACTCAGAAAGTATTTATTGAAGGCCTACTATGTGCAAGGCATTATATATTAGGCACTTTGAGTGGAGGAATGGGGTGAGGAGATGAGACAAAGAGGAGCTCCCCCTCCACTCTAGAAGCCTACAAGGTAGGTGCCTGGGGAAATGAGAGGCCTACATATGAAATGATTATTAATAAATCAATTTTCAATTCCAATGAGCTTTTTTGAAGCATCATAGATTTAGATTTAGAAGATTCTCAGGTCATTCAATTCAACCCCGCCATGTTGTGGTGGTGGTGGTGGCGGTGGTGGCTGTGTTGATGGTGGCAGTGGTGGGGGTTGCTGTTTTGCTGGTCCTTCCGTTTCACATGAGGACCACACAAGCTAAGGGGTCACACAGTTAGTGTCTTCAGCAGAAACTGAACCCAGATCTTCCAAAGCCTATTTTTCTATCCACCCTCCTGGAGGGTGGAAACACCCCAAAGCACTGACCCACAACACTCCCAATGCAGCCCAACCAGATTCAAATATAACTGGGAAATACTTAACAAAATAAATAAAAATGCAATAAAACATACATTACAACTGAGAAGTGTGTCAATGCACAGTCTGTGGGGATCCTTACATACAGATCAAAGGCTCATTTTCCATTTGAATCCGACACCATCGCATTTACACACACCACTTCCACAAAAACAAGCCGTGCCTTCCAGACTTTGGCTGTAGAATGTTGCCTTACATAAAGTTGGGCTTTTTCTGATATGTTGCCTGATTTTTCCAAATTAGTTTTTTCTGCTTTTTTATTCTTTGTCATAAGACATGGAGCTTATTAAGAATAGTCTCAGTTTCTTGACTGTAAAATGCAGAGATTGGACTAGAAGCTTCCGAGTTCCCTTTCAACTTTAAATCAGCCATTCTATAATGTAATAATGCATCATGGGAGCTAACCACAACATCTTCTCTTTTCCTTGCTTCCCTTTGAGGGCACATGCGAAGCAAACAGAGTGCCAGTAAGAAAAGTCACTGGTTCCCAGGATGCTGAGGGCCAAAGGTGGTGGTAGGTGGGTACCAAGTAGGAGTAACCAGAAAGAAGAAAAAATATATATGTGAAAGGAGTCAAAACGAGAGCAGACTTCCAAGAAATGAAGGTGACTAGAGAAGCCACAAGCAGGCTGCAGCAGGTGGCATCGGGGCTGAAAGAAGAGCAGCTGCAGGGGCCTGAAAGGCAAGGCAGCAAGCCAGGAAGCCCAGAACAGTGGAGGGAGCCTATGCCTGATGGTGGTTGCAGCAAATTGGAGGAGCAGAGATAAAGGGAGCTCCCCGGGACTCAGCCAACAGGCCTGCAGACTGCTGAGACTTTCCCAGACTTGCCCAATTAATGTCATGAGTTTTAGGGGACTAAACAAAGTGGGGGAGGGGGTCAGAGATGAAAGAAACTTCTCAATAGGAGGTGAGATCTATGTTCTAATCACCTTCTCTTTAAAGGGACTGGGATACCAACACCTTCTAGGTCCATTCCCGTCCTGAATAAATAAATACTCTATAAGTAGATGCAGACTGGATGTCTGAGGTTGTCTGCAAGAGCAGAGCCTGCTGGGACCACTAGGGAAGAGCTAAATCAAGTCAGATTATCATTTTCCCAGAAGGACAACCCTTGGTAATATAGTACGGCCTACTAAAGTTGTCACTGCACCGCCCTTTGGGTCACCTGCAATTTGGATTCTTCTGAGACGGTGGCAGTCTGTGGATCCCAGATATCTAGAATTATTAAAAGGTCTTCCATTTGGCTTTTAGTTTTTTGGTGACTCAGTCTCCCCATCTCATCCAGGTTACAAGGACAGCAATTGCTCTCAGGCTAATATCCCATTGCTAATTAGCACAGAAGTTTTGACCTCCTGTTCGCAAACTGTTCTGGTTATATTCTCCTTGGGCACCCCAGTCCCCCACCCTCTGCTCCTAATGGCTCATCATATTCATGCTAGACTTGGGCAAATACCTAACCAGCTTTAAAATTCCCAAGCTCGGACCATCCGCCAGCCTGAGCCTCCCCAATAGGAGGGGACTAGAGGGGTGTCCTACCATACTCGACAGTGATGGTGACAAAGTCTTCCTCCTAATTCAATTCTGGGGCCAGTTCACTATCCATCTGGAAGGCCAAATGGTTCAAGAGTCGGAGATCAAGGGTTCAAATCTCACCTCTAACACTTTATTGACTAAGCTTGGACAAACTTCAACTCCCTGTGACTCAGTTTCTCCATTTATAAAATGAAAGGGCTGGACTCAATAGCCTCAGAGGCCTCTTCCAGCTCTGGAGATATTACTCTAGGATCCTGTAAATTCTGATGGATTAACTCGATAGTCTGACCAGCCCCTCATGATCAAGAGTACCGGGACCCCAACCAAGGGTACACAGCATGGGGGAAAAGAGTGAAAGGCACGGAGTAACACAATGAATGGAATGACCCCAAAGAAAGCCCAGCCTTTAGGCAGCCTTTCACATTGCCCAAGCCTATCACACTGGACAAGACCATTCCTTTCTTTTATATCCACTCCACCGCACCCCTCCCTGCTGCAGCTCGGTCCTAAGAATTCTCTGATTTTGAATGAATGAATAAGCATTTCTTTCTGAAGCACTTACCATGTGCCAGGCGTTGTGTTAAGGGCTGGGTTTACAAATACCAGAGAGCAGAATCTGAGTTTCAGTGGGAGGGAGAGGTTTTCATAGAAACTTGATTCGAGCTGGGGATGGGGGGGTGGGGGCAGGTCTAGAGTCTTTGCTAATAGGGAGGCTGAGGCTGGTGGATCACTTGAGCACAAGAATTCTCAGGTGCTGTAGGACTAAAGCCAATTGGATGTCCCCCTCAGCCCAGCATCAATTTAGTGAGCCCCCAGGAGCCAGGAGGCTTCCCAGCTGCCTAAAGAGGGCAGAACTGGCCCAGGTCTCAAACAGAGCCCATCAAAGGCAATCTATGCCAAACGGCAGTGAGACCAGCCCATAGATGGTTGCTGAACTCAAAGGGGAGGAGGAAGAGGGGGAGGGGAAAGGGAAGAGAGGGAAGGGAAGAGAGAAGAGAAAAAGAGAGGAGAGAGAAGGGGGAAAGAGAGCATGTGAAAGAGAGAAAGAAAAGAGGAGGGAAGAAAAAGGGAAGGAGAGAAGGAGAAAAGGAGGGAAGGAGGGAAGAAAGAAGAAAGGGAGGAAGGAAAGAAGGGAGGAAACAAGAAAAATAAAAGACAGCAAGGAAGTAAGGGAAAGAGAGAAAGGGAGAAAGAGAAAAGAGAGAAAGGGAGAAAGAAAGAAAGAGAAAAGAGAGAAAGGGAGAGAGAGGAAAGGAAGAGAAAGAGAGGGAAGGAAGGAAGGAAGGAAGGAAGGAAGGAAGGAAGGAAGGAAGGAAGGAA
>CM053627.1:33669943-33752170 GCA_028646595.1 Phalanger gymnotis
AGGAAGGAAGGGAAGAAGGAAGGGAGGGAGAGAGGGAAGGAGGGAAGGAGGGAGGAAGGAAGGAAGGAAGGAATGAAGGAAGGGAGGGAGGAAGGAAGGGGGAGAGAGGGAGGGAGGGAGGGAGGAAGCAAGAAAAATAAAAAAGAGAAAGGAAATAAGGGAAAGAGACAAAGGAAGAAAAAAGAGAGAAAGGGAGAGGCAAGGAAGGAAGAGAAAGAGAGGGAAGGAAGAAAGGAAGGAAGGAAGGAAGGAAGGAAGGAAGGAAGGAAGGAAGGAAGGAAGGAAGGAAGGAAGGAAGGAAGGAAGGAAGGGAGAAGATGAATTCTATTCTGTCCACAGAATGGCACGGGATGACCCTGGGTTCTTGAAGACTATAGCAATGAATCATCATATTTTAGAAAAAGTTATTCATTCGTGTCCATTGGGTCACTAAGAGGTAATGCTGTGTGTGTGTGTGTGTGTGTGTGTGTGTGTGTGTGTGTGTGTGTGTGTGTGTGTTTTGAGGGCATGGAGTGGGGGAAGATATGGGGGGGTGGCAGGGCATAGAATGAGATGCTACTGCCCCAACAGGTCAGAAAGACAATGGAGCAGTGCCCACCCATCTCAATGAAGACAGCACCCATGTTGATTGAAGCTCATCTCCTATTAGTAACAATGGCCAACTTCAAAGAGACCTTCCCAGACTGCTGAGCCCACCTCTCTCATTTTAATGAAAGGAAAACAAATGTGAGAATCATTCTTAATGACACTTTTTTCTTTGCATTCCCAGCACTGAAGCACAAAGCCTGGCACATAGTAGGTGCTTCCTAGATGCTCTGTGGATGGATTTTTGAGCCAGACCTAGGATTTCCTCAATGAGGCTGGCTCTCCAGAATAAATTCCCTCTTCCAGCACCCGTCTCAAAGCTCACCGTCAGCAGGAGGCCTTGTCCCCATCCTGACAGAGAAGGGCAGCTTCCCTTCCATAAAATCTTCCAATCACTCTCCATATGCCTTGTACATACCTAGTTATATATGGGTCTCTCCCATTAGAATGTGAGCCCCGGGAGGGCAGAGAATGCTTTTGGCACACAATGAGCACTTAATAAACATCTGTCGATTGACTGATTTTCCACAAGAACCCTAAGTGATGTGGCCAGGGTCACCCGGCTAATAAGGATGTCAGAGGCAGGATTTGAACCCAGGGCTGGAGCGCCCCATTGCCTCTTGCTACATGTACTGTTATCCCCAATTTACAGACAGAAAAACTGAGACTCAGCCAAAATTTGAACCCAGGACCTCTGACACCAAATCTAAATTACTACATGCCCATGAGGAAAGAAGGAAAAAAGCCCAGAATAAGTCACATTGCTAGTAAATGTCAGAAGCAAGGTAAGAATGTATGTCACCCGGCCCTCAAACCATCAAACCACATTGTTTCTCACATCCCAGAGAAGAAAAATGACTCACTTAAGGTCACACAGGTTTTGAGTAGGTGGATCCTCCCCAGCTGGGGCTCTTAGCCTCCCAACTCCTCTTCCAGGGGATCAGGTTTTTCTAACCCCCTAGCACAGGGCAAAAAACAACAGCCTGGACCTCCATCTTTAAAGATGTCCTCAAGCATTTCATGGTACCCGACAGAACCTTGGGAAGGTGGCTACGTAGAGACCCATATCATGTGTGTCTTCACAGTGACTGAAGAAGTCGGCCTCGCTAGAGACGCCCACAGGAGACCAACGGGAAATGAACGGCAGCGGATCTTTATCACCAAGGAGAGGACGTGCCCACAGAGGTGATTCTTCATTAGATAGGTCACCCAGAGAAAGAGGTTTTCTGCCCAATGAATCAAAGAATCGGAGACCGTCAGCTAGAAGGGACCCCAGAAGTCATCTAGTCTAATTCTCTTACTATACACAGTAGGAAAGGAAGCCCCAGAAAGAAGTGACTTGTCCCAGACTGCTTAGACGGTAATCCAAGATTTGAACCCAGGACCTCCAACACCGAGTCCAAAGCTTTGTCCACCACACTGCCATGCTCCCAATGACCTTAGAGGTCACCTCATCCATCCCTGTCATTCTCCTAAGGCTCATTTTCCAGCTCTAGATCTTCAAACAGACTTCTTCGTCAAATGAGTAGGGGGTAGGTAGAAGGATGACCCCAGAGCCCCCAATTCCTAACCTACAGGCCCCAAAGTGAAATGGCTAGTCACATCCTAGCCCAGGCCCAGGTGGCACCTGTGCCACCACTCACACAGGCACATGGCACTGAGATAATTAGCATTCTATATGATGGGGTGGTTTTTCTTTTCTTTCTTTCCTTTTTTTTTTTTACAACTTAAAAGTGTAAAGAAAACAAACACCATCCAGTCTTGGGTCTCTACCAGACCAGGAAGTGGCTCAAACCAAACAAGGTCAGAGAAGAAGCTTAGCTTGAGCTGTCTGAGGCAAAGACCAGATCTCAAGGCTGACCATGTCGTCAGAGTCTGCTCCTTCCCCTTGAAAGAAGTGGAGGAGGGGCCTCGATCCCTGAAATGGGGGTCTATCGGGCCACCTGGCAAGAATGAGCCCTCTTTCCCCACTTCCTTTGTGTGACACCCCTTTCTGGGGTGGGGGTGGGGGGTCCTTTCTTGGATTCCAGGAAAGCAAGCCTGCTAGCTTGAGAGTCTGCCAGGAGAAGCCAGCCTTATCTACAAGGTTTACCTCATCCCACAACTTACTAGTTTGCCACAGCCTAACCCCCTTCCCCTCCCCCCACATTCCCCGAAAAGAAGTTTTGCCTCCTTAAAATAACAAGTTTCCGTGAACTAATGAATTCTTCCAAAAACGTGTCACCTCACTGAAGGTCAGGGGATGCAAGTTCATCCCGTCCACCCTCCCCTCAGTTCAAGATTCTCTTGTTCTCCTCCCCCCAGATGGGGTGTGGGGAGTCGAGCGAGCCCAAGTCAAGACGACTGTGAAGGGTACCGTTAGCATGTGTCACCATGCTGCCACCCCCACTTTCTGGTTCCAACGTTGGCCATGAGCACCTAAAAATACACACCTGCCTCGCCATTCTGAAGCCCACAGAGTCAGCACCTAGCACCAACCTCCCCCGGCTAAGTCAAGAAGCCTTCTCAAAACAGAAACAAAAGTTCTTTTGATATCAAAACCACTGCAGCTCCCAGGAACCAGATCAAGGCTCCTGCTCAAAACTGTTATCTTGAAGCACCAGAGACGGCCCCAAGACACCCTGCGACCAAGTTCTCGGGCAAACAGTCTGTGGGAAAAAGTACTGAGCTTGGACTGGGGAGGCCTGGGCACGAAGCTGGCTGGCTCTGTGCCCCTGGGCTAACGCTCCCCTCTGCCAGCCTGAGGGTTACCCTATGAAAGTCATCACTAAGGGGTTTCCCAGTTCTGGGGGTCAAGACTCAGGTAATTCAACCCACACAGCGTCAACTGTGGGCTCAGCCCTATGAAGAAACCTAAGATGAAGACACACTCTCTCCCCTCAGGGAGCCAGCAATCTAATATGGGTGGAAAAAAGACTTGAGGCCAAATAATTAGATGGAAAACAGAATGTGGTAAATGACATAGAGAAATGAGAAATACAAATTGCTAGGGGGAGGGGTGGAAGAGGGGAGAGGAAACCCAACAGAGTAAGAGGAAAGCAGTGTGTCTGGAGGCGCGCACACGCACGCACACACATACAAGCCCCTCACTCTTAGTAATTACCCACCCCAGCCTATAAGTGTTAGCCCACTAATATACTATCGTAGAATCATAAATTTAAAGCTGGAAGAGGCCTCAGAAGCCTTCTAGACCAATTCCCTCATTTTACAGATGATGAAACTGAGGCACAAAGACATTTAATGATGTGCTGAGGGCTGGGCCTATACATGCCAAATAACTCCCTTCTTTTTTGAAAATTATCCTTATTTATTTTGTTAAATATATTTCAATTATATGTATAAAATTTTTTAGCATTCTTTTTTTAAAATTTTGAGTTCCAAATTCTCTCCCACCTGATTGAGAAGACAAGCAATTTGATACTCACTATACACGTGTAACATCATGCAAAACATATTTGCATATTACCCATGCTGCAAGGGAAAACACACACACACACACACACACACACATACACACACAAACAATAATAATAAAGTAAGTTTAAAAAAAAAGTCTGCTTCAGTCTCCACTAGCTCGCTCGCTCACTCTCTCTGAAGGTGGACGGACTTTTTCATCATGGGTCCTTTGGACTTGTCCTGGATCACTGACTTGATCAGAGTTTCACAGTTGGTCAGTGCGGTTACTGTGTGCAATGCACACGACTCCCTCCTGGAGTCAGCCTCTTCAGTTAGTCAGCAGGCGGGTCTTTTACATTTAGAGATAGATGGATAAAGCCTAATCCAGATGCCGAGTGAGGGCTTCTAACTGTCTCCTGCCTAACTTGGACCGTGATGCTATCGTCTACAAAGCCTCACCCAATTTGGGGGACTGCGCTTGCTACCACCAAAGACCCCAAAAAGCTAGTTCTGGGACGCAGAAGATGGGACTTGTCTCCACCCCTGGCTACGAGACCCGCCTGCAGTCAAACCACTTTCTCGTTTCAGAAGCATAAGCCCTGGGCCCCATTATTCCAATTTGATTCTGAGCACACTTGCCCGCTCACCCCTGCGGAAGAGGTGAATGAAACAGAATCCCCTAGGCCCAGGGGACCTAGGTGCATTCTCAGCTCCACTGTATAGATAAGGCAACTGAGAAGCAAGAGATAAAAACCTTAAAAGGCATGTGGTGTCATGGAAATAGGCCTGGGCTGGGAGTCAGAGGCCTGGCTCAAACTCAGTTCTAAGTTGTACGCCGAAGGAGAAAAGCATTTAACCTCTTCAAACTCAGCTTTCCCATTTGTGAAGTGGGGGCAACGATACTTGAATTTATAGGGCTACTGTGATTAAAAAAAACAAAACACTTTACAAATGCTAAAACCCATCTAAATGTATTAAACATGTAGTCAGACTCATAATTGGAGCAAGAAACCTAGAAATCCAGTCCAATCCCCAAATTTTACAGGGGAGAGGGAAAATGAAACCTAGAAAGAGGAAATGAATCGACCAAGGTCACACAGATCCCTGCTTTTATAGAGGGATGGGAGAAATAAAGCCCAGAATGAACTTAGGTCTCACCAGCACCAAAGCTAGCCATGGGGTCCAAGATCTCCCAGGGAAATGGTCTCTTTCCACTAATGTTCTAGAATTCAGGGGTGGGGAACCTGTGGCCTGGAGGGATTTATTCTGTGAAGTCTGGATTCAGTGAAAGGGCCACACTTGAGGACCTGGAGGGCCACGTGTGGCCTCGAGGCTGAAGGTCTAGATCCTAAAAGAAATAAAGCATCTTTTCCAACATAAGTAGAAGAAAGAGCTCTCTAAAAAGTACTAGATATGAGAAGACACCTCCCCCTCTCCTTTACAGAGGTGTGGATCACTGCACATGATGTCAGATTGTTTTGATATGTTGACAAATTAGGCTAAACTGGTTTTTTTCCCCATCTTTTCTAATCTTTGTTTTAAGAAATGGCTGTCTGGGAAAGGAAGGAGGAAGAGATGCACTGAAAAGAAAACGATGTTAACAAAAAATTCATTAAAAAAAAAAATCTATTTAAAGGCCAGAAGAATGTTACTTTAAAGCCTCAGCTGAACTTCTTCCTCGTGTAAGGTCAATGAGTTAACAAAAACCAGGATTTACACAATGTTACCAATAGGTGGGTGGACGACCTTCTACTATCAGGTCTTGCTTCCCAGGCAGTGAGACAGGGCTAGTCCGCTAGGGGCCAGCCAGGCCCAGGAAGTGTCGGACAAGGTTCTGAGTACAGGACGACGGCGTGACCATCAACGGGCCAGAAGGAGCCAGTTAGGTAAGAAACCAACGTCCCATAGGTGAGAAATAAGCCAAAGCTCAGGAAGCCAGGAATAAAATAGGAAAGGAAGATTGAATCTTAGAAGCCAACGTGGCCAGGAATGCAACGTCCATGAGGGTGTTGGCCGGCAGATCTGCTATGGCGGCCACAGAAAGGATTCCAGGCTACTGGCTGATTTTAAGGTGGAGATGCGCATTCTTTGGCTTCTGTCCTCTGGGGCTGGGAGTGGGTAGTCTTGGGCCTGTAGGTGTATGCAAAAGAAGAGCTGTGCCTGCAGATGTGCACAAGCGGTCAAGAGATCTTAGGTCACTCAGGGGAGTGTTCTCACAGGTAGATAACAGCACCAGGCTATAGGCATCTGACTGGATTCCAGGAAGCGCATTATTGGGGTAATCTCATCATCCTGAGGGCAGCTAGGTGGCCATGGATAGAACATTAGGAAGATGAGTTCAAATCCAACCTCAGACACTAACTAGTGTGACCCTGGGCAACTGTTTGCCTCAGTTTCCTCATCTGTCAAATACACTGGAGAAGGAAATGGCAAACCACTCATTCACAACTGAAAAACAACTGAAGGACACCATCCTGCAAGATTCTATCAGCCCTGGTACCTCCTCACTACCTCAGAGGCAGCCAAGAGGCCCAGGAAGACTGATCTACATGAGTTCAAATTCAGCCTTAGACACTTACTAGCTGTGTGACCCTGGGCAAGTCACTTCACCCTGTTTGCCTCAGTTTCCTCATCTGTAAAATGAGTTGGAGAAGGAAATGGCACTTTTACGCCATGATAACTCCAGAAGATGCCTGATTTTGATCAGATCTGGCACACGACCAAAGGACATCAAGGAACATCTTGACAGCGCCATCTTGAACACCATGAAAAGGGCAGCTGGTGAGTCTTCAAATCAGCACGGCAAGGAAGGAAGAGAACTAAATCTGAAGTCTGAGGGCCTGGGTTCAGATCTCACCTCTGCCACCAGCTGGGTGACTTCGAGCAAGTGGTTCAGCTTCCCCTGGGCCTCAGTGTCTTCATCTCTACAGAGAAGAGGGTTGAACTAGATGACCTCCCAGGCCCCTTCTGCCTCAAAATCTATGATGCCATAAATGTAAATGGATGTTATTTTCTGGCACTAGACAGAGATTTACAATTCACAGAATTCTTCAGGCCATTCCAAGCTGATACCAACATAAGGTCGAGTTGTCTGAAATGCAGATGTTTCTATGAAAAAAAGGACGGACACACACACACACGCTCTCTCACTCTCTCTCTCTCTCTCTCCCCCCACCCCATATGTGTGAGTGTGTGTATGTGTCTCTCTCTCCCCGTCTCTTTCTTCCTCATAGGATTATAGGTTTAGAGCTGAAAGGAACCTTAGTAGCCTCCCCATTTTTACAGATGAAGAAACTGAGACTCATGTAGGTTAAATGACTTACTCAGAGTCACACAGCTAGTGACTGAGGGAGGATTTGATTTTCAGGTCTTCCAGACTCCCAGACCAACACTGTTTCCACCACACCACACTTGCCTTAGAATTAGCTAAGTGGGGACTGGATAGAGAACAAGGGATAACCACAGCTCCCTCCCAAGGTTGCTAAGTGAATTAAAGGAGATAAAGTTTGTCACAGGCTCAGCGCAGTGCCCGGCACACAGTAGGCACCTAATAAATGCTTGTTTCCTTCCTTCCTTCTTTACACCGAGTCAACAGTCTTGAAGAGTAAGTTCAGGGTTGGAACCCTTCTCCAAACCCCAAATAGTGTTTTTCCTTAACAACAACAACTTCTCCCTTAAAGGCAGAGCTACCCAATCATAATCTCCCCCTCACCCCACCCCCCACAAGATTAAAGTTGGGGAGAAAGAGTTCAGAGTAAGGAAGAGGGGGAGGAATCGGAAAGGGGGTAGTTTTCCCCGGCCACCATCTCAAGCTCACTTCCCCAAAGGAGGCGTCTGGACATACCAATGGGTGACATCACCATACCTATTCAGACTGACTGCTGCCCAGCTGGAGCCTCCAGCTCCCATCCCTCTAAGGTCATTCTCACCCTCCTCCCCAACAATGCTCCTCCTCAATCCACAATATTTAGCTACAGGGGTTCTCAAGGATCATTCCTCTTTCAGGAACCAAGGCAAGCCAAAGACATGTCACAGGACTGGAGCCAGGGCCTATTTTCAAAAAAGGGAAGAAGGTGAACACTTCAAATCATGAGCCGGGTGAGGCTGGTGCAGAGTCTGGGCAAAGCTTCTAGAATGAAATCTTAAAGGGACAGTTTGGGAAGAAACCAATATGAGAACATTACACTGCATCACAGAAAGTGAAATTTAACAGACAGATGATGACTGCTTTAATTTCTTAGACTTGGTTCCAGAAAATCAACTTCACAAGTACAGGACTGGAGGAGGGCTGGCTAGGGAGTATTGCCTCTGGACAAGATCTGGGGGTCCAAGCAGACCACAAGCTCAGAGTGAGTCAAAGATGGCAGAAGAGAAAGCCAAGATCTTGGGCTTGGGTGGAGGTCATGACTCTATTCTCCTCTGCCATGGCTGGAACACATCCAGAAAACTTTGTTAGTTAGCTCTGGCCATCACATTTTAGGAAGGACACTGAGAAGGTGGATAGCCATCTAGGGGAGGAAAACTAGAAACGGTGAGGGGTCTCAAGGATGGGACAAGAGCTAGTGTTCGCATAGCACCCGAAGGCTGGCAAAGTAGTCAGCTCATTTGATCCCCACAACAGCCCTGGGGGGTAGGTGCTATTATTATTCCTGTTTTACATACAAGTAAATTGAGGCAGAAGGAGGTGGCCCACAGCTATCTACCAAGCATCTGAGGCATCATTCAAACTCAGGCCTTTCCGACTCCAACAGTAACAATCTATCCACTGAGCCACCTGTCTGCTTAGTACACCTCAGGTGCTTAATAAATGCCTAATGAAATGAATCCAGTGCTTAGCATGTAGAAAGGAAGTAACAATCATAATAATTTAAACAGTTAATATTCACAGTGCACCTACTACGTGCCTGGCCCTGTGCTTTCTGTTCATCCATTCATTCTGTTCAGTTCCAGTGCTATCACCAATTCACTGTGTCACCTGGGGCTCGGTCGCTGGACCTTCCCAAGTGAGGCTGCGTTCCCTCCTTGTTGATAATGAAGGGGTTGGCTCATGAAGAGCTCTGACACCTCTGACATTCTGAGCCTCATTCCATGAATGGAGGCAAGGGGTGAAAGATAAAACAGAGGCAAGTTTGGCTGGTGCAGTCTTTGCCTTGAGGCAGAGGGCAGGGGGAACCAGGAGACCCAGAAGAATCCGCCAACATGGAAGACCCAACGGGTAAAGACCAAAGGAGCACTGGCTTTGGGGTCAGAGACCCAGGATGCCCACCTGGCCATTCACTACCTGGGCAACCCTGGGCACTTCACCTACCTTCTGTGGGCTCCTAAGGGGGTTGGCCTGGAGGCTTCCAAGACCTCTTCCAACTCTCAATCTCTGACCCTATGAATGAGACACCCAAGTCCTGAGTCAGGAAATGGAACCCTTTTATGAAACCAAGAAGGAAATGCCCTTTGAAACCATCTTTACTGCACAGGCATCCCATTCATGACCCCCAGGCCTTGGTGGTGCTCTCCTGTCTGTGGAGAGGATGGCCAGGAAGCCAAAGGTTGAGCAAATATTCTTTGCCAAGATAGTTTTCAACTGAGAGGCAGATGTACGCATCAACAGAAGAAAGGCTCAGGTTATATTGTTGTAGATTCCCCCCCAAGTGTGTGTGTCTGTCTGTGTGTGTAGGTATAGGTATGTGTGTATGTATATACATATACTTGTTTGTGTGTTGTACGTGTGTGTGGGCTGTATATATTATATACGTGTGTGTTCTCCTTCCACCCCCATCTGCCAGTCCATGTGATTTATCTCACGGAAATGCAAAGGAAAAGAAATCCTAGCTCTATTTTCAAACTAGAAGCCTGGCCAGCATGGCATGAAGCAGGATACAGGCCAGGCCAGCTGCCCCAGATCCCCACTGGCCTGGCCCTCTGACCTGCCCCTGGAAATCAGTGGCTCACAAAAGAACCCTCCTCCTCTCTTCCAAAGGCCACCAGGAGAAACAGGAAGCTGCTTCCTTTCCTTTACATACAGAATATGCATTTCCTTTTTCTTTTTAAAAGGAATTCCTGGTCTCCAGCCCTTCCCTCCTCTCCCCTCCCTTGCCATGCCCCCCGCCATGTCGATTTCCCATCAGAGGGATCCTTCAGGATTTAGAAGAGATCAGGGTTTCCCAACTCAACCACAGTGGAGACTGAAGAGCTAAGCTCTCCCTCTCCCAGGTGTTCCCCCCTGGCCATCCCCTGGGTCAGCTCTCCGAGGCTCAGAGGGCAGGGTCTGAGGGGAGTCAGGGTTTTTAAGTTAATGAATTTTAAGAAGTCAAAACTTGGATAGAAAATGTTTTGCAGATCCATTTGCCCACAGCTCTGGGGACGAGCAGCGCCCCCCACACAGTCCAATGACACAGGTCATCAATGATAATAGTCATCTGGCACTCCTAAGAAGTGTAGACGGTGGAATCACCATTGTGTATGTAGGAGACTGGACTCCCTCTGCCAGACTCAGACTGAGGGAGCCCCCTGGCTATGGGCTCAAGCCTTCAAGTCTGGTATGTTCCTTACACACAGTTAAGAGGCAGAAACCAGATAATGCTTTCCTATAACCAATAAACATTAATTAACTTTTACAAAGGGATACTGACCACCAGTATACATATGTGTGTGTGTGTGTGTGTGTGTGTGTGTGTGTGTATGCATGTATATATAACCAGAAAAGAAATACAACTTTTCCTCTAACACTTGAGGGCCCACTCTCCTCTATGCCAAATACAGGCTTAAAATTAGTTCATTTTAAATCTATCTCATCAGACCATAAGCCTTAGTGACTCCTAGGGTTAGGCCCAAAGAGATAAGAAATTCCATAATCTGGCTCCAGCCTATCTTTCCAAACTCATTTCTCATTTCTCTCCATAAGAGCTTCATAAATGCTTGTCGACAGCTTCAAGTTCCATCCAAAATGGCCCTCGAAAGTTGATACTGAGTTTCTTACCTCCAAACCTTTGCTTAGGATCTTCATGCTCCTCTCCCTCTTTAGCTCTGCCTGCTAGAATCCCCAGCTCCCCTTCATGAAGCAACAGCTGGGTGCTTCCTACTGTCCTTCCCAATCTCCCCTTTCCCTCAATGGTTAATGATGCTCTCCTCCTCCTCCCAAATAACTTCACATTGATGTCACATTTACTTATTGCAGCCTACCAGGAGAAAGTTGAACAGCGTCCTAGGGGCAGGGGCTGCTTCACTGTAGAACGCAGCATAGTGTCTAACATACAGCAGGTACTTAATAAATGCTTATTGAATCAATGGACTAGAACTGCCCGGGTTCAAATCCCAGCTCAGATCCTTATCTTAGAAACTGAGGCCAAGTCACTTTCCCTCTCACTGGGTCTCAGTTTTTTGATCTGTGAAATAAATTACTTCTAAAGTCTCTTTCTTCATTCCCATCAGCTGGCCACAGAGGACCCTCTCCCCTGCCCTCCCCTCTATACCCCAACCTCAGGAGTTTATCATTTCTTTCCTATGAGCTCAGTGGTTTATAATTCCTTCCTCATTTCTTTCTCCCTGGCAGATAAAGGGCTTTAAGCTTAACCAGAAGGGTCTGCTCTCCAAGGGGAGGGCAGGGGGAGAACAGAAGGGGGAGGGAAGGGGGAAGGACACATCAGGAAATGCAGCTGAAGTGGACACAAAAGATACCAATTTCTAAAAATAAAATTTTTTCAATGGAAAGCCAACAGGCTGTAATGGAAAAGGTTTAGAGTTTGAAGCTGGACAGGCTGGATTCCAGCCCCAGTTCTAGCATTACTGTTACTGCTATTGCTTATTCTTATTAATAATAATAATAGATAATAGCTAACATGTCTACGGTGCTTACAATGTGCCCGGCACCGTGCTTAGTGCTTTACAGTCATTACCTCATTTGGTCATTTCACTACACCAGGCTACAATTCTACTTAAACAACTTCACAATATAATCAATAAGTCTGAAATAAATGGGAGCTAGTGACAATAATGGGGGGGTGGGGGTCACACAGCATGGTGTTATTGTAACAGCAGTTAGCATCATCATTTATTACTATTCAGTAACCGTTTTCAGTCATGTCTGACTCTCAGGGAGCCCATTTGGGATTTTCTTGGCAAAGATACAGGAGTGATTTTCCATTTCCTTCTCCAGCTCATTTGACAGATGAGGAAACTGAGGCAAACAGGGTGAAGTGACTTGCCCATGGTCACACAGCTAGTAAGTGTCTGAGGCTGAATTTGAACTCGTGTCTTCCTGACTCCAGGCCCAGCATTCTATCCACTTTGCCACCTAGTTGCCCTAGCAGAGTCACCATACCGGGTTCAGACCCCACCTATCACTTAATGTGTGACCTTGGTCAAGTCACTTAACTCAAGGTTTATCTGCCTCATTTGTAAAATGAGGAGCCATATTTTGTCTCAATTTTTACCTAGGCCTTAGTCATTGAATGGGTGTGGCCTCCTGTCTGCTTCCTGTCTTCTTGACCTTTGCCTTGCCACTGGACGTCAAGGACTCTGGAGGACAGAGTGAAGCTGAGGACTTTTTGTGACCACCTGACTTAAACCCAACTCACTGGAAGGTCTAGGTGTCACCCTGTGATGTCACCAGTCCTCTCTGACAACAACAAACCGAATGAGGGAGCCAGACTTGAGGACCTCCAAATCTCTGAGCTCCTGCTAGTATTATATCGCTGTCAATCAGTGTCCTGGGCAGCTGGTTTTTGGAGAGATTCTGTGAAGGAGGGGAGCTCAGAGTGGGGGAGCAGGGGGAAGGGGTTTGCAGCAGTGCTTTTAACGGGGGTGGGGTGTCAAGCAGGCTGTCCACAACAGTGCCCAGTGCAGCCCAAACTAGACTAAAATAGAATTAGGAAATACTTAACAAAATAAAGAAAAATACAACAAAACGTAGGTAATGTCAATAATATGTGGTCTTCTAAAGTCAGCCTTGCAGGGATCCTCAGTTAGGCTTTCCTGGCCCCCACCTCGACTAGATTTTGACAGGATTGTAGGTTTTAAGTTTCCTGCAGAGCAGAGAGGAAAGGCATCTGGGTTGCTATGGGGCTGAGGAAGCCACTCGAGATCCCAGCAGAGATGCCAGGGCTGTGTGCACCGAGGTTCTAACCCCTAACTCCAGCTGCTGGGTGGCTTGGGCCAAGCCTTCCCCACTAGAGTCCAGAGCACCTGAAGGCCTCATATTCCTCCAGGACATGAGAAGGGTAAAGCTGGGCCCCCTGGGAATGTGGGTGGGCAATGCCTTTTACAACTTTACTATTCATTTCTGTCCTGAATCAATGGTGCACACTTCAAAAACTAAATCAATTTAAAGAATTTTAAAATTTAATTTAAAAAATTGAAAGCATTACTCAGTGGCACTGAGGCTCACAGAAGGGGCTGGTCCTCCGATACCCAGTGACAGAAAATGGGACTATGTGGAGAGATCCCTTTTTATTAGGAGGATATGTGTTTCTTCTCAGGAAGGATTTGTACACAAACCTCAAACTGTAGGTGCCCAGAATAACCAGGACTCTTTTAGCCAAACAGACTAAACTAGGACCTGAAAGTTTCATATGCCGCATTCATGGTCATCCCAAACCAGACAGCCTCACATCTCCCAGGTTCCCCTGGCTGGAGGATCCAGAAGGCCCCTGCCTGGCATTTGATGCAAAGCCCCAGCAGATTCCATGCCACTCAAAAAAAAAAAAAAGGATGCTCCTTAATCCGTCAGGCTGCATTATGCCAACATTAGCAGTTAAGACAGAGGCCTAATTCACAGCTGCCATGTTTCTGAGGGTGGAAGGAAAGGAGTGAGAGAAGAGGAATGTCTCCAAAAAACAAGATTACTTTACCTCTTTTATTTCCAGAGGCAACTCATCCAGTGAAGAAACACCACCACCCACGGAGGCAGAGGCAAGGATGGCGGCAGGGATGAGGGGGATACTTACATCAACAATGTGGGGGAGACTTTACCATGCAGATGAAACTCAGTGGTGCCGGGGAGTGACAATGCATCTTTTCGGAGAAAAACGTGCCCAGGGAATTTCGGAGAGTCAAGACAATGGGTTCCAATAGACTCAACCCACTGGGCAAAATGCACCAGAGAGAGGAGAATGCAAGCCCTGAGATGTCTGCACACATGTACAGACATACATACATGATAGAGGGTACATGTGTGCACATGCATCATGTGGATATGAACAGAAATGTCCGTTATTTGTATGCACATCTATTTCTATGAATTCATCTGATACACGTCTATTCACACGCATGTGCATATGGGGTATGTAATGGATCACAGTTTTAAAGTTTTAGTGAATTTAGTGGTTTGAGTGAATTTTAGTAAATTTAGTGAATTTTACTTTTAGTGAAAGTTTAGTTTTAAATTCAGTGAATTCTCTTTGTTTTTTGCACATGAGGAGACTTTAGGGAACATCATGGTAACAGAGGAAGTCAGAAGAACTGGAGTCAGAGGAAATGAGTTCAAATCCCATTTCAGATGCTGACTACCTGTGAGACCACTGGTGAATCACTGAGATGAGATGGAAGTCAATACCTCTGCTCCTTGAGATAAAATGGAGGTCCTCCAGGCCTTCCCATGGGGCCTTACACCTTATAGTTCTCAGATGCTGCAGTCTGACCTACTTGTGTAAGCTAAGGATACCCGGGCCTTGCCATCTTCCCCACCTTTGAACCCTCAGAAGTGTGCTGAACTCTATTTAATCTGTTGTCTCCCCCAATTAGAAAGTGAGCTCCCTGAGAGAAATCACCATTTCCCTCTTGTATTTTCCAGATCCCAGGGGGTAACACAGATCCTGGCACACAGTAAGCATCTAATAAATGCTTTTTCATTCATTCATTTACTCATTCGGAGGTTCCTTCCACTTTGTAATCTTAGATTCTATGATAAACTCATAGAGCCATCAAAGTATACACCCACACACACAGAGTCATGTATATGGCCCAAAAGGGGCCCCCAGGAATGTTCTAGGTCAGGGGTGGGGAACCTGTGGCCTCAAGGCTACATGTAGCCCTCTAGGTCCTCAAGTGTGGCCCTTTGACTGAATACAAACTTGACAGAACAAATCCCTTTAATAAAAGGATTTGTTCTGTAAAACTTGGACTCAGTCGAAAGGCTGTACTTGAAGGCCTAGAAGGCCGCATGTGGCCTAGAGGCCGCAGGTTCCCCACCCCTCTTCTAAGCCCTCCGTGTTTCTCTGATATTGGCATGGCACAGGTTTCAATTAAACTCATTTTCCCTTCTTTTAAAAGCTTGCTGACACTGCTCCCTGATTCTCTGCAGAGGTGGGGGACCGAAGGTATGGAATGCTGCATAGAAAGCCTGGTTTTTCAACATGTCTGTTAGTTTTCCTGAATTGGTTTTCCTTTTCTTGTTTTTCATTAAAATGGAGAATGTAAAAACAAGATAGCACAATGTAAAAGTCCACGCTTCCTAAGACTAGAACCGTATCATTCAATCATAGAACATCAGGGCTGGAAGGACTCCACAATGACTGGCACATAGTAGGTGCTTTGTATATGTTTATTGGCTGACTGACCTCTAAGACATCATCTTACCCAACCTCTTCCTGTTACAAAAGAGTACCCAAGTTGAGAGATGGCCAATGACTTGCCCAAGGTCACACAAGTCTACTAGACTCTGTACCCACCCAGCTGAATCCAAGTCTACTGACTCTGTACCCAATGCTCTTGACCATGGGTAATAGCGTCTTCTTGGATAGCCTCTTGTTATAGCCTCTTCTCTATTAACTTGACTCATTTTCCTTAAGAGGAACTACCCCCGGAGCCAGACACTGAGTAAGTTGACAATCCACACCTTTATGGGTGGTGAAAGATGAGTTACAAGGAAATTAAATGTCTTGCCCAATGCCAGCCCAAGCCTACAATCCAAATGACCTGATGCACAAACCAACCCTTCACCCCCCCCACTCCCCCAACCTCCCACCCCAGCCCACTCCTCCTGCCTCTCCAACAAAGGCAAACACCTGGGTCTGAAGAAGACATCATTTCACTTAGCCAATGCTAAGGCCCCTCAGAGGAAGAGTGGCCAAATATTTGGGTCCTGATGATTTTTAAGACAAGATTAGATTCCCATCTTTGGGAATTAGACCCAGCCTCCTCTAAAATGTTTGAGTCTTAGACCAACATCTTTATTTTGCAGACTCCCAGAGAAGGGAAGACCAAGCTTCGAGCCAAGATTCAAACCACCGTGCTCAAAGTACAAATATAGAGGTCTGTCTACTTCAATACAATTTAATAAACACGTATTAAGAGCCTACTATGTGCCAAGCACTATGCTAAGCTCTGAGGGCACACTAAAAAAAATGAAAGACAGTCCCTGCCCTCAAGGAGTTTACAATCTAAAGAGGGAGAAAACATGCAAATAAACATGAGTTGTTTTTATTATTCAGTTGTTTTCAGTCACTGTCAAGTGACTCCATTTGGGGTTTTCTTGACAAAGACACTGGAGTGGTTTGCCATTGTCCTTCTCCAGCTCATTTGACAGATGAGGAAACTGAAGCAAACAGGGTTAAGTGACTTGCCCAGAGTCACACAGCTAGTAACTATCTGGAACCAGATTTGAACTCAAAGAGATGAGTCTTCCTGACTCCAGGCCCAGCACTCTATTTACTGCACCACCAAGGCTGCCCCAATATATACAAAGTAAAGTCATAAACAGGACAAATAGGAAATAATTAACAGAGGGGAAGCCCTGGAATTAAGGGGGATTAGGGAAGGCTTCCTGTTGAAGATGGGATTTTAGTTGGGACTTAACAGAAGCCCCCTAGGGAGTCAGCAGTTGGAGGGGAGGAGAGAAAGTACTCTAGCCACGGAGCCAGTGTCACTAGACTTAAAAGAGTATGTGGTAAGAAGTAAGAGTGCAGTTGTTGTAGCTTGTATTTCATTCTCAAAGAGGGCCATGACATCAAAGAGGTGATGCCGTGGAGTGCAAGTAAACTGGTTTTAACTGAGGCAAGGCCGTGCAAAGTCACCAGCCTCACTTTCTCCTCCAGAGCCATCCAGATCCACTGGCCAGATATGGATCAGGACAACCGGAGATGGCCCAGGATGCAATGGAAGACAGGGGAATAAGGTGTAAGAAGTCTGGAAAGGTAGGAGACAGTTGGGTTATGAAGGGCTTTTGTATCTGCTCCTAGAGGCTATCTACAATAGGGAGCCACCGAAGTTTATTGAGTAAGGGAGTGACACAACCAGATCTGTGATTTAGGGAAATCACTTGAGTGGCTAAATGAAGGATGGCTTGGAGTGGGGAGAGACTTGAAACAAGGAGACCCACCAGCAGGCTACTGCAATAATCCAGATGTTAGGCAACGAGGGCCTGCACCACGTTGGGGGGTGATGGTGTCAGAGGAGCAAAGGAGATACCTTTGAGAGATGTTGTAAAGGTAAAATCAACAGGCCTGGGGAACAGATTGGATGTTGGGGTGGGGGGGCTAGGGGTAGAGAGACAGTGAGGATTCCAGGGTAACTCCTAGGTCACGAGCCTGAGGGACTGGCTGTATGGTCTTGCCCTCTATAGTAACAGGGAAGGTAGGAGGGGGAGAGGGTTTAGGGGAAGATGAGTTCTGTTTGAGTATATTGAATTTAAAATATCTACCAGACATTCAATTGGAAATGTCAGAAAGGCAGTTGGAGATGTGAGATTGGAGATCAGAAGAAATACTGGGGCAGGAAAGGTAGATCTGAGAGTCATGAGCATAGAGATGGTAATTGAATCTATGGGAGCTGATGAAGTGAAGTGAAGTGAAGTGAAGTGAAGGAGTGTAGGGGAGAAGAGGGCCCAGGACAGAGCCCTGAGGAACACTCATGGTTAGAGGGTATGATCTGGAAGAGGATCTGGCAGAGGAGACTGAGGACAAGAGGCCAGACAGGAGAAGAACCGGGAGAGAGAGAAGGGTGTCCTGAAAACCTAGAGAGAAGGGAGGATCAAGAAGGGGGAATCGCTAGTGTCCAACGCTGCAGAGAGGTCAAAGAGAATGAAGACTGGGGAAAGGCCATTGGATCTGGGAGCTGAAAGATCATTGGTAACTCTGGAGAGATCGGTTTTGGTAGAATGATAAGGTTGGAAACCAGATTGTAAAGGGTGAAGAAGAACAGGCAGGAAAATGGAGGCATCTACTATAGATGGCCTTCTCCTGGCATTAAGCAACAAAAGACAGGAGAGATATGATAGTGGTGATAGTGGGTTAGATGAGGGTTTTTTCAGGATGGGGGAGATGTGGGTATGTTTTTAGGCAGTAGGAAATGAGCCAGCAGATAGAGCTACAAAGGAAGGCGGCCTAGCAGTACCCAATTTCAAACTATATTACAAAGCAGTAATCGTCAGAATGATCTGGTACTGGTTAAGAAATAGAATGGAATACATTACATACATAAGACACAGTGGTAAAAGATCCCTAGTAATCTAGTGTTTGACAGACCCAAAGATCCAAGCTTTGGAGGGAAGAATTCACCGGCTGACAAAAACTGTTGGGAAAATATGATCTATGGATAAAGGAAGAGTTTATGCCAAAACAAGAGATAGTGAAGCTCACAGGAAATAAAATGGATCATTTCGATTACATGAAATTAAACAGCTTTTTGCACAAACAAAACTAATGCAGCCAAAATTAGAAGGAAAACAGGAAAGAGGATTTTATAGCAAGTTGGTCTGATAAAGGCAGGTACAGTGTAAGGAGTAGCCTTGGTAAGGAGTAAGGCCACCTCATACTATGAGAGGGGTGAAGGAGTGATAGGAGATGAGGAAGAGGGGAGAAGGGGGAGCTGACTAAAGAGCCCTTCCAGGCCAAGGTATCTTCCATACAAAGTGGCTACTTCTACTCTAAAGGTCTTATCTTCCATTTAGGGACTAGACAAAGAGAGGCTTGACAGACATATGTGGAATTCCAGAAATGAGATTCCAGAATCCCTGCCCTGATACACTGTGAAAACACTGGTATTTAGTTAAAAAAAAACACACACAGAGCCTCAGGCATGGGATGCGGGTGCCATTTACAAATACATTTCTTCTCTTGCTCCCACCTCCTGACCAGGAGGTGACAGACTCGATACAAGAGGAGACATAGAGTCTTTGGACATGGCAAATACAGGAATTTGTCATGTTTCACTAATCATATTGGTTACAAGGGTTTTGCTTTTCTTATTTCTTTTTTGTTCCAATGCCTGGGGGGAGGGGAGAGGGAAAAAAACTCAATTTTTGTTAGTTGAAAAAAATCTTTTTAAAAACCTCATTTCTCCTAACTTGAGCCAAACCCTCAGGGACTGAGCTGGGCCTGTCCCCAGAGCCTTCTTTCACATGGCTCATCTCAATAAGATGGATAAAAACTTTTCTTTAGGGGAAAAGTGGTTCAGGGAGCTTTGATGACTCAAACCACAAGAGGTTTTATGGTTTTTGTTTTGTTTTTTTACAAACAAGAAACAATGAAACTATTATTCCCCCATTAGATTATAAACTCCATGAAGGTAGGGATTTATTTTGTTTTTCGTTTTGTATCCCTAGGGCTTAGCACAGCATCAGACACAAAGTAAATGCTTTCTGTTCGGTCAATTTTTTTGTTTCTGTTTTTGTTTCTTTTGGTTGCCTCAGACCCTCTGTGACCCCATATGAGATCTTCTTGGCAGAGACACTGGAGCGGTTTGCCATTTCCTTCTCCAGCTCATTTGACAGATGAGGAAACTGAAGCAAACAGGGTTAAGCGACTTGCCCAGGGTCACACAGTCTGAGGCCAGATTTGAATAAATGTTAATTGACTCCTGCAGTCCATAAGAACGGGAGCTCCTAGGCAGAAGGACCTGATTTTTTGCCTTTGCTTCTTCTAACCTTGGCACAGGGCTTGGAACCTCGGGTGCTAATGGATCATTATTGACTGTAAAATGAGGAGTCTGGACTCTAACTTCTAATGTCCCTTCC
Source organism: Phalanger gymnotis (assembly GCA_028646595.1). Taxonomy (NCBI): domain Eukaryota; kingdom Metazoa; phylum Chordata; class Mammalia; order Diprotodontia; family Phalangeridae; genus Phalanger; species Phalanger gymnotis. Next base: position 33,689,868 of record CM053627.1, read on the forward strand.
AGCTCAAGATCACAGACTTGGAAAGACCTCAGAGACCCTCCGGTCCACCCACCCCCCCTCATTTTACAGATAAAGAAACTGAGGCTCCAGTGGTTAAGTGACTCGTCTAAGGTCATACAGATAGTAATTGGGAGAGGCAGGATTTGAGCATTCTTCCTCCAACCCCAAAGCTCTTTCCCACTTGAGATGCTTCAGTCTCTAACAACCCTAATATTCTGGGACACTGATTCCTTTGAATACAACAATCTGGGGGGTAGAGAACAATATCCCTGGAGTTACAGAATTCTAGAATAAATAAAACCAGGCTTTCTGCCATCTGAAACCACCCACTCCAATCCACAACTATCCCAGGCTCCTCCTACAGAGGAGCGATGAATTCCTTGGGTCTTGTTTATTGTATTCCCTAAGTGGGGACCCAGAGCCCCAGCACAGGCCAGAATTGGGCACTCCACCCCACCCCAAGCACTTTGCAATCCATGAAATTTCCAGTTTGTCCCTTATGTATGCACTCTCAGAAAAAAACAACAACCAGAATGGCAGTGGCAGCTATGAATAAACAGCCTTATCTTGGTGGCTTTTAGGAGAGATGCAAGCACAAGTGGGTTTGTTCCTTAAAAAAAAAAAAGGCAGGGGTGTCAGCTGCAGAGAAAGCCCTTGGCTGTGGCAGGCTTTTTATCATAGCCCATAAGCCACACATAGGTCAGAAATATATCTGGTTCACAGGCTCTAGTGGTGAATCCGTCCACAGAGAGCTGGGACAAATCACCCTGGCCTTGAGATTTGGGAAAGCCAGCTACTTTGACAAAAGGAAGAGTACCTAGTGGCTGGTGGACTCCTGGAAAACAAGGTATGTGAATGAGTCAGGGTATATATATTTATGGAGGCAGCCTATGTATGGAGTTATCTCTAGAGAAATGATAGTTAAGTTCATGGGACTTGATGAGATAGCCAAGTGAGAATATGTTCAGGGTGACCCAAAAGTGCAGTTTTATAGAGCCCTGGAGAGAGGAGGAATTAAGAATTTAACAAAAGAAAAATAAAGAACACAAGGCTATCCCTTGTAAGGGGCTTTCATAGGTATCATAAGACTTAGAGTTTAACATGACCTCAGAGAACACGGAATGTAATCCTTTCATGGCTGGGGGGTGGGCAGCACCGGCAATCAGGGTTAAGTGACTTGCCCAGGGTCACACAGCTAGTAAGCATCCTAGGCTGGATTTGAACTCAGGTCCTCCTGACTCCAGGGCCAGGGTTCTATCTACTACACCACCTAACCTCACCTCCTTTCATCTTATAAATTAAGAGATTAAGGTCTAGGGAAGCAGGGATTTATCCTAGGTCATCTAAGTTAAAGGTGGCACAGCTAAAATTTGAACCCAGATCCAAAGTTCTTTCCATTCAGGCACCAGGCTGACTCTTCAAAGATGTAGAAAGAAAGCTGTCCTTGGCTCATTGCCTACTTTCTCACCTCCCACTCACTTCTCAATCCTTGGCAATCTGGCTTCCATCCCCATCCTTTGACTGAAACTGCTCTCTCCCCTAAAGTCACCAATGATGTCTCCACTGCAAGATCCAGCAGTCTTTTTTTTTTTAACCCCTCCTCAGCATTTGGGCCCCATTGCCCAAAATTGACCCCTTCCTTCTTGATACTCTCTCCTCCCTGGGTTTAGAGATGCTGATCAGTCCTGGTTCTCCTCCTCGGGTCTGACTGCTCTTTCTCAGTCTACCAAGCATGATCATTCACCCTGATCCCTCAGAGCTCTGACTTGGGTTGGCTTCTCTCCATTCGGGGTGTCCCAAAAGTCTTTGTGTGGTTTTAAGCTTTAATAACTTAAAAAATAATCCCTGAGATAAAAATAATAAGAATAGCTTTAATAGGATCAAACAGCACTAAGATTTTGGGGGACACCCTGAATGTATTCTCACTTGGCAATCTCATGATTCCCACGAATTTTAACTATCGCCTCCCTGGAGATGACCCCATGGTCCATTCTCCATATATAGTCAGCCTGGTCTCTCTCCTAAACTCTAACCCCATTCACATTTCCAGATACCTTGGCCTTGGTGACTCAAGTATCCTTGATCAACCCTTCAGTGTGGCCCAAGCTGCCCTACCTCAAGTACTTCATCATAGTTAGGCAGCCCCGGACCTTCTGGACACCCTTGTTTGCCTCTTGCCTCAAATACCTCCAAAGTGTTTTCTGATTCCCCTCAATGGCACTTCTCCCCAAATTACTTTGTATGGACCTTGTTTTTACTGATGTGCACACATAATTTAGAACGTAAGATCCCTGAGAGAAAGGACCAGCATCCACAGCTCTTAGCACAACACCAGGCACACAGCAGGATCATGGAACAGGGCTGGAAAGGACATCGGTCCAACCCTAGCATTTTACACAAGGGGAAACTAAGGCCCAGAGAGGATGACTGATTATTATCCAGCTACGAGGTGCAACCAGAACCCAGGTCTTCTCTGGCTCTGAGTGAGTCCATCTATTGGGGATTAAAAAGGACTTCCCTATATGCGGGTTATACTGTCACACTCCCATATTTCTTAGGCCACAGGTTTGCCTAGTCAGGCCTCAGAGGCCTGAGGGCTATTTGTGCTCAATTTCCCCCTTAACAAAATGTGTACGAGGCTGGAAGGCTCTTGAGAAAATTTACATAATATGAATTGCCCTGGCCACTCTGCTTCCACAAATCTCAATCTGTCCCTCTCTTCTTTCTTTCTCTCTCTCCCTCTCCCCCCTCCTCTCTCTCTCCTTCTCCCTCTCTCTTCTCTGCCCCTCTTTTATTCTTCTTTCTCTTCCTCTCCCTCTCTCCCTCTCCCTACCTCCTCTCTCACACCCTCTTCTCTCTCTCTCTCTCTCTCTCTCATCCCCTCTTCTCTCTCTCTCTCTCTCTCTCTCTCTCTCTCTCTCTCTCTCTCTCTCTCTCTCTCTCTCTCTTTCCCCTTCCCTCTCTCATTATCAGGTGAGAGCTGGCATCTAGCCCAGGCTGCACCAGTACCTATAATAGTAACTGTTTCTTAGTAATAGGGACAGAAAGCAATTTGCCCAGCTGGAAGGCAAGTTAGCAGCGAAGCAACGTGCACACATGTGGAGAACGAGCCTCCTGAAGCATGGCTCTGGAGGGACCAGTGCTGGCCCTGGAATCCAGAGGCCCTTGGACAACCCCCCCCACAAAAGAGTGAATATTTACGGCATATTGACTTACACATTCAAGAACCAGCCTGGCAGAGTGCATAGTCCTGTCCTCAGATTCAAGAACGCCTGAATTCAGCTCCAGCCTCTGATACATACCAGCTGTGTGACCCTGGACAAGTCCCTTAATCTCCCAGTGTTCTAGCAAAGTCTCTAGGTCAGAGGTTCTTAACCTCTTTTTTGACCCTTCTGGCAATCTTAGTGAAGCCCACAGACTCCTACTTAGAATCATATTTTTAAATATAAGTATACTTTATTTTATTAATATTATTAATTAATAGTAATGTTGCAATCAATTAATATTAATATATTTATATATTTTATTTTAAATATAAACATAGGATTACAAAGGAAGCTAATTATATAGAAATATAGTTATCAAAATATTTCTTTAAAAAAACCAGTTCACAGACTCTGGGTTAAGAACCCCCACTCAAGACCATACATGGCAGACAGGTGCGAACCTGCATTGGCAGGGCGAGTTTCCTCACCAGGGAGTTCCCAATATCTAGACTAGTGAAATCACAGATCCAGGCTGTATCCTATACTATTCATATATGTACATGGCACAACGGAAATTTCTTGTTTTGACTGTGTCTTTGTATTCCCAGCACCTAGCACACAGTAGGTGATTTATAAATGCCAGATTGATCTAAATTCAAATCCTGACTCTACTCCTCAGTGCCTGTAGCATCTTGGGTAAATCATTTCTCTTTCCCTCAGCTTCCTCCTCTAAATCCTAGGAAATCTACAAAACCCCTGAGTGCCCTCTACAGTTGTCAGGACCTGGAAATGGTCACATATAAGAAGCATCCCATGTCCAGGTCAAGACTGCTCCAACTGCTAATTCTACAGGTACATTCTAACGCCAAGGCTTTCTCCCTCCCTCTAGAACAACCCAAATAAATAAATAAATGGTAGATCTCAAGTACTGAGACAAGCCAATGGCCACCATTTGGCATTGCACTGACTAGGTCTGTTTATACAAGTTTCTCCATATCTTGGAACTACCTGGAAAGTTCTTTGGCCAGGAAGCCAAAGAACACCCCAGCTGGGCACACTTCTGACACTCTGACACAATCAGACAAACCAGAGGCCAAATGAAGGAGGCAAGGAGGAGGAGGGAGGGAAGTCAAAATCCCATAAACCCTGCAGGAATCAGGCAGTGTCATCTATGACATGGGGAGAACAACACTTGTTCTACTCAACTTCTGGGCTACTAAGACCAGAGCAATGAGACCATTATGATTTTTATGTGCACCCGCTCTTGGATCATAAGGTATTTTTGTTGAGTGGTGGCTATAATCAGGTCTAGAGGAGCTGTTCCAAGTATGACACCCTCTGAAGTGCCTCCTCCTTGCATTGAGAAAACTAGTTATTTAAGGAAAGAGAGATGAGGTCAGCCTTGACCCACTAGTCAGCACATTTCAAATTCACCCTCCCTAAGTACCAAGAGGATGATATAGTCAAATGAATGCTGAACTTGAAACAGGAAGACCCAGGTCTGAAACCCTGCGAAAGGTCTCCAGGATACCCACACACACAAGTGGAGAACCCTTGACCCACACCTGTAGTCTGTTATCACTACAAAGAAATGGAGGAGGGGAACTTTCCTACATGGTCAACCTTCTTGCCCATATGGCAGTGAATTAGAGTAGGGCTGGGTTTAAATCCTGCCTCGGACATCGACTAGCTGGGCAAATCCCCAAACCTCTCTGGGCACCACCTTACTCATCTATAAAATGGAAACAACAGCAACAGCCCCTGCCTCGTTGGGTTTTTGTAGCTTGGACAAAATAATGTATGTCAAGTGCTTTACCAATGTTAAACCAGCTTTATGAATGTCAGCCGCTATGGTTACCTACCCATCAACCTTCCTTCTGTTTGTCACCCCTGCAATACCACCTGACACACCGTAGGTGTTTTAATGAATGTCTGATGAATTGATACCTTATAGGAAAGCACTCTCTAAGCAGTAACAAAGGATTGGCTCAGTCTTACCCTGGAGCAAGCCCCAACACCTGCCACATCTAACCAGGGAATGTGAGATGGGGAGGAGGAGGAGGAGATCAGATTTTATATATAATACTTTATGAGATATGTGTGTATAATACATGTACACGTATGAGTGTATTTATAAATATATATGGCATTTGAAGGTTTGCAATGCACTTTCCTCACAAGAGACTGATAGGGTTAGCCCAAGTATCACCCCAGATGGCCATGGAACTGGAAAGGACCACAGAGGCCATCTTTTCCAACACCGTCATTTTACAGATAAGGAAACTGAGGCACAAGGAGGTTCGGTGCCTTGCCTGTCCCTTGTTCCTCTGACCCCCAGTCCAGTGCACCACAAAGTTAACATTGCTCTCATTAGACATCACACTAATTCAATGAATTCCCTGAATCTTTTTCCATTTTTTCTTAGAATCTTTGACCTAAAAGGGATGATGGGTGATTTTATCCCTTGTGGCCCTTTCATTTTCCAGAGGAAAAAAACTGAGACCCAAAGAGGGGAAAGAGCAAACAGCATGTTGATAGTACAGATGAGATGCAATAATTCAATCCAAGAAACACTTATTAAGCACCTACTATGTGCCAAGCACTGGAAATACAAAAAGAGGCCAAAAAAAAAACCCCACCAAACAATCTCTACCTTCAAGGAGATTAAAATCTAATGGGGAAGACAAAAGGCAAACAAATCTATACAAGGCAAACTCTATACAAGACAAATAGGAAATAATTAGCAGAGGGAAGACGGAACTAAGAGGGGTTGGGGAAGGCTTCCCATAGGAGGTGGGATTTTAGGTGAGACCTAAGGGAAGCCAGGGAGGTCGGCAGACCTGAGGAATCAATCACAGGGTCATTAATCTCTACTTTGAAGGGGCCTCGGGGAAGGAGCCTGGAACCTGGCACCAGAAAACCTAGATGACATTTCCCACCCCACTGCTTATTGGTTTCCCAACCTAGTGCAACTTCATCACTCCAGGCTTTGGCATCTGCCTCTGAAGAATGGCAATCCCACAGTCAAGTAAGTCTCTCTCTATAATTGCTGGTTATTATTACTATCATTGTCAACTGGGACCAGACTGGCGATTTCACTGGTCTAGAAACCCCTTTCTACCACTACTGATGAGCACCTACCCTCAGAAACTCTTAGAAAGTTGCCTGGGACCTGGGATTATAAGTGACTTGCCCAAGGTCATGCAGTCAGTATGGATCAGAGGCTAGATTTAAACCCATTTCTCTTTCTCTTACTCTTTGCTGCCTCTGTAATTGTTACTATTAGGAGGATAATAGCAGCAGCTTTAATATAAATACCTTTACAAAGGATCTCATGGGCATTTTAGAAATCCATCTGTCATCTCGGGGCTAGCCCAGCTAAACGGGGAGAGGTTCATCGCCTGGAGGCTGGCCACCAACCATGGGCTTTTCGCAATCACAGAATCTCAGGATACCCGGCCAGGTGAAGTAGCAATAACCGATCTAAGGATCTAAGTCTGCGGACAGAATACTCACTCTGAGCAGATCGGCAGCCATTAGAGGCTTTTCAGTTAAAAAAGGATAATCATGGTGGGTGCTCAGGTGGCTGCCAAGGGGCGAGAGAAAGAGAGAGAGAGAGAGAGACAGAGACAGAGAGAGAGGGAGAGGGAGGGAGGGAAGGAGGGAGGGAGGATGCACTGCAGGGGGTAGGGGAAGTACTTAAGATGCAAATGGAAACTGCTAATGGACTCTAAGGTTTGCAAAGGGCTTTCCACATGTTTGTATAGAAATATTGGTGGTTTATATCCATAAATAAATAATTTACATATTTGTTTTATGTGTATATGCACATATGTACATATACCTATACATACATACACACATGTGTATATGTGTGTACATGTGTATATACATACATGTATCGACAGATAGATGAATAAATAGATCACTTAAGCTCTGTCCTGTTTGCCTTGGAGGCAGCTAAGTGGCTGGAGTGGATAGAGCACTGTGTCAGGAGTCAGGAAGACCTGAGTTCTAATGTGACCTCAGATACTTACTAGCTGTGTGACCCTGGGTAAGTCACTTAACCTCTCAGTTTTCCTTAATCCACTGAAGAAGGAAATGGCAAAGTACTCTAGTATCTAAGAAAACCCCATGGACAGTATGGAGGGTGCTATGGTCCACAAAGTCAGGAAGAGTCAGACACGACTGAACAACACACACACACACACGTGTGTATGTACATACTTCTATATGCATACCTATATATACACATACATACACACATAGAACACAGAGGAACTTCTAATAAAGAATCCCATCACCAATACACACACGTGCATTTACATACCTATAGATATATACATGTATACATGCCTATGTGTATACGTACACATAGAACACGTATGCATGTGTATAGCTATATGTCTTGGTAATAGGAGTTCTTCACTAGAAGTTTTCCTATGTTCTTTTTTCTATATGTCTATGTATCTATAGAGGGAATTTCCAATTCAGGATTGAGGAACTGATAATACAACATAATAGAAAGTGTCCCAAAAACCTCACTTCAGGTTTTTAAAAGACTTTGGAGACACCCTGCATCGTACTGCATTGCACTGTATTAATAACAGCTAACGTTTATACAGCAGGCGCAGTTACAATTATCATCTTATTTGAGCCTCAGAACAACTCTAGGAGGCAGGTGATCTTATTATACCCATCTGACAGATGAGGAACCTCAGGCAAGCCACTTAATCTCGGTCACCAGCTAGGACATGTGTGAGGCCAGATTTGATGGCCGTTCTTCCTGATTCCAGGCCCAGGACTCTATGGTATCATATCACATCACACATCCTTGCATTGGGTGTCTATATACATATCTACATTTACCAGACCTGTATTTTCATCAGAATAGGGAACTCCAGGTAAGGAAACTTCCTCCAATGAAGCTGGGAACTTGCTCTATCCACAATTTAGCACTGTAGAAAATTATCGGCTGGAGCACAAGGGCAACACACAAGTGTGTGTGTGTGTGTGTGTGTGTGTGTGTGAGATGGGGGGGGAAGAAAAGAGGAAAGGAGAGGCAAGGAGAGGAGAAGAGAAGAGAGGGGACAGACAGACAGAGACAGAGAGACAGAAAGTGAAGTGGGACTTGGCCCCCAGGGCTTCCAGATTCCACAGCTACCCCTCTAACTCCTTCACCACACTGCCGACTCAACAGAGAGACAGACTGATTGATAGATTTAGAAATACACTTATATGTGCATATGAATTGGTGACCAATGTAAGAGCTAATATTTGTATGAAGGCGTTAAAATGTGCAAAGCACTTTACATGTATCATCTCATTTGTTCTGGAAAACATCCCTGTTAAATAGGTGTTCTTATCTCCACTTTACAGATGGGAAAACTGATGTCAGAGAAGTTAAGTGACTTGGCCAGATCAGAGGCTCCATATACATCTGGAGCAGGATATGATTTAGGTCTTCCCCGTCCCTAGACCCCAAGACCTTCACCCAATACACTAGAGCAGGAAGGGAGCATCTAATCTGATCTCTCTTCTCCTCTCCTCCCCCACATTCTCTCCCCCACTTCAATATAAACATTTTCAGGATTCTGTTTTTCTTTTTTATTACACCAGATAAGCCCTTTGACCAGATCTGGCTTTAAGAACCCCAGCCCCAACGGTGTAAGTCTATCTAGAGAGAACAGTTGCTTGGTATTCAGGAGGATTCTACCGATGTGGAAAAGAAAGCCCAGCTGGGCCACTTCTGGAGTCACTGGGCTGCTCTTGACGGCACTATTGTTCTGCCTCTCTGGGAGAGAGACAGAGACAGAGAGAATGGATGGATAGACCAAAAGAGAGAGATTTTAAAAAGCACTCTCTTTATACTGTGGAGTGTGTGTGTGTGTGTGTGTGTGTGTGTGTGTGTGTGTGTGTGTGTGTGTGTGTGTGTGTGAGAGAGAGAGAGAGAGAGAGAGAATGTGAGACATACATATACACTTTATAAGTGCTATGGAAAGCCAAAGCTTTCCCCCACCTCTTCCTCCTCACTCCCCATCTCCACCAAAAGGCCCTCTGGTGAGAGTCGCAGCATCTGAGGTAAGGGGACACTTGCATCAGCTTCTTTCTGACCTGAAATTAACCACAATCTCTTCTTTTAGGGACATGGGAAGGAATCTGGATCCATCTTGGGGAGAGAGGACAAAGAACCGAGTATTCCCCCCTCATTTCCATTGCAAATCCTCTCTGATCCCTGGGGTGTTTCTAGCTGTTTTGGACAAATCCCTATCCAAATGAAATACCCCAGAGCACAGAGGGTAAGTCACCAGACAATCCAGAGCACGGACCAAAGAGTGGGATGGTTTGGGGCTGTGGATGACCCACCCAAGGGCAAAAAAGGAAAAAAAAAACCCAGAAATTGTAACCACTCATTTCTATAGACCCTGTAGGTTGACAAAGTGGTCACAATAACTCAAGTAAGAAGGAGACAATAAGGTTATTTGTTAAGTAAAGGAGTCGTTATCTCTTTTTTACAGATAAAGCAACTTGCCCAACCAAAATGGCCTTCTCGGTGACCCTCCCAAACTAGTCCCCAACTCTACACCATTGCATTGGTCTCTCCCCAAGGAGACAGGAGGAAGCATGATGTAGGAGAAACAGCACCTGACTTGGAGTCAGAGAACCCATTTCTTTCACTCACTTCCCTATGTGACCTTGGACAAATCATTGTCCTCTCTAGGGCTCAAGTCCTTCATCTATAAAATGAGGGAGCAAGGGAGGGGAAGAATTAAATGTCCTCTAAGGTCCTTTCCAGCTTGAAATTTATGGTCCTAGGTGTCCAGGAGTGAATTTTAACTCAGGTACCCTGCCTCAGAATTAGGGTTCCAGACTGTGACCTTTACAGAAACAGATTTCCAGGGTAAATGGCAAGAGGCCTGCACCCCTTGGTCACTTGGATGAGAATGCGAATTTTTTTCCCCAAGCATGCTGCTTCAGAGATAGAGAGCCTTTTTGGCCCCTATCTCCAGCTCTCAGAATTTCCTGGCACTCTAATGGGCCGGTGCCACCTCTACTGTTCGGCCACTAAAGAGCCTTGAATCTAAGTAGCACTCAAGAGCTGCCCAGGTACAGCCAAAGAACCGGCCAGAAAGTCCTTTCTTTCTGCCTGACAATACAGGAACAGCTCAACCACAGGGACCTGCCCTCATGTTGTTATTAACCAATACAACACGGATCATCTTGTCACTGAACCACATCGGGCCAACACATTCAAGCATCTTTTTCAAGAAATCAAATTCTCTCACCCACAAAGAGCACTTGAAAACAATATCATATATTTTTTCTAAAAAAGGAGGAGGAGCTGTTACAGGGAGAAAAAAATAACAGAAGTTTAAATGGGAGGCCCCAGTCCACACTGCTATGGGATGTGACCTTTACAGAAATAGATTTCTGAGGGGAGAAGCCTGTACCCCTGAGACATGCGGATGAGCATGTGGATTTTTCAGGGTCTTTCATATGGAGGAAGTGAAGACCCATCCCCTTCAAAGTACCTCTGGCTGGTTCTCTATCAACTGACCAATAACTAAGTAACAGGGAACACAATTTTGCTGTGGTGTTTCTGGGAAGCTAAGGAAAGAAGGGGAAAAGCTTCCTGGCAAATGAACTGTTCTGAGCCCTACCTCTGACAAACGACACGTGCCCAAACCTGGAGGCCAATGCCTACTTAGGACCACAGAGCTTAAACCTTAGAAAGTCACTGGACATATAGAGCCTTTAAAATCTCTGGACAAAAGCACTGTCTAGAAAGGAGGAACTGATCGTCACCCCCATTGTGTGTGAACCCCGGCAGTGGGGGAGGGGAGAAGAGGAGGGGGAAGGGAAGGGAAGGGACGGACCCTCTGAAGCTAACTACCTTCTTACATTGTTCTTCCAAACCCCAATCAAGCCTTCACTTCCCTTGGAGAGTTTGGAAGGAGATGTCATTAAAAAAAAAAAATCAGCTCTTTCCCCCCATCCCCCAACCATCAGTACTCCTCCAATGGCGATTATTTCCAACGAAAATGCTATATTCCTGAGTATAATCTGTTATAAGCCAAAGTCCATTTTTTGGAGGAAGTCAGGGGAACAGAAGGTGGATAATTGTTTTGATTAGCTTAATACCATGGTAACCCGATGGCGAGGCAACAAATGACTGAAGGAGAGAAATGCCGATTCAGCAGAAAAAAAATATTTTTTTTTAAAAAGCCTGATGCATAGCAAAGCAGCTGGCAGAGAGATGCTGCAGGGACCATTGATGTACCGGGCAGGCACACAGCAAGAAAGAGCTGAACAGAAAATGCCAAGGTGGGAGAGACTTTTTCAAAAAGAATATTTCATTTAGCACACATTGGCAGGCAGGGCATGGGAGTGTCCTCGAATGAACATGGAAGAGTTGGAGCCCAGTGACAAAAGGAGAAACGTGCCTAAGAACCTCAGGGGCCTAAAAATGGGAACAGAGTAGCAGTGGGGGGCCCAGAGTCTGGGTAGGAGAGACATCGGGGGTGCTGGACGTCAAAACTTGTCATCTGACCTCTTCCCCCAAACTCCCTGAAAAAGGGAAGGACCTCTTGCCTCTCTAGAAGGGTAAATTTTTCCTGCAATACAGGGCTGTCTCCTCTCGCCCACACCTCCCCACCTGAAACTCCAGCAACACCCCTCCCTACTGGGGCTGTCCGTAAAAGACGGCTCCCCCTAAGCCCAGAGACCCGCAGCTGCCAATCAACAGCTCGTAACGAAGGGACCCGGGGCGCACAGACCCAAGTAGATATGGAGACACAGAGAAAAGAGAGCCAGGTTCTAGACTCTCAGAACTTCCCTTCGCGGGCCTCCCTCCACCCCCAACGCCAGAGGTTTCATTTTTCCTTTTGCATCCGCAGAGTCTGGCACATAGTAGGCGCTTCATCAATGCTTGCTTACTCCATCTGCAGCAGCACCCTGAAAGGGGGTGCAACTTAGCGCTGCAAAGTTCAGGGGTGGTGGTGGAGGGGGTGGGGTAGTTGGCACGGGGTCCAGAGCCCGCCTCTGTCCCGCCCCTGACCCAGCTTGCCGGAGAGTAGATGGGGTGGGGGAAGGGGCCGGGTAGAAAGAGCCCCCCGCCCGCCACCCCCTCTGTCCCTCGGCCCTGACCTCGCCCAGCCCCCTACCTCTAGGGTCCTGATCTCCTGCTGGGTGAGGTCGTTGGACACCGCACACTTGGTGCGCAGCCCCCGCAGGCTGCTGATGGAGATGTCGATGAGCTTCTGGAGCTGGCCGCACTGCTGCAGAGCCCTGCCGGCCGCGGCCCCGGCTCCAGCTGCGCCCGCATCTGCCGCAGCTGCCGTGCCCCCTCCTCTCTCCTTCTTCTCCCCCATCGCTGCCGCTGCTCGGAGCGCCGCTTTATCCATGCCTCGGCATCGGGACCCGGGGGGTTGGGGCTGGGGCGCGCGGGCGAGGCGGGGAGGAGCCCCGAGGCAGAGCCAGAGCCCGGCCACCCGGGCTGGCGGGGAGCCACAGACGGCCGGAGCGCGCGGCCGCCGCTGGGGCTCCCTGCAGCCGTCGTCTGCTGCTGCTAGTGCTGCTGCTGCTGCTGCTCCTCCGGCTGCTCCTCCTCCTCCTCCTCCTGCAGCAGCTGCTGCCCTTCGCGGCTACACAGCCCAGAAGCCCGACGCCAAGCCAGCGCTCCGCGCCGCCGCGCCTCCGACGGCTGCCTCTCGGGCTCCACTCTCAGGCTCTCCCGAGTGGCTGCCGAGGCCCGCGGGGGACGCCGGGAGTTGTAGTCCTGGCCGCGCACCTGCCGCTGGCCAGCGACAGCTCGGCTCGCTGCGCTGCCCCAGCGGCGCGCGCTCCTAGCCACGGCGGCCCCCTGCAGAGGCCGACTCACACCTCTGCGAGGCGCGGCACCCTCCGGGAGCACCACCCCCTTCCCCCCTCCTTCCTCGCGGGCGGGGCCTGCTCTGCCCAGGCTCCGCCCCCGAGCCGGGCAACTGGAAGCTCCGGGACGGAGGCGGGGCAGAAAAGAACGCGGCTCGAGGCTTACCCTTCCAGAGCTCGGGTCCGAGCAGCAGGCGCTAGACTTCAGGAACCAGGATCGCCTGGTGTCAACCAATAGGCATTTATTATTTACGTGCCGGGCACTGCGCTGAGCCCTAGGCACGCAAAAAAATGCAAAAGCTAGCCCCCGATTTCGAGAAGCTCCTGGTCTAACTCGGGAGACCACATGCGGGCCATATAGACAAGATCAATGGGAGAGAATCCACAGCCAGGAGGCCCTGCTGGCCCCCTTACCATCCGTGTGGCCTTGGTCAAGTCACTTACCATCTCTGGACCTCTGTGCCCTCTCTATTTAAAAAAAAAAAAGGACCAGGTGACCTCTCACCCTGCCCCCCCTTCAATTCTGAGTCTATGCTCCGAGGCTTTGAAGACGAAAGACCTGACTTTGGGCCAATAGCGCAGCCTCTCTGGACCTCAGGCTACTCATCTGTAATGTTAGATTCAATGACCACTAAAGTCTCTTTTAGTTCTTTAAGGCAGGTAGATGCTGCGGTGGATAGAGTGCCCAGTTCACATTTGGCCTCAGAAACCTACCAGCTCAAGTCCCTTTAGGTCTGTTTGCCTCAGTTTTCTCATCTGTGAAATAGGGACAATAATAGCACCTACCTCCCAGGGTTGTTGTGAGGATTCAAATGAGATAATATTTGTATTAGCCCAATGTCTGGCATATAGTAGGCACTATGTAAATGCTTATTCCCCCCTTCTCAAGCCTCTGATTATCTAGAAGTCTTGACTCTACCACGGATCTCTGCATTTGAGGTGTTTGTACAAGTGCTCCTCCCTTATAACATCCCCGGGGTTCATTTGGATCGTTTAAAATGGCAGGCCCTGGGTGGGAGGTATATCCCACCAGCCATCTGAAGAAGACTTCATTACCTCCTTCCGTCTCTCCCTTCACCTATTTCCCGTTCCCAGTTCTGGCACTCCAGGACTCACATCATCTCTCCTACCTTACATTTCTCATTCACATTTTTTTCAATTCAATCCAACTGTCTCCAAACACTTACCCTGTACTGGGCACTTTGCTAGAGCAGAGGAGGGGAATAGAAAGACGATGAAGATAAAGGTCCTTGCCCTCCAAGGGCTTCGAAGTGTACAGTGTGCCTCAGTAGGTGGGAAACATAGGGACTGCAGCTGACAGCAACCTCAAAGGTCAATGAATCCTTGCTGGGAGAGAGCTTCCCAGAGCTGGAAGGCAGCCCAGAGGCCAAGGAACCAAATCTTCTCCTTCTAAAGATAAGGAAACCAATCCATAAACAAGTTAAATTACTTACTCAGAGACCCAAAACCCAGGTCCTCAATCTTCGATCATACAGAAGCATGGATTTAGAACTGAGCAGGGGACTTCAAATGTCATTAAGATCATCCCCTTTTTGAGGAAACAGACCCAGAGAGGTTGTCACCTGTCCAGGCTCACACAGCTATCGTGTAATCCGGGTGGATTTTAAGTCTTCCTGCCCTTTTTTGACCATTTCCTTGGTACTGGGAATTCCCTGTGAGGAAAGTCCCTCTGCCAATATAGACCTCACACATGCTTAGCAATTTATGCCCTTGGAGAGTTAGCTGGGTCAGTGAAAGGTTAAGCCACTTGCCCAGGGTCATACGGCCTCTGTGTGTCATGGGAGACTTGAACCAGACCTTCCCAACTCCACCACATTTCTATCTCCTTTCCACTCCCCCACAATCTGAACTCCCTTATTATGGAGCTTCCATTGGCATATGGTGATATTAGGGGTAGGAGAAACACTCCGTGTTCTATATACAGCCTTGTTACTGAAAGTGCCCTCACAAAAATAACACTGGATCTCATTTTGCATACATTTATTCATTCAGGAAACATGCCAAACTATGTGGTTTGTAGACATCATGAAGAGTAAGTTTTTGTATCCCCAGCATCTAGCTTTGAACCTGCTAGGAACTTTAATAAATATCAGATTGGATGGAAATATGCGTTAGGTACCTCCCACAGGCTAAGCACAGCTGGATATCTCTCCCATGCTGCCTGGGTCAGAGTCTGCTGGCCTTTGCTTCTGTTCCCTGACATTACGGAGCTTAATCTCTCTCTCTCTCTCTGTCAATGACAAAATGAAGCTTGCTCAGTCTAGAAAACCTCTACTCCTTGTTGTGCATGGGAAGGCACCTCGCTTCCACTCCAGCACTGGAAAGCTATCCCCCAACGTAAAGAGGCTTGGGATAGCCCAAAGACTGAAGGAGAAATTGCTCATCTAAAGACTAAGGCAGCCTACTGCATGAACAACTGCAAACAGCAGCCAGTGGTAGTGAAAGGTTGAGGTTTTCACCCATGACCACAGAATTCTGCTGGGCCCCAAAAGGGCCCAGGGTGGGAGGGGAGCCACAAGGCCAAGGCATTTGTTTCCTGGATTTCTGCTTTTCTTAGATCATGCAGGAAGTACCTAGAAGTCACCCCCATCCACTTAAACGCTAAAGGCCTGGGCTGTCTCTGGATGAACTCACTCAGCTCTGTGGCTTTTTTCTCTGCAGTCCTGGCCTCCTTCTGGATGAGTGGCTCTCAGTTTGGAGAAGAGACTTCCCACACTTGAAAAACTGGGTCTCATCTCAGAAGCATGGAGCCTAACCTGTGTTACCAGGTTCCAGAGAGTAGCCAAGTGGAATCATGGTCTGCAGGGCCCCAAGGACTGAAGAAACCAGAGTCGTGCTTTGCTTCTTCCAGTACTCCCCTAGGGAGACACTGCTATTTCTTCCAGTGTCTTTGCTCTCTGGGTAAGGAGCCCTGGTGACCCAGGGAGAAGAACTTTTGGCTCCAAGCTCACAAAAAGCCCTTTGTTCAGACTGTACTGGGTTTTAGTTTCCAGGAGGAATAACTCAATGCATGAAACCCATCTATTGATAACAAAACCAAAGCCTGAATTTCTAATGGAGAATTGTCAGTGAAAGAGAGAGATTTCTTTTTCAAATGAGTTTCCAGGCTGGGGGAGATTCATTATCTTTTCTGCTATTAGGGAGATTGTTTCCTGAGTCTTTCTGACCTTGATTCTGGGCAATTAAATCGTCCAGCTCCTACATGCTAAATGAAGGGGAATTCTTTTGGAGGAAAAGCCACTCCTGTACTTGTTGTTCAGTTTTTTAATTGTGTCTGGCTCTTCATGACCCCATTTGAGGTTTTCTTGGCAGAGATACTGGAGTGGTTTGCCAGTTTCTTCTTCAGCTCATTTGACAGATGAGGAAACTGAGGCAAGGAGGATGAAGTGACTTGCCCAGGATCACACAGCCAGTAAGTGTCTGAGGCCCAGATCTAGGCTCCGCACTTTAACCACTGTACCCCTGGCTGACATCTCTACAACACTACTATACAGTTTGGAAAGCCCTTTACACATGCCTATGGTGGTCTGTCTTCAGAGGCAGCATGACCAAATAGTAGGTGTGGTGCAGGACTTGTAGTCAGGAAGACCGAGTTCCTGCCACCAACACTTCTTTATAGCCCACATGGCCCTGGGGAAGTCACATAACATTTTTAAGGCTCAGCTACCCCATCTATAAAACGAGAAGAATAAAAATAATGTCTTTCTTACTGAGTTGTTCGTAAGGTCAGTGGTCGAGAGCTGGACCTCAGAAACCATCTAGTCTGGACTCCTCATTTCATTTTTTTTCACTCTTAATTTATTTAGTTTTCGTTTTTAACATTTGCTTCCATAAGATTTTGAGTTCCAAATTTTCTCTCCCTCCCCCAAGACAGCGTGCAATCTGATGTAGGCTTTACATATACATTCATATTAAACAGATTTTCACATTAGTCATGTTAAAAAGAAGAATTAGAACCAATGGGAAGAACCACAAGAAAGAAGAAAGAAAACAACCCAAAAAAAGAGCAAATAGTCGATCTGCATTCAGACTCCATAGATTTTTCAGGATGTGGATACATTTTCCATCAAGAATCTTTTGAATCGTCTCAGATCCTTGCATTGCTAAGACAGCCTCCTCATTTTGAAGACAGGAAATCAGGGCCTGGAGTCCAGTGACAGCCTAATGAGACAATCTATGGGTGGGGAACCTGGGACCTCAAGGCCACATATGGCTTTCTAGGTCCTTGGGGTCAGACTTTTGATTTGAGTCCAAGTTTTACTGAATAAATCCTTTTATTAAGGGGATGTAGCGAGTGTACCCAGGCCTCAGTTTCCCACAGTGAAGCTGCTGCATGTTTTCTTCAAGGTTTCAGGAGTAACCTGAGAGGGTTGGAAGTTGTCTCTTCTCTAATGTCTTTGGCTCAAGCACCCACCAATTGTGCTCCCCCTACTGTAAGCCTCCAGTGGCCATTAGCCCCAATTCTATTTAGCCACTCAGCAATTCTTATTCAAAGATACAGAAATGACAAAAATACAGACATTTCCTCCCAGCACCATGGGGACTTTCCCCTTAGCCCCATCTTGGTCTCTGGGGGAAGTCAGCTCAAACTCAGCTCAGTTTCTTCTGAAAAATGGGCCTACCAAGTTTAAGTCCAAATGCTACATGGCTGCTAAATGAGTCTTTGTCTCAGCTCCTGCTGGGTTGGGTCCCAAAGGTTATTCCCAAAGGACGTTCCTTTCCTACGCATTGCATTGATACTGGGATGGCTGCCAAACCCGGATGCCCAGGGGCTTGATCTCCTGGCCTTCAAAAACTCACAAGGTTATATGTAGCCTCCAATGACTTTACCTAAAAAATGGAAAAGAACGGCCGCAGAAGCTAAGGATCCAGGCCCATTTCACAAGGCCATATGTCCTCAGAAGGAAGAAAACCAAGGTTCGGGGGCATTGTGTCTCACATCAGTGGACTCGAACCGAGAGAGAGCTGAGAAAGAACACGGCCGAAGCCTATTAGAGCCTTTGAAGGCAACATATATTCGGCTAAGCAAAGAAGCTTCTCCTAATGACACAGCGAGCAGACTAGAACCAGTAACGGAATGTCTTTGGAGGCTCCAAAAGTCTCTTTTAAGATATTTCCATTACCTGTCATTACTACTTTCTGGAAGCAATCTCTTCCACATAGCAAATTTGTATCATCGATTTACAACCACAAAGTGTAATATAAATGTCAACTCTTGCATCGCATTTGAACCTGACGACAACTACACAGAAGGCACTGCACTATCGATGCCCATTTCATAAATGAGGAAAACTGAGGCTGAGAATGCGCCTTGTACACTGTGTCACACGGCTAGAAAGGATCAGAGACAAGGTTTGAGCCCAGGGCTCTCCTAGCCCACAACCGCCACACCCTTTGCCATATAGAGCCCTTTCTACTTTGGAAAAGTCACTTCTCCCCTCTGTACCTCAGTTTCCTCACTTGTAAAATGACCTCTAAGTTCCCTTTCCTCATCAGGGGTTGTATATAGGTCCAGTTGTGAGATTCAAAGGAAATAAGTATATGGAATGCTTAGAAGAGGGTATAGAAATGCCACGTTTTACTATGGCACCTGGAACAGTCACCCTCTCTTTCCCCAGGTTCCCAGAGCTGCTCGTTGTATCTTTCTATCTATCCTTCTGGCCTCAACTCAAATGCCAGGAAAACAGAGAGACTTAATGGAAAAGCCATGGGTTTGAATTCCCAACTCTGCTGTTTGCTAGGTGACTTTGAATGAGTCACAATCTCCCAGGTGCCTCAGTTTCCTCATTCACAAAATAAGAGGATGGGACTACATCACCTCTAAGATTCCTCTATTTACCACCTGGCTCTGGTTCCAACTCTCCAGACTTGTCCACCTCTTCACTGTGGAGATGCCTCCACCTCTGCTGCCCCCTGCTCCAGGTGGTAAGGTCTTGCCCAGGACCATCCATGCTCCTTGCTGCCCTGGCACCTTTACCGTCCCCAGCCTGATCAACTCTTCTTTCCCAACTTCCTTTTACGTGCTATCTTCCCCTATTAGAATGTAAGTTCCTTGAGTGTAGGGACCATCTCTCCAGCTCTCTCTGTGTCTATCTCTCTTCCCCCCTCCCCCTCCCCTTCCCTCCTTCTCTCTCTCTCTCCCTCTCTCCCTCTCTCCCTCCCTCTCTCTCTCTCTCTTTCCCTCCCTCCCCCTTCTCTCTGTCTCTGTTTCTTTCTCTCCTCTCTCTTTCTGTCTCTTTCTCTCTCTCCCTCTGTCTCTCCTCTCTCTCTCTTGTCTGTCTTTGTCTCCATCTCTCTTTCTCTCCTTCCATCTCTCCTCTCTGTCTGTCTTTCTCTCTTCTTTTTGCTTGTATAGATAGAAAGATAGAGCATTTATTAAGCATTTAGCATGTGCCCGGATGTTGTCTAAGGGGTTATCCTTGAGCTGTCGAGAGAATGCAAAGACTTTCTCTTCCATCTCAATGTGGGCCGCTCAGCTCCCAGATTCCATAGGACAGAGGTATCAAATATAGTTTCCAACATTGCTGAGTGCAGCCTTAACCAGATGAAAATGTAATTGGGAAAATTTTTAACAAAATAAAGTAAAATACAATAAAACAGCCTTTGACTTTCTCAAGGTCATATAGCAAATTAGTGATAATAGTGAGGAGGAGAAGCCAGGCTTTCCTGATTCTCAAGTCCTAGGCTTTTCTCACCATACCCAGGTCACTTTCACTTTTCTTCTGGGGCTGCTGATGATTCGATAAGGCACTTTTGCCATAGCCTTATGCCTTTTTTAAAGAGGCTTGAAATGAATCTAGTCACCCTCCTTTCAGGTCTCTTGCCAAGCATACTTCCTAGAAACCTCCCCCCACCCCCAACAGGAATTGTGACCTTGGGTAAATGACTACCTCCCAAGGCATCCATTTAAAATAAGGGAATTGGACTAGACGGTGCCAGCTCTAGGTCTGTGATCCCATGATTAGGATTGATGAGATAGGAACATCCGCATTTTAAACGTCAGCATCTATCCAAGCAAGCTGGGATAACTCTACAGATTTATTTTGTGAATCTGTTATCGCTCCATTCCCCTGGAGCTGAGATTTACTGCACAGTCAGCATGGCCAGATGGTCTTTGCATTGTAACAGGCAGTTTAATAAAGATGTTTAGTATCCTGTCAGTGCCAGCCCTACCAACAGGCAGAGGAGGCTCCACCCACACAGGATGGTTCGAGGGGCTCAGGGACTGGTTCTTTGCCCAAGAACATAGGATCGTAGACTTAGAGCTGGAAGGAGCCATATCAAATCCAACCCATCCACTTTAGAGAGAAGGAAACTGAAGCCCAGGCAGGTTGATTGATTTATAGGATCATAGACAGATCTGGAAGGAACCTCAGAGGCCAAACTGTCTCATTTTACAGAAGAGGAAACTGAGGCACAGGGAAATTGTATGATTGTATATCTAGAGCTGGAAAGAACCTCAGAGGTCACCATATCTACACCATTTTTACGGAGACAGAAACTGAGGCTCAAGGAACAGTGACTTCATTCACCTTCTCCTGTGCTTGACTCTTCAGGCTTTGCCACCATGATCCAGCTGCCTTCTCACGCTGGAAAATCCCTCAGTGCCGGGAGTCTTCTCACCTTGGAACATACAGGCTTCCTTCTCCCACTGGTGAGTTCCTTCCAGAGCTGCCATTTTGGCCACACAATGCTTGATTCTCCTCCAGGCTGTACTTTCTCCTTCCCCACCCCCAGCCCAAATGAATTTTTCTTCCAATAATGTTGCTGCTTCCTTCTCAGAGGCAGATTCACTGTGCAAGCTTCTCCACTGTTGGAGCATGACTCTCCAACCCACCTGCCCATCCGACAGGCACTTGACGTAGTACTCGTCCAGTCGCATTAAGCTAGGTACAAGCTGGGTCCGCCTTCCCTCATCTGCAACCTTTATTCTCATCCAAATCATCCCCAATCTTCTCCAGACCTATTCTAACACAGTTCACCCATTCTGCTGGGACCTCTGGAATCCTTGCTCTACTCTCAGCAAATTCCTCCAAAGCCTCAAACTTTCCGACCAACATTCCTATCACCTCCTTGTTCTGAATGGAAACTTGGCTCTCTCTCCCCTGAGGACTCCATATGCCATGGCCTTTTTCTCTAGAGGCTGCTCCCTTTCCCACTTTCCCCTGGCTCAAGGAAGAAGAGGAGCAGGCCTTCAGCAGTTCCTCACTATCATATTTCTTCTTCAGGGCCATTTCTTCTACCACTATCCCTCAGGGACCTTCCCCTTTTTGATAGCTTTTCATTCCATTTATCACTTTCTCTTATCCTTTTTCCTAATTCCTACTGACCTCCAGGTCATTTTCTGGTCTTCCTCTCTACTATATAACCTGCCATCCTGCTTGAGACCTTCAGAAAGAGGCTGGGCTCTGGAGTAAAAGGATATAGATTCCAATCCCACTTCTGATACTTACTACTTGTATGACATTGGGCAAGTCAGTCCTCCTCTCTGTGCCTTGGTTTCCTCATTTGTAAAATGCAGAGTTTGCATTAGATGGCCTCTAGGCCTCCTAAATTTAAAGTCCATGATTGCAGCTGTAAGGACCAAGCTGAGGTTAGGTACCATGAATTGGTAGGGAGAGAAATCATAATGATCTTTGGGCTTTACCCTGTACCCTTGGAATACAAGGAATGGAGAAAGTGGATTGTGGGGGGTGTCAAAGGACAAAGATTTGTAGATTGGGAACAACAGAAGGTTAGGGAGGCTGGGGTTTCCAGGGAGGTAGCCAGTAAAATGTTAAATCAGCAGACTACGGGGTCAAACCTGGGTTAGAAGGCTAGCAAAGCCAGAGTGAGGGAGATAGAATGGGAGAATAGGGGTGGAGCAAAGGACCAGGACTGTGAAAGGTGAAAGACAGGTGCGGGGGATTGAGAGGGAGAGGTAGAAGACCAGGAGCTCGTGATCAAAAAGGGGAATTCTACAGTTTTAAAGTGTGCAATTGTGCATTTCTAAGAGATGATGGTGTCCATTCTAGGAGTCCATTCATGTCTGGCCGAAGGGGGATGGAAAAGGCACATTGAAGCTGGGTAGATTTTGCTGAATTGTGTGATGAGGTAGTAAGAAGGCTCGCTGTCATGAATAATGAAGTACAGAAAGATCCCAGCATCCTGCAACCATAGCCTGGAAGGGACCCCAGACACCATCTCATCTCCCTTTCTCATAGATCAAAGGTAAGATTTGAACCCAAGCCCTCTGACTCTAAACAAAGCTCTTTTGTTTAAACTAGACAGCCTCTGAGGTGACCTCCAGTTTGGGTAACTGACCACACCTCCACTTTTAGGACAACTCTAAGGAAAATTTTCCTTATATCCATCCTTTACATTGCCTTTTTTTTCTCTTCCATGTTTAGAAAAAGTTCCAAGAATCATAGATCAGAACTGGAAGACATCATTAGTCTAACTCTTTAATTTTACAGATGAGGAAACTGAGGCCCAATGAGATAAGCAACTTGACTAAGGTCATGCAGACCTAGGTCCTAGGCTCTTTTCATTGAACCCTATGGATGCCTTCCCTTTCAATGAAAAGATTAAGGCCATCCTATAGGAACAATGTCTCTCGTCTCTCCTCCTCTACTCATCAGATCATGCTGAATTCATCATCACCCACTCAGTCTTCCTTCTCACTTAATCAGAGAAGAAGAGGTTTCCCTGGTGGGGTAGTAGTTTGAATGGAAATGACCTAGGTTTGAATGCCGTATCTGCTGCATATCATCTTGGGTGACATCTGGCAAGTCATTTAACCTCACTGGGCATTGGTTTCTTCATCTTTAAAAGGAGACAAGGGGGTGAGACAATCTCTGAAGACCCTATGATCCCCGCTTCTCACACCTGGGCCCTGGATCTCCTTCTCTCTGGTCTCTTCCAGACCATTTCCCAGCAGTGACCCCTTCTCTTTTCTGCTTTTTCAGTCCTTCCTTCATAAATGACTTATCATCCCCTTATGAAACTGGTCAAGTGTCTCCATTCCTTTTTAAAAAAAAAGGCATTCCTTCTTCCCTTCTGTCTTATGCAAGTGTTGTTCCATCTTTCTTCATCCCTTTACCACTAAACTCCTCTGGGAAGTTGTCTATGCCTCCACTCTCTCCCCACCCACTGACTCTTCATTTCTTTCTATCTGGATTCCTCCCCCTCAATTCTACTGAAACTGTTCTCTTAAAAGTCACACGTGGCTTCTTTAGTCAAACCCAAGGGGCCCCTTTTTCCTCCTAATTTCTCTTGACCTTTGCAGCTCTGAATTCTGTTGACTCTCCTCCCTGCTTACTGTATATTCCTTTCTAAGGTAAATTTTGATGGCTGAAACCTACCTAGTGGTCTCGGGGTTTACTGGCTAGATTTCTTTCTCAAAGAAACCAATTCACTTTGGATCTCAGGGATAGGACAACAATAGGTCCCTGCCCAAGTACCCCTTATTTTGGGGGCCCTCCTGCATCAGAGTGAATGTAAATAGTAATTGTTTCTCTTTCCTTCAGCCACCCTGAAAGTCTTCCCCTCCCAGTTTGATTTTTTTTTTTTAATGAAAGGGCCATCCCTTGATTCACTTCTTAAAGAGGCCTATTCACTGAATGGGCATTGTCTCACTCAAACTAAAAACTTAGAAAGACCTTAGCTTAAAAGGCCATGGTCTCCCATTGCATCCTGGGCCATCTCCAGTCATCTTGATCAATATCTGGCCACCAGACCCAGATGGCTCTCGAGAAGAAAGTGAGGCTGGTGACTTTGCACAGACCTCCCTCACTTAAATCCAATTCACCCGCAAGTCATGGCATCACCTCCCTGATGTCATGATCCTCTTCGAGAATGAAAGACAAACCACAAGCACCCATACTCCTTTCTACCTTGACGTTAGGGAAAACACCCTCTCCAGGTTCACTGCTCCCATCTCTCCAACCATTTCCCCCAAACCTTCTGTTTTCCAAACCTCCCTTTTTCTAGCAAGGGCCTCATAATCCTCACAGTCACCCAGGTTCACAACCTCAGGGTCATCACTCACACCCAATCTGTTGTTTCTGCTTTCACAACATATCTACACTCACACAAGCCCTACCTCAAGTCCTAGTCACCTTTTGCCTGGGCTACCGCCATAGGGTTTCATCCTCACGTATCTCCATTCCAACATACCTTCCACACATCTGCCAAAATGGTTTTCCCAAAGTGTAGTCACCCTCCTGCTTAATAAACTGCTGTAGCTCCCTGTGAGCTTTAATGTGAGTATTAATAATACTAGTTAAGTGGGAAAGGTGGGTTAAGGAGAACCCAGGGGGAAGGGGAATGAATGGTGGTAGAGAAAGGCTCTTGGTGATTAAAGCCCTCCCAGCTTCAACTTGTGAATCATGAAATTGTTTTTGACTGTAGCACTGTGAGACCAGGGGGAATCATTTGAGCCAAGACCAGCAAGAGAATTTCCAAGATCTCATGCCATGGTTCCATTGAAGAGGTGAAGCCACATTAAAAGTTCCAGGCATCACTCGGTTCTTTAGTCAAGCCTGTTACACCCAAGCTAGTGGTCCTAGAAAGTGTTGAGTGGCAGGTATAATCCCTTTCTCCTGCAGTAAGAAGTTTATATCCAGCAAGAGAAAGTCCTGATTTCTCCTCCTACAAATGGGGTCCATCCCAGTAGGGTGGTAAGTGGAAAGTGAAGCCTCACCCTGAGGTGTGGGATGTTTGAGGCACTTTCTGCCTCCGGGATGTCTAAAGTCAATAGTCCCATGCTTTAAGGATTCAAACTGTTTTGCTTTGGATTACAGCCTGAGGTTAAAGTGAATGTGAATGCCTAGATCTGAAGTGGGAGAGGAGTGTGCTGTGGAATGAGAGAGAAGCCTCAGGTAATAGCGGGGAGTAATGGGGAGGGGGAGGGGTGAAGGCAGTTCTAGGAAGCTGGAGACATCGAACCTGTCCCCATCTCTGATGGGGAGCCCCATCGCACACACCGTATCAGATTATAGTTTCTGAGCCAGAAAGGACTCAGAAGTCATCCACCCAGCATCTTCATTTTGACAGCAGAGGAAACTGAGGCCTAAAGGGATGAAATGACCACGACTTACCCCAGGTCACACAGATAATAAGTGGCAAGACTTAGACTCAAACTCAAGCCCTCTTGACTCCAAAGCATGGTGCTTTGCATATATTAAGTTTTTAATAAATACTTTCTCATTCAATGCACATTTATTCAATGCCTACTATGTGCCAGGCACTGTGCTAAGTGCCTCAGTGGTGAAATCAGACTGAGATGAACAGTAAGAGCCCCCTTTGAAAGGGTCCCAAAGGGAACATAAAGAAGAAGGGGAGCCTCATTCCCTCCTTGGGAGGGTGCAGAAAGGGCTGGTGTAGGGGTGTGAAGCTCCCTGCTTCCCAGATTCGGGGTCCAGCTGCTCCTCACAGTGAGCAGCAGGGACGCCCCTCATGGAGTTCAAAGAGGGTTCTGCTCTACTCGGAACTTAGCCAGTGGGGGATCCAGCCAAGGAGAGAAGTTGCTTTGCTTAAGGGGTTTGTTTTAGCTTTTTTCTTTTCTTTTTTTTTTAATTGGAGGGGGGAAGAGGAGGGCAGAATGCGTGATAATTAAAAAGAAAACTTAGCAAGGCCCCCTCTCTGATGTCCATTTGCTCACTTGGAATACGGTACTAATAATGGTCACAGGCCAGTGTTTAACACGAACGCATATAATAAGTGCTTAATAAATGTTTATTGATTAGCAATTCACCTTAGAAGGCTTAAATGAGATCATAGCAGTGTTGGCTCTGGACATAGAAGACCCAGGTTCAAATCTTGCCTCTCAGGCTTCTTACCCGTGTGATCACAAGCAAGTCACCAGCTCTTTGTCATTTGTAAGAGCTAAATTAGACAGCGTTTGAGCTCAAGAGCTGCGTTCCTCTCATCCCTTCCCTTTTCCTCTCTGTATGTGCACGTGGGTATGTGCGTGTGTATGTTTGTGTGTGCACATGTATGTGCACGTGTGTGTTGTGTGTACATTTGGATCTGTGCGTGTGTGTGCAGTGCATGTTTTTTATACACATATGCACACGTGTGTGAGAGCATTTGGGTGTGTACTGTGTGCATGTTTGTGTGCACACTTGTGTCACAGTATGTTTGTGTGCGCATTTGGATCTGTGTACGTGTGTGTGTGTGTGTGTGTGTGTGTGTGTGTGTGTGGTAACTGCACTCTGCACAGGAAGGCTGTGTGGGAGGGAGACAGAACAGGAGCCCAAGAATAGGGTTCTTTTCTAGGAAACACCTAACCCACACTCTGGATTCCTCAAATCCCAGAGCCAGTGTCTTCAAACAGCTTCTATTCCCTCACCATTAAACAGATCAAATTAAAGTAATTTCACTTAATCATCCTGTTTCAATGTTGTCATAACTGAGCAGCAGGAGGAGCAGGGAAGGGGTAAAGAGTAGCTGTCAGAAAGGGAGAAGGAACAACACCGGGGGAGGTAGAGAAGGGGGGAGGGGCAGCCAGCTCCTTCCTTGCCCCCACCCTCTCTCCTTTCCCCTCCCTGCTTACTGCAGTCTTGATTCTGGACAAGGACACAAGGATGAGGAGGTATGGCTGGGAGGACCCCACAAAGCCAGCTTCCCACCGCTCATGTTTCCCTACAGTGTTCTTGCCAAGAGAACTTAACTCTTCTCTGTTATAAACATTGAGGGGGCATGGATTCAGTTAATAGCTTCAAAAATCGCTTTACACTGGGCTCTTTCTTAAAATTCTATTGCTACCCATAGCTCCCACCTTAGGGCAGTTAGATGCGCATTAGAGCGCCAGGCCTGCAGTCAGAAAGAGTCATCTTCATAAGTTCAAATCTGGCCTCAGACACCGTGATGCTGGGCAAGTCACTTAACCTTGTGTGCCTCAGTTTCCTCATCTGTCAAAGGAGCTAGAGAAGGAAATAACAAACCACTCCAATATCTTTGCCAAGAAAACCCCAAATGGGGTCATGGAGAGTTGGACACAACTGAAACAACTGAACAACAATATAGAGCAGGATTGAATCTTGTTCTGCTGGGCTCCAGAAGGCAAAATTTGGGGTGATGGGTATAAGTCACAGGGAGGCAGGTGAAAATCAGTGTTTGTGATCCTGAGCCAAAAGCAGAGGTGAACGTGCCTAATCCTGTGGAATATGCTTGTCAGACTCTTTCTGTGACGCTGATGGCACATGTTAGGCCAGCTGCCTCAGGGGTATAATGTGAAGAACATGGAGAAGGTCACAATTCTGTATCCAAATAGCTTCAGTAAAATTCCACCATTAGACATTAATTCCTTTTGGTCAATCATCCACTTTAATTTATGTACTTTCTTTTTTTACAGTTTTATTAATGCCTCTTATTGTGTTTTTTTTTTAAACTCTACAAGCATTTCCCAAAATCCTTCCCCCACCACCATCGCCGAACGCTCCCTTATAACAAAGAAAAACAGTTAAACAAAAATAACCAACAAGATAAGGTCTCCATCTGACAGAGTATGGAATATCCCATTCCCATTGTCCTCACCACCATAGCTACCAAAAGAAGGATATGTGTTTCAACATCTGTTCTTGAGGCTTAAAGGAATTCTTTTAAAAAGCAAATACTTTCAGGTCAATACTTAGTCTACATTAGTTTAATTATCCATTCAAAAAACATTTATTGACTTGGCACAGTTCTAGGCCTTGAGTAGAATCCTCTAGGCTGCGGCTTGATGTTCTCAAATAAGCATTTATTAGGTACCTACTGCATACCAAGCATTTATTAAGTACCTATTATATAATAGATAAAAATTAAATGGTACCTGCCCTTAGAGTGTTTATATTCCACTGAAAAGGGAAGAAACAAGCATTTAAGAGCTCACTATAGGATGGGCATTTTACAAATATTATCTTGGTTTTTTGAGGCAGGCCTTGTTATTATCCCCATTTTATAATTGGGGAAGCTAAGACAGACAGAGGTTGAGTGACTTGCCCAGGGTCATACGGCTAGTAAGTGTCTGAGGCCAGATTTGAACACCAGTCTTCCTGACTCCAGGCCCAACGCTCTAACCACTGAGTCATCTAGCCGCCTCTATCGAGGTGAAACAAGCTGGACACAGATGACTAAATGCATATTAAATCCAAAATAAATACGGTACAATGTAATTCTAACCAGGATAGAACACCGATATCTGGAGGGACCAGGCAAGGCTGCTTGAAAGGGGGTAGCACTTCAGCTAGGCCTTGAAGGGAGCTAAGGGATTCCAGGAGAAGATTGCAGAGGGAAAGGATTCTAGGCATGGGGTACTATCTGTGCAAAGGCCCAGAGGATGGAAATTTTATCAATGGGGAATGGTTGTTGACCACACTTTTCCCATTCTAATTTGTAGTGTGGTAGTTGTTTCTGTTTGTTTTTAGAGGAGATCCTTTTCTTATTTCTCCTTCCCTCCTCCATCACCAGCACAGTACTGGGTGCATTGTAGTCTCCAGAAATAATTATCAAATGAATGAAGATACACTGATGCTCTGAGTAGGTTGAACATTTCCACTCTGGAGAGCATAGCGACCCCTCGCTCTTTGGCTATCTTTGATATTTTATACAATCTTATCATCCCGTGGGGTACCTTCCTTCCCCTGTGAAGATTACGGCCCCTCTACGTCTTCCCAGCCTGGGCAGCTCTTGCCTTTCCATGAGACCTCCTCAGAGGCCACTCTCTACTTCTTTTAATATTTTGGGGGTACAACCATCAAAACCAGCATCTGGGAAAGAGCTCAGGATGGGGGCTCAAAGCAGCAGGGAGAGAATTAGGAGTTGGGAATTAGAAGTGACCATAGCAGGAGGGAATCCCAGGCACAATACCTCAAACAG
This sequence comes from Phalanger gymnotis, assembly GCA_028646595.1. Lineage (NCBI taxonomy): Eukaryota > Metazoa > Chordata > Mammalia > Diprotodontia > Phalangeridae > Phalanger > Phalanger gymnotis. The sequence continues at coordinate 33,718,808 of CM053627.1, forward strand.
GTGGCTGCCAGGCCTCAGCTCAAGGACCTCCGATGAAAGGGGATCCACTCCCTCTTTATTCCACTCTCTCCAGACTCTGCCTCCTCCTCATCTGCCCCTTGCTGCCCTGGGGCCCTTCTTTCTTCACTTGTGACTCCCACTCTAGTGCTGCCATTTTGAGAAGGCCCCGTAATGCCACTTCGATACCCATAGCAGCTGCTATGAATATGCATAGGTATTTCCAGGGTTGGTTCACAAAATACAATAAACTCTCTTCCTCCAAGATAAAACCAAAATATGTATTTGTAACATTAATGTTAGGATACCAGAAGGCAAGATTTAGGAAGGTACTCATCACCAGTCCAGGGAGCACCTACATCTCAAGCCTTCTTTAAGTTCCTCTAGGTAAGCTCCTCTCTCCAGTGTTTCTCTCTCTAGTGTTTCTCTCTCCACCCACACCTCCCCCTCCAAGCAAAACAGTATATACTATTTCCAGTCAAAGACTTGATTGGCACTTGATGGGCTTAGTGCTGAGAAACTCGGATATTAGCACTTAATTGGAAAGGTCAACAACCATTCCCCATTGATAAGGAAAGATTTCCAGCACTTAACTGGAAATCCCTGTGGCCCAGAGCCTAATTGGCTTTGCTGGTTTGCTGGTTGTCAGGGCTCCATGTGAGGCCTATTAATGGTCGGGGAAGATCTTATATCCCGTTAACATCACAGGCTTCCCTCCCCCCAGCCTTGTTTCATCTCCTTCTTGTTTTGATTGCTCTGACTCCACCTCCTTCTCCTTACCTGTGTTGCTGTCCCCCTCCCCAAACTCTGTTTCCAGGATGGTCTTCTCGAATTAGAAGGTAAGCTCCTTGAAGGCAGAAACTAACTTCTGCCTCTTTGCATCCCCAGCTCTTAGCACATAACATCTGCTTTATCGCTTTGGGAACAACTCTAATTGTCGGGAAAGTTTTCCTGGCATCAAGCCTAAATTAACCTCTTTGTAACTGACCCATTGGCCCCTGTTCTATTTTCTGGGGTCAAACAGAGTCAGTCAAGCAACTCTTCCATGAGACAGGCCTTTTAACACTTGAAAATATTATGGAATCTGAGTCTTTACTTTTCCAAAAGGAACATCCCCAGTTCCTTCAACTGATCTTTAGATTTCATGAAATTAAGGTCCTTCATCTTCCCAATTTCCCCAGGCTGCACATGGTAGGCACTTAGTAAATGCTTGTCCCTTCTCTGATGGATTGGATGTCTTCTAGCTTATCAGTGTCATTCCTAAAATGTGGCCCCAGAAATTCAGGTTAGCTTGAAAAAAGAGGCTCCCGATGGCCAAAGATATTTGGCACTAGAACAGAACATCTAGGGGGCAATATTCCTTTCATTTTTTTTTTAAAGTGTAGCCAAGTGGCAAGGTGGATAGAGCACTGGGCCTTGAGTCAGGAAGGGCTGAGTTCAAATCTAATTTCAGACACTTACTAACTGTGTGACCCTGGGCAAGTCACTTAACCCTGTCTGCCTCAGTTTCCCCATCTGTAAAGTGAGCTGGAGAAGGAAATGGCAAACGGCTCCAGTATTTCTGCCAAGAAAACCCAAAATGGGGACATGAAGAGTCAGGCACAGTTGAAAAACAACTGAACAGCTGATAGGTAGACAGCTTTTTTAGGGCTGAATCAATCAATCATTCAAAACACATTTATTAAGAGCTCACCATGTTCTAGGCACTGTGAATACAAACACAAAGCAAAACAATTCCTGTCCTCAGATTCCCCTCTATCGGGGGTATCAACATGTTTCCATGTAAGTATGTACTGAACAAATACAAAGTAATTTCTAGGGTAGAGGTGGGCATTAGCAGCTGAAGGAGTCAAGAAAGGTCTCAAGGAGAAGGTGGTCCTTGAACTGAGCTTTGAAGGAAACCAGAAGGATTCAAAGATGTTGAGGTGAGGTGAGGAGGGACTGCATTCCAGGCATGGGGGACAGCCAAGGCAAAAGCCTGGAGACAGGAGATGGAATCAAATGTAAATATATACCATCATAGGCTTTAGAGCTAGAAGGGACCTCAGAGGAGGGAGGACTGACCAATGAGGGTACAATCCTGGGAGCTGTTTCTGGAAGTTCCTGATGATAATGGAACAGAATGGGCCAGCTCTCTGGTTCAGAATATGCACAAGTATTCTGTGATTGGTTCCAGTCTGTTTACAATGTGGTGATTGGCTACTGCCCCAGGCCTGAATGTTCATTTAAAAAAAAAAAAGGCATTCACTGGCCCGATCGCTTTCTTCCTGACTGCTTTTGAGCAAGGGATATGAACTGCTAAGGGCCTCCAGGTGGGGCAGGGGTCTCCAGCCCTCTCTCACCTACAGCCTGCATGAAGCTGGTAAGTGTTTGACCTTCTGGGCAAACCTGTGTCTGGGATGGGGTTGCCTTTTATTCCTGTGAGATTTTGAAAGGTCTAGAAGGGAAATTGTCAGAAATACAAGAAATGGAGTCCATATAAGAGTTCACTGGAAACTGAACTGGGTGAGGCTCCAGCTCAGCCTAGCCGCTGATCAACATGGTAGCCTAATCATGTCCTACAGCGAGGGAGTGACTCATCTATTGGCTGTGAGAAAAGTCTAGTGTTGTGGAAGCCAAAGGGGGAGAATTTGACGAAGTTATAGGAGGTAAAAGCAATTTGGAACTATGCCCCCAAAGTTTCTAAGCTGTACACACCCCTTGACCCAGAAAATGAGCCTATATCCCAAAGATATTAAAGAAAGAGGAAATCATATGTACAAAAATATTGATAGCAGCTTCTTGTGTGTGTGATGGCAAAAAAATTGGAAACTGAGGGGAGCATTTGTCAATTGGAGGAATGGCTGAATAAGTTATGGTATGGTTTGGTATGGGATGGAATGCTATTGTGCTGCAAGAGAATGATGGAGGGGATGGTTTTAGAAAAACCTGGGAAGACTTGTATGAACTGATGCAAAACAAAGTAAACACAACCAGGAGAACAATTTGTCTAATAACAACAACATTGTAAAGACAAACAGCTCTGAAAGACTTTACAAACTTCAATGATTGACAATGATTCCAGAGGACTGATACCCATCTCCTACCAAAGACACAATGGACTAAATCTGCAAAATGCCATATGGCCAAGGTGGGAATTTGTTTTGCTTGACCATGCATGTTTATTAGAAGGGATTTGTTTTCTCTGATTTTTTTTTCCACAGGTGAGGAGAGGGAAAGAGGGAGAAAAAATAAATACTTGGTAAATTGAAAACAAATTTTTAATTTCAAAAAAAAAAATTACCTTTTGAAAAAAGAAGTTCCTAGAGGAGCACATTACTTAATATTTGGCCTGATGTTGGTGAAGGAACCTGAGGGGACTAAGATGACTCCAAGGTTTCAAGTCAGAGGAGAGATAGGTCAACTATACAAGAGAGATATTGAGTGAAAGGGGGATGAGAAAGACTCTAAGTCTGGTTTGGAAGATATTAAGTCGGCAATAACGAAGAATTATCTGAGATCGTGTAGCATTATGGATGGAGAGTCAATCTTAGAGCCAGAAAGATATGGGTACTGGTCCCACATCTGGTACATACCTTTCTGTGTGACCCTGGGCAGATCACAACCTTCCTGTGTCCAGGAAACTGTCTCAGTTATAGAACAGTAGGAGTTTCCTACAACAATGAAATTATATTTATGGACATATAATTATGGACAAAAAACCCCCCAAAACATTTTAAGCTGGGATAATATTTCTGAATTCATATATTACCTTTTCATTTTTAAATAAATCCTAGACATGATTTCTTATAGTCTGGAGTGCAGGATGGCAAAAGATAAAAGGAGAAAAGAAGCTGATAGACAGCCCGATCAGGCATCCATTTATATGCTTCTTATGCCCTACCCAGGACAAGTACTGTGCTAAATATGGCCAGGGAATGGAGATGAAGGAGGAAGAGTAATCTTTGACATGGGTGGAGCCAAGTCAACAGAAGAGCAGGCATTATTATTTAAAAAGCCAGGTCAGGTCAGTCACTGGAGCATCTGGAGGGAGATGCCCAAAGAACTAAGAAGGTAAACCAGCTGTGGATCAAAAATTTCTGAGCTGTGGGAATGTGCTGGAGATTAGGCAGTCAAAGTATAGGGAGGGCCAGGGTGGTGGTGGTGTGTTGTTTTATCCGACTTAACCTGCTTTTCTGAAGCTTAGGGTTTGTTTTAATTGCAGAGCCCAGTAGGTGCCAAAATCTTAACTGGGCCCAATCCAAGAGAGTCATGGCCCCTCCCTGACTCAGCCCCTCCCTGAGCTGCAGTTCGCCACACTTTCCCTTTCCCCCATTGGGAAGCAGGGAGGGAGGGCTGATGGAGCAGTGTTGCTAGAAGGCCTGTACCAATTCCTGGCCACACCAGCTTCTATGTCCTCTCATCAGGTCCATAGCTCTGTGAGGCTACCGATATTGAAGAAAGTCTCACTTCAGCGATTCGTGGACAGCCTAAACAATATATCTATCCTCCTGCCCCACCCACCATCATTAGCTGTGCTCAGGAACTCAAAGAATTCAGTTAAAGATTGAGGTAAGCCATGTGTGGTAATGATCACTAGAACACAGGGTGAGTTCCAGGTGAAGAAAGTAATCTTAGCCAGAAAGGGTACCAGGCAGACCACCTGAGTGTCTAGAAAGTTTGACTGGCATAAAGATTTTAGGAATATCGTCAGACCTGTGCTTTTATACTCTTGGACTCATTGGGGGCACGATGGCACTTACTCTACTTTTTACAATCTGTTTTCTTCACTCGAAGGCAGGGGTGTATTGCTAAATGTTTAGCGACCAGCTCTCGGGAAGGGGCGGGAGTGAAGTACACAGGATAGACTTCTAAGTTTAATCTGCATTATTTTCTCCATCACTTTCTTCAGTCTTTACAATCAATAAACAATAAATCAAGCTCTGATTTGTAGCATATGTTGATTTCCAAGATATAAATACTCATACTGAAAATTTAACAATCAGCTCTCACAATTGACTCTATCACACCCGTGCTCAAGTCAGCCTGGTTAGCCTCCAGTTTCTTCAGGGACTCATTGACTACTAGGACATGGAGTGAGAAGAGGGTACATGGTACATGGTATGTGAGAGCAGGGAAAAACTTTAAGTAGAAACCATTGCAAATATAGAAGGGCATGTTCTGGATAAATAAGTGGGCCAAATTATGATAACGTTTTCGCAGTGAGCCTTCTGGAAGCCCAGTCATCCTGATGGTGAGAGTACGTGTAGCACAGGTGAAGTGAACCATGGTTTAGTTCATGTACTCTTCTCATTGGACTAGGGGTGACATGCTGTGGACAGATGTGCCTTTGTATAAAAAGCTGTGAATAAAGCACTCCAGAAATGTGAGATGAACTAGGGGCTCCTACTGGAGGTGATATGAGAGCAGGGAGGTAGACTGCTGAAGTGAAAGAATCAACATAAGGGAAGAGGTGAACCATCTTGGTCAAGGAGTCTATCATGACCAAAATGACAGCATGGATTGGAAGCATATCGGTGATGAAATCTAATGTTTCTATTACATAAGGTTGGACAGAGTTGACTAGAATTGTAATGAGGCTGGTGGCTGACTAAGACACTCTTTGCATAGTTTTTCACAATATATACTTCACATGACTAGCTCGCCAATTGACACAGTATTATGGTTTCCAAAAGTTCAGGTTCCATAAAGTATTAAAAAGACCTCTGGGGTCCGACCTCAAGTGAAGGGATGTATAAGCACAAATTTCTTCATCAGGAGTTCCCTATGCTAATGAAATTGTAGGTCCACCTGAGACGTACTTGGATAAGGGCTTTGTGCCTGCTTGAGGGATGGATAACTGACCCTGAGTATAGGCTTCCTATTGCTGGAGAAATAGCTCCCACAGTGGGAAAAACAGGCACATAAATCCATTATTGGTGAAGCTGTGAATTGGTCTAGCCATTCTGGAAAGCATTTTGGAACTATGCCCAAAAAATAACTAAACCATTCATACCCTTATGCCCCTGAAGAGATCAAGGAAAGAGGCAAAGGACCCATATGTATAAAAATATTTGCATTTTGTCTTTTCTTTTGTAGTGGCAGAGAACGAGAAACTAAATGGGGAATGACTGCACAAATTATGATATGGGGATGTAATGAAATATTATTAGGCTAAAAGAAATTATCAAAGAGATAGTATTAGAGAAACTCGGGAAGACTTGTATGAACTGATATAGAGTGAAATGAGCAGAATCGAGAAAACAATTTATACAATAACAACATCGTACAAACAATTTTGAAAGACTTAAGAACTCTGATCAATACGATGACCAACCATGATTCCAAAGGACTGAGGATGAAGCCTACTGCTGTCTACCTCCTGACAGAAACAATCCAGGGTGCAGATTGAGACACACATGTTATTTGGATATGATCAATGTAGGAATAGGATTTGCTAGATTATGCTTATTTGTTACAAGGGTTCTATTTTTCTTTTCTTTTTTTCTTTCTAGTAGGGTGAGGGGAAGTGATAGAGAAATAAAATAGATTTTGTTGAAAAAAATTGAAAAATATTCCCAATTGAAAAAATATGTGAATTTTTTTTTAATGAAAGAGAATAAGCTCCCATTACCTTGCAAAGTTAATGATTTTTAAGAGAGCCCATTGAAATGCCTGCTCAGTCAAATGGCCAAATTTGAGTTTTCCCAACAGCATATCAACATGTTGCAATATCCTGGAATGTAGGTGAGAACAAAAGTGAGCCTCCAGTAGAGTAAGGCCTAATGGATCTGGCTCACTGACCTCCTAAGGAGTCTACAGGTGCTTTCTTTCTTTTTTCTTCCTTCCTTCCTTCCTTCCTTCTTTCCTTCAAGATTAACCTTAGCCATTAAGTGTTCCTTCCTGCCTTCCTTTCTTTTTCCATCCTCAATCCTTCCTTTCTTTCCCCTTTCTTTTTTTCTCTTCCTTCCTTCCTTCCTTCCTTTCAATCTTCTTCCTTCCTTCCTTAGAGATTAACTTTAACCAGTAAGAGCACCAGACAAATAGACTACGTGAATTTCTAGGAAAATCTGACTGGCACGGAGATTTTAGGAATATAGTCAGACCTATGCTTTTATACTCATGTTGTCACTGGGAGCACGATGGCACTCACTCCATTCTACATGTTGTTTTGGTCACTCAAAAAGGCAGCAGTGTACTGGTAAATGTTTAACAACCAGCTCTTTGGGGGGAGTACATAGTAAACATTTTTAAGTTTGATCTACATTATTAACATTTTTTCCATCACTTTCTTAAGTCTAGACAATCAACAAAACCTTCTCTGTCTCTCTCTCTCTGTCTGTCTCTGTCTCTGTTTCTCTCTTTCTCCCTCTCTCTGTCTCTGTTTCTGTCTGTCTGTCTCTGTTTCTGTCTCTTTCTCTGTCTCTCTCTGTTTCTCTCTGTCTCTGCCTGTCTCTCTGTTTCTCTCTCCCTCTCCTTCTTTCTCTCCTTCTCTCTCTCTCTCTCTCTCTCTCCCTCTCCCTCTCCCTCATCCCCCCATCTCTCTCTCTTAATACAGAAAGCCTTGTATAAAATGATAAGGGGTTAGATAAACGGAATCGCACACTGGCCACAGCAGTGTAAATGGAAGAGTAATAGAAGAAAACCAGACTCCGAGTAACTGACAAGCCAATAATGTCCCCCCTCTTCTGTGCAGAGCAGTGCAGGAGGTGAATGCTGGCCATGTTATTACTGTATCACTTCTTTTTACTTCACTGTTTCTCTTTGCTGCAAGGGAAGCTTTAATTTGTACAAGAGAAATCAGGAGCATTTTAAGAAATGATTGACTAAAAAAGGGGGTGAGGGCTGCCATGGTTTCTTCCAGCTCCTGTGGATGGTACTGGAGGGCTGGCGCTCTGTGCCCATGTGTGGCACTGACTTCCAGCAGCTCCTTCTCCCAGATGGCCAAGTGCTTTTCTTGGATCTGCTCTCTTTGGAAAGAAGCACACCCAGGGTGGGAGCGTGAAGAAAGATGGTATGATCTAAAAGGAACGTACCACAGCCCTCCACAAACCCCTTTCCCCTCCAGCACCATTGGATACATCAATGGCTTATCATAAGCTGTTTCAGTAGATAAGGATATGTTGAGAAAGGAGCAGAGAACAGGTTCTCCAGGTTTCCGGAGGCACCCTGCGCCTTGGAAAGGATTCCTGGAAAGCCTTAGGGTAGGGCGAAAACCCCTGAGAGGTAGGTACCTTCAGGGTGAAGACACTTTGGACGAAGCCTCCTTCACTGACTCAGAAAATGCCATGGCCTCTTGTGGAGTTGAGGGGCCTCCTTGCCTTCCATCCTCACAGATCATTTGACTACCTACTTCATGCCTTGGGGGCTCGTGGAATTTATAGATTTAGAGCTGGGGGCGGGGCACCCTTAAAGACCATTGATCTCAGACACTTACAAATTTCGTGACCATGGGCTGACCTGTAAAACAAGGGGGTGAGCTCTGTGATTTCTAAGGAGCCTTCCAGTTCTAAATCTATTCTCCTAGAAGCCCAACCCCCTCATTTCACAGATGAGAAGACTGAGACACAGAATGGGTAAGTGATTTGCCCAGGATCACATAGCCAGGAAATGTCTAAGTTGGTATTTGAACCCACATCTTGAAGGTCATCTAATCCTACCCTCACATTTTGCAGATGAGATACTGAGGCCTAAAAGAGATGAAGTGACCAGCCTGAGGTCACACAAAGCAGTAAGAAGCAGAGGGAGGATTCAAACCCAGGCCCTGGCTTTAAATCGAATTATCTTTCCAGTGTACCACACTTCCCCCTATAACTCTGTCTTCCTTCTCAACTAGGTGCTTCTCTGGTTCAGTGACTAGCTGGTGCCATAGGAGAAGGCACCTAAGGACAGCTTGAAACAATTGAATGTTCTTGGCAGCATCCTAGAAGTAGATGACGCTATCCTTGGAATAGTAAGCCAGCGAGTAAACATTTAGGAAGCACCTTCTATGTGCCAGGCACTGTGCTAAGTGCTGGATATACGAAGAAAGACAAAAGACTCCCTACTTACCAACCTCAGAAAAGAGCCTAGGTCATTGCACAACCCAAGGCTAATGAGGTCATCAATATGGAGCTGGAAGCCTCCTTAGATACCAGCCAGTCTAACCCCTCCATTTTACAGATAAGCAATTGAGACCCTGAGGGGTTGTGACTTACTCAAGGTCATACAGGTAATAAGTGTCAGAGCAGGAATTTGAACCCAGGTCCTTGGATGTCAAATCCATAGGTGTCTTCTTGGCATAAGGCTATACTGGGTCTGAAAGACTGTCTTCCATTATTACTCCTTTAGACATGGACCAGAGAAGCCCTACGGAAGTATGGGCTTTAAATTTTTTTTATTTTATTTTTAATTTATGGACTAAAGCAATCCCATAAAAATATAATTTTTAAAGAGATGCTTGCACATGAAACTACAAATCTATTCCTCTTTAAAATATAATAAAGTTATCACGTAAATTTCTTTTTTTTCTTTTTCTGAGGAATAACCATACCTGCCAACTGGTCCAACAGACTGCATCTCAAAGGTAGGGGATGCTTGTCCCGGATGGGACAGCAGCCAGGGTCGCATAGTTTCTGCATAGCCTTCTCACCTCACTTTTCTTTTTAAGGTATAGTTCTAGGACACTGGAAGGGAAGGTGAAGGGCCTAATAAATCCATTCTTCAGGATCAAGCATTCTTCACTTGGGGGCCATGAATTATTTTTTAAAACAATTCGATGACTGTATTTGGGTCAAATCGATTTCCTCTGTAATTCACTTCATCTTATTTTATGCACCTGAAAACTTTATTCTGAAAAGGGATCCAAAGGTTTCTCCAGACTGCCAAGGCTTCAAGACACAAAGAAGGTTAAGAACTTCTTTTCTCAATCTTTCCCAAGCTATGTGAGAAAGCTAACTTTTCTGGCCTGGTCAACAAGTAGCTGTGGAGATCTAGTTCTGGGTCAGGGGTGGGCAACCTGTGGCCTCTAGGCCCTCAAGCTCGGCCCTTTGACTGAATCCAAACTTCACGGAACAAGCTCTTTTATTAAGGGCCCAGACTCTGGGCCATCTGAGAACAGCTGCTGTGGTTAGTGTGCTTGGATAATACATGGTTGGAGACTGAGCTCTGTTCCAGCATCATGGCTGGGCTTAGCAATTCACAGGCTAAGTTAAGAGCAGTAGGTGACCTCCCCCAGGACTCATGCTCTGGCCAGAGTTTGTATCACCCAGCCAATCAATCCCAGTAATAGTGAGAGGACCATTCTGTTTAAACTATACACTTCTTGCTATTCCCAGTAGAATGGAAGCTCTTTGAGGGTAGGCTTTCATTTTTATCTTTCTATCTCCAGCTGTCTGTCAAAGTACCAGGCACACACCGGAATGAATGAATGAATGAATGAATGAATGAAAAAGGACTTATTAAATACCTATTGTTTGCCAAGCACTGTATTAGGCACCTGGGCATACAAATACAAAAGGTAGACAATCCCTGAGTTCAAGAACATTCTAATATATATTCTAATAGAGATAGAACACACACACACACACACACACACACACACACACGGATCTGGGTCTAACCCTAAATTAATTGAAGCAGATTTATGGACAGAAAGAGGTCCTGAACCTGGGGATTCTTGCTTGTTGTAGGTTGCCCTAGAAGGCCTTCACCCAATCATTCTTCCAAGTATCTTCCCACACGTGTGTAAACTCATGAAGATCCACACGGATGACAACCCAGCCAAGAGACCCAGGGATAGTGAGTGGAGCCATTGGAGCTGACTTGGTGTTAGTCTGATTGCGTTCCTCAGGGCAAGAGGTGGACAGTGGAGGTGGGGATGGGGTGGGGGTGGGGGGTCGCGATTTAGTGGGTTTAGTAAAGACATCAGCATTGTACAAAGGGATGATCAGTGCCCTAGCTATCATGACTCCATCCCAGAGTAGGAATTCCAAATCCATCACTGCCTTGCTAAGTGGACCCAACCCTCCAAAACATTCATTCCTCTCTTTATGGGAAAGAAAACGAAAGACTTTCTCCCAACAGATAATACAGTTTTCCCAAGAAAACACCTGCCTGAGAAAGTGGCTGAATGTAGTCGCAAACCCTCTGGTTTCCCCAGCCAAACGGAGCTGACAGTTTTTAAGGAACAGGATGTGAATTGAGGGACAGAAGGAAAAACAAGGCCCGATCTGGGAGCACTGTTCCCAACCACCCACCAGCCTCCTGTGTGACTTTGAAACAAACCATTTAACCTCTCTGGGCCTGATTTCTTCCATCTGCAGGAGAGCTAAGTGGAAAACACAAAGGCTCCATCCTGGATCACTCTGACGACAGGGAGCTATTGCGAAATGAGAACATTTCCATGACTTATGAGAATAGATGGAGAGAGAAGGAGCAGAATCAAGTGAACGATTTATTGTTTCTTAAATTATTTTTTAAATTATCAAGCAGTTATTTTTTTCTCCCTCCTCCACGGGGCAAAAGAAAACAAAACAACCCTGGTAACAAATAAACACAGTCAGCAAAATTAAGTCCCATGTTGGTCATGCCCCCAAAGGCATGTTTCCTTCTGCACCCTGGGTCCAGTCCCTCTGTGGCAGGAGGCAGGTAGGCCTCTGCCATTCTGGTTGGTCATGGTACTGATCAGAGTTCTTAAGTCTCTTAAAGTTTGTTTTTACAGTGTTGACGTCATAGTATAAATTGTTCCAGGAAAACAATTTAGGCAGTAACAAGAACATGGGAAAGACAAACCAGATTAGTTTTTGTTGAATGAAAAAGAAAAAGGAACTTAAAAAGAAGTCTCTAGGTTTAGGCCAAAGGGAGAATGGTACCCAGTCTTCCCAGCCTGGGAAGTGGGAAGAAAGAAGCAATGTTGGAGACAGAAATGGAGCAGGGAGTGGGAGTGGAGCTAGGACCAGGGGTATCTGGCAGTAGTGAATAGCGTTCTGGACTTATGGACAGGAAGACTTGGGCTTGAATTCTCACTCTGTTATTTGCCTTCTCAGTGGGATCTCAATTTGTGCCTGCTCTGGGGTAGAGTCTTCTAAGCTCATATTGATCTGATTGGCCACAGTCAACACACCGTAACTTGATTCCAGCGTAGTGATATCATTTTGGTCCTCTTCAAGAACAAAGGAAAACAACCAACCAACCATCAGTGAAGGAGCCTGCACTGGGTGGCCTCAGGGAGTCTTCCAGTCTGTCAACAAACAGCTCTAGATTTAAGACCCTGTGACCATAGGCTATCTGAGCCTCAATTTCCTTATCCACAAAATGGGGGTGATAATATATGTAGAGCCTGTCTGACAAGGATGTTATGAGGCTAAAATGAGATAACGCACAAAAGGTGCTTTGAAAACCTGAAAATATTGCATACTTTTTTTTTTAAACCAGACTTGTGATTTCACTGTTAGAAGGGAGCTCCTAGGCAGGGAATTCCCTCTACCAATGCAGGTGGGAACCAGCTGTGCAATTTAGCTTCTCAGAGAGCTGCCTTTGGCCCAGACATGAAGGGGCTTGTCCAGGGTCACACAGCTAACATATTTCAGAAGTCAGGCTAGACTCCAAGGTTTCCTGACTCTGAGGCCAGGTCCTCTAATGACATCTAAAGGAGGTTAGTATTACTCGAAAGGGGTAGGGGTAGGGTGGTGAATGGATTAAATTCAAATATTTTTTTAAATCAAGCATCTACTATGTACAAGATTGCTTGGCCTAGTAGTGGATATATCGCTGATGGAGCCAAGGAGATCTGGAATGAAATCTTCCTTTTAACACTTTCTGGCTGTGTGACCCTGGGCAAGTGACTTCACCTCTCTGTGACACAGAAACTCCTCAGGTTATATATAGGTCAGAAATGGGTCACCATCTGCCTTGATGGAGGGTATTTCCCCACTGAGAATTCCCTAGGCTGACAAAATCACAGATCTTTTGTGTATTCACGTACGTGCAAGGCACTGGGGAAAACAAAGATGATCCTGAGATCATAGATTCAGACCTTAGAAAGAAAAACCTATATAAAATTGCTGGCTATTTTGGAGACGGGGGTGGGGGGTGAAGGGAGACACAGAGGGAGAGAATTTGGATGTAGATCACCGGCCCTGGAGTCAGGAAGACTTGAGTTCAAATTTGGCCTCAGACACTTGACACATTTAGTAGCTGTGTGACCTTGGGCAGGTCACTTAACCCTAATTGTCCTGCCTTCCCCCCTGCAAAAAAAAAAAAAAATCTAAAAAACAAATGTTAAAAATTGTTTTTATGCGTAACAGGAAAAAATAAAGCGTGCAAAATGTCTCACATACATTAGCTTGTCTGATCCTCACAAAAGCCTTCCAGGCCATCTAATCCAAGCCCCTCATTTGACCGATGAGGTAACTGAGACCTATATAGGTTAAGTGACTTGCTCAAGGTCATGTGGGTAGTAAATGATCAGCACTGTTGGGATTTGAACCCAGGTCCTCTGATGCCAGGGCTTTTTCTACTGTACCATGAGATCCAGGTTCAAATCTGAGATTCGGCCACTAGTTAGTTTATATGACCATCACCACTCAGGGCCATTTCCCCTTCCTCTTCTATAAGATGAGATGGTTGGGTTGGAGAATCTGTTAAGTTTATTCCAGTCAGATCATTCTTTGGAGCCCAGACTTCTACAAGACCTTCCTAGTTCCTTCCATACACATCACATTGGCCATTATCCTCATCCTGTCTCCCCAGACCCTGTGTCTGGGTCCCTTAGCTCTGATAGGTGAGGTTTGGCCCTTTCCTTTGCCCAGGCCTCCAATGCAACCATGAATTCAAATTCCCCACCACTCACCTACACCCTTCCAGGACCTCTCTATGTGCTGCTTTCCGCCATTAGAATACAAGCTCCTTGAGAGCAAGACTATCTTGTTTGCTTGTATTTGTATCTTCAGTTCTTAGCATAGTGCCTGGCACATAGTAGGTGCTTAATTAATGCTCTATCTATCCATCCACCCTCCATATCTACCCATCTATCTATCCATCAATTCATCTCTGTCTATCCATCCATTCACCTATCTATCCATTTATCTATCTATACAACCATATCTATCTATCTATGCCATTGCTGGTCTTAAAACACTGTAGCACCTGCTTTTCTAGCAGCTGGTGTCCAAACTCATTGCTTTCAAGGGAGCTTGCCAGAGGAGACCACCTCATTCTGGCCAAATCTGTCAGAGTACTTGCTTCCTCCACACCTCTGCACATTGGCTGCTGCCCCTCCACTTCTCCTAGAAAATGAGTGCCACCTCTCCTTCTTCCTTAGCAGCCTTTCAACTAAGCAGTCCTCCGGATTGCCAGGAATGTGGAATTCCAAGTTCCACACAATGGCCAGAGCATTTCTGGTAGTCAGTGAAGGTTCAAAACATGGACTGATCTACAAGCCTGGGATCATAACTATAGGGCTAGGACTAGGGCTGGGCCTGAGTTTTCACTGGTGTTAAGAAAATGCCCTCCAATAAGGCAATTCAGCAACCTCTCTAAAACTTATAGTGTCGGAGAGTTGCCTAGGACAGAAATGTAAAACTCATGGCCAAAAATATAATAAAACATAGGTAATGTTAATTTGTGGTTTTCTAAGTTAACATAAAGCTAGCAGGGATCTATTTCTATTTCAGTTTGATACCACTGGGCTAGAGTACTTTGGTGGTTAAGTAATTTGCCCAGGGTCACCTAGCCAGGCATGACTTGAACCCAGGTCTTCCAGGCTCTGGGGCCAACTCTGTCCACGATTGTTATAGCTGTTGTTGAGTTGTTTCAGTTGTATCTGACTCTCCATAACCCCTTCTGGGAGTTTTCTTGGCAAAAATGTAGGAGGGAGTAATTTGCCCTTTCCTTCTCTAGGTCATTTTACAGATGAGGAAACTGAGGCAGAGTTAAATGACTTGCTTAAAGTCAGCTAGTAAGTATCTGAAGCTGGATTTGAACTCCTGAAGATGAGTCTGTCTAACTCCAGAACCGGCAGTCTATCCATTGTGCCACCTAGCTGTCCACTATTACTGTTGCTATTAAGAATATATGTAATTCTTTAAAGTGTGCAAAGTTCCAAAGGACTTAGGATGAAAAATGCTGTCCACCTTCAAAGAACTGATGGAATCTGAAAACAGATCAAAGCACACCATTTTTTACTTTTATTTTTTTCTGTGTTTTTCTTTTTTTGGCCTGTGTTTTCTTTCACAATGTGACTAATATGGAAATATGTTTTGCATGACTGCACATGTATAACCTATATAAAATTGCTGCTATCTCAGAAATGGGGGAAGGGAGACACAGAGGGAGAGAATTTGGAACTCAAAATTAAAAAAAAAAAGAATGTTAAAAATTGTCTTTATGCGTAACAGGAAAAAAATAGTGTGTAAAATGTCTCACATACATTAGCTTGTCTGATCCTCACAAAAGCCTTGGTGAGGTAGGTTCTCTTCTTATCCAAATGTTGAAGACTTAGGCAATGAAGTTCAGAGAGGTGAGGCTATTGCCCTGGGGGTCACACAGCTAGTAAGAGTCTGAAGCAGCATTTGAATTTGGCTCTTCCTGCCAGAAATTTGCTACATGCCTCCTGAAAATTTCAGGTCCAGCCTCTTCTCCTCCTGGAAGCCATACTCCATTTGTCCAAGGCATTCTCCAATATATAACCTCTGACTAGGAAGACGAGTCTAGTCCAGGGATGGGGAACCTGTGGCCTTGAGACAGAATCTTGGATTCAGTCAAAGAGCCACACTTGAGGACCTAGAGGTGGCTTCTAGGCCACAGGCTCCCCACCCCTGGTCTAGTAAGTGTCTGAGGACAGATTTGAACTTAGGAAGATGAGTCTTCCTGACTTCAGGCTCTATCCACTCTGCCACCCAGCTCTCCCAATTCCATAATACTCCCTTCTATATTCTCTCTATTCTATTCCAAATTGAAATACTTGCTGTCCAAACCTCAATACTCTGCTGCACCCCCTGTTTTTAGGGCATTCACACTAACTCACGGGTCACTTGGGCACTGCTTCCTCGGCTCAGATGTGATGAGAAGTGGAAAAGACCATGAAAAATTATCTAATCCAACCAAGATCCAGGGAAGTTAAGAGATCTGTCCAAGGTCACACAAGTAATGAGTAGCGATTCTTTTGACTCCGAATCCAGAGTGCTACCCAAATCAAAGCTATTACAGCTGGTGCACTGGATTTGTATGCCTTGGGTTCTATAGCTTGAAGACTTTGCCTAGGTACACACACTATCCCAAACCTACGGGCGCTTCTGCTAATACACTTCTGCTGGTTGTGGGACGTGGCCAATTGGAGGAAAGTTCTATCTTTGTCTTATCTGCCTGGTCAGACTGTACGATCCTCAGAGGCACAGTCCACGGAGAACTTGCTCTATAACTCAAATGTTCTTAAGCTGATAAACCTAAAGTTGGAAGGAACCTCAGAGGTCATCAGGTTCAACTTTCTCATTTTGGTGACTTGCCTAAGGTCATCTGGGTAGGAAAATATTTGAACCCTGGTCTTCTGACCACAAAGCCGGGGCTTTTCCCACTGTTCTACACTGCCTCCTAAATCACCTTTGGTCGTTCATTAAAAAGTGGTAACCAGCTGATGTCTTCTGCAACAGAACTCACTTGGGACGAATGGAGAGACAGAAAAGTCAGGAAGTTAGAATGACTAGAGCAGGAAATTGAGACAGTTTTGAGTGTAGGTTACTTCGCCCTTGTGGCTTCTGTCAGTTGCATTTCCTTGTGCCTTCCACCATGGACTCCTTTCTTTCTTTCTTCTGGATACACACACTCCTTTTGTTTGAACTTAGAACGTCTTGCCTTTTACTCTTCAAAATTCAGAGAAATTCACCTGACTCTTGAGGCTACTGTATTCTCCTTTAGTTGGCCATTGCATCTTCAGCTGGTCAGTGTGCACCTTCAGGGAGCCAGTGTGCATCTTCAGGTGGTCAGTGCATCTTCAGGTAACCAGTGCATCTTCAGGTGGTCAGTGCATCTTCAGGTGGCCAGTGTGCATCTTCAGCCGGCCAGTGCATCTTCAGCCGGCCAGTGCATCTTCAGCCGGCCAGTGCATCTTCAGCTGGACAGTGTGCATCCTCAGCTGGCCAGTGCATCTTCAGGTAACCAGTGCATCTTCAGGTAGCCAGTGTGCACCTTCAGGTAGCCAGTATGCATCTTCAGGTGGCCAGTGTGCATCTTCAGGTGGTCAGTGCATCTTCAGCTAGCCAGTGCATCTTCAGCTGGTCAGTGTGCACCTTCAGGGAGCCAGTGTGCATCTTCAGCTGGTCAGTGTGCACCTTCAGGGAGCCAGTGTGCATCTTCAGCCGGCCAGTACATCTTCAGCTGGCCAGTATGCATTTTCATCTGGCCAGTGTGCATCCTCAGCTGGCCAGTGCATCTTCAGGTGGCCAGTGTGCATTTTCTTTTTTTTTTGTTTAATCTTCTTTTTTTTAGTTTTAGACTTAAATACATAATGCAAAAATAAAAAGAAACATATTAAAAACTTAAATGACTTGAATACCAAAATTTAAATACATAGTAAAAGAAAAAGAAACATAAACTGAAATATAAAACTTAAATATAAAAGAAAAAACATGTCATGTGCACAGCATTACATAAGAGAGGATTCAAATGTATAGCAACAACTTTCCATTTCAAGAAAGCCTATATATTAAATACTACACGTAATGTTGAAAGCTGCTTTTGCTTCCTTGTAGGTTTTCATTGCCAGTGTGCATCTTCAGTTAGCTAATATACATGAACAATCAGTAACTGATTATATGGAGCCTTCCATGCTGCAGCATGGGCTAGTGGGAAAAGCACTGGAATCTGGGAAGACTTGGGCTCAGTAACTGTTTTTCATATTTACTACACAGCCCTGGGTAAATCTCCTGAGTCTCCATTTCTTCTTCTGTGTGAAAAAGATGATACCTACTTTACCTGTCTCACAGTATTAGGAGGCTCCAGTGGGATAATGTATGTAAAGCGTTTTGCAGGTCCTAAAGGCTATATAGATGTCATTTATTATGACTATGTTCTCAGCTCATTCATTCATTTATTGATTCATTCATTTAGCTATCCCTATTAGAAACTCTTAGCAAATTAAAAACCGTGCTTAAGAAATACCCAAGTATATTTAAACACCTCCTTTAGGAACCAAGAAGCAAACACAATGGTGATTTATCAAGCTATCAGATTCAACAAATGAGGTTTTGATCAGCTAAGAGTCCTCGATGATCAGAGCAGCCTTCGGTGAAATAAACAACCCAAGCGAGACTATGAAGATGCCAGTTCAGGTACCCAGAGTGTATTCATTAAGTAGGACAAACATTAACCAATCTCAGACTGTGAAGCCCAACGTGGAGAGCAGGCTTCTAGCACAAAGCACAGTCATGTCTCCATGTGCCATCCTGGGAAAGCAAGAGGGAGGGATGGTAATGGCATAGCTTATCCAGAAGGCAGTTCCATTTGGCTCAGAACCCTAACACGTGACTCTGAGGCACCAGATTTACCTTCCTAATTATGTTTGCATCAGGCTAACAGTCCTGTAAAAGTTCCTGTTTCATGAGCAAGCACTAAATTATGGCGGGGGAAGGGAGCCACCCTGAAATTATAATTTGCTACAAAGAGAGGTCATAATCCACTGAGAGATAATACACATGCCATATGATAGAGAACGATCTGTTTCAAAGTATCTAAAGCAGGAGGTCTTAACCTGGGATCCATGGAGAGATTTTAGGAGGTATGTGAACTTGGATGGAGGTTGGGGGGGTGGGGTGGAGGAAGAAATTACTTTTATTTTCATTAGCCCTTGGTTTCCTTCATAATGCTATGTATTTTATTTTATGCATTCAGAAACATTCTGAGAAGGGGCCCATAAGTGGCACCAGACTGTGCCGGAGGGGTCCAGGGCACACAAAAAAGGTTAGGAGCCCCAGGGCTAGAGACTTACTGCAGACTCGGTGCTGAGAGGTTAACCAATCAAGTCTTCTGAACCACTCTTCTCTGCAGAAGGAACATTAAGGTAAGGAATTCAGTAGAGCTGGGTCAGAACAAGAGTTATGATCACATGCTGTCAATAGAGTTAGAAAGCACCTCGGTCTAATCTGTGCCTCTACCAGAAGCTCAACAAGTGGTCATTCTAGCTTCTGTTTAAACACCTCCTGAGAGGAGAAGCTCCCTCCCTCCTACAATAACCTAGAAGTCTTGTGGAGAGCTGCAGTTGTTAGGAAGGCTTTTTCCTGATTTAAAGCCTTAATATGCCTCTTAGCAGCTTCCCCTGCTATTCCCAGTTCTAGCCTCTGGGGTAGAGCAGACTCCATCTTCCACACAGCATCCCTTCAAATATCTGAGGTCAGTCACTTAAGCTTTTCCCTAAACAAGAGTTCATGAGTTTCTGAAAACTTTTCCAAGTTCCCTAAAGCATCCCCACATCAGGTTCATTTAGCACGTTTTGCAATGTTAAGTTGGTTGTTATTTTTCTTAATTACAGAGCAGACTGTGTTAGGAAAAGAAAGATTCTGGTCGGTAATTAAGCCTTTGGGGCTTGTCTTTAAGGAGGAAACCACAATAAAAAAAGAAGGGCTCAGGGGCCCCCCATATTACCAACTGGGAAAAAAGAACACAGCGTGCCCAAGTACTAAGGCTTGTTCTAAACTTAGCCAGCTCAGGACTTGGGCTGGTTCTAAAGTTGGCCAAGTGGGCCCCCACCACCCTGATAATCCTTCTCTGACTCACTCAGTCAGCTAGCAGCCCACGTCCGGTTCAGGCTGCTGATAAATATCTGGTGGGGGAAAACAGGGGGGGTTTCTCAGCAGCAGAGGAGATTCTGGCGTTCTCCTTCAAGTCAGGAGAGGACCAATATCTCCTAGGAAAAGACCACCATCTTGGCCTGGGTACCAAATGACTCTTGGGGGACAACGGAATAAGTACTGGACCATAAATTTACAACTGGAAGGGGCCTTTAAGAGCGTCTACTTCATCCCTTAATTTAGTAAGGCCAAGGTCATCCACTGCATCCCAGGCCATCACCAGTGGTCTTGACTTTTGTCTTGCCACCAGCTGGTTGATGATTCTGGAGGAGAAAATAAAGCTCTTGACTCACTTTTTGAAGCTCTTGCTCCACTTAAATCCAGTTGATCAGCTTGTCAGACATCACCCTTGTAACCATCAAAAAATGGTGACCAACAGCAAGAAGTCTACCTCCTTCATCTTATACACAACGAAATTGAGGCCTGGAGAATTTAAATTTCTTACCCAAGGTCACAAAGCTAAGAAATAGAAAAAGCAGGGTTGGAAACTGAGCCTTTCTGCTTCATATGTAGTACTCTTAAGTATCACATCATTTCTCAAGATTTAGAGTCAGAGGAATTGGTTTGAAACCTTACCTCTAATACTTACTAGCTGTGTGAGCTGGAGAAGGACCAGGGCCTTAGCTCTGGGCCTCAGCTTCCTCAGTTGGAGTAGATGAGCTTTGAGATCTCTTGTAGTCTTGAATCAATGCTCCTGTGAACTCAGAACGTGTTAGCGTGGCAGAGTCCTGGAGGCTGTCTAGTCCAGGGCTGGTCTGTTCTTATTCTGAGGTTCATCCACTTTATTTCAAAAATTATTTTCATAATGATATTTTAATATTTTGATGACTATATGTGATAATGATATTTTAATATTTTGATGACTATATGTGATGATGATATTTTAATATTTTGATAACTATATGTGATAATGATATTTTAATATTTTGATAACTATATGTGATAATGACATTTTAATATTTTGATAACTATATGTGATAAAGATATTTTAATATTTTAATAACTATATGTGATAAAGATATTTTAATATTTTGATAACTATATTGATAAAGATATTTTAATATTTTGATAACTATATGTGATAAAGATATTTTAATATTTTGGTAACCATATGTGATAATGATATATTTTGATAACTATATATTTTAATATTTCATAATGGTATTTTACTGTTTTATAACTATATTTTAATATTTGATAAGGATATTTTAATATTTGATAACTCTGATAGTGATGTTTTAATACTTTGATGACTATATATTTTAATATTTGATAATGATAATTTAATATTTTGATAACTATGTGTTTTAATATTTGATAATTGTACTCCAAAATAAAACATTCTTCTGAGAAAGAGTCCACAGGTTTCACCAGACTGCCAAAGGAGTCCATGACATAAAAGAGGTTACTAACCCCCCGATTCTAGTCCCTCATTTTCTAGAAAGGAAAATTGAGTCCTGGAGAAAGGAAGTGACCTGGCCAAAGCCATAGTATGACTCCCAGTCCAATATTGTCTTACATTATACTACCATGAGTTATAATCCTACTTTGCCACTAGACCACTGTGTAACCTTGGTCAAGTCACTTCTTTCTAGGTGGCAGGTAACTCCTCTATATGAGTGGATTGGGCTACACGAACTCTAAAGTATCTTCCTGACTCTTACATTCACAAGAGTCCAACTTGGTTGGGAGAGGGCAGAGATTAGTATTTTTCACTGAAAAGAAGGGGAGAAGTTGAGGAGGTGGAGAGAAATTAAACATCTTGCCTAAGGTTACACAGAAAACCAGGTTCCATTATTTTTCCAGACACAAGGCTTTCAACACTCCATTTTCCATCGATGTGGGGAGGATGATAGGGGAACATGGAAGAGTCTCACCCACCCGTTCTGAGATTCAATGTTTCCATGATTCTATAATCTGCTAGAATTGGAGATCACAATCTCAATAAAGTTCTTTGCAGAGTAAGAACTGTTATTACTGCCCAGGAGCTGGGAAGATTAGCAAATTAGCCAACTAATTGTTTGTCAAGTATCCAGATAGTTAGATAAAATGTGTTAGGCAATGAGCCCTAGCACCTAGACCCTATAAGAAAGAAAGATAAAGCCCATTTGGCTCCCTCCAGTGGAGTTCCTTAAAGAACCAAAAGCTAAGCCATAAGGATGGTGACCCAGGCACCAAAGTTCATCTGTGGAGAGGAAGCAAGATGCCAGCCTGAAGCTCCCAGGTTCTGGTCTTCTCTGCACTGTTCCATGCATGGGTAATACTCTCAGTGCTACAGGACTTCCTCGCTGCTAACAAGAGAGACCTCAAAATTACAGATGTCACCCAGTGTTGGAAAAGGCATCTTCATCAATCTGCCACCATCATCAAAGCTCACTAATTTTTCTTGCTTGCCTGGGATTCTTGGGCACAGCCTGGAAAAGAATAAAGGTGTTATCTATTACTTTCAGTTCCAGAGTCATGCTTTGGTACCTCTGATTATTGTGATTGATTGAGGAAGAAATGGAAGAAAAGGAAAGGAAAACTTACAGACTCCATCTTAAATTTATGTTATATAATCTCAAGGGGGCCATCACTGCAGCAAGGCACTCCTTCTGTACTTCCCTAATCCATTCACTATCCCACTGACCACATAGCTCTTCAAAACCTTTTCATCGCTCCTCAGATATTCCATGGATCTCCCCACCTCCAACCCTTTCAACAAAGAACTCCTGATTTACTGAAAATTTTGAGGCTATTCATTGGGAGCTCTCTTCTCCCCTCCTCCTCCTCATTTCACATTACTCATCCAGATACCTTCTGCCACTTATCTTCTCCTTCACCTCTGTGTCACATGAAGGGGCAGCTCTTCTCCTTGCTAAGACAACCCCTCTACATCACTTGCAAGTGATCCTATTACAATCTGTTTTCCCTAGCAGATTGCCTGCTCACTCAGCCCTTCTTGTTAATTCTTCAGTCTTCCCCTGTCCATTGGCTGTTTCCCTGCTGCATTCAAACCTGGGTCTCTCCTCCATCTTTAAAAAGTCCTCCCTTGATCCATCTATGCACACTAGCCGTCACCATAGATTTCTCCCTCCTATCTCTTTCCTTCTTATGAAGAAGGCCCTCTCAGATTGGTGTGTACATTCCTTTTCTTCTTGTTGGCTTTTTAACACTCTGAAGCCTTGCTTCCATCATCATCCTTCCACCAAAACTGCTCTCTCCAAAGTTACTAGTTATCTCTCACCTGCCAAATCCAATTACCTTTTCTTTATCCTCGTCTTTCTTGACTTCTCTTCTGCCTTTGACCCGTGTCAATCACGCTTCTTCTTGATACTCTCTTCTCTCTATATTTCTCTTCCTCTGACATCTCCTTCTCAGTCTACTTTGCTGGATCTCCATCCTGATTACATTGGTTAAATGGAGGTGTCCCCCAAGGTTCTGTCCTGAGACTCATTCTCTCTCCTTCTATACTATTTTATTTGGGGATTTTATGACCACGATGGATTCAATTATCATCTCTATGTAGATGATTCTTAAATTTATCAACCCTACCCTCTTTCCTGACCTTCAGTCTTACATCTCCAACAACCTATTGGACATTTGCAACTGGATGTCCTGTAGCCATCTTAAACTTAACGTGTCCAAACCAGAACTCATCTTTTCCCTCAAACCTTCCCCTCTTACTAACTTCCTCATTACTGTTGAGGGCACCACCATCCTCTAGCCACCCAGGCTCACAACCTAAGTATCATCTTCAACTCCTCACTCTCACCCCACCCCGTCCCCTCTTCGTCCCCTCCCCACCTCCACATCTAATCACTTGCCATGTCCTGTTGATTCCATCGTTGAAATATCTCTCATATAATCCCCCTTCTCTCCTCTGACACTGCTACCACAAAGTGGTACACAATAGCATTCTGGTTGGTCTCCCTAGGGCAGCTCAGTGTTGAAGTGGTTAGAGTGTACTTGGCCTGGATTCAGAAAGATGAGTCTTCATGAGTTCAAATCTGACCTCAGACACTCTCTAGCTATCTGACCCTGAGCAAGTCACTTAACCCTCTTTGCCTCAGTTTCCTCATCTGTTAAATGAGCTGGAGAAGGAAATGGAAAACCACTTTAGTATTTTTGCCAAGAAAACCCCGAATGGGGTCCTGGATAATCAAACACAACTGAGACAACTGAACAACAATAACACGGTCTCCCTACACTCATCCATCTTCTACTCAACAAAGTGACCGTCCTTAAGCAAAGAGATCTTCCTAAAGTACAAGTCTAACCATGTCAGCCCCCTAGTCGGACTGTTTCATTTCTTCATCTATAAAATGAGGATAATAATCGTGCCTACCCCCGAGATCAAATGGGATCATATATAGAAAGTGCTTTGCAATCCTTAAGCATTATGTAAATGTTCTCATTAACATTTCCTTCCACTGGGAATTACAAACAACAACAACAACAGATCTTGGTTCTGAGAAGTTGGTCTGTAGGTCTCACCCACGTACACAAGGTTAAGAACCTCTGCTCCAAAGCATTCTACCTATACAAGGGAGGTGCAGCAAATAGAGGAATATTCACTCAGGATTCTTGTTTCCAGTCTTGTTCGTTCTACCTCCCCCAACATCTCTCTGGTCTGCCTCCTTTTTTATACACGAAGCCACCATCTTGGTCCACTTTCTCATTGCCTCTTCTCTGGACTATTACAAAACCTCCAGATTTGGTCTTTCTGACTCTTCTTTCTGGGGCCTAATACATCTGACACACAAGTGTAAAAGTGAGCTTTCTAAAGCACAGATCCCTTCCCTCCTTCCCTCCCAATCCCCACCCCCTGGCCCTCCACCAACGATCTCTAGTGGCTTCTTGTTAACGCTAGGATCAAACATAAACTCCTATTTAGAGTTTAGCTGACTACCTCTGGATGCCGTTATCTCCACTTTACAGATGAGGACACTGAGGCTTAGAGAATGACTCCCCCAGGGTCACATAGCAAAAGTCAAAGGGAGGATTGGAATAAAGGGCTCATCTGACTCCAAACCCAGCAATCTTTCCATTGCACCCCATCAAGGTCTTAGACCCCATTTCCCTTTCCATCCTTATTGCTCATGGCTCCCTTTCCCTTTTTTAACCCCGTTTTACCTTTAAAGCCCTCTACTATCTGATTCCTTCCTACCTTTCTGGTTCTCTTATAGTCCATTCCCAGCATTACTCTCTGTTCATTGAAAACCACATTCCCTGATTTCACTGGCTGCCTATCCCCCATGCCTGGATTGCTCCTTCTCCTCACCTCTGCCTTCTAGCTTCTTCCAAGGCTTACCAAAAATCCTACCACCCCACCAGGCCTTCTTCAGGAGGCTTTTTCTGATCCTGCAACACTTCCCCTACCCACCCATACCCCATTCTCATCTCCCTACCAATAGGGCCTTCCCTCTGAGACTACCTCCAATTTACTCTACATACATCTTCTGTGTGCACAGTTGTCTGTAAGATGTCTCCACGGTTAGACCGTAAACTCCTTGAGGGCAGGGACAGTGTTTTTGCTTTGCTTTGTATCTCCAGAATTTAGCACAATGCCTGTGATATCTTGTTTCTTCCAGATAAATTGATAGAGGGCTGGAATAGGTCTCTAAACATGAAGAATGGCTTGCAGAAACAGGAGGCCAGAGATGAAATGCCCAATTCTGGGAACAGCTGGGGGTTGGATTGCCTTGAATGATTTAGCATGAAAGCAGAGTCTGGGAAGATAAGGGTGCTTGCCATCTCATGTTCGTCCTCTTCCTCCACAGTGGGAAGCAGACTACAATGCCAGGCTGGGGAGCCCATCTTTGATACTAAAGGCAATTGCAAGTCCCTGAAAATGTCTGAGGAGGAGAGTGATATGTTCGGGCCTGTGCCTTAGCAAGATTATTTTGGCAGCCTCTCGGGGGATGGAGAGGGAAGAGCTGGAAAGCTGGGACACCAACTGAGGCTATTCCGACAGAGCAGGTGAGACATGAGAAGGGAGGGCCTGAACCGAGGCTGTGACTGTGTGGGTAGAGGAAAGGGGATCAGAGCCAGAGAGGTGGGGATAAGATCGGAAAGCACTGGCAACCAGTTAGATATGGGAGTGTGGATGACAGAAATGTTAAAGCTAGGCAACCGGAAACATGGTAGTCCCCTTGAAAAGATACAGGGAAATAAGGGTAGATTTGGGTGGACGGGGTATGTTGTTAGTTTTGGGAGGCAATCAGTCAAAGAGCATTGATAAAGCTCCTACTATGTGTCAGCACTGTGTGAAGGGCTAGAGGCAGATGGCACACCCAGGTGAAATGAGCAACAGGCAGTTAAAGGGGTATGTAGATCTGGCAGTTATCTGCCTCGAGAGGATATTTGGATCCACCGGAGCTGATGAGGTCACCAAGCACCTGAACACTGTCTAGTTGTTGAATCAAAGAAGGTTAGAGCTAGAAGGAGGTCATGAACCCAATCCTCTTAAATGTTAGGGGAGATATTGCCCAGGGAAGGATGGTGACTTGTCCAAGGTTATAGGGTTTTAGATTTGGGATCAAGCCCAACAACCTCATTTTACAGAAGAGGAAACTTCCAGCTTGCTTTGTATCTGTTTGTTCAGGCATCATCTCTCCCATTAAATTATAAGCTCTCAGAGGGCAGGCTCTATCTTTTGCCTCTTTCTATATCCCCCAGTGATTAGCACAATGCCTGGCATGTACTAGGTGCTTAATAAATGTTTATTGGTTGATTGAGGCCCAGAGACGTCAGGTAACTTGTCCAAAGTCACACAGGTAGTAAGTAGAAATGCCTGGGCTTGTTGCCGGGTCCTCTGACTCAGACCTAGTGCTACAGGTGGGGGCCATCTCCAGTCATCCTGATCTGTATCTGGCCACTGGACCGAGATGGCTCTAGAGGAGACAGTGAGGCTGGTGACTGCACAGCCCTGCCTCACTTAAATCCAATTCACTTGCAAGTCATGGCATCATCTTCTGACGACACGGTTCTCTTCGAGAACGAAGAACAAACAAGTGCTATGGGCTGTGTCCAGGTCTTCTAGGCCCTGGGTTCAAATCCCAACTCAAGATGCTTAATACCTGTGTGCCGTCTGTCAGGCAAGATACCCCATCTCCCTGACTCACAATTTCTTTTCTGTGGAATGAAGGGAGCATACGGGAAGGCCTCCGAGGTCACTCCTAAGACCCTCTAGACCTTGGATCTCGGATAGGTGCATATTTCACCACCCTAAGCATGCCAAGTGATAGAAGTTTTATGGGAGGGGGTATGGTGTTGATGAGGGGATTTCAAGCCAGTGACTGGCTGGTTACTGCTCATCTACCCTCCCCGCCCCCATTCATCCCTCCCCCTCAAAGTGCAGACTCTGCAGTTTCCTCACTACCCACTTGTCCTTCCCTCTTGGGTACATGCCCGGCTTAGTGGGAGAACCCCTACCCCAAGCCTTCCCCCTCCCCTACATATGTACTCTCTTCATAGGTTCCATGACTAGGTCAGAGGGTGCTGGTGGGGTAAAGAAATGCAGAACTCTCCAGGGCAGGGGCCTTCCCAGCTCAACCAATATGCAAATGATAGAACCAAGAGAAATACTCCAAAGTACTCACAGATGGTCTTGGCCCCCCCACCCCACCCCGGGCAGGGTGTCTCTTGAGGGTGGGTGTAAACCCTAAGGCCCACCATAGAATTAAATGGAGAGGGGAATCCCAGGAATTCACTCCCTCCTTTTCTCTGACCTCACCTACTCCACCCCGGCCCAAGCTGGGACCATCACTGATCCCATGAATTCCAAGGATTGGTATCTTTGGCTCCTAGTCAAGGCCAAGGTTCCCTCTTGGGGGTCAGCAGTCAGTTCAAGTGAACCTTCCTCTTAGAAGAGGGGAATTCTTCATACTAAGATCTCCCGGTAACTTCCTGTCTGAGCTGCTCTAAAAATTGGCAGGAGATTCAGCCCAGGTCTATAAAAGCAGAAGCCAATGCCTTGAGATCCTTCTCGACTTTTAGGAGCAAGTAAAGAAAGTCCTGGGAGGGGGGCTTCCTCAGCGGGCAGTGGGGAAACCCTCTGGTAGCCTGTGGAGGAAGCTGGCTGGCTTCCTGTAGCTCTCCAATCAGCTAGCCAGCCCTTCATCTCTCCCTCCGATCAGGCTCACCGATCACCCCCACTGCATTGTGACCAGAGGCAGAGATCGATGAACCAATCAACAATCTCCTATGGGGTATTTTATAAGAACCCACCCACTATGTGCTCATCTCTGTACTAGGCACTGGAGGTACAAGGATTCATGCTAATTAGGTGCCTAGCTTTGAACAAGTAGTTTAACGTCTCTAGAGTCCGGAAGATAACGCTAGCTTCCTATGGTTATGAATTATAAAAATGAAACCATCCCACAGAACTGGCTTTTACTTGTCCGCAACTGGCCATGCCCTGTGCTGTGCCCAGGGATGGGGGCTGGAGCTGAATGGGAAGAGGGTACTGAGACAAAAATTAAACAATCCCTGCCAGAACGGGAGATGAAGGAAATAGGAATAATACCATTTTAACAGCCCCTTAGGGTTTGCAGAGAGCTGTATGTGATGTCATCTGAGCCTTCAGCATCCCTGTGAAGTGAATACTTCTGGATGCCATTATCTCCACTTTACAGATTGGAAACCGAGGCTAAGAGAATAACTCGCCCAAGGTCATGTAGTAAAAGTCAGAGGGAGGATTGGGACCTGGGCTTACCCAGCTCCAAGCCCAGTGATCTTTCCATTAAGCCCCATCAAGGGTTCTGGTTCCCATGTGCCACGATCAGGCTATGAAACCTTAGCTAACTTGTTGACGTTCAATTGTTTTTTTAGTCACATCTGACTCTGGTTTTCTTGGCAAAGATACTGGAGTCCTTTGTCATTTCCTTCCCCAGCTCATTTGACAGATGAGGAAACTGGGGCAAACAGGGTAACGTGACTTGCCCAGGATCACACAGCTAGGAAGTGTCTGAAGCTGGATTTGAACTCAGGAAGATGAGTCTTCCTGACTCCAGCCCAGGGCTCTATCCACTATGGCGCCACCTAGCTGCCCTTAGCTACATTATTTCTCCTCTAGGGGCCTCATTTGCCAACTCTATCAAATTCGGGCATTGACTAGGTGAGCTCAAAGTCATCTCTTCCATCTCTGACATTAGGTGATTCTAAATAAAACAGAATATTAAAAAGGAGAAAAATAAAGACTGATGTTATCTTTTTATTTGTGAACTGTTAAGACACTCATTCTGAGATAACGATAAACGATACTATTATGAGTTTGGTAAACTGCATAACCACAAATTTGTTCTTTGCCTTTACTTAGTACCGGGCGATAGGAAGCGTTCAATAAAGTTTGATTTGTTGACTCAAGAGAGAAAAGAAACAGAAAATAGTATAGTGCAAACTCTAGTCTCAAGTATAGAAGGTTCACAAACTTGCTGAAGCTGAGCAGGGTTGGGGATGGGCTAGTTAATCAGAGAAGGCAGTTAATCAGAGAATAGGGTCTAGTGTCAAGAGTGAAAGAATAAGCAGACCTGTATTCGAATTCTACCTTTGACCACTATTTTTGTGATCTCATGTAAAACTCTTAAACTCCTTGGGCCTGCCTCAGTTTCCTTATGTGAAATAAAGGAAAGAATTGGACTAGATGGCCCCTGAGATCCAGAATCCTGTGGTCTGAGGCTAGCAGCAGAGTCTTGCCTCCCCCTATATTAGGCTTACAGTGTGGCAATCTAGGAATTAGCCCATTTTGTATAGAGAATAACCCTCTCTGCAAGAGAAGTTTGTTATAGCGGAAGACCTGGCTACGTTTGGAATAATAAGATGAGGGTTCAAATTCTGGCTTTTCCTTTCACTACCTACGTGACCCGGCAATCAATTGATCCCTGTGAGTGTCAATTTCCTCATTTGTGCAGTGAAGAGATTAGAAGGCTTTTCTTTCTCTGTGATCCTATGAGCTCCATCCCACTCTCTCGGGGGCCGTGGGTAGTTTAGTCTGAGAATGAATGAAGTCCCTGCTTTAAAAAAGCAAGCTGTGGTTTTGGAGAAAATGCAGTAACTTTGCTCCTCATTGGTCCCCATCTAGGAGGAAATGGTAGGCGCTTTCTGCAGATCTGGGGGACCTGGAGAAAGGGGAAATTTCCAAACCCACTCAACACTGCTTTCTAAGTATTCCAAGTTGCAGAAATAGGTCAGTGGTTATTTCCATGAGGTCCTGGAAGAATCATAATGATAAGCTAAAAGGTCAAGAAGTATCTGGAAGGGAGTGGACAGGAAGAAGAGCATGCTCTGTATTTGCCTATCACGCCTTGAGGTGTGTGTGGAATCACAGATGCTGAGAATACCAGAACCAGAAGAGACTCTAGCGATCAGCCAGTCACAGAGAGAAGGCAAGAAGGGTCCAACGCTCTAATCTCATCGAGCAGGAAAACTGAGGTGCCCCAAGGGAACACGAGATCACACAGCTAGAAAGTGGCAAAGCTCAGGTCTGGGACCCAGACTTCTTGGCCTCTTGTCCACAGACAGGCTATGATGGACAGGTAGGCCAATTGATCTCATGGCCACTCTCTCCTCCTAATGTGGATGATCTCCAGGCAAAAATTCTTCTCTGACTGCCAAGACAGAGTCTCTCCACTATCAACTTCGTTGGCTCCCTATGGCCTCAGATCAAATCCTCTGGCTTGGATGAAAGAGACTTCCCATTGTAGCTCATTTTCTGGGCTGGCTCATACTAACAGTCTGGGTCCCTAGAAGGCAGCTGGCCCCTTCTCCCCTCAGAGTTCTAGGGGTAACACTGAGGGCTTGGAGTTATCTTCTTAATGCCATTATTCATAAGCCCCCACTAGTGTTCCCCTGACAAAGCACTTGATATCAATTAGCTATGTGACCTATCAATTAGCTATTATATAAAAAAGAGGGATTTACTAAGGTTTTATTGTAAGCATAGTTGGTACAAAGCATTGGGTCCAGACCCTTGCCTTCGCAAAGGGTAAAGAATTAGACCTATTTTTCAGACAGTTAGTGACTCATCTTCCTGAATTCCAATCCAGCCTCAGACTCTTATTAGCTGTGTGACCCTGGGCAAGTCACTTAACCCTGTTTGCCTCAGTTTCCCCATCTGTCAAATAAACTAGAGAAAGAAATGGCAAACCACTCCACCATCCTTCTGAAAAAAAGTCCCAAATGGGGTCATGGAGACTCAGACATGACTGAACAACAACCAATTTTTCAGATGGTCCTAGGATAATAGGGTCATAGAAAATTAGGCTCAAATAACCAGATAAACTCCTGGAGGGAGGGTAGACAGATGGTAAAACTTGGGTTTCCAGATCTCCCCTGCAATCCTCCCATAGTGGCCATTTAGTCTGAGCTCTTCTTCTGTATCATCTGCAGTGGGCTACAGCCATGGAGTCCATTCTCTTCTTTTTATGGATAAGGAAAATAAGTCCCAAAGAGGTGGTGAGGTCCAATGGATAGTAAGGAGCAGGATTCAAACCCAGGTCCTCTGACCTAGGTTTTGAGTCTCAAAGAGGCTAAGTGAGCTAGTCAAATGCAATTAAGTTTCGATCATAATTGATAAGGTATTTCTCTTTTTTCTCACTTGGTCCAGACTTGAGATTTCGTCAGTGTGGTGATCAGTGATGCAGATACACAACTGGACTAGAAGAGAAATTCCAGCCTTAGACAGTTGTCTGGGACACAGAAGGGTAAAGGAACTTACCAATGGTCACATAGCTAGTATATGTCAGAGGCAGCTCCTCCCCACACTACGGCCAGCCCTGCAGGTTCTCCACCATGCCACCTCTCATCAGGCACAAATGGGGCAGGAGAAATGGGCAGGGTCAGTTTTCTAGAGGGAAACTACAAATCTTAAATGATGCCCTGTTGGCCTCTCTTGCCTTTTCTCCCATTCTCAGTCTCCTGTCTCTGCAGCCCCAGGAGTATTCAGACCCAATGCTCATCACTTCCTTCCTCTAGAGAGACAGAGCCTTAATAGTCAGCTATCTGGTGTCCAAGATGCTCAGAGCATGAGGACACTTCCTTTATCTGGGTCAGGCCTCTGAAGTGCTAGGAAAATATTGTCTCCACCCTTCCAGCCTCACTCCCCGCTGCCCTGGTCCCCCGAGGAACATCTCAGGTCTGATTCTTAATGGCTCAAGCAGAAGGCAAACTAGGCTCCGTTGTGACATGCTGGAGATGAGCCAGGTTTGGATGGTTTCACTCTTAAGGGTAGAAGCAGGGACCAAAGGGAGCCAAGCCTCATCAGGCAGGTGAGACGTATCCCCGCATGGCCAGGCCATTGGTTAGTGCTCCTAACAGAAGGCCACCCAAGTACCTCCCCTGCCTTAGAAAAAAGCAAGCAATACAGATTTTATCACAAGTCCCTGGGCACAGGCTCCGTTGCCCTCTGGAGGAGGGCCTATGGCAGGCCTGCACAACATACGCCCAAAAGATTTTGGGCAACCGCAAAAATTGTAGGGTTACCACTGCGCACGTTAATGTTTGTCATGTGACCTGAGGCTACCAACCATCATCAGTGTGTCTCTAGTCTAACCTATCTGCGGCCTGAAGAAGTTCAGCCTATTTTAATTTTGGCCCCTACCTACTGCCGAATTGTGCAAGTCTGGCCTGTAGGGAGTCCCTGATGTAGGGTACAGAGGGAGGGGGAGAGAGCCAGAACATAGGCTGAATGGTGGCTCTGGAGGATACTGAAGAGACCTTGGTACAGGGCCTCCAAATGTCGAGCACTCAAGACATACATGTACGTGTGTGTGCATATGTATGTACATACGCATGTATGTACATATAGGAAATACTACAACAGTAAATAACAGCACCAGCCCAGGCTTCATGGGGACACCCAGATCCCTGATATCCTGCCCCCATAACCCTCTTCATCCCAGTTTGGATGCTCACCAACCACGGGCTGTGGTTGGATCTCTCGGCTGCTTTAGGACTAACTGCTTACAGCAAGCCTGGAATCCAGTCCCGTAGTTAGACCTGTTCTCTTTCTACTTCCCACCTCCATGTTTGTGCAACACACAGGACCAACCACTGTTTACTCATCATTTTAACCACTTATTAGTAGGTGCTTATTACCTGGATATAAAGGGAGGAAAAAATAATCCACGTAAACAGATGGGGAATGCAGTCATCTCTGGAAACTTTCTAAGTACACGATTTTCCAAGAGCATGTCCTAAGAATTCCTTCTCCCCATTACATACTCAGCTGGTCTCTGGGGGCCTCCAAGAATCTTGAAATCATCAGATGAATCAATGGGGAGGACACTATGCTTTTGGTGGCAAGAGGACTGAATGTAGGTCAGGAGAAACCTGGGATGGAATTCTGTCTCTGACACTCACTGGTTCTGTGACCTTGGCTGAGTCACTTAACTCCTCAGTTGCCTCATCAGCAAAATGGGGCTATGTGTCATAAGGCAAAAAATTGTCTCCTTAGCATTTAGTTCAACAAGTGCCCTTGAAGAGTTTGGCTTTTGTCATTGAATCTTGCTAAGTGCTTACCCCCAGGTCCAAACCCCTATTAGGTGTAACATTAACATTATTATGTAATAGTAGTTAAGGTGGGACA
>CM053627.1:33752670-33819888 GCA_028646595.1 Phalanger gymnotis
TGGCATTAGATTTTTGGGGCACACTCATGGAAGGAGTGTTGAGACTCTGGGCAAGCTGCAAACTGCCCCCCAGCTTTGAAACCTAGATGTTGGGCTCTTGAGACGGTGTTGATGTTAAGACTCCCGGCAGCTGTAGCTAAGGAGCCCTCCAGCTTGTAAACCCGGATGCTGAGACTTTGTTGAACTCTGGTAACTATGTATTGGGATTTGAATCAAGACAAGGTCTGTCTGTTGAAGTTTGTAATTTGCTTGTATTTTGCTCTGAAGTTCAGGGTGCTGGCTTTTTCCCCTGAACTAAGTGAATGATATTTGTGTGCTGAATTAAAGTAAGCTTGCCAACCCCTTAATCTTGCTCTCCTTATTAAGGCAGATTAAAAGAACCTGGGCTTTCTGGCTGTCCGGAAGCTTTCTGGGTGCTGGCTGTGGGTGGATCTGGACACCCCACAGAAGCTGCTAGCCAGATTGTTAAAACAGGCTAATTAAGCTTTATTGCTTACCAGAAAAATTATTGTGAGAATGCACTGAGAGAATGTATGTAAGATGCTTCATAAGTCTCAGATCCTTCCCTAAACATCAGGAAGGCAGTGTGGGAGTGTCAGATAGACCACTGACCTCACAATATGGAAGACCTTGGTTCCAGGTCTGTCTCCGATACACACTGGCTGGGCAAGCCAGAATGTTTGAGAGCAAAGACTGATCTGCCCCAGCAAAGGGCAGCTCTGGTTTTTTGAGGTCCAGTTCTAAGACTTATTTGAATCCTGGCTCTGACACTGGCTGGGTGATTATGGGCAAGGCTTTTCCCCTCCCTGGAACTCAGTTTTCTCATCTGTGAAATGACAGTGTGAGATTAGATGGATGGCCTCTGAGGTTTCCTCCAGCTCTACTTTAGCTTAGGCTTCAGGCCTCAGTTTCCTTATCTGTAAAATTTAAGGATGGACTGACTCTATAGCCCCTTCTAAACTGAGAATTCTTTCACATGATCCTATGGAGTTTTTGTGGTAGGAGAGATGCCAACAGTCTGTGTGGGGAAGGAGGGAGGTTAGACCATTTTGGAGGTAGGTGCCAGGGCCATCACCGGCAGGACTCCCTCTTTCCACACAGCCAGCATTCTGAGAGATTACGAAACAGCCTTGGCCAAGCCCTTGTCCTAGAACCTGCCATAAAACCGGTCCCGAGCCGCAGAAGTATTTAGGTGGTTGATTGGCAGCTGGAGGAATGTTAGGCAACGTCCCGGTGACCCACAGATTGGCTCATCACCAGTTGACCTGGTGGAAAATAAGGAAGGTCTTTAGAGATGGCCTTTCATGAATGAACCAAGGGAAAGAGCACTGACCCTCTACCACCCCCAAGTACGGAGGCAGCTGGGTGGCATTGTGAATATAGTGCTAAACCTGGAGTCAGGAAGACCTGAGTCCAAATGCAGCCTCAGATACTTATTAGCTGTGTGACCTTGGGCAACTCACTTAATCCTGTCTGCCTCAGTTTCCTCATCTGTCAAATGAGCTGGAGAAGGAAATGGCAAACGACTCCAGGATCTTTGCTAAGAAAACCTCAAGTGGAGTCACGTAGAGTCAGATACTATCGTATCGTAGAGTCAGATAACGACAACAGCGAAATCAGGGTGTTGGATTCAGTGACCTCCAAAACCCCTGGCAGCTCTTAAATCCATGATCCCATAACAGAAGGAGCGCTGGCCTTGGAGTCAGAAGACCTGGGTTTGAATCCTAGCTCTGTTATTTCTTAGTTGTATGACCTTGGGCAAGTGACCACTCCCTGACCCTCAGCTGCCTTTTCAGTAACACTGTGTTAGTAACCATTGCCCATCTCTGTTTCTACATTAGTTATAGCCTCTGTCTGGCTTTCCAAATATTACAAATTGTATTTTATACTAGATTATTTTTTTAAGGCAACCAGGCTTAAGTGACTTGCCTAGGGTCACACAAGTAGTACATGTTTGAGACTGGATTCGAACTCAGGTCCTCCTGACTCCAGGGCTGGTGCTCCATCTACCTAGCTGCCCCTATACTAGATTATTTTTTAATAATAATAATAATAATAATAATTGCCCTACCTACCAGATCGCATCACAGATTTGGAGTTTATCGAGAAGCCATTTTACAGATATAAAAACTGAGTCCCATGAAGGATGAGTGGCAGTGGGGGAATTTGAACCCAGGTCCTTCTAGCCTCCAGGCCATTGCTCACAGGATTATTATTGAGTGTGAGAGTGGATTTGACGGGAGGCATCTTTCCGAGTTATCACCATGGCTGATGCTCCCAGGCCCCTTCCTGCTCTCGTTGGCTGGCAGTTGGGGCAGAGATGCCCTGCTTCGGCTGCTTTCTCCTTGCCTGTTCTCGCTGGGGAGATGGGTGCTGGCAGGAATCCAGGGTCACAGCAGAAATTCTTTTTAGCGTCCCTCCCACCCTCTGCAGCAATGCCTTCTCTCTCCCCCATTCTTCCCCCCTTCCCTCCCTCCGTTCCTTTCCTCTGCCTTCTGTCTCCACCCCCTTCTTTGTTTCTCTTCAGAAAAGTTTCCACTTGGATGGAAAGAAAATGAAAATGAAAACCTCCCCCTCATTCATCTTCTATTATTTCTTTAGATGTGCTTCTAGGCAGGGAGGGCCTGGCCTGGCCCAAGGTCATAGGATTGGAAGGCTTGGGGTTGCTCTCACCCAGAGCAGAAGTCTTTCCTTCTCTGGCCAGCCCAGGGAATCCAATGGTCACCAATCATTTAGTAAACGCCTCTGGACTCTGGGTGCTGGGCTAGACATTGGGTCTGCCGAGACCCAGATCAGTCCTTACTCACAGTAGCACCTGGTTCCTTGGTTGGCATCCAAAATGCTGTTTATCAGTGTCTGACATATGGTGTACACTTCGCCAGGGGGGCTGAGGAGAGCACTGGAAGGACTAACAGCTTTGTATCATATGTTAGAATGGGAGCCAGACGGCCTGGGGCTCCACCCTGGCTTCACTAACTGTCTACCTGTGTGATTATGGTCAAGCCGCTTCTCAACAGACCTGTTTCCTTGTCTATAAAATGGAAGCATGAGACTTGGATATGGAAGGTCCCTGGTAACAGTCAATCCTATGATTCTCTCCATCCTTCAGTTTTCTTGCCTGCGAAGCATGGGCGTAGCCGTTGCAGGATAACAGACTTAACCTGGAATTCAAGCCCCTCATTTTATGGAAGAGGCCACTGAGGCACAGAGAGGTTTCCATTGTCACACAACTAGTAAGCATCCGGGATAAGATTTGAACTGAGATCTTCCTAGCTCTGTCCAGCATTCTGCCCACTGAACAGAGCAGTGAAATAATTTGACAGAATCAGGATCTGAACATGGGTCCTGATTCCAAATCTATACCCCTTTTTCCTGTACCATGCAGCCTCCCTGCATTGGGGACCATTCAAAGACCTTTGATTTTCTCTCTCTGGGTTCCTTCACCTCTGCGGGCATCCTTCCCCTAGAAGGGTTCCTTACTTCCATCTAGATCACA
This sequence comes from Phalanger gymnotis, assembly GCA_028646595.1. Taxonomy (NCBI): domain Eukaryota; kingdom Metazoa; phylum Chordata; class Mammalia; order Diprotodontia; family Phalangeridae; genus Phalanger; species Phalanger gymnotis. The sequence continues at coordinate 33,756,167 of CM053627.1, forward strand.
TGCAGGGCATTGAAGGGATCTCCTTCAAGCAGATCTAGGCTAGCCCTTCTCCAGGACCTCTTACACCTTGATCAGAGTGGCCATGTCTCTGAGATTCTGGGATTGCCCTCAGAAAAATGCTGTCAGGGCAGTGTCCCACCCCACCCCCACCCCCTCTCTCCCAGATCCAAGCATATTTACTCTTAGGGCACTGCCCACTGCACTAGCTGGAGCTCACTCATTCACTCAATATTTGGCCAGGGCCTCTCACTGCATCCTGGGTCATCTCCAGTCCTCCTGATGAATATCTGGTCACTGGACCCAGATGGCTCTGGAGGAGAAAGTGAGGCTGGTGACCTTGCAGAGCTCTCCCTCACTCAAATCAAAGTCATGTCAAGTCATGTCATCATTTCCTGATGCCACAGTCCTCTTCCAAAACAAAGGACAAACACGACAATAATTTGGTGAGTGTTTGTGATGTGTCAAGCCCTGTGTTGGCATACCTCTTGTAGCAGAGATATGCAGGACATCTAACGGTGGAAGAATTCTGGAGGGTGGACCAAGGGCCCAGCTCTAGGCAGACTCTCTATCATTACCTCGCTGAGGGACATGGAGCAAATCGACTAGACCTGTAAACAGAAGGTCTGTGTTCCCATCTAGGCTCGGCATTTACTACTGGCATTTACTATGGAGGGCTAAGCTATTGTGCCCTTCTGGACCTCGTGTGTAAAAAGAGGAAAGAGACAGATTAAATGATCCCTAAGTTCCTCATACATTCTCCAACCCTATGAAACAACTTTGCCTTTCTCAGGGCATCAGTCGGTTTTGTTTTGGTTTTTTGTTTTAGCTGTAAAATGAAGGCATTGGACCAAATTAACTTTTCTCAAATTAATTTGGTCATAGACTCTTTTGAGGCTTGACTGATTCTGATAGAAGCCACAAATTGGGGTGGGCCTGAGAAAATGGAATGTCCCAACGACTTGGAGGAATTTGGGAGCAAAATAGAGTAAGCCCATTTTCACATACAAAGTATTTTGATAATGTATAATGTCATTTTAATATTTGAGATGAGAAATTATTAATAATATTGACATTTTCTCATCTTTTTCTTATTAATATCTTGTTAAAGTTTGGAAATTTTGGGGCTAGCTCTGACACACTGAGAGTTGGAAAGAATTCCAGAGGTCCAGCCTCCCTCCCAATGCATCATCTCCCAGGTTTTTTCCAGGTATAAATTACCGGGCAGCTAGGTGGCGAAATAATGAATAAAGTGCTGGCCCTGGAGACAGGAAGCCTCATCTCCCTGAGTGCAAATTGAACCCCAGACACTTACTAGCTGTGTGATCCTGGGCAAGTCACTCAACCCTCTTTGCCTCAGTTTCCTCATCAGTCAAATGAGCTAGAGAAGGAAAAGGCAAACCACTCCAGTGTCTTTGCCAAGAAAACCCCAAATGGAGTCACGAAGAGTCAGATTCGACTGAGAAAGAAAGGTTAAACAGTAAAAACAAAAAAGCTCTGATTCTTTGATTCTATTGTGAAATCCATTGTTTGGTTTTGGTTCCCTCCCCCATTCCTCTTAGCATCAATTTGGTCTTGGGGTCAATCTTCTCCCCAAGTGCCAGGTACCCTCCTGATACCCTTTGGTGATACCAAGGATTGTTCATTATAATAGCCCAGGCGCCTCCTCCTCTGTCCAGACTCTCCATCTGGGTGACTGATTCTCTTAGGGTATCTTCTGGGAAAGAATCTGAAAAACCAACAGTTACAGAGATGAGATTCTGTTGTTCTGCTTAGTAAAACAAAGCCCCACAGAAGCAGCTTTCTGCTCAATATGAATAGGAAATTACTAACAATCAGAGCTGCCCAATAGTGAGATAAACTGCCTTAGTAAGTAGTGAGTTCTCCATCTCTGAAAGTATTCAAGCAGAATCTGGATAGCCACTTGCTGGTTAGGTTGTTGAAGGGACTGCTGCTTCAGGTATAGGTTAGACTGGCTTATCTCTGAGGTCTCCTTCTACTTTGAGATCCTATAGTTCAATCCAACCCACTCCAACAAGCATGTATGTAGAGCACCTACTGTATAAGGAGCAGATGAAAGTCTAGCCTTGGGGTCAAGTTCTGCCTCTGACTTGGGCTATCAAAATAGCCCCCTAATTGATCTTGTCTCAAGTCCCTCCAATTCCTCCATGTCAAGTTGCCAAAGAGATTTTCTTAAAGCACAGGTTTCAACACGTTACTGCCCTTCCTCAATAAACTCCATTGGCTCCCCATTGCCTCCAGGATCAAATATTGATTGCTTTCTCCATTGACATATAAACTTTGGCCTTTAATCAAATATAAACTACTTTGAATGGAATTTCCAGCCTTGGCTCCCTGATCACTGACCTACTTACCTACTTCTCCAACTTGTCTATAGATTACTTTTCCAGGCACTGGCTTCCTGGGCGCTTCTCACAAACAACACTCCATTTCCCACCTGTGTGCCTTTGCCTGGAATGCACCCTCTCCTCTTTCTTCCTTTTAGAATCTCTGGTTTTCTTCAAAACCTCCTTCAAGCCCCATCTCTACGTGAAGTCTTTCTTGATCCCCTCTCTCCCAGATATTAATGTCTTCTACACCAAAATTCCTTTCTATGTTTATTTTGGGGGAGCTAGGTGGCTCAGTGGATAGAGCGCTGAGTCTGGTGTTAGGAGGACCTGAGTTCAAATCCAGCCTTACTAGCTATGTGACCCTGGGCAAGTCACTTAACCCTGTCTGCCTCAGTTTCCTCATCTATCAGATGAGCTAGAGAAGGAAATGGCAGACCACTCCAGTAACCCTGCCAAGAGATCCCCAGATGGGGTCACAAAGAGTCAGACACAACTGAAAAACAACTAAATAACAAAGATGTTTATTATACATATATATATATATATATTCTTCATATGCCCATCTATGCATGTACTATGTCCTCCAAAACAATCTAGGCTCCTTGAGGACAGGGATTTCTACATCTTTGTCTTTGTAAATCCAGCATTCAGTAGGTGTTCAATAAATACTTATTGGAGTGGTGTAGATTGAATCATAGGGTTCCTTGATTGAATGATCGATCCATCCTGGCTGTATGATCTCCTGGTGTCCCTAGGAAACATTCTTTGCCCAAGGATTACAGAGCAGGAGCCAGCCTACGCTGGTAGAATTTCTTTCCCTGGGTTCTCTTACTTAAGACACAGTAATAGATAGCTGGAGGTTTACAAAGCTCTGCACAATATTATCTGGTCTGATCCTTACAACAACCCTGGGAGGTAGGTGCCCTGAACATCCCCATTTTACAGACAAGTAAACTGAGGGATTAAGATTGTGAGATTAAGAGATTTGCCCAGGGCCTCGAACTTTCTGACTGCAGGTCCAACACTCAGCCACCTAAATACCTCAAAATGAGATGCTTAGACTAAGGTGATCTCTCTGCTCCCTTTCGGCTCTAAAACCTATGATTCTAGGAATAAAAGTATTCCTTTCTGCGATAATGGACCGTCGAGTGGTCATCACCCACACTGTGGACAGACAGGCTCAAGACCTTCAGCAGGAGGGATTTGAGTTAGATGTTGAGGGTCCTTCCCATCTGCTGGGGAATCATATCCTCGTCACCACTCCCTCCACAGATCACAGACATGAAAGAGGAGGTCTCAGGTTTGGTGCGCAGAAGGCCCGTAGCATGCGCTGTCCAGGGCTGCCAAGTAGCAAGGCCAGGCCCTGATGCTGGGGCCTATGGAGCCAAGGTCTCTGGCTGCTTCTGGCCATGACTGCAGGGATGAAGAGGGAAAAGGGGTGGGGGAGGGAGCAGTTGTTGGAACAAAGTTACTGGTCACATTTCTTTCCCATGGGAAAGTCCAGCAATGTCCAAACCAAAGAGCCAGACTCAGCCTGGCAGCCTGGGCCTTGGCTCCAGACACAATAAGTTGGTAGGTAGTCTATTGTCCAGGCTGGGGGCCCAGCCGAGACAAGAGAGATGCCAGCAGGGCGTCCCTTCAGCTAGGGCAAATTGGGGGTGATGTTTACTAATGATGATAGCTCCCTGAGGCTGCTAAAATACACACTCTCTCCTGGGGTACAGTAGAAAGAGCCCTGCCTCTCTGGTCAAAAGATCTGGGTTCAAATCCCAATTCTGGCCCTTTGTACCCGTGGGACCTTGGGTCAGTGATTTATCCTCTGCGGGCCTCAGTTTCCCCATTTCTAAAATTAGAAGGTCGAACTAGATGGCCTTTGGGGTCCCTGTCAGCTTTACAGCTATGATCCTATGTTAAACAACTCTGGGACTTTTTTTAATAAGAAAGCTTTTATCATTCCTATTTTTCAGATGAGGAAACTATGTCTCGCAGCTAAATGTAGGAGGTGGGATTTGAACCCAGGTCCATCCTGATGAAGGGCAGTGTAAAACAGAGTGATAGAAGTCAGAGGACTCCAGATTCAAATCTCACTTCTTCTCTGGGTCTGGGTTTCCTCATCTGTACAGGAGAGAGTTAGACCAGATGGACTCTAATGCCCTTCCCAGTCCTTTCCAATCTGGGGTGCTGTGAATCCAAGCTCTGGGTGCCCACCCCACCCCAAGGACAAACAATCAAGGAACATTTACTAGCCACCTACTGTTTGACAGATGGGAAGCTAGGTATCACGGTGGATAGAGCGCTGGCCCTGGAGTCAGGAGGACTTGAGTTCAAATACGACCTCAGACACTAGCTGTGTGACCCTGGGCAAGTCACTGCGAGTTTGCCTCAGTTTCCTCATCTGTAAAATGAGCTGGAGATAGCAAACCACTCCAGTAATTTTGCAAAGAAAACCCCAAATGGGGTCACAGAGAGTGAGACACAATTGAACAATAACTGAACGGGCACCGTGCCAGTCACTGACAATATGAAGACAAATGAAACAAGTCAAGGTGGTGAAGAGCTTTAAATGCCCCCCTTCACACACACACATACATTGTTTGGGGATTAGGCAGCTGGAGCGAGGTCTTGGATGCCGTGGGCATAGGAGCCGGCAGTTTCCCCAGCTAGATCAATACATACAGGAGGCGATGGTGGAGGCAAGGCCAGTGTGGGATCTCTGCCTATCCCTCATTATTGTCATTTATGATTTCTTTCAATAAGATCACCTTTGGTACTTATTTTAACCCGATTTCACCTGAATAAAAATGTTAGGGGTTGGGACCTAGATTCAAATTCTGACTTCTGCCACTACCCACATGTGTGAGCTTGGCCAAGTGATTTATCTCCCACCTGGACTTACAGTGCTAGTGGAAGATGATTCTGGCATTCATTTGGGGAGGGCCTGACCTCAGGTACCTTGATTTGTCCCATGCCCCAGAGTGTGAGAATGAGCTTGGCTCCCCTTGGACAGTCGGGAGGAGGGAGAGTGTGACATCCCATCCTTGCAACCCCAATACCTGCCCTGCTGAGATCCCAGTGTCCGGAAAGGAGTTCAGATTTCCTGATGGGCTTTCAGAGTGCCTGTGACATCAGGCAGGGCCTGAGAGCCTCATGTGACCATCCTATTAATGGAGATTTTTGTCAGCTCCTCTATGTTCCCCCAGGCTGGGAGGGCAAACTCTGGCTTCTTTGTCTAGCTAGCCCTGAGAGGTCCTGCCTCCTTCTTGAGTGGTTTGGCAGAGAGAAACCAGCCTGGGATTTAAAACTACCCTCCTCCTCCCCAAATGTGGACAACTGACCGGAAACCCCAAGAGAAGGCAACAACCCAGGTCGTGATGCCAATGTCGGAATCCAAAGACCCATGACATGACTGGGCACATGGCTCCCTAGGTCTCTCAGGAAGAAAAAGGCAGGACAGGCTGCCCAAGCCCTGGTTCATTTTAGGAAACCAGACATTTCTTGTGTTTTCTTGGCTTTTCTATCTTCCTATTGGGCAGTAGCAAAATTGGAGGCTTGAGTCGCGGGCAGAGAACCCAGCAGGAGGGGCTGGAATCTTGGCACCAGAACTGGAACTGTCTGCAGACAAGGCCCCAGCTCAGGCTGCAAAAGGCTTCTGTCCCCAGCAACAGGGAAGGGGACCTTGTCCAGGGACTCTCAGGAGCTTCCCAGAAGAGGCAGAAATGCCTGAGAGGGAGAAGCACCTTCTCACTTTCACCTCGGGATGCTATTTCTCTTGGGAGATGGCAGGAAGGGGAGTTAGGAAGTCATCTAGCACCCTCCCCCACTTTTGTTTTACACAGGAGGAAACTGAGTCCAGAAAAGAGGAATCTGAAAACAGGATCAAAGAATAAAACTGTGAAAACGTTGCCACTTCACAGTATTTTCTGTGATCTAATTTGAATTATACGGAATGTTTCAAAAGGTTTTTTTTGGTTTAAGACTACCCTGAGACTTTTGAGACACCCTGTATTTATCCGTTTTATCAATCAATCAACATTTATTAAGTGCCTACTATGTACTGGGCTCTGAGGTAAGTGGTAGGAATGCAGAAAGAAGCAAAAGACAGTCCCAGCCCTCAAAGAACTGAGGCCGAATTGACCCACTAACTGTTCTCTGAACTTAATTTCCTGTCTGTAAGCCCACATTTGTACAGAACTCCGTCCTTACCTCCTGCCTAGCAAAGTCCTGGTTTTCCTTCAAGGTCAGCTGCCTGGACACCATGTCCGGTGGGGGACCCCCCCCATACATTTGTTGGTTTTGCATATTTAAATGTTTTCCTTGGTTCCCTGGGCCTCTCGGAAGCCTTCTTTGATTCCCATCCCCCCTCCTCAGCCCCATTGTTCTGCCCTCTCTCTTCTCATCCTCTTTACCTATATCATCCTAATGCTGATGATGGTCATTTGGGAGTCTGGTCCCAAATTCCAAGAAGTCAGAAGCCCCCCAAGTCAATGGCTACCTAGGAAAATAATAATTATAATAATAACAGCTAGCCTTTATATAGCACCTACTATGCGACAGATACTTTACAATATCTTATCTTTACAACAATGCTGGGAGGTAAATGCTGTTATTATTTGCATTTTACAGATGAAGAAACCGAGGTAGACAGAGGTTAAGTGACTTGCCCAGAGTTACATAGCTAGTAATTGCCTGAGGCTGGATTTGAACTGAGGTCTTTCTGACACCAGGCCCAGATGTCTGTCTGCTGCACCACAGATGCCCTGGTTGACCGTCGGTTTTCAGTCTTTCCAAAACTGTGATGCCCAGAACTACTACTCTGGGCATGGGCTGAGAAGGGCAGAGTTTAGAAAGACCACTGCCTTCTGGTTCCTATACTATGTGCCTCTTGATGCACCCCAAAAGATCTGCAGCTTTTTGGCTGCCGTACCACGCACCATCCATTCATTTAACAAGCACTTGTTAGGTGCCTATTGTGTACCAGATATTGTGCTAGAATCTAGAGAGTCAAAGAAAAAGGAAAAAAAGTCAGTTTCTGTCCTCATAAACTATGCATTATATTGAGAGAAAATGACATGAACATGAAAAAGTATTTAGAATAAATATAAAGTCGATTCAAGGCAATTTCCAGGAAGGAAGGCATTAGTAACTGGAGAAATCAGGATGGATTTCCTGTAGGAAGTGGCACCTGGGTTTATCTATGAAGGAAGCTGGGGATTACACTGGCTAGAGGCAGGGAGGGAGTACATAACAGGAATGGGGGAGAGCTTTTGCCCAAACACAGAGAAGAGATCTTGATCGTCTGTGATTTGTACACATTCAGAATCAGAGGACAATAATGGTGTTAAAACAACTAGTTTTGTGACAAACAGCTTGAGATTACAGAAAATACTGTGTTGTATAAAGGAAGTTAATAAGAGGGGAAGTTTGGGGAGGGGGGTAGATAATGAGCTCTGTTCTGATTATTTTTGAATTTTGAATTTAAGGTGCCTAGGAGACGTTGAATTGGAGATAGCTACTAGACAGTTGATGCTGACAAACTAGAGTTAAGGAAAGACTTATATTGACCATGACATTCATTAAAACCTTCATTCAGATCTGTTTCAAGCAAATGCTGTCTTCCTAAACACATCTCCCCCATCTCAAACTTGGGAAGTTGATTTTTTGAACCCGAGTGTGAGATTTTACGTTTATCCCCCTGAATGGATTTGAACCAAAGCTCTGGCCTATCAAGGTCTTTTTGGACCCTGAATAGTAGCCAGCATGTTATTGAGGATTTTTTAAAAAAAAAATTGTATTCATTCTGAACATAAATACAAAAGGACAAAAAATAAACAAAAAAAAAACCCCAACCACATTTCTATGTACACAGAGCAACGTAAAAAGAGTATTCAATGTAAACCCATGAATTTCCATTTCACGCTGTTTATTTTTAGGGAAAACTAGTATAATACAGAATATTATACATGTAGTATAATATAGTAATTATACTATAATATTATTTTATATAATAATATAATGAGTTGAGGGAGCCGAGGTCCAGGAACCCCAAGACTGGAGTTCCCAGACTGGGTGGTTGAGGGGGAGTGCCCCTCAAGGACCTGAGTACTGGAGAGGGTCGAGGCCATCTGGAATGAATTCACCATCTCAAGCATTCTTTAAGTCAAAGTGGCAAAGATTTATTATGCTTTACAATGGGCAAGAATTCTTAGGGAACCTGCAACCTTACAGGGAAGCAGGGAAAGTTCAAATATGAGATTTGGGGATGAAACCTGTCAATTAGGTGTTTTGGGATGGGATTAGGGAGTGGTTAAGGGGTGATTACTTCTTAAAGGAACATGTACTTTTTGCATCTACTGCACAGGTATCTTACCCAGAGCCCAAGGTGGGCGGCTACCCGGGGATGTGGTTTTGATTGTGAACCATCATGGAGTCAATCAATGGTCAGGGCTTACTGAAAATATCCGGGTGGCTTCCATCAAATGTCTTCTTAAACAAGATGAATGTAAGGGAGTATACATTTGACTATATCTAGGATACATATCAATAAGGTCAGTAAGTAGTAAATATTGTTATGTCCCAGTGCACAGCCAATTAGCATGTACACAGAAAATACAAATTAATAAATTCTATAGGTGCAGCTGGCCACAGTATCAGGAGGAGAGATAAGTGTTTTGCTAAGGCATGGCACCCTTGAACTGGAGAGGGACTGTCTCAGGCAATATTTTGAGTTTAGGGAGAGATGTGATTTTAGAATTGGATGTGATTTTGGAACTAGGGTCCAGCCACAGGCACCCAAGCAGAGGCTAAGGAGAAATGTTAGAATTAGGGTCCAAGCACAAGCACCAAGCACCTCATCAATAGTAATATTATAATATTATGACCATTATAATATTATAATATTTAGTATAATATAGTAATAAATACTATATGTCATTTTCAAAGCTACCTTTCTTTTCTGGACTAAATTTTCTTTTGTTCTCTGCTATGTACTTTTTTTTTCTCCCCCACCCCCACCCTATACTAGGGATGGCTATCATTAGACACAAATATATATATATATATATATATATATATATATAGTGTGTGTGTGTGTATATGTAAAACCATATAGGTTCTTTTTTCTTTGTTCCTGATCACCTTGGAAGACAGACCTGATAGTAGTATTGCTGGGTCAAAGGCATACACAGTTTTGTAAATCTTTGGGCATAGTTCCAGATTGTTCTCCAGAATGGTTGGATCAGTTGACAATTACACCAACAGTGAATTAGTGTCCCAGTTTTCCCACATCCCCACCAACATTTGTCCCTTTCCACTTCCATCATTTTAGCCAATCTGATAGGTATAAGATGATATCTCAAAGTTGTCTTAATTTGCATTTTGCTAATCAACAGTGATCTGGGGCATTTTTTCATTTGACTATAAATTATTTTGAATTCTTAATCCAAAAACTGCCTGTTCATATCCCTTGACCACGCCTCACACACTACCGGTCTAACCTGGAACAATTCCTTTCTGTCTGGCTCAGTTCTCTCATCTGTAAAATGTGGGTAAAAATAGCACTTACCTCGAAGGGTTGTTGTGGAGATCAAATGTGATGACTGTAAAATGTTTAGCACAATGTCTGGCACATAGTAGGTGCTACATAAATGTTAGGTATCATTAGTAACATTATCATCTTTCCTGGCTTTCTTCCATTTGCCAGTCTGATGAGCTCGTCATCTCTCCTTTTATCCAAGTCGTTGATGAAAATTGTTAAAGAGCAGAGGACCAGACCCTGATTCCTACAGTACTTCAGGTGAGCTGATAATAATGACTAGAATACACACATACCTATAAAATAAAATACGTGTGCATATGGATATGTATATTGTATATATGTAATATGCATAGTGTATATATGTGTGTGTATGTGTGTCTGTGTGTATATCAATGTAAGGTTTGCAAAAGGCTTTTTGGTCCTCATAACAACCTGGGAAGTAGCTGAGGCAATCAGACCTTTAGTGACTTGTACAGGGTCATGTACATGCTATAGCTGTAATAGCAACTGTCTGAGATGAGTTTTGAACTCAGGTTTTCCTGACTCCAGACCCTGCCCCACCCAGCTGCCTCAGGTTGACTTCCCACAATGTCCTCACTGAACTATTAACAGTTACTCTTTGAGAATGTCTTTTAACCAGTGTTAAATACATCTAATTGTACTATTGTCCAGTCCATATCTCTCCATCTTTTCCATAAGAATGAGATAATTTATCCAGGGCTTTGCTAGGAAAACAATATATTCTCACATTCTTCTGCTCTCTCAGTTCAGTAACCCTGTCAAAAAAGGAAAATCAATGGACCAGTTTGAAGACCCACTCCAGGGGATGCCTTGCTTGGCTTTGTCACTGCCCCTTCCTTTTCCAGATGGTCACTGATTATTACTTTAACAAGCCAACCCAGAATCACCAAACACCCTTTCTCCCTAAGAACATCGCCACACGAATGAAACTGGGGCTGCCTAGGGGAGGGGGATGGAGGAAGGCTTCCACATTGCCCCCTGACTCTTGTCATGCCCGTAATCCTTAGTGTCTATTAAGTACTAGGCAGACCCACATGCCTCAGAGAATCCAGGATGGTCTGCATTTTATGTATCTATATACCATCACTGGTGGTGGGCAGAGACTTGTTCAAGGTTAAGCAAACCCATCATAGCCAAGACCTGTGGGGCATGAGGTGGATATGGAGGGGAAAGAGTAGTTGATTATAGGTCATTAGACATGCCACTGGACAACGACGGGGGAGGGGATTTGCACCCTGTTAGTTTCTGGAAAGGTTGGATGGTAGAGAGTTTTCAATAGAAATCCATGCCCAGGGTTCCCTAGGAATGCAGTTTGCCACCAATTTGTAACCTATTCAAGGCTATCCAAGGTCATGATGAGATGGCGAATGACAAGAAAAGGATAACCAGGATAGTGATGGTCTTTGAATCCATGTCATGTGACAATCAGCTGAAGTAAATGAAGTAAATTGAGTTTGAAGAAGTCTAGTGAATGAAGTGGGGAACATGTTTGGTCTCCTCAAGAATTGTAATTAGACTTAATTTGTTTAGCCCTAGAGGGCAGGACCAGGAGCAGGAGGGTAGAAGTTACAAAGAGACAAATTTATGTGTGATGTCCTGGGAGATGGGGCAAGGAGAGACTTTACAGAAATTAGTGTTATCTGTAAGAGGAATGGGAAGCCTCTGGAGGTGGTGGGTCCTACCTCAGTGGTGATCTCCAAACAGAAGCGGGGTGAATATTTGCTGGGCATATTGTTCTAGGGATTCCTTTTCAGCTATATCTTTGACCAAGGTCCCTTCCACATGCTGTGATTGTAGGAGATCTACTCTTATTTAAAAGAGATCATTTCCCTCCTTTGCCTCTGGACAAAAAAAAAATGAGAAGAGAGCAGAAAGAAGGCCACGGGAACTTGGAGATAAACAACACAACTTTGAAAGTTACATGTTGAACTTATATACATAAAACAAAAAGCAAGCTCTTCGTAATAGAAATGGACCCTTTCATGTACAGTCAAATTAGTTAACATGCGTATGCTGCTTTGCCAGCCTTGAAACACTGCATAAATGCTAGCTATCATTAAAATCTCCTATGAAGGGATATATAGGCAAGAAACCCGGTGTTCTAACAGCAGGGAAGTGAGGCATAGAAGCAGAGGGGGCACTATGGCTGACTGTATCCCCCTTTTCCTTGGGAATCATGGCAAGCCTTACAATAGTAGTGTTGGGGGTTTGGCTGAAGCAACCAGTTTGGAGATCAGACTTTGAGACTTGCCCAGAGATTGAAGTCTATTGGTTGGAGTTGCCTGGTCTAATCTAAAAAAATAAGTCAATGCAGCACTCCCCCAAATTAGGGTATTTACCTCGCCATATGAGAGTCCAGGGGGTCAGACCATGGTTGCTTCCACTTGTTTCAACAATTCGGCTAGCAGCTGCTGTGGGGGTTGAAAGACCAACACAAGCCCAACAACAAGAATGCTGCCAGCACAGTTTCTTTTGATCTGCTTTACTAAGGAAAGTAATGTTAAGGGGTTAACAATCTTATTTCAACCCAGCAACACCACTTCTAGGGTTGTATCCCAAAGAGATCACACAAGTCGGAAAAGGACCCATATGTACAAAAATAGTTATAGTGGCTCTTTTTGTAATAGCTGAGAATTAGAAATCCAGGGGATGCCCATCAATTGGGGAATGGCTGAAAAGTGGTATATGAAGGTAATGGAATACTGTTGTGCTATAAGAAATGGGGATGATACAGACTTCATAACAACCTGGCAGAACCTACATGATATAATGCTGAGTGAGTGGAGCAGAACCAGGAGAACATTATACACAACCATAGATATATGGATTCTGTGAGGACTAACCCTGATAGACTTTACTCTTCTCAGCAACACAAGGTGCAAAGACAACTCCAAAGGACTCATGATGGACAGAGCCATCTATATCCAGGGAAAGAACTATGGAGTCTGAATGCAGATTGAGGCACACTTTATGCTTGTATTTTTTTTCCCCTTTTTTTCTCTCTTTTTTTTTTGTTTTTGGGGTTTTTTTTGTTCTGTTTCTTCTTTCTCATGATTCATTCCATTGGTCATAATTCTTCTTTACAACTTGACTAGTGTGTAAATAAGTTCAATGCGAAATTATCCGTAGAAGATATATCTGATGCCATGCCGTCTTTGGGAGGGAGGTGGAGAGGAAGAGAAGAAAATCTGGAACTCAAAATTATGTAGAACCGAGTGTTGTAAACTAAAAATAAAAAAAAAATTTAAAAAAACAACCTTATTTTAATCCAACATATAAATATCATTCACTTAGTTCAAGGGAAAAAGCCAGCACCCTGAACTTCAGAGCAAATACAAACAAATTACAAAGATACATTATAAACAGACCAAATACAATTCATAGTTACTAAGAAGCCATCAACATCTGAGTTCAGGAGTCGGGGAGCTCATAACAACAGCTGGCCCAGAGTTGTGCCACTCCTCCTGTGACTCAGATCCCCAAGCAAATAGCTCTGTTCTCTCTTTTTATACAGTCTTTGGAAGTCATCAAACATCATCTGAGCGACCAGAACTTAGGTACCTACTATTGGCTCTGGTCTTAGCAACTCCCCTTAGGACCCTGAGGACTTCATGCCCACGTAGGCTTAGCACCTAGTAATTAGGGGTTTGGGCCTAGGGCTTTGCACCTAGTAAGGCTCAATTAAAGACAATTAATTTAGCATTCTAAAACAGTAAAAAAGTCCCAACTTAACTGATATTACACCACTCTTGGGGGAAAGTCCTAATAGCTCAGATTCTATCTCCAAGGACCTCCAAGGACTCAATCCATTTCCACACTCCTGACCCCACAATGTAGTTACAGAGGACAAAGCATAGACCAGGTAACTTCCAGAGTTGTAAGATCATAGGATCCAGAGCTGGAAGAGACCTTATTTCCATTCCCTCATTTTACAGATGAAGAAACGGAGGCCCACAATGCAATGATTGGCCCAGGGTCATGATCTGGTATGAGAGGTAGCATGGAGTAACATAGTGAATAGAAGGCTAGACTTGGAATTAGGCAGACTTGAATGCAAAGCCACTTGATGTGTGCTCGCTGTTCAGACCTGAACAAGTAACTACCTGAGACTCGGTTTCCTCATCTGTAAAATGGGGATAATAACACCTGTATCTCAGATGAGATAATATGCGTAAAACACTTTGTAAGTGGCTCCTGACCCCAGAGCCAGTACAAACTTTCCCCTGCACAATTCTGTTCCTTGGATTTGATTGGATGGACTTGAGGGGAACCCTTTTGATTCAGCAAGAAAAAAGGGGGTTGCTTGTTGCGGTTGTTGTTGGAGATGCCAGGCCCAAAAGAACTTTAGAAGAAACCAAATAAAAGAGTCTAGATTTGATGGGAGAAATGATAGGGAGTCACCAGAGTTTACTGAGTAGGGGAATGACATCAGAATTGTGCTGTAGGAAAAACACTTGTGATGGTTTGCATTAATAGAGGGAGTTTTCTCTGCAAAAGTTCCCAACAGCAAAGAAATCACAGGTTTGGACCCCAAAAAAAGTTATTCTCAAGAGCAGAGTGTGTCCTCTACCTTTCCCCCAGTCCACCCCTTCCTCTTTCTATTTCCCTGACCCTCTTCCAAAATTCAAATGAAACAAAGTCTTATTTTGTCCAGACCTAGCTCCGTGTCTCTTGGGTGAGCTCATCCTCCAGTGTCTTGTGAAATATCCCAGCTGGACCAAATCTCCTGGCTTCTCTTAAACCTGGGTGGAGTCTGGGGGAGGAGGAGAGGAGAGGGGCGCGTTTGATTGGCGGTGCTTTCATCTCCCCACCCAGAACTCCAGACCGTTGGACGCTGTGAGCACAGTCTTCCTCCCCAGGCTGGAGGGCAGAAGGGTAATGGGGAGGTGGGTCTGGACATTGGTGTATGTGGATAGATGTGTGTTCTTTGGCTCTTGCCCCCAGGGCTTTCGTGACCTTGATGAAGAAAGTTCAGTTTGGATGCCAGGTGTGGAAGCCTGAGGGCTGGCTGGCTCGGGGCACACTGGGATTGGTGCCCGAATCACTGGACTGTAGAGCCCTGACCTCAATTCTTGCTGGCCCAGACAACTGTTTTGTGTTCTTTGGAAGCAACACACACACACACACACACACACACACACACACACACACATACACACAGCTTAATATTTCACTTGCTCACATTCTCTACAACCAAGGTTCAGATGAATAACCACTTACTGAGTGATTGATTAGACTGAAGACTTCAGCACCCCACTCTCTCCCCTACCCCCATGGAGATGCCCGCATGGGAAACAGTGGAGGAGTTGTTAGTGTCGGACTTGGAACCTGGGTTCCAATTCCACCTCTGACTCTTACTATCTGCACGACCCTGGATAAGTCCTTTTACCTTGTTGAGCCTCAGTTCCCTCAACTGTGAAATGAGGGGGTTGGACAGGACAGCCTCCTACAGTGCCGACCAGCTCTACATTTATGGTCCCCACAGAGACACACAGGACATGATGACACCTCCCCTCCCCCAGGCAGGCCAGACGGCTGAATCCAAGCGTTCCAGTCATCGGTGTCCTTGCTCTAAGAAAGAGCCACACCCCTCACACACTGGAGACTGTGCACCTGGCAGCCCTCCCAGCTACATCCTAAGACTGCCCTCATATACAGTCCCGTCTCTGCCTGGGGAACTCCCATCGCCCTCAGTGCCTGCCCCCGAGACAACTAATAAACACCGTGGACTGCACACTGTGTGAAAACTTTGGGGAGAACTGGACAGGAGGAACATTGATCAAACAAGCAAACTATGGGTAGGCAAGGACCCAGGAGAGAACTGAGGAGCTGGGAGGGACCTAAGAGGTCACCGAGAAAGGAGAGCAGGGCAGTAGGACCCTGAGGACACCTAGACAAAGGCGCTGCTAGAGAGCCGGTGGGATGGAGTCCTCCTTTTCGTTGACTCCTCCTTTAGACCGTGAGCTTTCTGAGGGCAGGGACTGTCTTTTGCTTTTCTTGTATCCTCCGTGCTTAACATGATGTCCGGCACATAGTAGGTGCTTAATAAATGTTTTTTGACCGATAACTATTGAGGAAGACCTGAATTCAAATCCTGCCCCATTCACTTACCAGCAGTATGACCCTGGGCAAATCACTTAACCCTCCTCAGCCTCAGTTTCTTCTTTGCAGAAGAAAAAAACACCTACTCTTTAGCTACATTTTTGTGTGAGAATCCAGTGAGCTAACTTATGTAAATGACTTTCCAAACCTTAAAGCTCTATATAAATATGCACTATAATGGAGCTCAACCCCTCATTCCACAAGGAGTGGAAACTGAGGCACCGGTGTAGTGAAATGAATTGGCCAAAGTCACCCAGGTAACATATCCCAGGTAGAATTTGAACCCAGTCCTCTGACTCTAGATTCAATGTACTCCTTTGATCCACAGTCTCTAGGATCAAAGGGCTAGGGCTGGAAGAAACTTCAAAGGCGATCTTCTCCAGCCCCTTCATTTTATCGGTGAAGAAGGAGAGAGCAAGTACCTTGACCGAGATCTCACCGGGAATAAGCGCCTAGTAGGAATCTGAGTGCAGAGCCTCGAATTCCAAATCTGCTGCCCCACACCGCCTCCTGTTGTAGCCTACATCAGCCCAGGACCCACGGCTACTCAATAGGCAGAAATATTAGAGCTATTTCCCCTGCATCCTCTTCCTCTTCCTCTCCCTTTTCCCTTGTGGGGAGATGGAATGAGGAGGGCGGGAGGGACAGCACTCCGTTCTTTCTTGGCTCCTGTTTCTGTTTTTTTTTTTAAATTAATTTTTATTGATATGGTTTGTTATTTACATTTTATCCATTTACCAACCTCTTTCTCCTCTCCCTTTCCCCTCTCCTCTCTTCTCCCCTCCTCCTCCTTTTCTCCCCTCCCCTCCTCTCTTCTCCCCTTTCCTTTCTTCTCTTCTCTCCCCAAAGCCATCCACCCCTTAGATAAGAGGTTCTTTGGGGCCATTAATTATATATATACATACATATATAAATAATTGTCTTTCAAACTAATTGGCTTCGTTTGTAATGTTATGCGTTTTATTTGACAAGTTTGAAGAGATTGTTGAAGGGTCTACAAAGCTTCCCCAGGCTCTGCCAAAGGGTCCAGGTGAAGCTCCTCCGCCTTAGAACAGATTGGGCTGGTTTCATTTCACCAAGAACCTGAGAGACCCCAGAGAGGGACATTCACTCTCCCAAGGTCACATGGATAATGGGTGCCAGAGCCAAGCCTGGACTCTATCCTTTCTTCTCCACTGGGGAAATTTAGAAGAAAGGGAGAGAGGGCTGGACATGAAGCTACAGGACCTGGATTCCAATCCGGCCTGTCACTGCTGTGTGCCCTGGGGTAAATCACTTCCCCTGTCTGGGCCTCAGTTTCCTCCTCTGTAAAAATGAGGGGATTAGACTAGAGGGCCAATCCCATCCAAGGTAATTCTATCTCCTCTTTGCTCTGGGGCTCCAAACCCGGACCAGGGAACTGCGCCCCGCGCGAAGGTTCTCCGACTGCGCTCTGGCGCCCCCTGCAGGCCGCAAAGAGAACATGCACTGGGCTCCCGGACTGGGCCGCGCATCTGGAAGGGGCTGGAAGCAGCCGCCCGGTGCAGGAGCCAGGATGAGGTCACTGGGGACAAAGGAAATGAGTCACCGCTCCCTGGGAGTCTTCGGGGTGAGGAGGGGGAGCCCGGGCTACAGGAAGGCGAGACAATGGCGGGAAATGAAAAGAACTGGATCTGGCGGGAAGCCGCTCGTTGCTAACACCTCCCTTCTGCAGGAAACAGAGGTCCCTTGGACAGCTCCCAGGGGCCCGAGGCGGCGAGGGGCAGTGCCCTGGGTAGGCAGAGTCAGGACCCAGAGGACCCGGACTTGAAGCCTGGCCGTCCTGCCCCTTAATAATTGTGAGGCTGTGCCTCTTTGAGCCTTGGTTTCCCCATTTGTAAAATGAGGCTGATAGCTAGAGGATGCGTTGGATAAAAGCCGTGTCAGAAGGACCACGGTTCCCGTCCTACCTGAAAATACTGCCAGCTGGGTGACGCTGAACGAGACACTTCTATCAGTCTTAATCTCCCCATCTGTAAAATGGGACTATAGTAATAGCCCCTGTGCAAAGTACTCCACAAACCTTACAGCGTCATATAAAATGTGGCTATTACGACAATAGCTAGCTTGTAATAGGGCTTTAAGGCTCGGTAAGTGCTTTACATACCTTAATTCGTTTAATCTCACAATGGACCAGCACAGCGATCTTCATTACTGAGTAACTGGGCTTTTAGATGGAAATGTGAACTGAACTTTGATAGAGATGAAGACAGAAACCAGGGAAAGCTGGAAAGGATCGTCTAATCCCAAGCCCTCATTCCACAGAGAGGGAAACAGCAAGAGGAACAGCTGAGCCACTCAGCTAGTTAAAACGGAACCTGGTTCCCAGTTCTGTAGCCTTTCCTGGATACAGATCCCCAAATGCCCTCTGCCGGCAGACTGACCCATATGATGTGATCCCAGTACCCCTTTCCGAAAGGTAGCCTCCAGACCCAGACCCTTAATCCTGAGTCCTCCGGCTCCCTAGAGACCCAATGGAAAAGCAACGGCTTTCTAATCATATAAGAAAACCCAAGTTACATTTGCATAGCCCTTAAAACCAGTTTTCAAATCTATTATCTAGTTTAAACCTCACTATAATAATGTGAGATATGGAGGACAAATGTGATGGTCTCCATTTTATAGAGGAGGAAACTAAAGTCCAGAACATTAGAGATGCATGGGACCCCAGGAACTATCAAGTTCTACCCTTTATTTTACAGAAGAAACGTTAGGACCTTAGACATGGAGGCAAGGGTGTGCCGGCTTGAGCTGGAGAGAGTTGATTGTTAAATTTTCAGCATGAACATTTACACCTCAGAAATCGGCAAATGCTGCAAATCGGGGCTTGATTTATTGTTTTGTTGATTGTTTAGACTTAAGAAAACGATGAAGAAAATGTTAATAATGCATATTAAGCTTTAAAATGAGTCCTGTGTATACTTTTTAAGGAGAGCTTGTTGTTAAACATTTATCAGTACACTGTTGCTCAAAAGGGACCTAAAAAAACTTATTGAATCTAATTTTATGGAGGAAGAAACTAAGGCCTGTAGAAATTAGTCAACAAGCATTTATTAAGCACCTAATATGTGTCAGGTCCTCAGGGGAATTCCCTTGTGAATCCATATTGATTTCTAAAGTTCTTCTCCCAACAACCAGGCTTTCCAGCCCAACACAGTTGGTAGTCAGCCTTCTATCCATCCCCTGTGGAATGAGGGGTCAGCCTCCATAACAGTAGTACTTCTATCGTTTTTTGCTTGCAAAAAATTGAAGGGAGTAGGCAAAAATAATTCAAGGACTAACAGCTAAGTGGATCAGTGGATAAAGCCCGGAGGCTGGAGTCAGGAAGACCAGAGTTTAAATCCTACCTCGGAAACATATTAGCTGTGTGACCTTGGGCAAGTCACTTAACTCCTGTCTGCTTCAGTTTCCTTGAGAGGGAGAATGATGTAAGGATCAACTGAGATGATATTTGTAACAATGCCTGGCACTTAATAAAGTTTTGTTCCTATGCCCAAAGGGCTGTAAAACTATGCACACTCTTTTACCCAATAAAAGCAATACTAGGCCTATATCCCAGAGTGATTAAAAAAAAAAGGAAAAGGACATTTATGTACAAAAATATTTAGACCAGCTCTTTTTGTGGTGGCAAAGAATCAGAAATTGAGGTGGTGCCCATCAATTAGGGAATGGCTGAACAAGTTGTGGTATGTTATTGTCATGGAATACTATTGTGCTACAAGAAATGACAAGCAGGCTGATTTCAGAAAAACCTAGAAAGACTCACATGAACTGATGCAAAGTGAAGTGAGCAGAACCAGAAGAACATTGTACACAGTAATAGTAACATCGTAATGATGATCAGCTGTGAAAGACTTAGCTCTTCTCAGCAAACAATGATCCAAGGTAATTCAGAAGGACTCAAGATGAAAAACCCTATCCTCCTCCACAGAAAGAACTGATGGAATCTGGATGCAAATCAAAGCATAATATTTTGACTTTATTTTTCTTGGTTTTTTTTCCCCCTACAACATAACCAATATGGAAATGTTTCGCATAACTGCACATGGTATAACCCATATCGAATTATTTGCCTTCTCAGTGAAGAGGGTGGGGTGGGAGGGAGAGAATTAGAAACTTGAAACTTTAAAAAACAAATGTTAAAAAATGTCTTTTAGGGGCAGCTAGGTGGCGAGGTGAGTAGAACACTGGCCCTGGAGTCAGGAGGACCTGAGTTCAAGTCCAGCCTCAGACGCTTGACACACTTACTAGCTGTGTGACCTCGGGCAAGTCGCTTAACCCTAATTGCCCTGCCTTCCCCCCTCAAAAAAAAAAACAAACAAAAAATAAACGATTTTTACATGTAATTGGAAAAATGTCAGTCAATCAATAAATGAGCAAATCGATCAATCGATCAATGCTTGTTCTCTTTCTTAGCCAATCAGTTGCCAATTCTTGCCAGTTCTGTTGCCAGGCTCTTGCAGGATCACCATCCTGGTCTAGGAACTTCTTTACTCTTGCCTGAGCTATTGTATTAGCTTCCCAACTGGTCTCCTCATCTCCAGTCTCTCCTTTCTCCAATTGACATAGGTGTCAAATCTGACTTTGGGGCTCCCCTGCTCAAGAAATTCAAGAAAACTCTGTTTTGCCATTTTTAAAAGATTTATTTTTTGGAGGCAAACAGGGTCAAGTGACTTGCTCAGGGTCACTCAGCTAGTAGGTGTCTGAAGTGAGATTGGAACTCAGAGCCTCCTGACTCCAGGTCTGGTGTGCTGTATACTACACCACCCACTGCCCCTCTCTTTGTCATCTAAAGTTATTCAGAAACTGGCTTCAGGTTGTCAGACATGCTAACCATTAATTACTCTTCTTCACACATTCAATGTTCCAGTAAAAATGACCTCCTTGCCATTCCCAGTACGTAGCATTTTCCTGCTTCTGTTTCTTTGCACAGGCTGTCTCCCCTGCTTGGAATGCATTTCCTTCTCATTACCAAGTAGAATTCCTAGCTGGCTTCAAGCTTCCCGTTTCAGTTCCTACGTGAAGCCAGTCCTGATCTCCCCAGCTGCTAGTCCTTCCCCCAACCAAGTACTCTGTACTTGTCTGTATTTTTCATTTACTTTTCTAGATTCAGAGGATCACGAATTCAGAGCTGGAAGGAACCTTAGAGGTGGTTTCTCTGGAATTGAAATGTAAACTTCCTGAGGGCAGGGACTGTTATGTTTCTGTCTTTGCATTCTTAGCACCAAGCCCAGTACCTGGAACAACATTAATGTTTAATCAGTGTTTGTTTAAAAAAAAAAACTTAAAAGTAAAGAGTAGGTTGGTGGCACAATGGATAAAGCACCGGGTCTGGAGTCAGGAAGACTCCTTTTCCTGAGTTCAAATCCAGCCTCAGACACTTCCTAGCTGTGTGACCCTGGGCAAGTCACTTAATAACCCTATTTGTGCCTCAGTTTCTTCATCTGTCAGATGAGCCGGAGAAGGATATGGCAAACCGCTCCAGTTTCTTTACCCAAAAAGCACAGTCACAAAGAGTCCGACATGACTGAAATGAATGAACAACATCAAAGGAGAGGCTGGATTTCAGGAACAGAATATGGACGGCAGATGACTTACCAAGTTGAGGGAATAGTTTGTGCTACAATTTGGCTGCTGTATAGATGCATGAAGGAATATTAATACGAGATAAAGCCGACAAGGCAGGTTACACTCAGAGTGGAGAGGGTGAAAATGCCAAGCAAAAGAGTCTGTAGTTGATCTTAGAGGCAATAGGGAGCCAGGGAAGGTTTTTGAGCAGAAGAGTAACATGGTCAGGCCTGTGCCTCAGGGAGATTATTTTGGCAGCTGAGTAAGGGATGGATTAGAGAGGAAAGACAGGATTCAGGGAATTCAATAGGAAGCATTTCTTCTCCCCAACTCCCCCCAAATAGGCTAAAGTAAAGAAGGCGACTGATTGTGTTCTCAACCCACGGCAGGGGGAGAGAAGCTTTGTAACCTGGGAATTAGCGGCTTGGAATTTCAGTGCTGCTCTCCAGCCTGTTGCCCCGTAATCTTGAACAACTCTTGTCATCTGTCTGGGTCCCATTTTCCAGAAAGCATCAGAAAAGAGAAAAATAATTTTCTATTGTTCCCCAAAGAGCAATGAGAAAATGAGATAGTAAGTCACAATTCATTTAACCAGAGATCGCTTATCTGGAGACCCCAGCTAGCTTGCAGACAGGAAAAAAGCGGTGAATTTGGTCAGTGGAACTCCAAACCTCATGAGCTTTGTTCACATGAGACCATTTGAGGCCTTTGGGGCCTATTTGTTCTTATTTTACACATAGTTCTAAAGGGCTTGCTTATACATTTTCTTTTTTTAACCCAACTCAAGCATTTTATTGAATTATATTGATTTTCTTCAATTAACAAAAATTTATTTTCTCTTCCACCTCAATTCTCTCCTTCCCCCATTAAGAAAATAAAACTAAAACCCTCATAACAAATTCCTACTTTGACCATAACCAAAAAAATAGATATCTCATTCTGTGCCCTGAGTACATCCCCTCTTGCTTATATGTTTTCTAGGACTGTAGAAGATGAAAAATGGACAAGGTAGAATTGTGGAAGATGTATTGGAATTGGTCTAGATTCAAGTTCTACCAGGGACACTTACTAGATGTGTAAGATCAGCAAGTCATTTCATCTTTTTCACTCTCAGTTTCCCCAGTTATAAAATGGGATTAATAAAATTGTTCTTTGTGCATCTTGGAGTTGTTGTGAGGAAAGTGTTTTGTAATTGCATGTTGTTCAGTCATTTTCAGTTGTGTCCAACTCTCTGTGACCCCATTTGAGGTTTTCTTGGCAAAGATACTGGAGTGGTTTGCCATTTCCTTCTCCAGCTCATTTGACAGATGAGGAAAGCGAGGCAAACAGGGTTAAGTGACTTGCCCAGGGTCACACAGCTAGAAAGTGTCTGAGGCTGGATTTGAACTCAGGAAGATGAGTCTTTCTGATTCCAGACCTGGCACTCTGGTGCCACCTAGCTGCCTGTTTTGTAACTGTATGCTGTAATAGATGCCAGACACTGTTCTGGCCCTCAGAGAAGCAGGCACAATTTAAGAAAAGGGAGTTATAAGGAACAAGATACTTTAATAAGTGAATGTTCTCTTGGGTGAGACCAACTGTCATCTGCCAATCACCCATGCTGCTCTCTTTGACCTAATCTGTGCTGACTTCCCCCCTAGCTTTCAAACAATGCTTTAACCCTCAAACACTGAGCTTCTGGTAAAACTGCCAGTTCTTTCTGGGTTTGTTATTTATACCAGCCGCCAGCACAAGGAGGCCCCTATCTCTGTACAGCACAATGGCCCGACAGGCACATTGATAGCAACAAGAAAGGACACTTCTCCCTCTATCATAAAAGGAAGAGTTAGAAGAACTACAAAAAGCAGACTTGAGAACCATAAGAGCACGGCAATCTGAGACCATTTAGTACAGGCATGAATAGCTCTACACAACTCAGTGGCCTTTGGGGGCTTGGCTGTATTACAGCCCAGTATTACTCATGAATGTTCATGGTGGCCAGGCATGATGGTCCATACCCTGTCATCCCTGCTACCAAGCAGGCTGAGTGAGGGTGGTGGATCTCTTAAGCTTGGGAATTCTGAACTGTGATGGGCTGAGTCATTCAAACATCCGTACTGTCTGGCATTTATCAACGGCGAGCCCCTGGGAACAGGGCACTATCACGTTCCCTAAGGAGAGCAAACTGGCCCAGATTGGGAGATGGAACAGGTCAAAGTCCCCTTGCAAACCCGTATGAGACCTATACTTTCAATCTGGGAGAGATAAGGAAACTTAGTCCGAAAAAAAAAAAGTTCACCTGGATGACAATGAGCCATTTGGAAGTTAAATTGTGTTCTGTAAGTTCTGTTTCCTATGGAAGCAGCCACAGTACAGGGATAGACAGCTGATGTCAGAACCAATAAGACTTGAGTCCGAGTCCAACTTTTACCCCATTTTGGCTATATGACTTTGAGCAGTCACTCACCTCAGAACTCTAGGCAACCATCTTAAGATCATAAGTCCCTGAAGAAGTACCAATCCATATCGCTACAGGGAGTTTTCTAAGAACTGTCTGCTTGTATGAAATCACAGAATTTGGTATATGGACATGTAACTATATCTATATGTACTTCTATACATCCAAATATATGTATATCAAATGTGCACATAGCTATACACATGTGTGAGTGTAAGAAAGATTTTCATCCAAAATGGTTAAATTTAAAAATGAGCAAGAATTTAAAAAGGAAACTCTATTTTTCTAGAAGAGCTCACTCCCCAAGAGGCCTTGTTACATTGCACTGATGGGCTTTCCAGAAGCCTAGTTCTAAAAATCCGAGGCTCTACTTTAATTTATCACTTTAAGTCGCCATCTTGTGAATGAAAGAGTCCAGGGAGAAAGGCAGGGATCTGGGTCTCATGGGAAAGGGGACTGCCAAGAGAAATATTTTCATAAAGCCCATTTATAGGACATGTTTCCCTGGCATTGGCCTCGCCGATCCATAGGGTTTGCCTTCAATGGTAATCCAACTCTGAAGTAGATTAATATACTTAAATGAGTTGGTCCCCTGCAGTTGGAGAATATTACTTTGGGAAGAGAAGGGTTAACAGCAGGAGGTAGGCAGAGACATGAAACCTGAGAAGCAGCTAGAACAAGGGTCTCAAAACTTTTTATTGCCTACCTCTCATTGGGGAAAAAATGTCTGAGTGTGTAACTCCAGTGGATGTGCGGTTATTTATAAATTATATACATCTACCATTTTGTTACTATATTAACTACATTAGAAAACATTAGCAAAAAGAATGTTAAAACATAAAAGAAAAATTTTTAAAAGATGAAATAAAGATATAACAAACCATATTTCCAGATGTATTTGATTTATTAACAGTAAAAAAAATACATTTTTTACTCTTGTTAAAAATAATATCCATAAAAATATTTTAAATTGAGAGCAATGTGGTTGAATATATTTCATCATTATTTCTAAATTCCTGTGGACAGGACAGATATGTAAACAATGATTGTTGCTTTTTAAGCAACGTAGCTAGCCAAACGAGTGAATGTCCTTTTTTCAATTTTTTTTTAATTGAAAGAGACACAATGAATTGTTAGATCCTATGCGTCGACAAGCACAACAGTTTTTCAGTAGGATTCCTGTTTCTTGAGGTATAGACTGTAACAACAATGCAGCTGCTGTGGAGGTATAAGCCCAATAACACCAGCACACAGGAGGGCTGCTAGCACAGGTTCTTTGATCTGCTTTTCTAAGGATAGCAACTTTAAAGGGGTTACAATCTCACTTCAATTAAACACACATATATCATTCACTTAGTTCAGGGGAAAAAAGTCAGCACCCTGAACTTCGGAAAAAACCGCAAACAGAAATTATAAGCAGAAATTATATAAACAGCAAAATAACACAAATCAGCAGACAGGCTTCTGGCTGTCGTCCAAAGCTATACACACATAGTTACCAGAGAGAGAGAAGCAAGAACATCTGCGATTTCAAAGCTGGGGTGCTCCTTAACAGCTACTCAGAGTCTCCACACAACACTCTTCCAATGAGTAAGCCCCAAATAAAATGCTAACCTCAGAGTGTTTATACAGTTCTTCAGGATCAGAGCACTTCACACCTCTCACTGGGTTCACACCTCTCGTGGGGTTCACACCTCTCAAGGGGTTCACACCTCTCAAGGGGTTAGCACTTCTCATGACCTAACTAGCAAAAAGGTATGGGCCTTCCTACAAACAAAGGCAAGACTCAATCAAAGGCACTTGATTGCCTTGGTGCTGAGAAGCACTACAAAAGAACAAAAAGTCCCACTTTGCTTGCCATTACATAGATACTCCCTATACACAATGTCCTTCAGCTAGAATGAAAGCAGTCTCCCTAATGGGAACAATTGATCTTATGGTAGAACCAAAGGGACATGTTGTCAGAGCTACATAGGGTTCATATGGGTTTTCTTCTTAGATTATTAGATCCTATAGAAATTTTTGATTCCTTTAACTAGCTACTAAACATCATACCTAGTTAAAAGTCAACCAATACAAACTGGAACCTTAGAGGTGAGCCCGTTGCTATATATATATATATATGTGGAACGTGGTTTGATTTGTAAGTGACTAGTGGTCATTCTTGACGTCTTTAGCTAGGTTTTCAGTATGGCACCAGGCTTTGGAGCTCTCAGTGGTTTTTGGACAGTGGGGTTCACTTTGGTGATAAACCCAAGATATCTGTTGAGAAAGAAGCCTAAACTGCCATCTTCCTTCAGCTAGTTCTCACAGCCGTTACTTGAAAATGTAGGAGAAAAAAAAGAAAAAAAATGTAGGAGAGGGAAATATTCATTGCAGTGGACACACACCAGGCTTTCATTGGAAGAATATAGACTCAAAGATATAGCTAGGGTGTGGTTTTTCCCTCGAGTACCAGTGATGGAGTAAGTTGGCACACTTTCTTCCAGGCTCTGTTCCAGAGTTTCCCATTCTTCTGAAGAATTTGCACTGACCTCTTCTCCTGGAGCCTGCCTTCTACCATGAGGGTCCCAACCCTATACCACCTGCCCTGGTTTGACTGCAGTAATTAAATCACCAGGGTCCTATTTTTCTCCTGGGTCCTACCTTCAGCCTTCCTTGAATTCCTCATCCAATTGTGCTCTGTTCTTCCCTCTACTGGGGCAGCTAGGTGTTGCAGTGGATACAGTCAGGAAGACCCGAGTTCAACTGCAGCCCGCTGTGTGACTCTAGGCAAGTCCATCGACCTTGTTTGGCTCAATTTCCTCATCTGTAGAATGAGTTACAGAAGGAAATGGCAAACCCTTCCAATATCGCTGCCAAGGTCACAAAGAATCAGACAGGACCGAAAAACAGTTGCCCCCTACTGCACTGTTTGCCCTTGAATGCTAGTAACAATAATAACAGCTGACATTTATACAGTGCTTACTATGAGCCAAACATGGTGCCAAGTGCTTGACAACAATCTCATTCAATCTTCACAACAACTTGGGAGGTTGGCTGTATTTGATTGGTTGGTCGCTGTCCTTCGTTCTTGAGGAAGACCAAAATGCCATCACCATGTTGGGGTCAAACTTTGTCCAGTAGTCCAAGGACAGTAAATGACCAATCAAAGATTTGAACCCAGGTCTTCTGCCTCCTCATCTAGTACTTTTTCCAGTATAAAAAAACGAGACAGTGACGTTGGCTCCCATGACGCTTGGAGAAGAAGCCATAGAGAGGGAACTGTCTATTGGTTTGAGAAACCAATATGCTTAGGGTCCCCTACCCTAAATAAAGAAATCAATCAATGAATCTCTTAAACAGCCTCACAAATGCTCCCCGGGCTTCTTCTCTCCCCTGCTCTAGTCTGTCCTCAAGGCAGATACCCCAACATCTTCCTAAAGCAAAGAACACTCACGTCTCTTAAGCTCCTTTCTGGGCTAACCTCATCCCTCACCAGCCTCAGGACTCCACCTCCTCACTGGGGCCATGAATTCCAGAGCTCCATTTCAGATGAGAACTCAGCTCAGCTCTCTCACTCCTGCTCAGGCTGGCTCCTGTCAGTGGTCTCTGATTTTACCTATTCCTTTTGTGTTTTATCTTTCCCCCTTTGGACTGTAAGCTCCTTGAAGGCAAGGACTGATTGTCTTTCTTTTTTCATCTTTATGCCCCCAGGGCTCAGCACGGGGTCTTGGCAAATAGCAGTGTTTAATAAATGCTTATTGATCTATCTACTCAAAAAAACTCTACTGTGTCTCTCTTTCGCCTCTAAGGTGAAAAATAAAACTTCTCAGTGTGGTAGTGAGGGTCCCTTACAACTGTTGTCCCTAAAGAGCAGGGTCCCCTCTGACTGCTTTCTTTGTAATCAATATTCATTTCCTCCAAATTGAAATTTACTTGTAGAGGTAAATGTGAGAAGAATGGAGATAGACCTTGGGAGTTTGGTATAGGGGGAAGAATTTGGGATTTCAAATCAGGATGATGGAAGACCTGTCAAATCTAGCCTTTACCACTTACTAGCTGTGTGACCTTGGGTAAGTAACTTTCTCTTAGCTTCCTCATCTGTACGATGATGTTGTTGGATTCAAGGACATTTAACATCCTGTCCAACCTTAAATCTTGGATCCTGGGATCCCAGCTTGCTAGGAGGAGGTCTCCCCATCCTGGGTCTCCATCACTGCTCCTGGCTGAGTGCGGGGGATGCAGGATGGCCACCAGAGGGTGCTCTTGCTTCAGAAGCACTCGACCTCCATCTTTCTGGTCCATGCATTTGAGCATGGCAAGTCCTGCCAAGACAGGAATTCTGCCAGTGTGGGATGGTGCCAAAGCTAGGGAGGAAAGAGGGAGAGAAGCAGCCCACAAAGGCCCCAGTCTTGTCTTTCAGTCAAATGAGTCACAGCAGAGGCAAATGCCAGAAGTCGCTGACATAATGACTATGTCAGCTCAGAAATTGCAAGAGGGCAAAAAGGGCCAAGGGGGCGAGTGAGTGTCAAGAAGCCCAGGACCTCCCCACCAAGGGCCTCCTCAGCCAAGGGAGTGGCCCAGGCCAGAGCTTCCAGCTGCTCTCTGGGTGGCTTTGGAAGCCTAGTTGGGGAACATCTGGATCTCCTTGCCACTTTGGCAGGACCCACAGGAGAAACTGGGTTAAGTGTGTGTCCTAGTTTGCTGGTGAGATTAGAGGCCACTCAGAGAAGAAAGAATAAATCCAAAAACATTAGCCTCCCTGAAAATAGATTTTTCACCCACCAACCCTGGAGTAAAACCTCACCTATTTGGGCACCACTAATTCAGGGTGGGGTGGGGGTAGGGAGCCAACAAGATTAGGTTGGTGGTTTAGATACCTCTAATGTTCATCTTGGCAGCCGCTTCCCATGGGAAACCTTTTCCTAGTCCATCTAGTTGTAATATCACACCCAGAATTATTTTATATTTAGTTTCCGTGTACTTAAGACCATAGGTTTAGAGCTGGAAAAGACTTGGGAGGCCAAGTCCAATCCTCTCACTTTACAGATGGAGAAACTGAGGCCTAAAAAGGTTAAGCAGGTTACACTGCTAGAAAGTATCTGGGGTAGCATTTGAATCTAGGTCTTCATGACTCCAAAAGTCCAAGGCACTGCTCACTGTGCCATGTTGTATCCCTTAGTAGACAGTAAGCTACTTGAAGGCAAAACTGTTCCTTTTTTTGTCTTTGTAGCTCTAGTGTGTACTTCAAACAAAGCAGGCTGTTAATATATAACTGGACCATTGATTTCAAGCCAAAGGGACCATCCAGTCTCACTTCATACATAAAAAAACTGAGTCAGGCTTAGTGAAGTGACTTGCCCAGGGTCACACAACTAATGAATGTCACATTTGAATTCTGGTCTTCCTTATTCCAGACACAGCACTCTGTGTACTATGGCAGCCCCTAGCTACCTAGGGAGGCGGCAGAAGGGAGAGAAGAAAGATTTTTGTCGGCTGAAAAAATTAAGATGTGATTTTTAAAAATAAAAATAAAAAAGGAGGTTGAACTAGACAGGGTGACTGTAAGATCCCTCCAAGCTCTTAGCCTAGGATCCTGTGAATCTACCTCTTCCAACTCTCATGGAGAAAACTATATAAATATGAGTTATTATGGTTCAGAATTTACGATCTCTGGGCTGAGCCAAGTTTTCCTTTTATAGTTCCTTAAAATACCTTTATTGCGGTGCTAATCCCTGGCCAAATTGCACTTTGTCATCAAATCTGGTGTAGTGAACTGAGTGTGAAAGACAGCTCCGAGTCAATGAATACTAGAAACACAATATCAGGGGCAATGTTTAACCTACTTAGAACTGACTTCTTTTAAGCACTTCAGCAGGAACATTTGCATATCAGATGTTAATCACAAGTCACTTTCCTCTCCAGGATCTCAGGTCCCTGATGGAGCTCTAGGCCCCAGCTTTAATTAGCCTCAGCACTCTAAGCAATTAAGCTACATTTCTTTAAAACACACATACACATTCCATAATTCAGACTTTTCACTAATGCACACAGGTCCCTTTATATGCAGGGAGACTTTTTTTTTCTTCCACAGAAAAGCTACCACAGGGACACCTCCCACACCTACTTCCACCCCACCCCTTCCCTCTCAGTAACTTCCAGGTCCAAGTTCTTTAGAAATGACCTCCTTCCACTACCATCCAAGCCTTCCCTGGGTGGGGGAGGAGACAGCTGGAGGCTGTTTGAAAAGATGAGGATGAATACTCCTAAACAGCACAGGCCCCAGCAGGAGAACAGAAAAGGAAGTAGCCAATTAGGCTCAGGAGTTAGGAGCTGGGCTGAATTTGGAGTTCCAGGGGAAGCCAGGGGCAGAACAAAGAGGACCAAACAGAAGTCTTTAGTCAAAGAACAAATTCTGGCGACTTCCTTTGGGACCTGCCTTATTCTCTCCTCCCTTCTCCCTGCTTTTAGACGTTTTATTAATAGGTTTTATTTTTACGTCCCCTTCATTTCTAAATATATTCCTCTTTCTTTTCTCTGCCCACCCCTCCACATAGACTAAACATTCCCCTTGAAATCTTGTTTACACTATTCATTTACTTGAATCTGTCTTTTATACTCAATTTACCACACCAGATTTAGTGACAAAGTACTATTGGGCAAGAAATTAGCATGGTAGTCCCGATGGGTGATAGAATCTGGATCCCTGAGAGAAAAAGACCTTGTCTTTGAAAGCGACCAAGGCCCTGAATTTCCCAAATACTTCAGCAGCCCAGATCACTGGGGTCTCAGCCCACCGAGATCACCTAATTAGCTTACTTGACATTCCTTTCATTGGCCCATCCCAGACTAATTATCCAATTTTTAATCCTATCCAGACCCTTTCACTGTCCTTTTGTATGTAAGCATCAGCTTCACCCCCATTAAATTGCAGATTCCAAAAGACTCACCCCAACTATTGGCCACAATAAACTGCCACTTGACTGGAAGATGGTTTGAGGGGGTGGATTCATTCCAGGCAGATGCTGCCCGCTACCCTGACATT
This sequence comes from Phalanger gymnotis, assembly GCA_028646595.1. NCBI lineage: Eukaryota > Metazoa > Chordata > Mammalia > Diprotodontia > Phalangeridae > Phalanger > Phalanger gymnotis. The sequence continues at coordinate 33,787,222 of CM053627.1, forward strand.
TATGGATTCCTAGTGATCCCAAACCGAGTCAATCCCACATAATGAAATTTTTAAAAAGGAAGGAAAAAAAAGCTTAGGTGATGACATTACAACCTCTTCTAATAGTACTTACTGTATTTGCGGCATTCTATCCTAGGAATTCTTAACTTGGGGTCCTCAAACTTGTTTTTAAAAATATGTTGATAACATGTTGGTATATTTTCAACATACTTGGGTTCCTTTGTAATCCCATGTATTTTAACATTTTTAATATATTCCATTTCCATTGTATTTTATGCATTTAAACTTTAAATATTTTCTATATTTTCAGGGCCTTCCCTCTATAGATTGTCTCCAATTTACCTTGGATTATCTTGTTTCTATACAGTTGTTTTCAAGTTGTCTCCCACTGGACTGTGAGTTCCTTGAAAGCGGGACCTTTTTCTTTTTTTGCGTGTCCATTGCCTAGCACAGCGTCTGGCACACAGTAGGTATGGGCAACTAGGTGGCACAATGGATAGAGTGCCAGGCCTGAAGTCAAGAAGATTCATCTTCCTGAGTTCAAATCCAACTTCAGACACTTAATAGCTTGGGCAAGTTACTTAACCCTTGAGTGGGATAAGTGAAGACCTCTCATGGAATCTGGATCTCAGCCTTTCTGTAAGTTGAGTGGGATGAATGGGGGTGGGGACTTTTCAGTGTGGCTCAGGGCTTCTGATTGTCAGCTAGGCCTAAGTTTAGAGTTACTCCCTGTAGGAATCTGAAACTTAGAGCAGCCTGAACCTCGGCCCAGCATGAGCTGATAAAAATGTCTTTAAGAGCTGGCATTGGCTAAATTGTACCCGGGGTAGTAGATTTCTGCATTTAGATTGTGAGCCTGAATTCTACCAATGAGAGTAAAAGGTCAGTGGTGAGGTGGGGATTATTTGCATTAGGGTATAAAGCTAAGTTCTGCCTGATTGTCTATCTGTTCAGAGACCACGGGGTCAGAATAAAATTCATTTCTACTTTCTACTTGAGAAGCCTCTGAGTTTAATTTTGGGTGAAGTTGCTGTCCCACACACCCTGTTTGCCTCAGTTTCTTCATCTGTCTAATGAGTTGAAAAAGGAAATGGCAAAGCACCACAGTATTTCTGCCAAGAAAACCCCAAGTGGGGTCACAAAGGATTGAAAATGACTGAAAAACAACAGAGATGTTTGTTGATGTATGGGCCATAATTGGTTTCCTTTGAAATTCTATGTATTTTATTTTGTGCATTTAAAAACATCATTCTGACAGGGAATCCCTGCCAAAGAGATCCAGGACACAAAGAAGGTTAAGAGCCCCTGTTCTATTCCCATAGTCCCCCACCTCTACAAAGAATCAGGGAAATGAATTTTCTCAACTCTCCTACAGGGTTAACATTCTTGCCCATGAGGCAGTGAATTCATGTCATGGATGGAATGCTGGGCTCAGTTTGAATCCTGCTTTAGACATTTACTAGCTGTGCCACCCTGGGCAAATCATTGAACTTCTCTGGGCCTTACTTCTCTTAGGATCTCTTTTAAGTGGTATGCGATGGATTTTTTTCTATTTCTACTTCCCTGCCTTGTTCTAATGCTTCAGGGCAATTTTCTTTAATTATTTCTTGTATTATATTGTAGCCTTATGGGGGCTGAGGGAAGGGAAATAAAGAACAAAGTTAAAAAGTTCACAGCAGAGAACAAAAGAAAATACAAGGAAGCAAAGAAAAGATGGACAATTTTCAACACAAAGTGTATTATTTATCATATAGGCTTTCTTGAAATGAAAACTGTTACATATTTTGAATCCTCTCTTATGTTCTGCTATGCACATGACATGCTTTTTTTTCTTTATATTTAAGTTTATGATATGTTTTTGTTTCTTTTCTCTATTTTGTATTTGTGTTCTGGTAAAATAAAATTTTTAAAAATGACAAAAAAAGAAGGTAAAAAAATAATGACACTGACAAGTTAACAATCTGAATTGGCTCCTGACAGCCTTAGGAAGGAAGAAAGACCTGAGTTCGAATCCCACCTCAGACACTTATTAATTGTGATCCTTGACAAGTCATTTAATCTCTACCTGCCTTAGTTTCCCCATAATTCTAAAAATAGAATCTACCCAACAGGACTGTTGTAAGGATCAAATAGAGATACTAATTGTAAAGTGATTTACAAACCTTAAAGGCTCTCTAATGTTATTACTATGAAGACTATGAATTGTATGCATGCGACAAGGTCTGAGTTGGGAGAGCTAGTTCAAATGTGAAAGAATTCACTTACAGCTTCTCTGTAGCCACTGGGAGTTTTACAGACACCACTAGCGGCAGAATAGCTCTGGAAGAAGGACTTAGCAATTTACAGAGGGACAGAGGCTTGCTTTTATAAGGACCAGATAAGGGACACAAAGGGAATTTCTAGGACCTAGGATGGGTGGAGACAAGGAATTCCAGTGGTATTTCAAGATAAGGGAAAGAGATTCTAGGATGCTCTCGGGCTCTGGAGGGGCCCCACAAGGTACTGAAAAAGCAACCCTTAATATTCTTTTTAACCCTTAAGGATCTACATCACATGCACATACTCATACTTTGTGGGGGGCCAGGACACTAGTAGAACTGGGGAGACTTGAGTTCTGCCACCCTATGCTCTCACCCAAGTGGACACTTTTGTCAACAGAGATGCTGTGAGACAGACCTAGGGCAGCTAGAGTTACCCTTGCCCCAAATAGACTGATCTGTGACCTAGCTGTGGGTCCTTTGGGCAAGGCAGATTTTAAACCAAATATAGGACTTTGGCAGGTGAACTTCTAATACACATAAACACACATATACCCCTAACTTTTTGAGTGTTGTTTAGTTTTTTGGGTTTTTTGTTTTGTTTTGTTTTCAGTTTTTGGTGGAGGGCTTTTACTCTCCAGGATTGCTTTTCCTCACCTTCTATATTGTCTTTTACCTGGAGATTGTTGGATGTTTTATTTGCTTATCTGGACTCAGAACCTACAGGTTCCGAATGATCTATTCTACCAGACGTGGAAGCAGAACAGGGACACGTACGTGTACACATATGAAACACAGTATTGATTTGGATACAAACAGTGCCCTTAGGGTTAAGAGTTGCTTTTCCATGGGGGGAGAGAAGAGATGGGGAGAAAATCTGGAACTCAAAATCTTGTGGAGGTGAATGTTGAAAACTAAAAATAAATTAAAAATGAATAAATAAAAGATAAAGAATTGTTTTTCCAGTACTTTGTGAAGCCCCAAATTTATTTTGTAACCTGAAGGCACCCTAAAGTCCTTGTTGAACCTGTACCAAAAGAATTGCTTATCTCTCTTATCCTGTGTTCCCCGGGTCCTTTAATTTTTAATCGGTATCCTCCTGCTCTATCCTTAAACCATATAGAATTCCTATGTCATCCTGTCCTGTCTTTAATCTTTAACCTCCATAAAAACCTCTAAAACTATGTCATCCTTCTGAAACCTCTGTATTAGTATAACTCCCCCAAATATCAGGGTCTCGCTTAGCTTTCTTGCTAAGGAGGCTCTCGATACTTTTTCACCTAAAATAAAAAAACTCCCATTGGCTAAAAGAGGTCTAAGTGAATTCTTTCACGCTTGAACCAGCTCTCCCAACTCTAAACCTCAACAGTACCTGTCTGAGAGGAGTTAAGTTGTAATTTCTGATTACTCGCCCCGTCCCGCCCCCCCCCTGCCAAGTTTGGTACTATAGAAGGATATTCAAGTTCAAGCCCAACCTGGGATACATGAGATGGGATAAGATACAATAAACGTTTTCTACTTTAGTAGGGCACTGCTCTAAGCCACAGGGGATGCAGATAAGAAAGAGAAAGATAGTCCCTGACCTCAAAGGGCTTAATACTTTCAGGATGGGTGACCTTGGGCAAGTCGCTTAATTTTTTGTTGCCCCAGGGATCTCTCTAAAACAGTCAGTGGACCAAAGGAGCAATCTGCAAATCTGCATTGGTAGAGGGAAGTTTCTCTAGGGAAGTTCCACATTCCAAGAAATCACAGGTCTAGGCTCTCTCTCCCTCTCTCCCTCTCTCCATCTCTCCCTCTCTCTCTCTCTCTCTCTTTCTCTCTCTCTCTCTCTCTCTCTCTCTCTCTCTCTCTCTCTCTCTCTCTCTCTCTCTCTTTCTCTCTCTCTCTTTCCCTCCCCTCTCCTCTCAAAACTCAAAACTCTAGACAATATATAGTCAAAAAAAAATCGTTGTTCTTTTTTTATTTTGGAATGCACTTTTTTTGACTGACCCCCAAAAGGCTAAATAGCATGCAGCTGCCTGGATACCTGGTTCCAGATGTCATCCTCCAGTTGTTCCCTCCCCCTCCAAGCAAGAAGCAGCCTCAGGCTTTGTACTCTTTGTACCCCCTCCCCCACCTCCACCCCAGCTCCTCAGGGGGCTTAGGGCTCTGCTTTGTGGCATTAAAAAAAAAAAACCAACCCTCCAATCTCCTCCCCCGAGGACTTAGGGCCCGGGGCTGCCCTCCTTCCTCCCTCCTCCAGACACACCTACCACAAACAGACCACCCACACCCTTCCGATCAGTCTTACATCTGGCTGGAAGCATTTGACCTAAGGCTAACCAGGCTGCCTTCTCAAGCTGCCTTTTTGTGCTATCAATGCTGGCCTGGGGCTTCATCTCTGCTGCAGTTCCATAAACCTTCCTAAACACCTCCAGTGGGGCTCTCAGGCATCCCCTGCCTCCTTTAGGGACCGACCAGGCACATCGAGGAATCAAAGCACCCTTGCTAGTCTAACCTAAAACAAGAAGAAACTTCCTCCAAAATATCCCTGACTGGGGGTTGTCCACCTTGGATCTCTCTAGCTAGGGGGAGCTCACTCCTTGGGCAATTAGGTAGGGGCTGGGCCCTGGAGTCAGGAAGCCTCATCTTGCTGAGCCACTAGGGATTAGCAATCTAATGGATTCAGGAGGGCTCTGCCTCTCAGCCCCTTTCCGCTCTGACCTCCTTCCCTCCAGCTAGATAGTCACCACGTTATCTAAGGAATGAATGACCTTGCCCAGATGGGGAATCAATTCCATTTTGGGGCAGGACTTCAGATGGCAGCAAACAAAACAGGCTATAAGCTGGGAAAAGCAGAAGAAAGGGGAAGGGAGAGGAAGGGTCAGGGATGGGGGTCAGGGCATACAGTATGCATTTATATGGCACCTACTATGTGGTGGGGGCAGTTAGGTGGTGCCATAATGGACTGGATTCATCTTCCTGAGTTCAAATCCAGCCTCAGACACTAGCTGTGTGACCCTGGGCAAGTCACTTCACCCTGTTTGCCTCAGTTTCCTCATCTGTAAAATGAGCTAGAGAAGGAAATGGCAAACCACTCCAGTATCTCTGCCAAGAAAACCCCAAATAGGGCCAAGGAGAGTTGGATATGACTGAACAACACTACATAGGGGGCTGTGTTAAATGTCTTTAAAAATTTTTTTTTAAAAAGATGTTATCTCACATCTTATTCGATGGAGAGGGGAAAAGGGCTGCTTGGTCTCTAGGCCAGGTTTCTCAGGTCCTCTCCCTCCCTTTCCACTCTACCCAAGAATGTCCTACGGAATGCCTCCCTTCCTCCATTGGAGAAGTAGAGGACCCAGGTTTCTAGCCTCGATATAGCCTATAAAATCTGTGGGATCCTGGGCTGGTGACCTCAGTAACCTGGTCTGGAGAATGAAGGGTTGGATTTGGGATTTTCTAAAGAGGTCCTTTCCAGTGGTAGGAGCCCATAGGCAGGAGAGCAGCACGTGCCCAATGGCCACAACAATAGGACTGGAAAAAACAATGACCCCAAAATAACAAAAATCCTGATAGTATGGGTACTTATACCCTCTAAGCTGGGTTCCAAACAATGAAGCTTTTACAGTATTCAAAGCACTGGGGTATAAATAGAAAATGGACTAACCTCCCTTCTTTGCAGAGGTGGGGGCCATGGGTGTAGAGCATTGCATACACTGTCAGACAGATGAGCTGATGTATTGGTTTGTTTTGCTGATCTGCTTTCTCTCTCTCTTTCTCTCTCTCTCTCCCTCTTATTCTTTGTTATAGAGGAAGGCTTTTTGGATAGGGGACAAGGGAGATATATATATATATATATATACATATATATGAAGGTGATACAAAAATAGAAAAGCATTTTTTAAAAAAACCTATCAGCTCATCACTAAATTGTAGCCAGAATCTCCAGAGTTTCTAGTCTTGATCTGGTGAGTAGTTTTCCATCATGTTGGGCACATTGCTACTTCCCCTCTCTAAGGTCTCAACTTCCCCTGATGTAAAATGAGGGAGATGGTCATTTCTCAGGGCCCTTCTAGCTCCAGTTCCATGATCCTTGTGCCTTCTTTGGTGAGAAAGATTCTCATGCAGCCTCTAAGCATTTATCAAGTTTCTACTAAGTTCCAGGCATTATGCTAAGGCAGGAGTGGGAAACCTTCAGGCTAGAGGCCACATGTGGCCCTCTAGGTTGTCAAGTGGGGCCCTTTGACTGAATCCAAACTACAAATCCCAAAAGGATTTTCTCTTCGAAGTTTGGATTCAATGTGTTGATTGGTTTTATGTAATTTTTTATCTTCTTCTTAAAAAAAAAAATTGTTTTCCCTATAGAGTGGCTCTTTTGCAGGGGGTGGGAAGCTTTATTATTGATATTAGTATTTCAATAAAATTGGTTTATTTTTAATGAGAGCAGGAGCTTGGCTCAGTCATTCTTTTCTGATCTCCCCACTTGGCACCGCCTCCTCTCCCTAAATTACCTTTTATCTGCTTTGTACATATTTTAAATTTATTGATATACATATGTGCTGTTTCCTGATAGAATATAAACTCCTGAAGGCAGGAATGGGTTCATTATTGACTTTGTATTCCCAGTGCTTGGCACAATGTCTACCACATAATAGGTGTCTAATAAATTCTTGAGGGTGGATTGATTGCCTATATGACCTCTAAGATCCGTTCTAGCTCTCAATGTATCATCTTTTGAGGTTTTCCCTTCTTGGTTTAGGTGGGGGAGAAAGCATCAGTTCCTCTGAAACTCTCTCCAGCTGTGAAAAGTGTTACTTCCATGGCTTCATTCTGGGGCATTGCTGGTTAAAAGGAGGCTGGATGCCTTTCAGCTTAGTATTTCTGCTGCTAACGAATCCTCCTTGGACATACAGTAGGAAGCAAACAGATTCCTGCCCACTCTCTCTCTCCATGGTGATCCCACATTCCCTAATCATATGACCACTCACACTTGACCTGGAATGGAGAGTTTCTATTTTGAAAATATTCAGTATTTGCTTGTTTGGGGATGGGGTTTGGTGGAAAAAAACCACCATCCGGGGTACCACAGAAAGAGACTTGGTTGTCTTGGTTTTCTTCCTATTTCTCAGTCTTTCCTCTCAACTAAAAAGATGCATCTTGTCCAGGAATCTAATAACCTCAGCATAAGGGATTTGCAATTCTCCTGCCCCTCAGATCAGCTTTCAGATCACCCAGAGAGAATTCCTTGGCAGCAGAAATAGTAAATGCTTGTTAACTGACTGACTGACCTACCTCATGGAGTAATCGTGGGGTTCAAATGAGGCTATGCATGTAAACTGTTTTGTAAACCTTAAAGCCCACAATGCATAAATGCTGAGGAACAGTACCATTATCTCATTCTTCTTCAATGGAACTCAGATAGAAACAGTCCAAGGACAAATTGCTTTTCTGACATTGTTCTTTTATATTTAATGATCTGACGGTTGTCACATAGATGGATGAAATGATGGCTTTTTGTAGTTGAACAAAAGTATCTGCAGGAAAGCACTTGCTTTGTGAGCTCCCAGAAAACATCTTCAGAACCAATCCAGGGGCAGACAGGATAATGGGGATGATGTATGCCCAACTAGATGGATATAGTTGTAGTGTACTATGTTCCTCAGAGCTCTGATTTCTTCAAGTAAATCTCTATATTTTAAAAGTTCTTAATTCCACGTAGCTTGGAGGTTATGAGAATTTATCTGACAACGGCTTTTAAAAATGTTGACTATTTCCAGTTTATCCCGTCTATAGTTTGCTTGTACTTTGTTGTTTGCATGTTGCCTTTCCCACGAGACTCTAAACTTTCAATGAAGATGAACACAGCATCAAGGTGTGACGGTAAATTCTTCGACTTGAAAAGGCTACAAGCCAAGACCAAAGCGGAGGGAGTGTTAGTGCATGATTGTCTGTTTGCAGATGGTTGTGTACCCAATTCAGCCTCTGAAGCTGAGATGCAACAAAGATCAATTCTCTGCTGCTTGTGCTAATTTTGGCCTAACAATTAACACCAAGAAACACAAGTGTTCCATTGGGTACCACCACGCCATCCACATGTGGAACCATTGGTCACAGCAAATGGAGAAGTTCTGAATGCGGTGGATAAGTTTGCTTACCTTGGTAGTGTACTTTCCAGGGATGTAAACACTGATAATGAGGTTGTCGCATGCATTACCAGAGCTAGCTCAGTGTTTGGGAAACTCCAAAGAAAAGTACAGGAGAGAAGAGGTATTAGACTGACTACCAAACTGACGGTCTACAGAGCCGTCGTGCTGACCTCATTGTTGTATGCCTGTGAAACCTGGACAGTCTACCAGTGCTATGCCAGGAAACTGAACTGTTTCCATTTGAATTGTCTTAGGAGGATTCTGAAGATTACCTGGCAGGATAAGATACCAGACACTGAGGTCTTTTCTCAAGCCGGACTGCCAAACATTCAAATTCTTCTTCAGAAAGTGCAACTCCAATGGGCTGGCCATGTTCAAATACAAAACATACACTTGCCAAAAAAACTATTTTATGGAGAACTCACACAGGGCAAGCCTTCACATGGTGATCAGAAGAAGCTATGCAAGGACACTCTCAAGGTCTCTCTTAAGAACTTTGGTATTGATTGTATGACATAAGAGATGATGGCACAGGACCGTTCATCATGGTGTGCCCACATGAGAGAAGGCACTGTGCTCTCTGAGTAAAGCAGAATTGAGACAGCTCAAACGAAATGCAGGATGCGCAAATTTAGAGAATCCAGCCCAAACTATTTTTGCCTGACCTGTGGTAGAGCATTCTGAGCTGGTATTGGTCCGATCAGCCACAGTCGGACACGTTGAAATTTGACTCTAGCATAGTGGCGTCATATTGGTCCTTTCTGAGTACAAAGGACAACCAAGCTTCTTGAAGGCAGGGACTGTCTTTTGCCTCTTTTTGTGTCCCCAGCACTTAGCACAGTGCATGGCACATACTAGGTGCTTAATAAATGTCTATTGACTGACCGATTAAATGTTTATGGATGATCGAGGCTGTTGTTTTTATTCCAATGTACAACCCAGAGATCTCCTCCAAAGCCAGGTCCTCAAAACCAATCACTTCCTCCCTCTGGACACTTGTGGAGCAACTGGCCATGTGACCCGTTAGCCATTTCCTTTGGGAACCCCAAGAAGATCATAGATCTCAGAGGCTATCAAGAACAACCTTCCTCATTTGACAGGGAGGGAAACTGAGGCCTAGAAGGGTGAAGTGACTTCCCCAAAGTCACCAGAGGAGTGGATGATAGAACCAGATTTCAATCCCTGATCTTCTGATTCCAAATTAAATTCAATAAACATTTATTAAGTACCTACAATGTACCAAGCAGGCACCCTGCCAAGTCCTAAGGATACAAAAAGAGGCAAAAGACAGTCCCTGCCCTCAAGGAGCTTACAATTAAATGGAGGAGACAACACGCAAACAATTTTATACAAAGCATTTTATACAAAGTCATATATGGGATAAATAGGAAATAATTAAAAGAGGGAAAGCATTGGAATTAAGAGGTGTCAGGGAAAGCTTCCTGTAGGGGGTGGAGTTTTAGTAGTTTGTTGCTATTTGTCCTTCATTCATGAAGAGGACCAGGACATCAGAAAGATGATGCCATGACATGCGAGTGAATTAGATTTAAGTGAGGCAGGGCTGTGCAAAGCCACCAGCTTCACTTTCTCCTCCGGAACCATCTAGGTCCAGTGGCCAGATATAGATCAGGATGACTGGAGATGAACCTGGATGAGGGGTTTTAGTTATCACCTAAAGGAAGCCAGGGAGACTAGTAGTTGGAATGGAGGAAACAGAGCATTCCAAGGCATTGGGGTAGCCAGCAAAAAGGCCAGGAGCCAAGAGGTGGAGAGTCTTGTTTGTGGAATAGTTAACCGAGTCTTCTTTCCACCACATCCCTAGGAGCGGAACTAGAAAGAGGCAGGCCTTGAGAATAGGGAGAAAGTCTAGGATGGAGATTCCTTCTTATCACCATCAGCAGCTTTAATAAGGCCAGATTCCCTTCTGGGCAGCTCCCTGGGGTTTCTCTGTGTCTCCTTTGAGAAGGACAATTTCTTATTCCTATGTCTTATAGAAGAGGAAAAAAAAACATCTGTTTGCTAACCAAACACCCTCTCCTGGTCCATCCCCCTCATGTCAATGTTTAACGAAGTTTTTAAAGAGTGTGAATTCCTTTTTAGTCTCCTGGTTACTGATCTAGAGATGACCTTCGAGAACTGAAGGGAAAAACACATATACCAATGCTTAATGCAGTAGAGTTGTTTTTGTGTAAGGTGTTTTTTATTCTTCAAGAAAATACCTTATTATTTGTAATTAATAATTACACAACATCTCCCAGGGAGCAAGAGTGCCCCTCCCCCCCATCCTCCACCTCAACTGCTGTTTTCTGTCCCGTGATTCCTCAGGAATGGGAATGGAGCCCTTTCCAGGAAGCCCCACCAAGGACACTGGAATATGACCTTAGATAGACTGGAGACTGGAGACCTAGTCTCATCTTCCCAGCAGATCTGGGTCAAGTCACTGTGTTCTTTAGATTTCAGTTCCTACCTCCCCACCCTACCCCCATATGCACCAAGTTAAATGCTAAAAACCTAAAATCTAATTTCACAGGGGTGGTATTAGGAGAAAGCCCATCAAACCTCTTTGGACAAGCCACCCTAATGATAACAAAAACAACAAACCTTTATAGATTCCTTGATCTCATAAAAATAACCTCTATTTTTATAGTGTTTATGGTTAACAATAGCTAATACTAAAGGGCTGACAAATAACTAGTTTAGGAGCCAGCCAGGCCTGGATTCTGCTCCTGGGTCTGCCATTAAGTGACCTTGAACAAGTCACAGGATTGCAGAATTTCCAGGTCATTTAGTGAAGGGATTCCTAACTGGGGTCTGGGAGATTTGAGGTAAAAAACCATTAAGGCATAGCCAGACCGAAGAAGCTCCAACCATGTTCACAACCCTGACATGCTGACAATCATTTAGGCCAAGGGAGAACCTGCCAGCCCCAGCCTTTGCACACTTGGCCTGGGACTATCTAGGACTCTTCCTTGTAGAATGTAAAATGAAATTGGACATGATGGTCTTTAAGGTCCTTTCCAGCTCTGAAGTTCTAAGACTTTCAGCTCTGACATTCTGTCCTCTAAGTTCCATTCCATCTCTGGCAGTCTGTGTTCTAGGTTCCATGCCATCATTCTGTGTTCTAGATTCCACCCCATCTCTGGGTATTTTGTGTTCTAGGTTCTACCCCATCTCTGGCATTCTGTGTTCTAAGATTTTTCTCAGCTATAATATTCTACATTTTGCCATTCTATGTCTCATGGTTCCTCCCAGCTCTCTCTGATATTCTATGTTTTGGCAGTCTGTATTCTAAGCTCCTTTCTGTCTTTTACATTCTACGCTATAAGTTTTTGTTGTTAAGTCATTTCAGTTGTCTCTGACTCGTTGTGACCCCATTTGGGGTTTTCTTAGCAGAGATACTGGAGTGGTTTGCCATTTCCTTCTCCAGCTCATTTGACAGATGAGGAAAGCGAGGCAAACAGGGTTAAGTGACTTGCCCAGAGTCACATAGCTAGTAAGTGTCTAAGGTTGAATTTGAACTCAGGTCCTCCTGATTCCAGCATTCCATCTACTGTGCCATCTACCTGCCCTCTGTTGCTGTAAGCTGGCTTCCATTTCTACTATTCTATGGTCTAAGCTCCCTTCCATTTCTGACATTCTGTAACCATCCTATGTTCCCAGCTGCCTTCTGTCTCTAACAGTCTATGGCATGTAATGTCATGCCTGATGTCATGTCTATGACCCTGATGTCATGGTCCTCTTTGAGAACAAAGGTCAAACAGCAACATCTTACCAAGGCATGTTTTAAGATCTCCAGCTCTGATATTCTATACTTTAACAATCCATTTTTTCAGATCCCTCCCAGCTCTGACATTCCTTGAGCCAACAATGCTTTCTACAGCACTTGGAGCCTGCACTCTACTCCTCTCATGCTCCGTTAGTACCACAGGGACCCTGAAAACACTGGAGAGGAGGGGGCTTTTCTTGGATCCCGCCCCAAGGCTTTTGGTTGAAATGATTTCCTTACTTCATGGCATATTCGAATGCTAAGTCAGACTCCCTCAGATCCCATGGTACAGGACCCCAGCCAGAGGATAGGGTGTACTCAGTAGCATCATCAGAGAGGAATTCACCCTGTAGGAAATGTCAGGAGCATGAAATCTGCTTGGAAAAGTATTTAAATTCATGCAAGAGCCTTCCTTCTCTCTGGAAGCATGTGATTTGTTATCATTTCTCATCAATTAAAGATTTCACATCAGCTCTGTTTATTTAATTCCTACCATCATCATTGTCCTCCCTTCCCCTTCCTCAAATTGGCTCTTTCACCTGACATGAACAAAAAGCACATGCAAAGTTTTGCTGGTAAGTGTTTAACAACCAGCTCTCCACAGACTGTGTTTTAAAGTTGAATCTTCCTTATTATCATTTTCTTAAGTTAAGACAATCAAAAAAATAACTCGACGAAACAAGCCTGGCTTGTAGCACTGGCTGATTTCTGAGGTGCAGATGCTCACTCTAAAAATTTAACAATCAGCTCTCCTGAGCCTGGCAGAACTGACTCAGCACACCCTTGGAGTCATATGTCCAGGATGGGACAGAAAAATGACAAGGACTTGTGTAACAACAATATGGCTAGCAGCAGCTGTGGCTGTGTAAAACCAACAACCAGCACACACAAGGGCTGCTAACACAGGTTCTTTGATCTGCTTTACTAAGGAAAGTAACTTAAAGGGGTTAACAATCTCACTTTAATCCCACATATCTATCTCTATCTCTATCTCTATCTCTATCTCTATCTCTATCTCTATCTCTATCTCTATCTCTATATCCTCACTTAGTACAGGAGGAAAAGCCAGCAACCTGAACTTCAGAGCAAATACAAACAAATGACAAACATACATTATAAACAGACCAAACATAAACCAATATCTGGGTTAGCAAAGCCGGGGTGGAGAGTGGGTAGGGGTTACAATGGCTTGCCCAGAGTCACACGTCAGGCTTCCAGTGATCAAGAGCCCCCCAAAGGAAAAATGCCAACCTCTGAGTTTATATACCCTGTTCAAGGTCAAAGGGTATCACAACATGCAACTCAAACCCACATGACCTAAAAGTGTCACAAACATGTGACTCAAACCCATATAAACTAGGCTTTGCCTTGAGGCAAGCAAGTCATCAAAGACTCCTGATTTAATCAAAGAAACAAAGGCCAGACTCATCAAGGGCACTTGATTAAATAAGTGCTCCAAAAGAGAAAATGGTCCCACTTTAATTACTGGTACAAATTGTCATACTGATAACTACCACCCAGTTCTGGGGATTCATGTAGGGATGAATCATGTCGCCAGAAGGAATCTTGAAAATGTTGGATTGGGTAGACTTGAGTAAGGAAGTGAAGACCTTGGGGACATAGGTGGTCATTTCATCACTGCTGCTAGTAGATGGTTCAAGAGAGAGAGACAGAGAGACAGAGAGAGAGAGAAAGAGAGAGAGACAGAAAGAAAGATAGAAAGACAGAGAGAAAGAGAGAGACAGAGACAGAGAGAAAGATAAGAGAGAGACAGACAGAGAGACAGACAAATACAGAGAGAGAAACAGAAAGATAGAGACAGATACAGAGAGAGAAACAGAAAGATGGAGAGAGACAGAGACAGAGACAGAGAGAAAGATAGAGACAGAGATAGAGATAAACAGAGACAGAGGCAGAGACACAGAAAAACAGACAGAGAGAGGGGAGAGAGAAGATTTAGGAAGCAAACATCTGTTTTAAAAGAATATGATTAATATGGTTAGACCACAGTTTAAAATATAGTCATGAAATGTCTAGGGTCTTTCTTGTCCAGGATTGAAGTATACCAAACAAAGCCCTGTTAAAAAAAAAAAGTCTGCTTGGAGTTTCGCAAATCTAAGCAAAAGGGTTTTGAACAGAAAAGAAAGGGAGGAGGAAGAAAATGACTGTGTGTCCACCAATAAAAACAACAATAGCTGATATTTACATAGAGCTTGAAAGTTTGCAAAACATTTTTCATGCATTATGTATCTGATTTCCCAAATGTGACATCATAGAGAGTAGTTCCAATATACTCAGTCAGTTAGCAAGCAATTATTAACCTTTTATTTTGTGCCAGGCACTACAGTAAATATGAGGGACACAAAGATAGGCAAAACATGGTTCCTGCCCTCAAGGAGCTTACATTCCAAAGAGGGAGACAACATGCAAGCAACTGTACAAACAAGACACCTACAGAAAAGTTTGGAAGTCATCTCAGAGGGAAGGCACAAACAGGGAGGACAACCAAGCTCTGGAGGGTGGAGCTTGGGGTTAGTGGGCTATGAGCTTGATATGACCCAACAATATGGCGGCCAAAGCAGCTCTTGCAAATCTATGGGTCTAGAAAGAGCATGGTAGAAAAGAAAGTGAAGGAAATCATCCTTGTTCAGACAATATAGAAGGTATTTTGTTCAGTTCTAGGAGCCACATTTTAGGAAGGACATAGATAAGTTAGAATGTGTTTGGAGGAGAGCAATCAGCATGGTGAAGGAGCTCAAGATTGTGCTGAAGGAAGAGAAGAGAGACAGGAAGAACTGGAGCTGACTAAACTGGGGAAGAAAAGATGTGGCGCTTGGGACATGGTAATAATCTTTAGGTATTTGAACATTCAAAACTTGCTCTGCCTGGCCCCAGGGGCAGAAGCAGGAACAGTGGGTGAAGCTGCAGTTATATCCAATCTCAGATGCTTATTCCCTGTGTGACCTTGGGCAAGTCAATTCACTTTTCCAGCCTTAGTTTCCTCACTTGTAAAATGAGGGTACTGGGCTCAGCGGACTCCGAGGTCTCTTCCCAATCCAGACCTATGACACTATAAATCACCTAACCTCCATATGCCTCAGTTTCCTCATCTATAAAAATGAGGGGGTGGACATAGGTGGCCTGGAAGGTCCTTCTTGGTCAAGAGCTTTGTTACTACGAGCTCCTAAATTGGAAAAAGGCAGATTTAGGCTCCGTGTCAGGAAAAATTCCCCTAACAGATGGAGGTATCCCGGGTCAGACAGCCTGCTTCTGAAGGTGGTGGGGTTCCCCTTCTCTAGATATCTTTGAGCAAAGGCTGATGTCCACTCACCGGATGTGTAGTAGAGGATAATCTTGGTCAGGGATGGACTGGGAGAGGTAGGCTCTGATGTCCTCTTCCAGTGATTCTAGGATCCAGCCGTTCTGTTTCTATTCTTCTCCCTCCTCCTGTTCCTCTTCTTTGTCTACCTTTTCTTTTTCGTCCTCATTATCCCCTTCCTCCTCTTTGCCATTCCAATAAAAGGAATTTTCCCCAGTGAATCATTTCCTATACTGAGGGCTAATAGCCATCTCTACTGCAGCTACAGTTGGAATGGAAGCTCAGGTTTCCACTCGATTGGCAGCTCAGAAACTCTGCTGTTGGTTGGTGCTGGTCTTTCGAGCCAAGGTCAGTGAGGTCAGATAAACATCTAACCTCCGAGATGTGCTAGAAAAGGCTGCTTTACAGCTGCATCTGACCACTGACCATCTGACCAATCCGAGTTGGTTATTCATATGAGTAATAAAGATGGGAAGTCTGAGATAAGGGTCCTGAGGACAGAGCCCAGATTTTTATCTTGGAGGAGAGGAGAATGAAGCAGTTGTAGCAGCAAGATGCCAATTTCGTGCCCAGACAAGACTGAATTATCCTGATCCTTCCCATATGTGAAGGGTACATCTGTATCTTGTGTGAATTAGCAACACTATTTCTGGATTAGAAATTATTACAATTAGCAACATTATTTCTAGATCTGTTTCTTTTTTGTGAGTTTCTTTGTTGAGTGAGTGAATGACAGCAACAGTGGTTGACAGGGAAATGTTTGCTGATCTCCAAGGGGGCACTACGAGCATCCGACCTTCTTCGTGTGACCTTGGGCAAGTCATTTTATCAGGGAGCCTCAGAATTTCCTCATCTGTAAGACAATGGGGTTGGACTAAGCTGGCCTCTGAGGTCTTCTCCAGTTCCAGATGTGTGACTGTGATTGAGTGCCCTCAAGGTGTTGGACACAATATAATACGTGGCCACACTTGCACACACAAAATACGTTCTCTGCTGGTGTGAGTGTCACAGATGATTAAATCCATGACTTTGGAAAGAGTAACTCGTGTGGGCTAATTTCCCTCTTGTGGGATCAACACAGAATTTCCCACTGCAGGGGAAGTTAGAAGTCATCTGGTCCAGGCAGCTGTTAGAATGTAAAGTCCTTCCAAGCATGAATTGTTTTATTTATTATATTTCTATCCCTTGTGCCTAGCACAGTGTCTTACACATAGTAGATGCTTAATAAAGGCTTGCAGATGAATTGATTAATCTGGCTCAACCTAGAGGCAGCGTATCTCCCACCTGAGAGGAAGGCATGTGTTCTCAGTCTAGCCTCTGACATCTATGGGCTGTGTGACCCTGGACACATATCATCTCTAACACTTTCATTTGTACATATGAATTAATGGGGAAGAGTTCCTCCCTACACCAATGAAATCAAAGGCTTAGACTCTTCTCCCCGCTTCCCCTACATAGGAGCATTTTAGAGCTAGGGATAGGACCTGTGATTTCACTGATGTAGTGAAATCCTCCTGCTAACTTAGGTCATGGCCGTGTCTACCATTTGGAGATTTAGAGGGTTAGTTGCCAAGAAAAGAAGCGTCAAAGGCTTGGCAGGGACCACATTTGGCTGCCAACACTCCGAAAGGCAGATTAAAATGTAATCTAGAAATATTTAACAAAATAAAAAAAAATGTAACAAGACATAGATAATGTTAATATTTGGTCTTCTAAGTCAATTTGTGGCCCAGGAATTCTTAAGCACAATTTAGTGGTTCCCATTTTTATTTATTATAGTTTATTCCCATTATATTTATTCCCAATGTGTGTGCCAGATGGAAGACTGAACCCAGAATTTCTTGACTTCAAGGCCTATATCCGTTAAGTTCTTATTGTTCAGTCGATTTCAGTCATATCCAACTCTCTGTGACCCCATTTGGGGTTTTCTTGGCAAAGATACTGAAGTGATTTGCTGTTTCCTTCTTCAGCTCATTTTACAGATGAGGAAACTGAGGGAAACAGAGTTAAGTGACTTGCCCAGGGTCACACGGCTAGTAAGTATCTGAGGCAGGATTTGAACTAAGGAAGATGCTTCTTCCTGACTCCCGGCCCAATGCTCTGTCTACTTCAGTGCCACGTAGCTGCCCCCTTTGGAATCTCTAGCCTTCTTCAAAGCTCAATTCAAGGGCTCTCTCTTCCTGAAACCTTTCCTGGGATCCCCCAGGCCATGGTGCCTATGCTCTGTCCCCAGATCACCTGGCATTTGTTTTGAGTTTATTCTCTGTGCACACGTGTGTGTACATCTCGTCCCCGCTGATAGATTGCAAGGTCCTTGAAGGCAGAGATGGTTTGATTTTTTGCTTCAAATCTTCATTATCCAGCCATAGACGTTGTCAGCCCTCAATGGATATTTGTTGATTGATTGCTAGGTGACCAGGAACATGTCATTTACTTCTCAGCCGTTGATTTTCCTCACCTGTAAAATGGGCCTGTACAGTCACAGATTTAGAGGTGGAAGGGGCCATCCGATTAAACCCCTTCATTTTTCAGCTGAAGGAACCGAGGCCCAAGTGGGCTACATCTTTCCTAATGTCATTCAGGTAGTAAGTAGCAGCTGGGACTTGAATCCAGGTCCTTTGAATCCAAATCCAGACCTCTTTGCACTGCACCAGGCTAACACCATTGCCACTACTTACCCTGAAGGGTTGTAGGGAAAGGGAACAAGCAATTATTAAACACCGAATGTGTGCCAGATGCCATGCTAAGCGCTTTACAAATGTTATTTCATTTGATAGGGATTCCTAACGAGGAAAGCATCTTGAGAAACTTTAAAGACTGCTTCCATGTGATCTATTTTTAGGAGGCCATGGAGAGTGCCTTGAGGGGGCTTCTTCTTGACTCAGCATCCTTGGAAATGCCCCGGCCACACGTATGCCAACCTATTGGATCTGAGGTGAGCCCGTGCCAAACCTCAGATCCTGGGCCTCTGCCAAAAGGGTTTAGAAGCATAGCTCCTGTTATATCTGAGGTTCTAGACACCTTCCTGAGCCCCAGTATGGGTCCTGGTTTAGGATGTTAGCATTAAAGGATCATGGGATTGAGAAATAGAAGTAACCTAGAGGTTCTTAACTTTTTTTTGTGTCATAGACCCTTCTGGAAATCTGATAAAGCCTATGGGCTCCTCTTCAGAATAAGTTTTGGTTTTTTTGAGGAGGAAATGCGGGGCAATTGGGGTTAAGTGACTTGCCCAAGGTCACACAGCTAGTAAGTATGTCAAGTGTCTGAGGCCAAGTTTGAACTCAGGTCCTCCTGATTCCAGGGCCGGTGTTCTACTCACTTTGCCACCTAGCTGCCCCCCAGAATAAGATTTTAAATGCCTAACATGAACTATGTAGGATTACAAAGGAAAATAATTATATTGAAATATTATCATTATTATTTTTTAAAATGAGTTCATGGATAAAAGTTCAGAACCCCCAACTGGGCCATTTTGTGCGTGCGTGTGTGTGTGTGTGTGTAAGGCAATCAGGGTTAAATGACTTGCCCAGGGTCATGCAGCTAGTAGATGTCATGTCTGAGGCTGGATTTGAACTCAGGTCCTGCTGACTCAGGCCCTGGTGCTCTATCTCCTTTGCCACCTAGCTGTCCCTTGGGCCATTTTAAACAGCAAGAAATTGAGGGCTGGAGAAGGAGAAAGTACTCAAATATGATGCTTGCTGTACTTAGAGTCAGGAAGACCTGTGTTCAAATGTCACCTCAAACACTGACTTCCTCTGTGATGACCCAAGCAATTCCCCAGTTGACTGACGAGAAGTATGCAGACTGAGGAGTCTCAAAAGATAATAATAACAAGCATCTCAGGTTTGCAAATGTTTTACACACGTTATTTATTTTGACCCTGACAACAGCAGAGGTAAATACTATAATTATTCCCATTTGACAGATGAGAAAGCTGAGATTTAGAAAAGTTACCTGACTTGCCCAAAGGTCCAACAGCAAGTAGGTGTCTGAATAGACTTAATGTCTGGTTTTCCTGAGCGCAACTTGGTCACCTGGCTTTTCAAGTGCATCTTTCTTAGTCACCAGGAGAGTAGATTTCAAAATGTCAACCAAAAGGTGCAATGGAAGATTGGCCAATGAGGAATCCAGTCCTGGAAGCGCAGTATTTGGTGAGTCTGCTTTTTGGGAAGTGTCTGATGACATAAAAAACAAAAAACAAAACTGAGTCCTTTAACTCAGAGCATACCCAAGATTTCTTTGACCATTTCCTGACTATTTACTGTGAGGCAAAAAGAGCCTCTGATTGGCCACCGAGCCAGGAATGAAGGAATGTACAAAGGGCCCTAAGGACTGGACTTCTTGCTCTTTCTCTATGATAAACTGCCAGGCTCTGGGTGGAAACAGTCATACCTGCGTGTGCTCAGAAGCAGAGATCGGGGTCCCTCATCATCAGTCACTTCCAGAAACACTGGCTCCCAGGACTGAGCCCTCACTGGCCACAGAGAAACACAATCTTGAAAAAAATCTTTACAAAAATAAACCTGATCCTGTAGCTAGAGATTCTGAAAGGGAATAGGGCAGTTCATTAGACACAGGAAGAGTTTAAAGTGTGGAAATCATAGAATCACAGAGCTATAAAAATGGCGAATTTGGATGGGACCTTGGTTGTCTATCTTGACCATCTGGACAAAGGAATCAAAAACAGCTGTTGAAAGAAAAGGCCTAAGCACAGAAGGAAAAAAGTGAGCCATTCTAGCTCAGGTTTTAAAAGGACATTACACAAATCTCATAAGGAGGGCCACATAATAAGGGCTAGAATGACCTGATGTTTGAGGGGGGGAAAAACTATAACCAGTAAAAGGAGCTTTTGAAAGCTGTATTTGGAATGAAAGTGAATGGGGAAGCCGCTGGACCATAGCCTAAAGAAAAAAAGGCTTAATACGAACAGACAAAAGAAGTCAGCAGAATGATTCAGCTTGATATTTGCTTCCGAATTCTTCAGCAAGGGAAGTGGTCTTCTGGCTGGGAAGAGTGGAACAAACCATAGGAAGAAGGGATGGCAGCCTAAGATGGGTAAAATGTTATGGGAAGAGAGCAGCTGGCTGTTTTCAGTGAGTTCAAGCCTCCAGGGCCAGCTTCCCAGGGTGCTGCAGATGTTTGAGGAGAGAATTCCAACATTATTTCTAGTGATCACAAGTCTTAGGGCTGGAAGGGGCCTTACCATTTCAGAGTCATCTCCACTCATCCTGAACTATATCTGGCCACTGGACCCAGAAGGCTCTGGAGGAGAAAGTGATGCTGGTGACTGCACAGCCCTCCCTCACTTACATCCAATTCACTTGCATGTCATAGCATCACCTCCCTGATGTCATGGTCCTTTTCGAGAATGAAGGACAGACAACAATCTTTGTGAGTAGAAAAGGAGCTACCCACTGGGGACTGGAAATAGACAGCTGAGCAACACAGATTTCTTTTCTTTTTTCCTTCTTTCCTTCCTTCCTTCCTTCCTTCCTTCCTTCCTTCCTTCCTTCCTTCCTTCCTTCCTTCCTTCCTTCCTTCCTTCCTTCCTTCCTTCCTTCCTTCCTTCTCACTGCACCACCTAGCTGCCCCAAACTCAGGTCTTCTTAACTCCAGGCCCAGTGCTCTCTCCACCGTGCCACCTAACTACCCCTGAAGCACAAATAGGTGCTTAATAAATGCTTGTTGACTGACTAGCAAAGAACTGGAAACAAAGTAAATACCAGTCAATCTGAAGAATGGTTAAACAAGTTGTGATATTTGGAATAGAATATTACTGTAGGAATGATGATTCTGAAGAGAGACCACGTGTGATACAAAGTGATTAAAAAGGAAATAAACAACCAGAAAAACCATTGGTTTTCTTCTTTAATGTTATTTTTTTTTGGTTGAACAAACACCAAATAAACTGGGTATTTCTACTTGAATGGAAGAACACCCAGAGAGGGTAACATTATCCACAGCTTGGGTCTCTTTTTAAATGCTTAATAAATGCAACGTGTAACTCAAAACTGTCCCATTTAACAATGATGTTTTTCTGATCTTTCAATTCTTTTCTGTGCAATTTAAAAAACTGTTCCAAATAACCCCTTTTTTCTTTATTTTCTTTTGCTTTTCTTTATTTGCTTTTCTGAACATAATGACTACAAGAGTGGCAATAGGAAGAACAAAAAAGAACCAACAAAAAGGATGGAGCACTGTGTAATTAGAATGACTGAGCTTGACCCAGCAGAAGAGAACGTACCTCCCTCCCTTTTCTGCGGAGGTGAGGGATGGTTGCACATGCTGTCAGATGGGTGGATACGGGCTGTAGTTCTGCTGACAGCTTCCCTCTCCCCTTTTAAACATTTTTGTTTTAAGGGGTGATTTACTAGGTAGGGCAGGGGGGAGGAATAGATTTGGAAGTGAAGGTTATTTAAACAAAAGATTTTTTAAAAAGTAATTTAAAAGAAATGTGAGCTGGATCACAGCCTCATCAATTAAATGTCCATCTAGTTGAACAAACTGTAGCCCCAAAACATTGATTAACTCGTGGGCCAGATGTGGACAGAAGGCTTTTATGGCATGCTGCAGGTCCTATTGAATTTTTCTATCAGTGATGATCTAGGAGGCATGTTTATTTAATCTGTTGGGGAAAAAGTTTGGAATTAGGGTTAGTTAATACAATGTCCCATCTGAATTAGAGAATCGCAATCAGATGAATGAAGCCAAGACAAAATTTAAGAGGAGTCAAAATCTTGAATTTAAGAGTACAGAAAATCAGTTACACAAGCCTAGACTAAGGAAGATACTAGGCTAGGCAGGAGTTCATGTGAAAAAAGATCCAGGAGCCCAAGATGTGACTTTTTTTTTTTAATTTTAGGCCATATTGATAGAAGTAGAGTATCCGGTTGGAAGAAAGCAGTAGTATCCCTATTCTTTGTGCTGGCCAGAACACATTTGGAGTATTATGTTCCAATCTCTGCCATAAACTATATAAGAGGGACATCCAAAGGAAGATGACCAATCAAGCAAAAAGCATTTATTAAGCACCTACTATGTGCCAGCAATATGTTAGATGCTGGAAATACAGACAAAAATGAGAGTCCTTGGCCTCAAGAAGTTGTAATCTACTGGCAGAAACAACATATGTACGTATAAAGATGTAGACAATACAGATAAAGTAAATTACAAGGTTGGTTAGCTGCTGTCCTTCGTGCTTGAAGAGGCCCAAAATGCCATCACTATGCTGGGATCAAGGCACAGTGTGCCCAACTGTGGCTGATCAGACCAATTCGAGCTTAAAAGGCTCTAGCACAGGTTGGGTACAAATAGTTCACATGAATCCTTGCGATGGAGATGTCTCTAAGTTTGTGAATCTCATGTTTCTTTTAAGCTACTGCAATTCTACTTCGCTCATAGAGCACAGTGCCTTCTTTGATGATGGGCAGTCCTGTGCCAGCGTCTCCCATGTCACACAACTGATTCCAGAGTTCTTTAGAGAGACCTTGAGAGTATCCTTGTATCACTTCTTCTGACCTCCATGTGAATGCTTGTGAGTTCTCTGCAAAATAGCTTTTTAGGCAAATGTATATTTGGTATTTGAACAATGTGGCCAGCCCATCAGAGTTGCCCTCTCTGCAGTACAATTTGAATGCTCGGGCAGTTCAGCTTGAGAAAGGACCTCAGCCTCCAGTACCTTATCTTACCGGGTGCTCTTCAGAATCTTCCTAAGACAATTCAAATGGAAGAGATTCAGTTTCCTGGCATGGCTCTGGTAGACTGTCCAGGTTTCACAGGCATACAACGAGGTCAGCACCACAGCTCTATAGATCTTCAGTTTGGTAGGCCGCCTAATACCTCTTCTCTCCCATGCTTTCATCTGGAACCTCCCAAACACTGAGCTAGCTCTAACGATGTGAGCACCACCCTCATCATCTACATGTACATCCCTAGAAAGTACATTGTCAACTAGGGGTTGGAATAGATCACAACTAAAGGAGTCATAGGAAAGCACTGGAAGAAACCTCAGAAATTTAGTCCATACCTTTATTCTTCCTTCAGATGAGTAAACTGCATTGCAGAAGTGTGAAATACACAGAACCAAGATTAACATGCAGATCCTCTGACACACTTACTTAGCTGCTTCTACACCCTGACCTGCCACCGAGATAGACTGAACCACAAACAAATTTGAGATAGAAGGATAAAAAATTCAGAACTGGAAGGACTTTCGGAGGTTATTTAGTCCAACTCCTTCGTATTACAGATGAGGAAACTGAAATGACGCCATTTGCCCAAGGTCATAAAAGTAGAATAGAATCCCGATTCCAAATCCTGTGCTCTATCCATTAGACTACGATTTAGTGATATGTAGGGGTGGGCCTGAAACCATTGTATTGCTGAGAAGAGTTAAGTCTACCAAAGTTGGTCATAGAACAATGCTGCTGTTACTGTATACAATGTTCTCCTGGTTCCGCTCACTTCACACAGCATCAGTTCACAATAAATCTTCCAAAGTTTTTCTGAAATCTGCCTGCTCATCTTTTCTTACAGAACAATAATATTCTATTACATTACATACACAACTTGTTCAGCCATTCCCTAATTGATGGACATCCCCTCAATTTCCAATTCTTTGCCACCACAAAAAGATCTGCTATATTTTTTTTTTACATAAAGGTCCTTTTCCCTTTTTTAAGATCTCTCTGGGATAGAGACCTAGTAGTGATATTGCTGAATCAAATGGTATGCACAGTTTGATTGCATAGTTCCAAATTGCTCTCAAATGGTTGGATCAATTCACAACTCCTCCAGCAATGCATTAGTATCCCAATTTTCCCACATCTTCTCCAACATTTATCATTTTCCTTTTCTATTATATTAGTCAATCTGATAGGTATGAGATGGTACCTCAGTGTTGTTTTAACTTGCATTTCTCTAGTCCATAATGATTTAGAGCATTTTTTCATGTGGCTACAGATAGCTTTGATTTCTTCATCTGAAAATTGCCTGTTCATATCCTTTGGCCATTTATCGATTGGGGAATGACTCATATTCTTACAAATTTGATTCAGCTCTATATGTTTGAGAAATGAGGCCTTTGGCAGAGACACTTGCTGTAAAAATTATTTCCCAGCTTTCTGCTTTCCTTCTAATCTTGGTTTTGTTTGTGCAAAAATTTTTTAGTTTGATATAATCAAAATTATCCATTATGCATTTCATAATGCTCTCTATCTCTTGTTTGGTCATAAATTATTTCCTTCTCCAAAGGTCTGAGAAACAAACTTGTTTGCCTAATCTGCTTATGGTATCACCCTTTATGTCTAAATCTTGTGCTCATTTTGATCTTATCTTGGTATATGGTGTGAGATGTTAGTCTATACCTACCTTCTGTCATACTATTTTCTAGTTTTCCCATCAGTTTTTGTCAAATAGTGAGCTTTTACCCCAGAAGCTGGAGTCTTTGGGCTTATCGAACAGTAAATTACTGTAATAATTTATTCTGTACTTCTTGTAAAATACTTCTTGTGTACCTAATTTATTCCACTGATCCACCCTTCTATTTCTTAGCCAGTACCAAATAGTTTTGATGATTGCCACTTTATAATATGATTTTGTATCTGGTACGGCTAGGTTACCTTCCTTTCCATTTTGTTTTCATTAATTCCCTTGATTTTCTTGACCTTTTGTTCTTCCAGATGAATTTTTTTTATTATTTTTTTCTAGCTTTATGAAATACTTTTTTTGGTAGTTCGATTGGTATGGCACTGAATAAGTATAGGTAGAATTGTATTTTTATTATATTAGCTCGACTTACCCATGAGCAATTGATATTTTTCCAGTTGCTTACATCTGATATTATGTGTGAAAAGTGTTGCAATTGTGTTCATATAGTTCCTGGGAACTGCCACCAGTCTTACAAAAATACTGTCTGCAGTGTATCTTTATTACATACCTCAGAGTCAAGTTCATGTGGACAAAGTCTACAATTTCCCTCCCTGGCTTATGTTCAAAGGGTATGGAAAGCAACTCATTTGTGGGAAGTGCTAGAATCGATGGAATCCCTAGATTGCTTTGTCCTTGGGCAAAGTTTCTAGTGAAAAGAAAACTACAAAGAAACACAGAGGTTGTGTGGATTTTCCTGGTTGTTGACTGGGAACATAATTACTGAGTTGAATTAATACTTTTTTCTTCTCCTGTTACAGATGCGTTGGACATCACTGCAGCTTGCTCCACTGCTAATACAGTGCCAGAAAGGCCAAATGCCTCCTTTTTGGCTCTGCCACATTGTAAGTTTTCAGAAGAGGAAGGGAGCTGCCCCTGCTAGAGATCTGCCACTTTATGTCTGTCCTAGGTCAAGTTTTTGGCCCAGAGTAGGTACAGTAGGATCAGCTTCCCCATTCTGTTTTACACCTCTTTCCTCTATCCCTAATTGTCACTGCAATCATCATAACGTGAAATTTCCAGGTCCTATTGATGATTTTTCCAGAATACTAAGGGAAGAAATGATAGGAGGACACAAGACATAGAAATAAGTACCACTCATTCCAATACTCACTCTTTTTATTTTCTTCTTGTCTGTTAAGATTAGGAAGACTCCAGGTTTATAGGATCATAGATTTTTAAACTGGAAGAGATTTTTGCCTTCTAGTAATGGATAGTGTGGGGCAGCCAGGTGGTGCCATGGATAAAGCACTGGGCTTGTAACCAGAAAGATCTGCATTCAAATCCATCTTCAAACACTCACTAGCTGTGTGTCCCTGGGCAAGTCACTTAACCCCTATTTGCCTCAGTTCCTCATATATATATATAAATGGGGACACATTGGAGAAGGAAATGGCAAATCAACCCAGTGTCTTTGCCAAGAAAACCCCATGGACTTTTGTAGAGTTGGACACAACGACCAAACAAACACAATGTACAGTGCATGTGACAGACCAATTTACTATTACATAAGCTGACCAGAGCAACCAAAACACCCAATCAGACTTACACTCACATTAATCCAGAGCATGTAAACAATACAATCATCATTCCCTCTAGGAACAAACTGGCGACCTGACTCCTAAAAGTCCAGGTCATTGTGACTCATACTGTGTTCTCAACAAAGTTCCCTCTCTGCCCAGCCAAAAGCCAAAGGTCTCTCTCTAAGGTTCTGTGCTGCCAAGTCTCCATCAGTCAGTAATGCTCTTAAGTAAGCTCAGGATACTCTAGTATTAATCGGGGATGGGGGTTAGGGGCTGAAGGGTGGGGACAGGAGTTTATCCGAGTTGTGACCCAGGAACAGGCCGGTGGCTAGGGCCTCTGGTAAGTTTTGTATAATTCTAGCTAAGGGTATTTACTGGTTACGCCTAATTGTAATAGCCCTATTGGGCTATTACTTAATTTGTTTATTGTGTAATTCAATTGTTTATTATATAAGGTGATTAAAAAATTGCTTCTGATAATTTTTTATTGGTGGTCTGTCCTGAGGGTCCACATATATTGTTTAGGGACACATGCATATTTTACTGAACTATACCATGCTTCTCTTATTATTGAAAAAACATCTTACAAAAAATAAAAACCTCAACCTAGCATCTCAGTCACAACTGATGGAGGCTTAAAATAAAATGGAGTCAGTCCTGCTAAGGTAGCAAATGTCTTACCTCATTCCACCCTCTGGCTGCTAGTTTTCCCTGCAGCCAAAGATATGACATTGATATTACTTAGGATTAGAGCAAATAGTACACATACACCATCGATATCACAATAAACATCAAAACACCCCTAAATACATCCTTATTAGAAAATGGCAGATTTTTCCAATTGTCCTGAGGTCTATCCTGAGAAGTCCTTTGTAGGTTGAGGAGAGGGCCCACATGAAAAAGGATGTTATGTGGTGCCTTAATTTCTTCCTGTTGTTTCTGATGTCCTAGGCTAGTTCTAACAATTGTATCATTTATAATCCATCTTTCTTGTTGCAGAGCCCAGCCTAAGTCTTTAATCATCTGTATCACCTCTTGGTGATACTTTAACAACTGTTGCTGTATTTTAGTAGGCTTCTGTGGGTCAGTCAAATCAATAAACTGTATCCCCTCTACTTCCAATGAAACGTCTAAGAAGAAAGGAATGCGTATGTCCCTTTCTGCAGTATTCCCCACTATCATAATGGCAACGTTCTATACTGGTGTGCATCCTTCTTGTACTTTGAGATGTTTAATGTGCTGGCGTTATCACACACTGTTTGGGGGGGTTGGGGGGGGCTGAGGCTGGGGCGAGGTCCTCGAATGAGACAGCCTCAGCAGAATCCATAGGAGTTTTGCTAACTTGGCTATGGTGCCCAAAGGTGTAATTCAGTGTCAAGAGTTTATCCCCACCGATGGTGTTGATCTCAGCTAGAGTTTTGAAGATTCTTCTTAGGGCTCCATTGATAATCCTAGGATGCTTGGGATATTTAGGGTCACATTGAAGATGTCATTCATTGCCCTTGCATCTGATTGCCCTAAATATACTTCAGCCTTGAATGAGGAGACTTCCTAATAGGCATAGTCACATGCAATGACTCCTATTGGTTCAACTCCTCTGGGTATCTGAAATCCTACATCCAATAGCTTTCTTTTGCTTTCCCAGTTAGATCTCAATCTAGGCTTATTCTAACTACACTAGTTCAACTCTTGCACCATTTTACAGATGAGGAAACTGAGGCTTAGAGAGGTTAGTGACTTTCCCAAGGTCACAAAAGAAGTGGCAGATTCAGGATTTGAACTCAGGCCTCTAACATTCTTTCTAACTGCATCAGAATTGTCTTCCTTGGGCTTGAAATATTTGCCCTTTACACCAAAATAATTATCAGCATTTGAGGGGAGAGGTTAGAAAAGAATTGGAAGCTAGCTACTCATTGACTGACTAAGCAAATTGTGGCACAGGAAGGCAATGGAATATCAATTAACTAGTGCTTATTAAACTCTGTGTCAGGCACTTTGCTAAGCTCTAGGGATACAATAGTCTAATGGGTCTATCAGGGTGCTCCATGAACACCAAAAATGAAGGATTCAGGCAAGAATATGAACTGACGTTGAGTAAAGCAAGTAGAACTATGAAAACAACATAGACAGTGACCATAACAATGTATACAGAAAGAAAAAAGATGGAAACCTAATACTGTGTAGTTATAATCACCAGTCCTGGCCCTAGAAAAGAGCTGAGCTGAAGACCCTCCCTCCCTTTGCTGCAGGGGTTGGGGACTTCCAGTGTGGGGAACAGCATAGCTTTCAGAGTTGATATATACGGTGACTTTTTCTAAGGTGCCTCTCTCTCTCTCTCTCTCTCTCTCTCTCTCTCTCTCTCTCTCTCTGCCTCTCTTTCTCTTTGTGTCCCTCTCATTCTGTCTTTTTGTCTCTCATTCTTTTCTTTCTGTCTCATTCTCTCTGTCTCCCTCTATGTCTCTCATTCTATGTCTGTCTCTCAGTGTCTGTGTCTCTCTCTCTGACTCTCTCTCTCTCTGTTTCTGCTTCTGTCTCTGTCTCTCTGTCTCTTTCTCTCTCTCTCTCCCTCCCTCCTAAAATCTTTGTTACAAAGGGTAGCTTACTGGGTATGGGAGAACGGAGGAATATAATTGGAAATGAATGAGATGGGAAAAACAGGAAGTGTCAATAAAAGTATTTATCTCATCCCTCATTCCCTCTCACTGTCACGTGGGTTCAATAGCTGTTTTCTCACTCTTGCCTACAAACAGCCTAGGTCTTTTAAAAACCCACACTAGACCCTACCATCCTCAGCCATTGTCCTTCTCTTTTTCAATGCCAAACTCCTAGAAAGAATTTCAACTACACCCACCACTCCTGCTTGTCTTCCCACTCCCTTCTTAACCTCTTGCCATCTGGTTTTTAACCCCACCGATCGGCTGGGGCTGCTCTCTCCCAGCTTTCCAAAACTCTTAACCGCTAAATCCAATGACCTCTCAGTCTGTCATGCTTGGTCTTTTCCATAAACTTTGATTCTGCTGCCTATCCCTGACCCAGGATATTCTCTTTTCCTTCAACTCTTAGGACATTGCTTGATCTTTGCTGGTCTTTCTCAGTCTCCTTTGCCAGATCATTCAGTTCCTATCCCCTTAGCAGAAATATTCCCCAGAGCTGTCTACAGTAGCCTCTTCTTTCTCTATGGCTCTCTTGGTGATCTCCTCAGTTCTCACAGGTTCAAGCATCATCTCTACATAGATGCCTCCCAGATCTACATGTTCTCTCCATCAATCAAGAATTCTACTCATTCACCTCAATTGCTTGCTTGGTTGCCATCTCCCTGGATGTCCTATGGGCATCAAAAAAACAATATGAAAAACCATTCTCTCTGAAGCCAGATCTGAGACACTTATTACCCGTGTGACTTTAGACAATTCCTTTAACCTCCCAAGGTTTCAGGTTCCTCCTCCATAGAATGAGAGTTGGACTAGTTGATGTCTGAGAGATGCTATCTTATGTCCAAATAAAAGTCATCATCTCCCCTCCCCCAACTTGCTCCTCTTCCAAACTTCCCTGTTTCCAGAACCTCAGTGGCAACCGTACTGCATTATTTCTTCTCCTCTCCCCATCCCCATTTCTTGCATTTGCTCCTCCTCTGCATTCCCATGGCCCTAGTTCAAATGGATATATATGTATATATGTGTGTATGCATATATGTGTGCATGCACACATATATGTCTACATGCGTACAAATACAGACTATCTATGCATACGTGTATATACACATATATCACACGTATTTATGTTGTTGTTTAGTTGTTTACTTGTGTCCAACACTTCATGATCCCATTTGGGGTTTTCTTGGTAAAGACACTGGAGTGGTTTGCCATTTCCTTCTCCAGCTCATTTTACAGGTGAGGAACTGAGGTGAACTGGGCTAAGTGATTAAGTGACTTGCCCAGGGTCACAGAGCTAGTAAATGTCTGAGGCTGGATTTGAACTCAGGTCTTCCAGATTCCAGGCCCGGTACTCTATCCACTGTACCACCTAGTTGCCATATACATATACATACATGTATGTGTATGTGTGTATGTGTGTGTCTCTATAAATACACATATATATACACGTACATATATGTGTATGTATGTATATGGGTAAGTGTAATGTATATACAGATGTACGTATGTGTATATGTATGTCTATGTATATGCACACACACATACACAGCATATGTAATTTTCCCCTTGAGTAGGCACCCTGTAGTTTCTAGTTTGTGGTTTCAAAAGCTGCTATATTTTTGTATATACAGGTCCTTTTCCTCTTTCTTTGGAATGAGCCATTCCTTTAGTGTGGTATTCTTTCTCATCTCCACCTCTCAAGACTATTTCTTTTACCTCAAGACTCAGGTGTTGCACCCTACATAGGGAATGCTTGTGGTCAGGTAACCCGATGTGGTCAGAGCACTGCCTGTCACATAGGACAGGCTCTAGTTTTCCCCTGAGGTGTTAGAACTGTCCTCAAAACCTAACTGGCCAGCGATGTAGCTTCTGGGTGGCCTAAAAATAAAAAGCCAGCTCAGGAGCATCTCTCCACTCTAGCTTGACTGACTGTCCAACATGGCCAACACAGGGAAGCTGTATCAACTGATCAATGCTGTACCTTTGCTGAACCTCTGTTAGAGGGGAACTGTTAACCATTAGATGGTCTGAGTGTCTCATTGCATTCCAAATCCAAACATGTGATTACTGGGCCCTCAATTTCCCTCCCTTTGTGCCCAATATTAGTAGACAAATTGTTATTAGGCTAGTAGAATTGAAATTCCTTGAGAGTAGGGATTTTTCTTTTCATGTTTTGACACAGTCCCTCAAAGAGAAGGCTCTTACCTTAAATGCACTTGACAATTGTTTTTTTAAAAAGGAGACAAATGCATTTAGCCATAACCCAGTCAAACCTAAAAGGTGACTCGATGCTTTTCTGTCGTAAGATAATGGTTTTTTTTTTCCTTATCAGCCACCAAGGTGCCTGATTGCTGGCCAAGTTCATCTTCCATGTCCCGACGTGCCCAACCCCACAATGGGCTTAGTATACTCTTGGGGCAGCACAGACTAGTGAAGCCATCTTTGTCTCACAAAATAACAGGACAGAAAACTTCAGGATCGTAAATTAAGCTCCTATAACAGGTCTGTTTTAAGTGACTTTTCAGTCATCATAAAGGGATAATCTGGCTGCCAAAGACAGAGGGTTTCTCCACCTTTCACCAGCATCGTTCCTGGGTACTAACTTAACAAGTTAACCCTGGGTATAAAGAATCTCAGATTTTCAAAGCAAGCTTGCCTTGAGAGGACACTGCTAATACAAGCACACAATTTATAGCAGAGGAATTTGGAAATTGGTGAAGCAAGTGCATGACTAGATCATTCAACACATGTGTGTTCTTGAAATTTCCAGAATTGGAGACTCCAACAATCTTTCCTTTCATAGCCCATTAGAACAGGCTACTAAATTAAAATAACTCTCCAATTAGCTGGTCATTCTCTTCTGCTCATTGTCGCTCCAACAGAAGTCTTAACACCCTTGTACTAACCTTCTTACAGTATAAAGCAAGTGGGTCAGCCACTTTCTGGCATCCCCTCCCTCCAATGCCCAACCCTTGGATTGAGTTCCTATAGATCGGAGCTCTTAAGGATGAATAAAGCTCTTTGTTAAAACAATTAAATTTTTTTTTGAATTTTATCATTTTTATTTAATATTTTAGTGTTCAACACTGATTTCCACAAGATTTTGAGTTACAATTTTTCTCCCCATTTCTACCCTCCCCCCCATTCCAAGATGGCATATATATTCTGATTGCCTCATTCCCCAGTCAGCCCTCCCTTCTGTCACCTTACTCCTGCCCCCATCCCCTTTCCCCTTACTTTCTTGTAGGGCAGAATAGGTTTCTATGCCCCATTCCCTATATATCTTGTTTCCCAGCTGCATGCAAAAAACAACTTTTTTTTTTTGAGCATCTGCTTTTAAGACTTTGAGTTCCAAATACTCTCCCCTCTTCCCTTCCCACCCATCCTCCCTAGGAAAGGAAGCAATTCAACATAGATCACACCTGTATCATTATGTAAAACACTTCCACAATGCTCATGTTGTGAAAGGCTAACTATATTTCCTTCCATCCTATCCTGTTCCCCTTTATTCAGTTTTCTGAATTGTTTAGTTCTGGGTGTGTTTGAAAGTCAAATTTTCTATTCAGCTCTGGTCTTTTCATTAAGAAAGCTTGAAA
>CM053627.1:33820388-33877396 GCA_028646595.1 Phalanger gymnotis
TTCATTAAGAAAGCTTGAAAGTCCTCTATTTTATTGAAAATCCTTATTTTGCCTTGGAGCATGATACTCAGTTTTGCTGGGTAGGTGATTCTTGGTTTTAATCCTAGCTCTACTGACCTCCAGAATATCATATTCCAAGCCCTTTGATCACAATGTAGAAGCTGTTAGATCTTGGGTTATTCTGATTGTGTTTCCACAATATTCAAATTGTTTCTTTCTGGATGCTTGCAATATTTTCTCCTTGACCTAGAAACTCTGGAATTTGTTGACAATATTCCTAGGAGTTTTCTTTTTGGGATCTATTTGAGGAGGTGATCTGTGGATTCTTTTAATTTCTAGTTTACCCTCTGGTTCTAGAATATCAGGGCAGTTTTCCTTGATAATCTCTTGAAAGATGATGCCTGGGCTCTTTTTTCGATCATGGCTTTCAGGTAGTCCAATAATTTTTAAATTATCTCTCCTGGATCTATTTTCCAGGTCAGTGGTTTTTCCAATGAGATATTTCACATTGTCTTCCATTTTTACATTCCTTTGGTTCTGTTTCATAATATCTTGGTTTCTCACAAAGTCACTAGCTTCCACTTGCTCCAATCTCATTTTTAAGGTGGTATTTTCTCCAGTGGTCTTTTGCACCTCCTTTTCCATTTGACTAATTCTGCCTTTCAAGGCATTCTTCTCATTGGCTTTTTGGAGCTCTTTTGACATTCAGGTTAGTCTATTCTTTAAGGTGTTATTCAGGATTTTTTTGGGGTCTCCTTTAATTAGTCATTGACTTGTATTTCAGGGTTTTCTCACATCACTCTCATTTCTCTTCCCAATTTTTCCTCTACTTCTCTTACTTGCTTTTCCAAATCCTTTTTTGAGATCTTCCAAGGCCTGAGACCAATTCATATTTTTCTTGGAGGCTTTTGTTGTAGGCTCTTTGACTTTGTTGACTTCTTTTGGCTGTATGTTTTGGTCTTCTTTGTCACCAAAAAAGGAATCTAGAGTTTGAGTTTGAGTCAGAGTTTGTTTTTGCTGCCTGCTCATGTTCCCAGCCAACTACTTGACCCTCGAGCTTTTTCTCAGTGTATGACTGCTTGTAGAGTATACTTTGTCCCAAGCTTTAGTATCCAAGCACTACTGTTTTCAGAGCTCCTTCTATTTCGCTGTCACCCCAGGCTGTCACAGCTGCACTCCTGCTCCCCCAAGAATTGCCAACCAGGACCGCAATGCAGATCCAAGCAGTGTACAGCAAGAAAATCTGCCTTTGGGCCCACAAAACACTCCTTGCACTACTGCTCTGATCCTCTGCTAGATTCCTCCCACCATGTGAGCCAAGGACTCAAGAAGCAGCTGACACTGGAGCTCTGGAAGCATCCTCAGTTTTCCCGCTGCTGTTCACCATGGCCGCACCACCTCTGCCACCCCTAGGTCATTGGACTGCTCTGAACTTGATTCCAGTTTCCCACTAACCTGCTTTTTGGTGTTTGTGGGTTGAGAAGTCTGGTAACTGCCACAGCTGAACGATTCATGGCTCTTAAGGCCTGTTTTGGCAGGTTGACTCCTGGGCTGGTCTGTCCTGGAGCGGCACACGCTGGGCTGCGTTCTGCTCCCAGCATCATGCCATAGACCCTTCCCAGCGACCATCCAGGCTCTCCAGGACTGGAGACGTTTTCCTCTGGTATTTCATGGGTTCCGCAGCCCTAGAATTTGTTCAGACATTTTTTACAGGTGTTTGGAGGCATTTTGGGGAGAGCTTAAGCAAGTCCTTGCTTTCCAGCCACCATCTTGGCTCCACCCTGCTATTTTAAAAAAAAATTTAACTTCCCTATCTACACACGTGCACATCTTAGCCATTTAATGGAGTCAATTTATAACAAACAGAGATTTTTCTTGGGGAGGGGGTGGGGCAAATGTCAGATTCTAAGAGCTCATATGGCATAATGGATTAACTGAGCTTTGGGCCAAAAAGGGAATCAGTGAGAAAAATTACCCTTAATCTGAGGTTAATATAAAGGTATTCAATTTGAAGTGACTGGTCATAAAGTGTTAACTAATACAAACTTTAGTTCTTTCAATCACATGAAGCCTATGCAAATATGTAGTAATGCTCACTGGCAATTAAGGCAACTCCACTGATTGACCCTAAGTCTGAGACCAAATGAATGTGCATAAATGATTGGTTTACACTTCTCAGGTAGACTTATTTACCTGGCTTTAAAAAAAATACTGACATTGCATCAGATGATTTGTCATTTAAAACAATGAGCAGTTTTGAGGAACCATTTATTAAATTTCTCAAAACCAAACCCATTGTCTAAAGACCCCCTGGTTTTGTTAACACAACTCTAGATGTCAGTTAAATTAAGCCGAGGTTGAAAATTCTCCTGGGAACTCCCTTCGTTTACTCAAAAAATGCACTGTGTTACCCATTTCTCATGAATAACCACCTAGGCAGGCTATTAGCCTATTAATTCCCCCAAAGATCACGCCCTTCCTCTTTTGCACAGCATATTAATTGTACTCCCTCTTAAAGCTCTGCTGCGCTTTTCTCAACACAGCAACATGTTTTATTAACATGCTTCTCTCAACATGGTAATTCCAATTAATACTCAAGACCAGAAGAATCAAATGTAAACATGTTGCCTGCCCCATGGTAAATGAATCCTTCACATGTTCCATTCCGAGGAATTTCAAATCATCAATGAGTGTTGTCCCATAGAGCAGTGAGGGTCAGTGTTAAGAAATCAGAGAGGGCTTAAACTTCCACAACTCGAAGTAACAAGCACACAAAGATAGGTATTTTGTACAAGGCTTTAATAAAAATAGT
Source organism: Phalanger gymnotis (assembly GCA_028646595.1). Taxonomy (NCBI): domain Eukaryota; kingdom Metazoa; phylum Chordata; class Mammalia; order Diprotodontia; family Phalangeridae; genus Phalanger; species Phalanger gymnotis. The sequence continues at coordinate 33,823,201 of CM053627.1, forward strand.
CAACAAAAATATATAATCAAGCATTTTATGTAATGCATACATTTTGAATATCTGCAGGTACAGATAAATAACAGAAGGCAAAAGCAAACACATTGCTTCTCTTTGGCAATTCACCAATATCACCCCCTGAAGAAATAATATGGCAGTTAGAAACAAAAAACAGAATCTTGAAAAAAGAAAAAAAGAAACGTCCCATTACTACAGAAAAAAACAAAGCGATAATACAGTAGATGGATTTTTCAACCCAATTAAAATACTTTACACAGTGGGGGTTAAAAATAACAAGTTGCTCTCCAAAATTAAGGCCTGCAGTTGCATTTAGACAAGAAAATTACCTGTTTACTAGTTACATATTCCTTGGCTCTGTTCTATATTAATACATCACATTCAAATTTCACCTCTTAGATGCCATTCCTAAGAAAAACAAAATTCTTTCCCTCCACAAAAACTTGGGGAGAGTCAAAACCAATACACATTTGTATGGGACAATTCACCTTCCTTAAGTCAATATTGACCATCTAACTCAAGTGTCCCAGAATAAAAATTCCTTCCATTCTACAGCAAAGATACATACAGTGAGCACTACTAAAGCAATATATACATGACAAAATTCAGAAAAGGAAAAAAAATACACATGACATCTAGCAGTTTATGTCTAAGTATGTACATGTTTTCACAGTTAGAGCTAAAAAACCCTTTCAGTTCGATATCTTCGGGAACAGTTTGAATATAGTCCATAAATAACATTGTTAAAAGCTCCACCTGAAAATGAAGTACAAGCATTTATCAACTTTAAATAAGTCTTCTAAGCCTGTCACAACAGATGCTTGAAGTCTGTACAGGCTGAGGTGTGTGAAAAGGAGATTCGGTCAGTTCCACCAACTTGCTACATCTGGTAGCAAAGAAACTCCAGCAGCTTGGGAGGGACGGGCAGCTTCTGAACTTCATGGGTGGGCATCACTCTACGAATCGACATGCGGCACAGATGCTGGAGACTCGGGACTTGCTTTGGAGTGGGCCAAAAATACACGCTGCCATCACTGGTCCTAGAGAGGAGACCAGTCACAGGAAGCCGTCAGCCATATGGGTGGGCGGCCTCCAGACAAACAGGGGATCCAGGATGGATGGGAGACTCGTTGACGAATGACCTAAGCTGGCTTTAAACAAGAACCCATTTTACCTCAGGAGGGAGGAGGACCCCCAAGGAGCTACAGGCGCTACTTACCCTGCAGCTAAAACGCTGCCGTCAGTGGAGAAGGCGCAGCATAGACCATTGTTCAAAGTCGCCACCTGGACGGGGCAGTCCTCATTGATCCTCCAGAACCTCACCATTCTGGGACAAATAGGACAGGCAGAGTGAGAGGCTTGGCAACAGAGTGAGTTAAAGTCACAGCAAGATTAAAACGACCCAAAGAAGCATTACTGGGCTCCAAGACAGAAAACAGAGGTCTAAATAAGGGCCATGAATGCTCCAGGCTGATGTCCTACCCCAGTCTCCATCCCACATAAGGGGGCCAGCCCTTTGCCTCTGCTTCAACAAGCTTCCTGAGCACCTGCTCTATGTGCCCAGCAGTAAGCAAGGTACTGTAAACACAAAGACAGAGACCAAACAGTCCACTCTTATTAACATGGTGCAATTGAGTACAAAGCCTTTCTAGCCAGGCTTTAACTGGGTAGCCATTTTCAGTAAAACAATGGTGCTCATTTTCCAGGAAATCAATCAAACAGTATTAGTCAGGCAAATAAATAGACGGGTCCAACCGCAGCCCAGTGAAAGAAGGCTTTTTAAAAGAATGTGCTTGAAATACTTATGGGGAAGAACAAAAGGACATCAAAGCAAACACAATCCCAGTTCACACTTACTTGTCATCAGCAAGACTGGCAATGTGCAGTCCATCATGACTGAAAGACAAAGCTCGCACCCAGCCATCATTTGATCCTCCAGCAAATATGGGCGTTGGAGGGGGAAACAGGTGCCTGCAGACAAATACATACCTTGAGGGGACAAGTCACTCAAGAGTAACAACCTCCTACTCACATGAAGCGGAACTGCACATTTGCTGCTGAAATAAGATGAGTGAGAGGCCTGTCCAGGGAAGACTGACAATAAACCTTCACCACTTGGATACTCCTTTTGTCTAACCGGTTTCAACACTAGGAGGCCCTGACTTTTATTCCAACCATTCCTTCCCAATAAGGTACCAAAACCAACAAAAATATCCTTATCTGCAAACAGAACTATGTCCAGAGGGAGACTTGGGTGATGGGCAAACAGTAAGAGCTGGACAATTAACCCAATGGCCCAGGAAATGATCTTTTATATCAGATTATATTTCTGTATTTGTTCCCTAAAGACACTAGTAATTCCAATCAGTTTCAGAATGAGTCAACAAGCATTTATTAAGCAGCTATTTTGTGCCAAGCACTGTGCTCCTAAAAGTTAAACAGACTGGCCAGAGACAGAAGAAGGAACAAGGCAATTCCTGCCCTACCTACCCAAATTCCATCAGAATTGATCCAATATGCGGATCCCAGACATACACTCGAGTATCATGAGATGCAGTAGCCAGTAATGCCCCATCGGGAGAGAACTCACAAGCTACAACATCATTATGATGTCCTTCTAGCTTCCGTATCATGGTGTATTTATCCATGTTCCAAAGGAAAACCTGAAATAAAAAAACAAATATTATAGCTTCCTTCAAATACACAGATGACAAAAATTACCCATCTTATCTAGAACTGCTAAATTTATTTAGAATTATATTAAATTAAACAGTATAAATTACAATTAAAAAATATGCTCAGTGTCATAGTCAGGTAGATTAAAATCAGTTTTAAAGTTAATCAAAGCAGACATGCAAATTCTATATCAAAAGTGTCTGTTAAATGTTAATTATAAAATAAGCCCAAATATAAAGGCAATGTAATTTAACCACAAAGTTATACTGAATTCCATTTATAGATATGTATGTGTGTATAAAAACAAACTAGTTAACTAAATTTGACAAGAAATAGTGTTAAGTACTACCATTCCCCCTTCTTACTTTTTTTTTTCCAGAAACTACCAAAATTAAAAAAAATATATACAGACAGAAAATGTAAGGTTAACAAATTGTTACTCCTTTGGCATCTCCCTTTGAGATAATCACTTGTTTACAATAGGCTTGGGTCACCAACGTGAGCCTAGGAAGAGAAACAGATACTGCAAGCAAAGAGAATTTTCTTGGGCAAACAATAAGGATGTTTAACCATGTTACACATTTAAATAAAGTGCCTCTACTTTAGGAAAATAATAACATCACAACATTTATTTGACATGAGATTCACCCATCTTTTTCTTTTAAACTTTAGCTATTAATCAATGAAATTTACTACTGGCTCAATGCAAAGTGTACATGGAATTTTGGATTATAAACTGCAGCTTTCAGACTGTGCAGGAGAGCTTTAAATATCATCTTAGACTCCATTTTCAGCTGAATGTTATAGGAAAAGCCTTCAACTCTCAAGGCTTATATTAATGAGCTCCTCTTGGAGTTGGGCCCTCTTTTTAAGCTAGCTCACATTTTCTGCACAGATTTGATATTAATACTGGTATTGCAAACAAAGGAAAATAAGCACACATTTTAAACTGAACCAAAGACTAAGGTAGTTCTAGCACCTTATACAAACCCAAAAATAGTACAGAGAAACCATCTGAAAGCCAATTCTGTTACATTAAATTGGTTTCACTAATCAGACCCCCAAGTTCCATAAGACTGGAATACCAATTTACTTGGAGGAGGTCAGTGGGTTTCACTGTGGGGAAAATAAAAATAAAGGAAAAAAAAGAAAGAAAGAGAAGCAGAAAGTGGACGCCGACCAGCACCTGCGTACGTACAGTACCCCTTGCAGCCGAATGCAAGGTTACTTCACCGTCCTATGGTAAAGGTCGCCCCCAGCCCGGTAGCCAGAGATGCCACTCTGCCCAGCTGGCACCATTGTGCGCCTGTGTGCGAGTGGTGCCAGCTTAACCTCAATCACACCAATATTGCTGCCACCACCTGTGACAGGGAAAGCAAGAAGCTTATGGAAAACACACAGCCTAAAACAGCAATGTCAACATCTGATCTCTTCTCTACAATTTTTAAAAGACTAAACTAAATATTCTGCTCGAAACTTGCAACATTGGTAACTCCCATTTTTAACAGTATCGGCTATCCAGTGCATTTCCACCAGCCTCCCAGCCCAGCCAACTCCAAGTGCCCGGTGCTGCTTAGCCTGCTCCCTGGCCTTTTCTTGACCTCCCTCTCCTCCATCCCTGAAGCTAACTCAGGCTCCCTTGATTCTGCCCCAGCTGAGGGCTGGCTGGGGGGAGTTCCTAAGGGAACTCTCTAAGGCAGTTCTCGGAAGCGCACCTTTAACCTTTCACCCACGCTGCTTCCAAGTAGCTAGGCGGGCCAGATGAGAGATGTCAGAAGCCATCTACTCTTCCCCCTACTTTTATTCACAACGTTTAGTTTTTTTAAGCCACTTTTTTTGTTTTTAAGTCCAGGACCAGCTGAGACTCACATTAAAAAAAAACAGCACACTGGACGAAAAATAGAACAGAGAAGAAAATCATTAGCAAAGTAATGACTTATTTGAGCTAGCTCTCTTCTAAATAAGTCACTTTCTTAGTTTTTACAATAAACATCTAAATGCAAAGATCCCCTCCCCAACTCCCACTCCCTAGGCCTCCCCCCGACACCCCCACATAGTTTACAGAACAGCTGCTTCTAAAATCAGTGCGAGTTCTCAATTCACAAGTAACACTTCTACTGGCTTATTCCATTTCTTTCATGCAAGTTTTTCCTCATTTTTAAAACATTTAAGATAGTCATGACACCGAGCACAGGCTTGATGGGTTACTTAAGATTTCAAGTGATTGTGCACACATTAGGATAATCAATTCATAAGTTAATGTCCAAGAACTGTGATACCTACTGCTTTACTGGCCCCAACTGAACACAGCATAGAAGAGTCTGGGGAGAAGGAACAGCTGTAAACCCAGTTCTGGTGTCCTCTCAAGACTTTCATCATGTTTCCTGAACGAGAAGAACCGCATTACCAACTGTACCCGTTTCAAACAGCAATGAGCCAGCAATGACACCCACAAGGATTTAACCTGTGCTCACCCATCTCCCTTTACACACGACCCCCTCCAGTTTAAGGGATTATTCTCAACTGAGTTTAAATGTCTGTTCTTTCCCGATATCTAGTTAAGGGCAGATCCTCGGTTTTAAAGATTTCATTTGTCACTGGCCAGGATCTTTGCTGAAATGGGAGGTAAAGTTTAGACTGTCATCAAGGGAATCCGGTCTTACTCTCAATGCTACAACCTTAAGCCTATCTGGCCAGGCACAGGAAGCAGCCAATGCTACGTGAATGTGAAAATAACAAAAATCTACCTCCCAAGATTTGGGACTTGTGAGAATCCTATGTGAGGCCCCTACATGGGTAAAGGGGGCCAAAGGAAAGGGAGAGAGGTTAGTCTGGATGACTGCTCCAGAACTATGTTCCTAGAATCTTTGTTTTGCAAGCATTCAATCATTCATACTACGGGGCTCCCAGAAGCTCATCTCATCTCTTGGCTTCTCGAACTTAATGATGCCAGGAAACAGCCATTGTGAGCTAAAACCACTTCTCTAAACTTGAACTTTTTGCTTCCTCCCCTCTAAGGGCTCACACCTTAGCAGCAGTGGAATTTTCAGTAACCGTGTGCCTGCAAGACACTTGGCTTCACTTGAGTCTCTGGCCTGAGGCATGGAGCACAGCTGAGCCTTTGTGCTACGCTAAGGGTGTTGGGTAGGAGTAGATGCTGGCATGCTTGGAGTACCTCCTAAGCCTACCTCCAGCACTCCCAAGAAGGGCAGCCCTCTCCACTCCTCTCAATTCCAGTGCCTTCCTTGTCTTAAGCACTTCCTACTGATCCTGCATAGCGCTTATTTGTACATATCTATTGGCATGACTGACTGGGAGCTCCTGGAGGGTCTTTTTGTCTCTTTCTGTATCCCCTGCTCTTAGCACACAGGGCCGGGAATGTAGTAAGCGCTTAATAAACGTTTATTGACTGACTACCTCAAATACTGTATGTGAGCAGGGAAAACCTAAAAATCAGTTAAGCTTCTCAGAAATTACACATTTACAGTATTTTCAGTATTCAGCAATTCCCCCCAAAATGTGGTTTATTCTACTGCTTAAAACCCACATCCTAAATAACTAGATACAAACTGCTGTTTATTCAGTTATCTTCCAGATTTTGTTAAGCTGTACCTACTGGTTCCTTGAGGGTTCACTTGAATTCTTATTAAACAAAACTGATGGTGCTCAGTTCAGACCAAAACCTGAAATGGATCCAGGTTCTATGGGCTGGGCCCCGGCTCCCAAACTGAATCATAATCAGACGTCTACCTAGCTGCCTCCCTTCTGCTGGTTCTTACAGAAAACTCCAAGAACTAAACAAAGAAAAGTATTAGATTACATGCAACATTTTCTAAGTCAAGTGGATCATACGCTGTGTTACTGAAGAGAACAAATGAAGTTGATACTCTATGTCACTCCTAACAAGGAGATACTGTTTTCCCTCAATCTCAGAGAGGAAGGTGCTAGCTCGCTTACTTACTCACCGTCATCCTTCAAGTCCCACACTCGAAGAGTTTTGTCTCTTGAAGCTGACACTAGAATCAGGCTTCCATCTGGAGCAAAAGTTAAATCTCTGACCACTTCTGTATGATCCATTAGGTTAAGGAGGAGTTTTCCTAAAAATAAATGAAAACACACAAAAAAATGTGATTAACATTTTAGTTTCACTATTAAACTATTTCCACAGTGTCTGAAGGCCTAATTTTTGAAATATGAGGCCCAGTTCTACACACTAGAAAGCCTGCTAATATAAATGTCCAACTATTCAAAAATATATTAACCCCACTTATTTCAAAGGAAAAGAGTAAATACAGCAGAACAGATCAAAAGCTAGCCATGGTGGCAAGAAGATCTGATTTCAAGTCATCCCAACACCGACTAAGTAACTCCGTCCTTTTGGGCACAGGCAATATCAAACACTGTCATTTTCCTAGAAGGCCCCTGCCCTTCAGAGTCTGAGAGTCTGACCCCCTCAGTCCCAGGAGTTCCTTCCACCAATGAAATCACAGGCCTGTTACCACCTCCTACCTTTGACCATCCCCAGCAAAACTCCCAACCTAAAATGGACACAAATGTTTCCATATGTCACAGTAATGATGTCTACTATCTGACAGGTGTTATTTTCCAGTAAAACATATGTATGTCATGATTTGACTTTCAAAGACCCAAAAACATACCCACCACCATGTTATCTTTCTTTTGTTCTCCTTTAAAGGAAAATTTCAGAATTACTTTCCCCCGTTACAACTGCTTATATTTTAAATAACCCAATAAAGAATTTCACTTCTCAACCGAGTAGGTTAAAACTTCAGCTAAATTATCACCAAAACTTCCAAAGGTTAATAATTGATGAAACCAAGAGGTTTGCCTTGAAAACTTCAATGTTATCCAATCGCTAGCAACCTGGTTGTTTGAAACAGAAAACTAAATTACTAGTTAGGAAGAAATAATTAACTAACAACTCCCCCCAATGTCCTCTCTTCATCCTTGCAATGACATTTATTTAAAGAGTAACAAAACAAATGGGGTAAAGTTGTACTAAAGTGTAAAAATGGAGAAGCACTAAAAATCTTGAGTAATAGTTTGGTAAAAACAGGCTTCCAACAGCTCAATTATAGGAAGCACCTTGTGAACTCTAATTCTTTCTGAACTGCTGAACAACTCAGTAAGACCCACAGAAAGCAAATCAATCACACACATGCTCAGAGGACGGCTGATTTTAAACCATACTTCCGTCCATTTAAAGCCTATGCACGTATCATAAAATGTGAATCAATACCATGAGGTTTCTTAGGGAAGAACCCGTACCTGTGTAGACATCCCATATTTTGATGCGTCCATTGCTCAAGCCAGTGGCCAGAAGGAGCTGGTCCTGACCAAATTTGAATCGGTGCCATTCTATATTCACACAGCGACTCTGTTTTTCAGGGACTGAGGATCCAAAGGCGAGGCTCCACACGATGTCCCCACAGTCTATGACGTGCTCGCAAGGCTTCTTCTTTGAAACACCACCACTGTTTTGTCTCGAAAGTCTTGAATTACTTGAATTAGTGATGTTCTTGGTGCCATGCAAGAGGCTTAAAAAAAAAAAGGAAAGGAAGAAAGGAACAAGGAGGAACAAAAATTATTTCTATCTAGGCCACTAAAATTCAAGGCATTAAACAAAGTCTCTAGGGGACATAAAGAGCTAACGCACATTCAACACTAAACAGTTTACAATCTTCTCACTGTCCAAGATTTTTAAGACCATAAAATGAAGCAGAACTATGATTAACTGGGCTCCAGGCCTCAATTAACCAGAATGTTGCCCTTCCACATGCCGTTTTGTGATTCTACTTTAAGGAAGGAGGTAAATAACCCCAAAAAGGGTGCCAAGTCAATTATTAGCTATTTTTCAACAGAAACAAATCCCTACCCCCCACCCCAACTCCACCCATAAGACATATACATCCTGTGATAGCAAACACTCAGTCCCATTTCCCTATACTTTCTCAACCAGGATGTAGGAAAAAACTACAGAATAAGAATTAAGGTTTAGAATTACAACTCTAGGATCTTTTTGTTGTTGTTTCTTTTTCAGTTGTGTTCAACTCTCTGCGAGTCCATTTGGGGTTTTCTTGGCAAAGATACCAGAGTGGTTTGCCATTTCCTTCTCTGGCTCATTTTACAGATAAAGAAACTGAGTCAGTTTTAAGTCACCTGTCCAAGGTCAGACAGTGTCTGAGCCAGATTTAAACTCAGAGATAAGTCTTCCTGATTCCAGGTCCCATCTCTATGCACTATGGTGCCACCTAGCTGCCCTATCTTAAGGCTCTATAACCTCAAAGAAAATCAAAGAAAAAATAAATTCTGTAGTGCATGCTTGCATTGTACTAGGTGCTAGGGATGCAAAGAACAAAACAATCTTTACTCTCAAGGACCTTAGGAACACATATGAAGAATATAAAGCGCAAACATGCAGTGAACCATACGAGGGAGTTTGGGAGACCCCAGGAAGGCTTTCTGCAGACAGGGATGCTCAAACAGCAGCATTAAGGAAGAAAGGGGTCCGAGGAGGCAGATGAGGAGGGAATGTACCTTGAGCACTGAGGAGCAAGAGTCTTGTGTGAGGAACAGAAAGGAGGCCAGTCCAGCAGGCCCTCAGAGGGCAGGTGGGGAGGGATATACATGAAGCTGAAAAGGGAGGTGGGGGGCCCCAGGGTGAAGGGCTCTCTCTAAGACAGGTTTAGAGTTGATCCTAGAGGAGAGCCAAGGTCAGATCTGCACTTAAGGAGAACATTGAGGAGGCTGCAGCAAGTCTCAGTGAGAAATGAGCTGAGTCTGAACCAGGTGGGGGCTGGATGAGCTGAGAAGGCACTGCAGGTGAGAGATGGAACCACATGTGAGGAGTTAGGGAGTGCAGGATGACACTGGGGAAGCAGACCCAGGGAGACTGGCAGAATGACGTGCCTTGAACAGTTGGAAGAAAATTTGGAAGATGGGCAGGGGATTTTGAGGGAAAGATGATGAATTCCTCTGGTCAGGCGGAGTTTGAGATGTCTCTGGGATGTCATTGGAAATGTCCAACAGATGCCTGCTGATGTGGAAATTCAGGGGATACGGTGATCTTTTTAGTCATCAATACGGAGAGGGGAATTAAGCCCTTGGGAGCTGACTGGTTCACCAGCCGAGGAGATTCAGAGTCAAACATGTGACAATCTTATACTGGGTCCTCATACTCAGAAGTACTTGTTTTACAAGACAATCTGTGCCTCAAGCGACCAATTAATAATGGAGAAAATGTTTAGTAGTTTCTGAGACCAAATACGCTTGAAAAAATAGCTAGTAATTGCCCTTATTATTCACCAGTTGAAGATTCTATCACACCCTGTAGCCCTGCTCAAACCCTGCAGTGCCAGATCTTCATGACTGCATTTACATTCCTGCCATAAGGAGAGAAATTCTGGAATACTATAATTAAGTCTGAAATGATAGTGTCTTACAAGTTCTTGAGGCACTGGGACCAGGGAACCAGCTTCACTGTACGATGTCCTTGAGACCAAGCAAAGTAAGAACCATCGGGAGCAAAGGCAACCGTCCAGTTTTCATGGCCACATTTCTTGTCAAAAGGAGCTGCTGGGGCCAAAAGTTCTCCTATGGTACGGGATCTCACTAAAGAGAAGAAAAGAATACAGCCAATGGCCTGATTCGTCTTTGATGTAAGGATATCTTGGTTTTCAGACCAAGCCAAACAGACCCATGAGGGTATGAATACTCCCAAACCACCCACTCCCCTGCAGAGCCGATGCCCTGAAAATCCTCCCAAGTACAAATTTTTAAGACTGGAAAACTATTCCAGTAATCATATCATATGACTCTAGTCCAAGTCAAAGATCCAAGACCAGCTGACTTTAACTGCTTTAAATTAATCTAAAACAGAAAAAGACAAACTGTTTACTATTCAGGGGAAGTGACTTTTAACAACTATAAGTATTTCAGCTAGTCAAAATTTAATGATTTTTTCAATGAACGTAATCTCCTGGGAGACAAGGACACCCTGCCTGTGCAAGGGGAGTATGGCTGCTCTCTCCCCTGGCATTCTCACTCAATCTCCAACCAACAACAGACTGGCCTGTAATCTTTAAGTTTTGAAATCAGAGGAAAAAAATGCCTCTCAAACAAAGGAATAAAACGTATCAATAGGGTTTTTAGATTGCACTGAGATAACACACGACACAAAACTTTTAAAATCACAAACCCATTTGACAACAATGGAACTCAGGCATCCTTTTATAAGTACAAATAAGAACAACTCAACTTCATGATAAATATCCTATTTTCTATAAAGTCAAGAAGATCTCCATCTTAATTTTTCTGCTTTAACCTCGGTCATGAAAACAACTCTTTTTGGTAAAGCAGTGGGAATAAGTCATTTATCTTTAATAATGAAGCCCAATCTGGCAACATGGTTAATACAGTGAAATAAACCAGCTCCCTCACTCCTATCAGGTTCCCATCTGCTGACTCTGCTCTGTGGCTGTGCCATGACTTACATTCCTGGAGTGGGGTCCTCGGCACCTTACCTGAGTACAAATTACTTACAAAATAAGGAGCCCTGGCCTTGGAGTCAGGAGATCCGGGTTAAAGTCCTGGCCCTGCCACAGACTTGAACAGACTCGGGCAAGTCACTTCTCCTTCTCTAGGCCTCCTCTGCAAAACGGGGTTATGGATAAGTCTGGCCCTGGCTGCTTCAAAGTTGTTGTGTGAGGATATAATGACAAATGAGAGTAAAAGTGTAACCACACAGTACTATACAAAGGCAAGATCTGTTCCAAATTAATTCCAGATAATCTACCAAAAAAACAGCTCAAGGTTCATCAATAAAGTGCTTTGGAAAACCAAAAATGGATTAAAGCTGTTTGCTGGTTTGAACAAATATCAAATACCTCACTGTTAATTATTCATTTTTAGTCCCTCTTTCTTTTGAGGAATCGTGATTAAATAATAGCAGCTTTAGACATCAGTAAAGCATGAATGTCTCTTGACTCTGATTTAGCGCCTTCAAATTCCTCCCTAGTCTCCTATCCTGACACTGAGCCATACCTCCCTGTCCCCCAACCAGAGCTGAGGGTGGGAGCCCAAGACCTCACCTCTCTCCTGCCCTATTATTCTTAAGAAACCCAGCATGTCATGACAGGCATTGATCACCTTTCCTCTCAAAAGAAAGAGTGAAACTATTTTTATTGGTAAATGACAATGAGATACAAACACCTGGCCTTTTGTCCAAATATAACTTCTACAAGTTACTGACAAAGATCCTAAGAAAAAAGTCGAACATGTCCGTTCATTCATGTCTCCTTTCTCACTGCTATTCCTGGACTGGTTAATAAAATCTCCAACTCCCAAACCTGTACGTCCTTACAAAAAGGAAATTGTCCCAATAAAGACAGTAGGGAGGCCCAAGGCTAGCTCATTACAAAACTTTAGACCGTTATTTTACTCCTTGAGGAAATTCCACAGAATCCAAGGAAGTCATTATAGAATTCAAGTGACTTATCCTGCAGGGCCAGACATGGGTTTCACAAAAAAAAACAAGACACTAAAAGGAGAAAGAACAACGGGTATTTTATAAGCTATCTGCAAGCCTTGTTCCTGAACCCAAGGGCAGCAAAATAACCTGTGGTATTAATTAGCTCTTTTGAGTCCTGCTTTGGTCCCTGCATTTTTATAACTGCACACAGTAGGTGTTCGATAAATTTACCTTAAAAACACATACTCAATTTTTCATCTATTTCAAGTATGAAATAAGTGTGTGGGAACTTCACATCATAGAGAGGTGTAAGGCCTGAGACAGAAAGCCTCTTAAGCTCTCTAGATTCTATAATTCTGTGTAGAATTTAGGTATTGAAAAACAGCTTGCTAAAACACTATTGTGAGATGAAAGCACTACATATTTAAAATGGTCAAAGGATATGAGCAAGAAATCAAAAAAAAAATGCTCTAAATCATTATCAGAAAAAGGCAAACTAAAACGACTCTGGGGTACCACCTCACACCAGAGTGGCTAAAATGACAACTAAAGGAAAATGTTAGATGTATGAAATCTCAGACACTAATACACTGTTGGTGGAGTTGTCAACTGATCCAACTATTCTGGAGAGCAATTTGGAACTATGCCCAAAGGGCTATAAAACTGTAAAACACTTTGATCCAGCAATACAGTACAAGGTCTGCATCCCAAAGAGATCATGAAAATGGGAAAAGGACCTATTTGTACAAAACTTTATAGCAACTTTTTGTGGTGGCTAAGAATTGGAAATCAAAGGGATGCCCATCAATTGAGGAAGTGGCTAAAAGAGCTGTAGTTGTAATGGAGTTATAACGGATTATTGTGCTACAAGAAATGACAAGCAGGATGGTTCCAGAAAAACCTGTAAAGACTTACGTGAACTGATGCAAAGTGAAGTGAACAGAACCAGGAGAAGGTTGTACACAGTAACAGCAACAGTGTTCCATGAAGAACTGTGAATGACTTAGCTACACTCAGCAATACAAAGATCCAAGATAATCCCCAAAGGCTACTGATGAAGTATAACATCTGCCTCTAGAGAAAGAACTGATACAGACTGAAAATAGACTGAAGCAAGCTATTTTTCATTTTTTCCTTTTATTCATCTTCGTGTGCAAAATGATTAATATGGAAATGTTTTACATGATTGCCTATGTATAACATATATCTGACTTCTTACTATCTCAGGGAGGGGAGAGGGGAAGGAGAGAATTTGGAATTAAAATCTTAAATAAAAATGTTAAAATTTTTTAAAAATGTAGACATGAATTGTTGAATTTAAGATGATCTATCATTTTAATTTAAATATTTAAACAAAAATAAATCAATAAAAACAATTAAGTATTTGCAATATTAACAGGGAAGCCCTTTCCTAGTTTAATATTTATTTCTAAGACAACAAAGCCCAGGAGGATGCTATACGGAAAGCTGTTTCTAGATGCCAATTTCTCTGCACACTGAGTAAAGGATTTTTTTGGTAGCTCCCTACTGCTCTGGAGATGCAGGCTTCCAGCCCCTGCAAGAGCGTCTTGCATAAATTAAATAAATTAGACCTTCAAGAACCAATGAAACGATCAAGTACTTTGGTTTCCCCACTCTGTATCCGGTTCAAACGCCCTTCTTCCTCCACCACTGCCCATCTTAGGGGCAAGCATTCTCATTCCCAAGCTCCACCTTTGGCCAGTTTTCAGATATTTCAGATTGCTAAAACACAGAAATCCGTTCAAATACCCAAGCAAAATGCAAAAGAGACTGGAGTGACAAATGGGAATGGCAGTGCGTCTGTCTCATAACTAAACCCCCCTATTCCTCCTGGAAGGTCTGCTTCTCAATCAGACGAGCAGCTTTCCTACAATTCAATAATTCCTTGTGAACAGCCTTCCTCCTCCTGCTCCTGTAGTCCCGGCCACCCCACCCTTCCCACGCCATACGAGTTAGAAGCACCAATTCCTGCGGGAGAGTCTTCTCCGTGAATGGCTGCATCACCCCTCCTTCCCTCCTCCACAGACCTCATCATTCCAGGCCATCTTCCTAAGCGCCACTTCATCTGGGCTGGGGCCAATTTCAGCTACTTCCTAAAAAGCTTGGGTCCCCAGGACTCCTCACCCAACACCTCCCTCCCACTCGACTCTCGGCCAGCTCCTTTTCCCTTCCCTTCCCGCCCCCCTTCCTTCTGAGTTAGAAATCAATCTATCACACTGCTTGTCTTCTCAATGGTTGGTGGGGAGAGGCAGGAGGGAGAGAGAGAATTGTGGAGCCCAAAATGTTTAAAAATGAATGTTAAAAAGAAAATAATCAATCCCGCAACTAAGAACATACATTCACTCCCTTAAACTGGAGCAGAGTAAGGGTTTCGGAGTGTTAAAGACCTAAGGATGGAGAAGCAGGCTCTGAAAAAGACTAGGTGGGAGTCCATCTCCCTCTCCCCACCCCCACCCATCTCGCCCCATCCCTGCCCTCCCGGTGCGCCCAGTGAATGCCTACTACGCACCAGGCGCGCAGGGGCTACAAGAGATGCCCCAAACCCGTCCAAGGGTCCTCTGACCCAATGCAACCGACACACAAGCATCGGCGACGGCTCCGCGGAAGCCCTGACCCCGTCCAAGTATCCGCCACCGCAGGGTTACAATGTAGCCAGCGTTTTATTGAGCGCCAGGGGATGCGGGGGCAGATGGCCCGAGAACCCGTCCGAGAGCCCTGGTGGCATTTATTAAGTGCCTGCTGCATGCGCTGGAGGCGCAAGGACAAAAGCGGACCCCACCCTCCAAGTTTCCACGGTGGGGAGGGGTCGGGCGCGCCCCCCCTCCAGCACGGGCTTCTCACCGATCTCTTTCTCGTTGACCCTCGGGGGAAAGCTGGCCATCTATGGGACACCGCCTGAGTCCGGGGGGCGCGGGCACACTCTCACACGGTCGGGAGCGCGCGGGGCGCAGAGGGCGTGTCGGGGCGCGGGTCCCTCCGGGGTCCCGGGGAGGGAGGAGTGCAACGAAGGGAGGGAGGGAAGGAAGGAGAGGGGACGGGGAAGCGGCGCAGCGGCTCTGGCCGACGGCTCCGGGGCAAGTCCGGGGCGCCTGGGACGCGGAGGGGGAGCCCGGCACAGACAAAAGGCTTCGAGTCCCCGCTAGCACCCGAGCGACCAGAAGACACTTCCGACTCGGCCGACAGCAAACGAGACACTGGAGACAAAATGGCGGCCGAGCCAGGATGTAGCGCGAATGGGGGGCGTGCCCTTGGTGACGTCATATGTCCAGGCCACGCCTCCTGGGGGGAGGGAGGGAGGATTCGAGAAAGGCAAAGGGGGGGTGGGAAGGACGGGCGGAACGTGACCCGCCGGCTCCGCTCCCCCCACCCCCTCCTCCAGCTCTTGCGCAGGAGGCCCGAGGCGTGGGCTGGCAGGAGCCCAGAACTTGACAAGACTTGATGAGAACAGATGATACTAGTATTGTTAATAATGTAGCGAATACTCAGTAAAGCAAAGGACGCCATCTAATTCCAGTGCCCTCCCTTTGTTAATGGTCTCCTATTTATCCCCTATTAATCTTGTTTGGGCATATTCATTTGAATGGGATCTCTCATTAGATTGTAAGCTCCTGGAGGGCAGGAAGTGTTTTCCGCCTTCCTCCTTCCGTCTTCCGGCTTGGCGCTGTGCCTGCCACTGTAGGCGGTTAATTAATTAATTAATTAACAATTAATGTTAAATTGTTAATTGTTAAAATGTTAAATCAAACTTCCGCTCTAAAGTCTGCAAAGTACTTTGTAGACGCTGTATCATTTGGTCCTCATAACAGCCTTGCCAAGTAGGTTGAACCCAATGGTTCTTCACCTTTCTTGTGTCCTGGACCCCTTGAACAGTTGCCTGATGAAGCCTAGGGACCCCTTCCTGAGAATCATGCTGTGAAATACAATAAAATGCATAGGATAACGAAGGAAACCAGTTATATTGAAATAGTTATCAAAATATATGTTTTTGAAGGTTCACGGCTGCCAAACTATCAAAAAATTATTTTATAGAGCTAGAAAAAAATAACGAAATTCATTTGGAAGAACAAAAGGGCCAGAATATCAAGGGAATTAATGAAAAGAAATGAAGGAAAGGTGGCATAGCTGTACCAGATCTAAAATTGTATTATAAAGCAACAATCATCAAAACTACTTGGCTAAGAAATAGAGTGATGGATCAGTGGAACAGGTTAAACACACAAGACACAGTAAGGAGTCAATGACTATAGGGATCTACTGTTTGATAAACCCAAAGACTCTAGCTTCTGGGATAAGAGCTCACTATTTGACAAAAAATGCTGGCGAAACTGGAAAATAGTATGGCAGAAACTAGGCCTAGACCAACGCCTTACACCATATACCAAGATAAAGTCAAAATGGGCACATGATTTAGATATACAGGGTGATACTATAAGCAAATTGAGAGAGCAAGGAATAGTTTACCTGTCAGATTTATGGAGAATGGAAAAATTTATGACCAAACGAGATAGAGAGCATTATGAGAGGCAAAATGGATACTTTTGATTACATAAAATTAAAAAGTTTTTGCACAGAGCCGACGCAACCAAGATTAGAAGGGAAGCAGAAAACTGAGAAACAATTTTTATAGTCAGTATCTCTGATAAAGGCCTCATTTCTAACATATATAGAGAACTGTGTTGAATTTATAGGAATACAAGACATTTCCCAGTTGATAAATGGTCAAAGAATATGAACAGGCGGTTTTCATGTGAAGAAATTAAAGCTATCTACAATCATATGAAAAAATTGCTCTAAGTTACTATTGATAAGAGAAATGCAAATTAAAACAACTTTGAGGTACCCCATCACATCTATCAGATTGGCTAACATGACAAAACAGGAAAATGATAATTGTTGGAGAAAATGTGGGAAAATTGGAACACTAATGCATTGTTGATGGAGTTGTGAACTGATCCAACCATTCTGGAGAGCATTTTGGAAAGTATGCCCAAAGGGCTTTGAAACTGTGCATGCCCTTTGACCCAGCAATACCACTTCTAGGTCTGTATCCCGAAGAGATCATAAAAATGGGCGAAGGAGCCACATGTACAAAAATAAAATAAGACAAAAAGTTCATGGACCTCAGATTAAGAACTCCAGTCTGCCCCTCTAAATTCCAATCATTTGTGCAGCTTCATGAAGAGTCCCACACGACTAAGCCACAACAGAAGGTATTTTGTCTTCATGAAATGTCAGGTTTGCAGACAATGACTTATTAAGGAATTTTTCTCTCTCTATTCCCTGAAAGAATTCTGTAAGGACTTGCCAGGGCCACACAGCTAGTTGGGTGGTGCAGTGGATAATGTGTAAGACCCAGAGTCAGGAAAGATGGTTCATTCATACACTGTGTGATACCTGATAAATTAGTTCGCTGCTCAGAGCTCCAGTTTTCTGTTTTAGAACAGCACCTACTTCACAGGGAGTTGTGAGGATTGTTATTATGTATATACACGTATATATTATGTATATACATATATACATATATAGTTATTATTCAGCATCACCCCACATCACCTTCCTCACTTTTGGGGGGCGGGGAGGGAAGAAGGCAGGCAGGCCAATTGGGGTTAAGTGACTTGCCCAAGGTCATACGGCTAGCGTGTCAAGTGTCTGGAGTCATATTTGAACTCGGGTCCTCCTGCTCCAGAGCCAGTGCTCTATTCGCAGCACCACCTAGCTGCCTCTACTTCCTTACTTTCTAACTTGAGATCAGGAAGATCTGGTTTTTAGAGAAGGGGGAAAAAACCCTTAATTTTAGGGGTCATAGAAAGGGGTCATAGAAAGGACTTAACTAGTTTTGTACTTACGTTGACACTTAAAGCATCTGTAATTTTGTCAGAGTGCCTAGTCTGTTCCTTTACCAACAGAGATTGCAACCCTGCTATAATTCAAGAAGTCACCATCTGGAGTTGCTGTGGCTGGATCTGTTTTCTAGAACCTGTCAGAGCTTCCTCCCCCTTGAGTAGCCCAAAAAGCTTACCTAACACCATATAGTTAACAGGTATCTGAGGGAGGATTTGAACTCCGGTCTTCCTGGCTCCAAGGCTAACAGTCTATGGGCAGGGGAGGGAACCTTCGGCCTTAAGGCACCATGTGGCTTTCTAGGTCCTCAAGTGTAACCCTTTGACTGAATCCAAACTTCATAAAACAAATCCCCTCAATAAAAGGATTTGTTCTGTAAAACTTGGACTCAGTCAGAAGGCCGCACCCAAAGACCTAGAAGGCCAGAGGTGGCCTTGAGGCTGCTGGTTCCCCACTTCTGACTATATCCACTGTACCACCTGGTTCTCTTAAACCTACCTCCAAATAGAGACTGACTTGAGACATGATCTCAAAGGTCAGCAGAGCCATAAGGAGCAATTGTTGAGCCTGGGCAAGGTAGATGGTGGTTAACCATAGGGTTCCTGACACTGCTGTTTGGTTGCTAGTGGGGAGAGGGAGGGTATACACTGGGGAAAGGACACCAGAATGTTTCTTTAGTGCTAAATGAGGGAGTAACCATGCCTTAGTGGGAGCCCATCAACATCTCCAACAGGGGTGGATGAAGTTCCTAGGAGTCTGGGGAGGCAGGGGAAGAAGCAGAGTCCAGGACAGTACCACTGCCACTGGAGAACTTCCTGTCCTAAAGCATAGCTCTAATGGTGATGCCTAAGTTAATTCTGTTTTATTCTCTTTACAGCCTTGTATTTATCATGCGCAGAGATAAGAGGTGAAACATGCGTAAAAGGAAGAGCAAGAAGGTTCATGTCGCCAGATCATAGAATATGTGGAAGGGAATAAAGTGTAAGCAGACTGGAAGGGTAGGAAGGATAAAGGCCCAAATACTGAACCCAAATATTTAATTCTTGGCAGTAAAAGGGAACAGTGGAGTTTAATGACCTGGGAAGGTAGGGGCGGGGTGCAGTGGGGTGTTAAGTGATGGTGATGGGCTGGGAAAATCACTTCAGCAGGGGAGTGAGGGATGGACTGGCTTGGGGAAAGCCTTGAAGCAAGGACAATTAGGAGGTTTATGGCAATAGTCTAGGCAAGAAGAGATGAGGGCCCGTGAGAGGGTAGTGGCTGTGTGACTGAGGAGAAGGGGAGGTCCTGGAGGGATGCTGTGAATGTAAAGTGACAAGATTGGTTATGTGGGGCGTGAGAGAGGAGCTGATGATGTCACTGAAGAGGTGAGCCTTAAGGACTGGGAGGATGGTAGTAGTAGGCAATAGTGGGGAGATGGGAGAGTTGGGGAGAAAAGATGAGTTCTGTATTGGACGTGTTGCATTGGAGATGCATATGGGATATCCATTTCAAGAGGTCCAAAAGTCAGCTGGTGATATTCACCAGGGACTGATGCTAATTACATAGATCTGAGTGTCATCTATTAGAGATAATTGAACCCGAGGGAGGTGATAAGATGGCCAAGTGAGATAGTCAGGAGGACCAGGGTTCAAGTACTGCCTCTGATGCATATTGACCATGAGCAAGACCAAGGGAGGGGAACCTGTGGCCTCGAGGCCACATGTGGCCCTCTAGGTCCTCAAGTGCAGCCCTTGGACCAAATCCAAACTTCACGAAATAAAACCCCTTAATAAAAAGATTTGTTCTTTTAAACTTGGATGTAGTCAAAAGGCTGCATTTGAGGACCTAGAAAGCCACATGTGACCTTGAGGCAGCAGGTTCTCCACCCCTGAGCAAGACCTCTTAGCCCTCAAGGCATTATCTACAACTAGCTATCAATCTGCATAAGTGAAGGGATTTTCTCCCCTGGGAATTCCCCATCTAGATGAAATCACAGATCTGGACCCATCCCTAAAGCAGGAGGAATACAGAGAAATTTGGAAAGATCCTTAAGGAACAACATAAAGTGAAAACAAAACAAAACAAAACAAACCAGAACCAAAAGAATGGAGTCTATTCTAATTTTAATCAGATGAGAAGAAGTGAATGAGAATGAAATGACAAGAGTCCTAATGAGGAATAAATAAGGGGAAAAGACTGAGACAGTGTTAGGATGCTTGCAGGATTCTTCATGATGTCCCTGGTGTGGGTAACTTTGGGTGAGGAAATCCCCTATATAATCAATCCATCAATAAACATTTAAGTGCCTACTATGTGACAGGCATATAAGTGCTTTACGAATATTATCTCATCTGATCCTCACAAAACCCCTAGGAGTTAGGTACTATTGTCAGTCTCATTTTACAGATGTGGAAACTGAGGCAAATAGTTGAAATGACTTAACCAGAGTCATACAGTCAAGTCTGGATCAATGTTAATTGGTACCAGCCCTGCAACTGAGAGTTTTACAAGAGCTACTTAGAGGCTTAAAGGTGAATTGACTTGCCCAGAGTCGCACAGCCAGGATGTGTCCAATGCAGGATTTGAACACAGGTCTTCCTGATTTCAAGGCTGGCTCCTTTGTTCACTATATGCCTCACTGACTTTGATACTTTATGTGTTGAAATGAACTAATTCAAATGTAAACAGATACAAAGCAAATTCAGTCGATTGTAATACATTAAAATTTTTTTAAACACGGTGGTGGGAGGAGAATATGAATCTCGAATCCTGAGAAATCCCAGGTGATCTAAGATCGTGGCAGCATCTCTGAGGACCTTACAGAAGAATAATGAAGCATTTCCTCTTTACTCCTTTTTCCCCCCTCTTTCCTTTCCTGTTTCCAAGTCCCTTGTGTGTTATGGGGCAGCTGTGATGGTTAGTGACTGCAGTAATCCGATCTCTGTTCCCAGCTGTGCCAAGAAGACCTAGGCATTGGAATATGGTGCAGCTGGGCCAGCTGCAGAGCCACGTGGAGCCATCGTGCCCCTCCCCCTTTTCCAGGCCAATGCCTGCTCCTTTCCAGAGAAATAAATGCAGGAGCACTTGAAGGCCCAAGGGAAATTACCTGGTTAGAAATGAAACAATTAGGGAAACAGGGAAACGAGCACTGTCTCTGCAGTCAGAGGCTCTGATTTCGAATTCTGCCTCTGATACTATCTGTGTGACTTTGGGCAAGTCACTTAGATCCTTGAGGCTCAGTTTGATCATCTGTAAAATGAAGAAGGAGGACCAGATGGGACCCCTTCCAGCTCTGGGCTATGATCTTGTGAACTAAAAAGAGCCCCTCTCCCCTCACCACATAAAATGTGGAACTTTAACCTCTCTCTTTCTCCTGGTCTCTGTCTCTTTTCTCTGTCTCTGTGTCTCTGTCTCTCTTTTTCTCCCTCCACTCTCCTGCTGTGTAATGGAAGCTTTCCCCATGATAGTACTTTTCCTCTCCACGCCTTGGTCTTAGCCTACTTCAGCCTTGCTCTTTCATTTTTCTAAACCTATTCTTTCCATAACCCTGGAGGGGCACAAGAGAGGAGAGGATTAGCTCACTGACAACCAGCATAGTCTTTGTAGACTTGTCTGCATCTCCCCCTGCCTTCTGCATTCTTTTGATTCTTGCCTTGGAAATGCCTCCTGGGTCATTCTATCTCTGGCTGTCCTGTCTGGTTTTCCTGGCAAACTTTGCCTCCAGCTGTCCCTCCCTTCTGTTGGAGGGCAGGGGCCGGATGAGAAGCATCAGCTGCAACGTTGTATCTAGTTCCAGGGGCCCCGAGTGAGCAGCTCCCACTATCCCTCTTCCCTCACACTTAACAAAAAAAAAAATTCCTTGCTCTTACTGACTGATGGATTTGATGGCTTCTAACCCCAAGACCTTTGGGTCCATCTTTCCATTCAAGTACTCCGTAACTCACTGGTCCTGAGGAATACCCTGCTTCTTTTCCCCCCTTTCACTAACTTTCTAGATGAGCAAGCATGTTGAGTTTGAATTTCCCTCAATGCCATTGCTTACGTTTTCTGTGTCTGCTTCCTACTTTCTTTTCAAGGAACTGGTTCTGGCTTATGGAGGAAGTGTTTGAGGTTGATTCAGAAGCTAGATGGTTCCCTTTCTTTCTCTAATGACTGCCTGCAATATCATCGCCAACAGCGACAACAAATCCTACCCTGATGAGAGGAGTCTGTCATTTGGAAACTCTCCTTCTAAACACTTGTCCCACTAAGTCGGTTCAAAGCAGGTACAGAAAGTGGTGCTGAATTTATGCCAATAGAACCTAGGCCTGTGACATGGCCCAGCACCATTATTCTAATTGGGATCCCCTCCATCCCGAGTCCTTATTTTGGCACCTGGGACAAATTCACTTGAGTAGGAGGAAGAGAGACGGAGATCCTGGAGTGCTCAGAGGCTTCATACAGGCATAGGTTCCTGCTGGTGCTGATCCCAGGCAGGGAACCCCGTGTGGCTCAGATCCCTAGGACAGATGGCATAGACTTCTGAGGAAATTACATGTCTAGGATCATAGACACAGAACTGGAAGGAAACCCAGAGGACATCTAGTCAAACCCTCACATCTTACAGATGAGGAAGGAGGTCAAAGGATTTACCCAAAGTCACACAAATGGTGGGATTCGAACCCAAGTCCTCTGACTCCTAAGTCAGTTTTCTTTCCAGTGATTCATGTGCAGAGGTGAAAGGGGAGAGGGGCCTGTCAGCAATGGAACCCTAGGATGGGGCAGGAGCATCATCCCTAGGACTGTGTGTTTCCTTTACCCAGAGTGCCATCTTGGAGCAGAGGCTGACCTTCTCCCAACCGTAGTTCTCTGTATTTTTCAGCCCAAACTCTAAAGTAAGAAAACACACTCCTCCCCCATGTCATTTCAATCATTTCATTCCAGGGGGAGGAAAACTACCCTCTAGATGTCAGAGCACTAAAATAAACATCCCATCATCCCACGTTGGTTACTTTTCTGTATCTACAGTTGTCTTTACCTGACCTACATCAACCAAACTCACTTGAAGCCTTTATAATGAGCTAAGAAAATAAGTTAAAAGGGAGAGGGCTTAGCTAAAAACCTCCTAGGTACCAGGCAGTGTAATTAGGAGATGGGGATAGGAATAAGAATTGGACCTATGATTTTATTGGTCTAAAGTACTCCTAAGGAAGGAAATTACTTGTACTAATGAAGCCTGGGGCCTTATCTATGACTCAGGGAGTTAGAAAGTTGTGGAGCCTTGAGATTTAAGTCACTTGCCCAGGGTCACACAGTTGGTACATAAGTGTCAAAGGGGAACTTGAACCAGGGTCCTTTAAAGTCAACTCTCTATCCAATACTCCAGGCTCCTCTCTCAGGAGAAGTCTTGTCTACAACTTAAAAACCCAACATGCTTCTCATCTAGTAGGTAAACTCGTGAAGGGCAACCATGGGGACACTGGCCTTCTAGATGATAAAGCATGTTGAGCTTGGAACATCTGTCAACATGACCAAGGCTGCAAATTAAAATGTGAATTTGCCCACCTCCGTCCTCCTTGTCTGTTGTTCAGAGAATGCTTGAGAGCTTTGGGGCCAGGAACTCTGGGTAGTCGGACTCCACTCTGAAAGGCATGTGATTGCATCACGTCCCAACCTGTGCAGATGAATCATCACCCTTTTGTGCTTTTTCATCCTGAGCAAGCTTCATCTGTACTTTTCCACAGATGCTCTGCCAAGGGTCCACCCAACAAGCCAAACGACTTCTTCTTGGTTCCTTTAGTATCTCAGGGGTACAAAGCAATGCTCATATCATCCCTCTGTTCCCTCTCCTTTTTGCTTTGTGACCATCCCACATTCTGTTCCTTGTCATAGATAGATGACCTCGGTCATATCTTTTATTGTGCTTTTCTGTGTGAGTCACCACCAGTAACAACCATGACCTTTTACATCGCCCCTTGGGTCACCCGTTGCTTTAATTCTTCTCTCATTATGGTGTTTCATGATGTGCAACCATAGAACAACTATGGCTCCCTACTACTTCTTGGGTCAGAAGTGAAGTACCACACACATATTGCATGGAAAGCAATTTAGAATCACTGAAAGTACAGTATAATTTCCCAGAATCGGTTCAGCCTAAGTTCTACCTTCTGCTCACTTTAAAAAAGGGTAGAGGGAGTAGCATGCTAAGGTAAAGTTAGGCCTGACTTTCTTTTCTTTTTTGAGGTGGGAAGGCAGGGCAATTGGGGTTAAGTGACTTGCCCAAGGTCACACAGCTAGTAAGTGTGTCAAGCATCTGAGGCCGAATTTGAACTCAAGTCCTCCTGACTCCAGGGCCGGTACTTTACTCACAGTGCCATCTAGCTGCTCCTAGGCCTGACTTTCAGGCATGGTGGTTCTTGCTATATGAAAATGTTTCTAAGGGGATCTAGGAATCCCAGCTGAAGAGGAAAATGATTTCTCAGCTGGTGTACTCTCCACTCACAGAATTATTGTGCATTTCGTGGGATTTCTGGGGAACCTTGAGACCAAAATGGTTTTCATAATTTTTGTTGGTGTTCATTTGTGTCCAACTCTTTCTGAACCTGTGGACCATAGCATGCTGGGCCCTTCTATCCTTCACTGTCTCTCCAAGTTCACGTTCATTGTTTTCATGACACTATCTATCTATCTCACCTTTAATTTCTTCCTTCCTTCCTTTCTTCCTTCCTCCCTCCCTTTCTTTTCCTTCCTTCCTTCTTTCGTTTCTTTTTTTGAGGCAATCAGGGTTGAGTGACTTGCCCAAGGTCACACAGCCAGTAGCTGAGGCTGGATTTAAACTCAGATCTTGACTCCAGGGCTGATGCTCTATACACTGTGCCACCTAGCTGCCCATCACCTGAATTTCTAATATGGTAAATATCAATAGGTATAGCTTATAGCTTCTTTGGGGACAGTGTTCAAACATTTCTGAGAGTGTTGTTATTTTTCGTCCTTCATTTTGGGAGAGCACCACAGACATCAGGAAGGGGACGTCGTGACTTGCACATGAATTGAATTTAAGTGAGCCAGGGCTATGCAAAGTCACCAGCCTCATTCTCTCCTCAGGAGCCATCTGGGTGCAGTGACAAGATATACATCAGGAGGACTGAAGACAGCCCCCACAGACTGTGCAGAATCACCAACATAATGAGCTCTGGGGGGTGGGGCCACCAGGCTGCCCAAGGAGGGGAAAATGGGATTATGAAGGAAAAATGGATTCAATCAAAGCTCCCATGCCCGTCAATAGGGGCATCAAGCCAGTGAGTGGCCACTGTACTTGCAGAGAAATGAAGAGACCTAGTCTCCAAAAAAAAAAAAAAGCAATAAATAAAAGGAAGAAGTTGGACTGGCTGGTCCTTGGGTCCCTTTTGGCTCTAAATCCATGAAGCTGTCAGCCTTCTCCATGAAGGCAGTCCTGCTCTCACTACCTGGAGATGATCCTTTTCCTCACATAGGATTTCCTCACTTTCATTTGTATTGTCATTATTTATGGACCATCCTTGTTGACCTTGAGGATAGGGATTGAGTTGTTTTTCCTTTTTATCTCTTGTACATAGTAGGTGCTTAGTAAATGTTCATGAACTTGAATTGAATTGAATTCCCTGAAGTCATGGAGCCAGTAAGCCACCAAAATGAGCAAAGGATTCACATCTTCTTCCTCCAAGCTGGATGTCCTTTTACTCTTTGTTGTTGTGGTTCAATCATGTCTGACTCTTCATGACCCCATTTGGGGTTTCCTAGGCAAAGATAATGGAGTGTTTTGCCATTTCCTTCTCTGGCTCATTTGACAAATGAGGAAACTGAGGCAAGCAGGGTTAAGTGACTTGCCCAGGGTCACACAGCTAGTAAATGTCTGAGGCCAGATTTGAACTTAGGAAGATGAGTTGATGATTCCAAGCTCTATCCATGGGGCCACCTGGCTGCCATGTTCTTTTACTATGTACATACTAGCTTCTCTATCCTTTGGAGCATGGAGTATACAGGCAGGGATATGCTGGAAAATGTTTAACAACTGGATCTCCAGGAAAAAAAAAACCCTACACACAAGACACACTTTTAAGTTTATTTGCCTCATTAATGTTTTCTCCATCACTTTCTTAAGTTCAGGCAATCAATGAAACAAATGAAGCACTGATTTGTGGCCTTTGCCAGTTGCCAAGGTATGTCACTGAACAATTTAACAACTGGCTCTCTCAAGAACCATCTAGACCTGGCTTCACCACCCTCTTGTATCAGGGTCTGTTTACTCCATATCTTCCATGAGGAGGCGGCCTAGGATAGCAGATAGCTGGGCCTGAGGTCACATAGATTTGGATTCATATTTCACATGAAACATAGGAGCTACATGACTATGGGCATGTAAGTTGATCTCTCTGGGTCTTAAGGTGATTCTCTAAAGACTATAAGATATAGAGGAGTTGGAGGGAGTTCCTACCTTGATGGGAACATGTATCTTCGATAGATGGCTGTGTTGGTCTTTTTGTAGATGATTCTCTAAGTTTTGGAAATCTAAATGGTCGTTAAAGAAGTGTGTGTGTGTGTGTGTGTGTGTGTGTGTGTGTGTGTGTGTGTGTGTGTGTGTGTGTGTGTATTGCAGGAGGGATGTGTCAAACGAGCCCTCTTTTACTGAGTAGTATGTGAGTTTCTTTAATTACCTTCCAGCAATCCATCAATGAACACCTATTGAATACCTACTATGTGCCAAGCTAAGTGCCAGAATCAGGGGATCCTGGATCGAATTACAGAATCTTGGAGTTAAAAAAAAAAAAAAGAACCTTAGAGTTTTATGGTCAGCCTCCTAATTTTTTAGAACGAGAGAAAACAAAACCCAGACTGTTGTAGTTTGCCTAAAATCACACAGCTAGTTAGTCAGAATCAGAACTTGATCCCAGGTCCTCTGCCTCCTGATCCATCCAGGGATGCCATGCTGCGCCTATTCAGACGGTACCTTTCATCTCTGGGATCTGCAAACATTAATTAATTCTTGTCAGCCTCAGATGAAAGGCTCCTGGCTTGTTATGACATTCTTCTGCCAGTGAGTTAACTGAGCTCCAGAGAGATTCCAGAAGTCATCCAGGCAGAGAGAAGCCTCAAAGGAGCCAAGGACAAACAGCTTGAGAATTCTGAGCTCTGATGAGGATTCCACCACCTCCCTCTGCTTCTGGTGGGGGCAGATTTGCACTTCCCTTAAAACACATGAGTTTTGGTTTTTGTTCTCATAGAAGGATGAAGTGTCTGGGAATGCAAAGGGCCTGGTTCCTTTTTCATCCCTTTCATTTGCCTCTTTTCTCTCTAGAGTTAGTCAATCAACAAGCATTTATAAAGTGTCTGCTATGTGCCAGTCACTGTGGTAAATGCCACCATGGGGGCAGGGAGGAAGGAGATACAGGGACTGCAGCCCCAGCACCTCCAGACACCCAGCTTGGGTTGCTCATGCCAGGAGAATTTCTGAGAATGAACTTCCTTCCCCTGCCCCTGGAGGGGAAGCCACCAGAACACCTATAAAATTGCTTTCGAAGCCCATGGGAGGAGT
This sequence comes from Phalanger gymnotis, assembly GCA_028646595.1. Lineage (NCBI taxonomy): Eukaryota > Metazoa > Chordata > Mammalia > Diprotodontia > Phalangeridae > Phalanger > Phalanger gymnotis. The sequence goes on from CM053627.1 coordinate 33,850,764, forward strand.
CAGTGGAGGCTCCTTTACTTGGCCTGAGTGGGAAGTTAATACACAATATTCCTAAACCTCAACATCCTGTCTAGAAGTGTGTGTGTGTGTGTGTGTGTGTGTGTGTGTGTGTGTGTGTGTGTGTGAGAGAGAGAGAGAGAGAGAGAGAGAGAGAGAGAGAGATTGGGGGTCTGAAGAAGAGAGATTTGATTTTCTATATAGTGCAATCCCACAATGGGCAGCCTCATGATTCATCCCCAAATTGAAGGCCTCCAAGTCAGATGTATCAGAATTCCTAGAGAGAGAAGGGGATTTTCTGAGCAGTATTACCTCTTAGAGAAAGAAAAAGATTGCCCAAGGCTGCAGGAACATCAGAGGAGACCAGAGAGGGTACTAGGGGAAGAAAGAGAAGAGCACCTTGATAGTCTCCGCTGTTACAGTGATGTATGAGAATTGTGTCTGCTGGGAAGGGAACAGGGCTTGTTCAGCTGCTCCAAAGTGTGTTTGCCTTTCAGGGGACGTCTAAACCACGGGGTGCTAGGAGCCATGGAGCAAATAGATCACGTAGTACCCTTGAGAGATCCGGGGATCCCACAGCAGCCCAAGGGCGACCAGGAAAGCTACACAAAGTTCAATTCCTTCCTAGAGGAGCTGATGTTAGTGTGTCATGGGTTTTCAGTAGCTACTTAGGACTTCTACGAGAGCTTTAAGAGTTAGCTATGTTTTTTGTATCTGTTTCTCAGTTTCCACGGGTCTTCCACAATTTCTACATTTGCCATGGGAGTGAAAGGCCGTCTAATGCCCAGAAAAAAAAATGGGATACTGATCAAAATATTTCCTTTTGTGCCTCAGTTTCCCTTGCTAGGTAATGGGGGTTAACCCCCCTGTTCTAGAACATTCTATAATATGGTCCATTATTCCTAGTCACAGAACGTGAAAACACCTCAAAGGCCAGCTCTCATGTGAACAAGAATTCCTTTTCTCATATCCTTGTAGCGTGGTCATTCAGCCTTCTGGTAAAGACTTCTATCGACCAAGGTGGACAGAGCCCACTACTTCTCATGGCAATGCTTCCATTTGGGGATAACTCTCATTGGAGGGAAGTGTAACCTTTGCCTCTCTCTAACTTTAATCCATTGTTCTTTTTTTGGTAAATTTTTAAATTTTAAACTTAAATACGAAACGAGAAAAGAAAAAAAAAACATTGCCATGTACACAGCAGACCATAAGAGAAGATTCAATATAAAACAATAAATTTCCATTTCAAGAAAATCTACATAATAAATACTATATGTTGTTTCCACAGCTGCCCTGCTTTTCTTTGCTTCCTTGTTGGTTTTCTTTTGTTCTCTGCTGTGCATTTTTTTACTTTATTTTTTCTCCCTCCCTCCCCCTACCACTCTAAAGAAGGCTACAATTTATTTATTATTATTAATATATAATATAATATATAATATTTTATAATATATAATATAATAATATATAATATACAATATATAATATAATTATTATAATATATAATATATAATATAATTATTGTAATATTGTAATATATTATAATTATATAATATAATATATTATATATAATATAATATATTATAATATATAAATAATATATTATATATAATATAATATAATTATATAATATAATTAATATATAATATAATTATTAATATATAATATTATTAATTATGGATATATATTATTAATGGATATATTGATATATTATATTATATTATTATATATTATATATTAATAATACATATAATATATAATGTAATTATTATAATATATAATATATAATATAATCATTATAATATATTATAATTATATAATTAATATACAATATTATTAATTATGGATATATTATTAATGGGTATATTGATATATTATATTATAATAATTATTAATTATTAATATAATTATATTATTATAAATATATTTATAATATGCTATTAATTATGTTGTAAATAAATATATTATCATATATATCCATATATGTGATATAATGGATATATATTATTAATTATGGATATATATATACATAGATATTTATAAACATATGCATCCATCCATACACATATATACTCATACACATATAGGTAAGACCATACTGTGCATATTTCCCCCATCATCTGTTTCTCTGAAGGTGGATACCATCTTCCGTCTTAAGTCCAAGTCTCCATGTTTTTCTAAATTAACCAGCTCATCATTTCCAGGAATATTCCAACCCAATCCCATCCTATCTGAGAGATTGTCTATGAAGTTTTTTTTTTTTTTTGCCCAATTTTAGACTTTCCTTCTATTCTTGGCTACATAGTGACTGTTTCTCTTTTGTCCAGGAACCCTGAGGGTCTTCCCCTCCCAGTTTCATTTTGGTTTTTTTTTGGGTTTTGATTAAAGAAGCCATCCCTTGATTAACTTCTTAAAGAGGCTTATTGACGGAATGGGCAATGGGCGTTACCTTACTCAAAGCGAGAACCTGGAAAGACCTTAGCCTAAAAGGACCAGGGTCTCCCATTGCATCTTGGGCCATCTCCAGTTGTCCTGGTGAATATCAGGCCACTGGACCCAGATGGCTCTGGAGGAGAAAGTGAGGCTGGTGACCTTGCACAGCCCTCCCTCGCTCAAATCAAAGTCAACTGCAAGTCATGTCATCATTTCCCTGGTGTCATGGTGCTCTTCAAGAACGAAGGACAAATACAACAACATAGATTTTATTTATATGAGAAATTTTTAATTTAAAACAATTGAAATTATCCTCTTTTCACTTCAACAATGCTCTCACTCTCTTACAATACAGTTTAAGGTCTGATTCTGCTGAATCTACTCACCCATTGTTCTTATTTCTTCCTTCTAGGACCGAGCCTAAACCTTTTCCCTCATTAACAGTGCTTCCAATGCCTGAGAACACCCATTTTGCGGATGTGAAAACTGAAGCTGAGAGAGGAAAGGAATAAGAGATTATTAAGTACCTACTATGTGCCTGTCACTATGCTAAGTGCTTTACAAATATCATCTCATTGGATAGTCCCTAGGAAGTTGGTGCTATTGTTAATCGAATTTTACAGATGAGGAAACTAGAGGTGAAGTAACTTCCCTAGAGTCCAGTAGCTAAGTATCTGAAACAGGACTTTAGCGCAGGTCTTCCTGACTCCAAGGTCACGAAGTTGTAACCATTGGACTACCCTGCTGCTTCCATATAATTCCAGGAGTGGGTATTATAGATGTGAAGCACCAGCCTCTAAGGCCTCTCTTAACAGCCCAAGATGTGGGGAGCTTTGGGTGGGTTTGAGGAGACAGCATCATGTTACCTTAGCGACCTTGCTATCCCCTGGATCTTTTCCAGAACTGCTCTCTGTCTATGCCTTCGTCAGCTTGTCCTCCCAAAGTTGATTCTTTCCATTTATCCTTGTGAGTTTCGTCTTTTTGGACTCAGCCTGTGGTTCCAACCCATCAGGATCTGTTTGGGGCATCCAGGGTCTTTGCCGTGTCCCTAGCTCCATGTCATCTCTATATGTGATGGGCATGCCCGCCGTTCCTTCATCCAAATCCTTTTCAGAAATGTCCGAGGATACATTCCTGGAGCGCTCTGCTAGAGACTTCTTTCCAATTTTCCATTCACCCATTACTCACTGCTTTTGGGTTGAGTCATCGAGCAAGTTCTGAATCTGGCTTAGCCAGGCTGCTTTCTAGGCCTCCTTGCTCCACTTCAATCAAGAGAGAATTTGTCAAATAATCTGCTGAAACCCAATTATCCTGGGTCAAAGGCCACCCCATCCTGATCTACCAGTCTAGTAACTCCTGACAAAACCAGACACCACAGTCGCAGAATGCCAGAGACCATCTGGTCCAACCCTCTCATTTTGTAAATGAGGAAATGAGGTTGGTTGTCTTGACCTTCTAAAGGCTGAGGCTAGCTGCTTTTCTTTCTGGATATTCATGAACCATCCCTTAAAGAAGAAGGAATAACAAGCCTATCTTTGGTAGATTCCATTCTCTTCCCTCCTTGGGGAAAACAGGACAATGTTTACCTCCTTTCATTCATTCATTCATTCAACAAGCACTTATTAAATGCCCACTGTATGCAGGCACTGCTCTAGGTACCATAAATAGCTAGCACTTCTAGATCACTTTTCAGTTTGCGAAAAGCTTCACATAATATGTTATCTCATTTGCACTTCACAACAACCCAGCAAGGTGGGTGCTATTATCCCCAATGTTGTAGATGAGGAAACTGAGGCACAGAAAAATTAAATCACTTGCCAAGGGTCACACAATTAGTGAGTGTCTGAGGTAAGATTCTAATTTCCTGACTGCAAGTCCTGAGCTCCATCCACTGTAGCGCCTAACAGCCTAATGATGAAATGAAATTTCCCTGCCCTCAAGGAGCTTACATTCTGATGGAGAGTGGGGGAACAACACAGACATAGACAAGTAGATACAAAAATATATACAGAGTAATGTGGAAGATAAGGCCTGGGGACCTCTCCCAAGCTCTGCAATCTTTGAAAGATCACCAGCCTCCATAACGTCCATTGTCTCTTTCATAACCTTGGGATGTAATTTGTTTAAACTGTGACTTGAATGTGAATGAATGTAACTCATTGATAGCGACAGTGTGCCCTTATTCCTCACTTATTTCCTCGTTTATCTGGAGTTACAACTTCCTCTTAACCCTTTCTTTCTGGTCCTTTTCATTAGGAAGGTCATTCTCCTTGGCAGAAAAAAAAAAAGCAGAAGTACACAAGAGTTGAGTAATTCTCTCTTTCCACGGTCTTCAATGCATCCCCTCCATTTTCTGCTATAGTTTTATCCAAGTCAAGTCAACTAGCAATTATTAAGTGCTTTCTGTATACACTAAATTGTGTGCTAAGTGCTGGAGAGGCAAAGAAAGGCAAAAACAGCTCCTGTCCTCGAGGAACTCACTCTGCAATGGGGCAGATAACACGCAAGTAATTATGTACAAACAAGATAAAAGGTACTCTGTAAAATGAGGTAACAATAGCATCTAGCTCCCTGGGGTTGTTGTAAGGATAAAATGGAGATATATTTGTAAAGCACTTTGCATGCCTTAGGACTATATAAATGAAGTGAAGAGAGCACTGGCCCAGGAGCCAGGAAGACCTGAGTTCAAGTTCTGCCTCTGACACTTACTAGCTGTGTGACCTTGGACAAGTCACTTAACTGTTTGCCTCAGTTTCCTCATCTGTCAAATGAGCTGGAGAAGGAAATGGCAAAGCGCTCCAGTACCTTTGCAAGAAAACCTCAAATGGGGTCATGTAGAGTTAATCATGACTGAAAAACAACTCAGCACATTTTTATTATCAAGGAAAGAATCAAGCATTTTATTAAGCACCTACTGTGTGCCATGCAGTGCTAAGAACTTTATCAATGTGATCATCCTTGATCCTCAGAACAACCCTGGGAGGTAAGTGTTATTATTAATTACTATTCCCATTTCACAGTAGGCCACCCAGGAAGTAACTTCAGCTGTGTCTGAACTGAGGTCTCCCTGACTCCAGACCCAGAATCCTATCTCCTGCACCACTAGCTGCCTCAATAATAATAATTTTAAAAGGAAAGGCACTGGAAGCACAAAAATTAAACAGCCCCTGCCCTCAAGAAACTTACCCTTAGGATGGAGAAGAAAACATGTAAATCAGTAAGTGCCTACTATGCATCAGACACTGTGCTAGAGATACAAACACAAAAAGTAAACAGCCCCTGTCCTCTAGAAACTTACCCTTAGAATGGAGGAGTAAACATGTAAATCAGTATGTGACTAAGAGGTAAGAAGGGAGAGCTTTCCAAGCATGTTGGACAGTTAGTGCAAAAGTATGGAGGTGTGAGATGGTGGATGGTCCCCGATTCTCCGCAGCACCTCTTGCTCCCAGCATAGCTTGGAATTAAAAGCCAGGCTTGTTCTCCTTTGCACTTCTCCCCTGTCCCAGCTCACTCTGACCTTTGGCATTCCCACACCCTTCTTCCAAGACAGTCGCCATGCTTTGATGTTTGTCCTGCCCTCGATTTTGTCATCAATACTTTTCTCTTAAAAATCTAAGTTATTCCTTGAGTTTCATTTGCATTCTCCTCTACTACAAATTCTAAGATGGCTTGGTCCTCCCCAAGGTTTCCATTCTTACTACTCCAGAATCCGATTTTTCTTGTTCATAAAATCATATCCTTAGAAAGGACTTCAGGGGCCATCCAGCCCGATTCCCTCATTTAACAGAGGAGGAAACTGAGGTATAAGGCCTAATAATTTGGCCAAGGTCAGATAGATAGTGAGCTTCAGAAGTAAGATTTGAACCCCAGTACTCAGACAACAGAATTAATACTCTTTACAGGAATTTCTTTTTTAGTGAGACAACAGGGTTAAATGACTTGCTCAGGGTCACACAACTAATAAGTGTCAAGCGTCTGAGGTTGCATTTGAACTCAGGTCCTCCTGACTGTAGGGCGGGTGCTCTACCCACTGCACCATCTAGCTGCCCTTCCTGTTACTGTCAAGAACAAATGTAAAGCAATTTATCCTTGAAAGCTCTTCAGAACCAGCCTTCTTCCTAAGGATATATGGTGTATCAGGCCCTTCCTTCCTTTCCAATCCTCTGATACTTCACTCCCCACCACACACTTGGATCCAACCACACTGGCTATTGGCTGTTCTTCCAACACTTTCTAACAGAAAAAGCAAAGTTCAAATTCGATCTCCTCTTGGAAGCTTTCCGTGACTACTTTGGCCCTTCATGCTGTTCCCTTCCTCTGAATTTCTATATTATTTTTGGGTACCACATGTGGAAACCTACTTATAGACTTAGGATTTTTTTATGTGAACATGTCCACATGTTTATAAAAGTAGATTGTAAAGTCTACTATCTATTTGTCAGTCAGCTAGTCAACCAGCACTTATTAAGCACCTACTGTGTGCCAGGCACTGTGATAAGGCCTAGCGTTATGAAGAAAGGCAAAACAAAAAAACAAACCCAACCCCAAAACAAAAAAACCCTGATCCCTTCTCTCAAGAAGCTCACAGTCTAATGGTGGACACACAGGCAAACAACCATAAATAGACAACAGAGATGATGGACAGGATGAATTGGGGGAGGGGCAGCCAATGAAAATGCCCAAAGTTGGGAGGTGGAGCACCTTGTCTGAAGGTCATTAAGGAGACCAGTGTCACTGGATAGCAAAGCACATAGAAGGGAGCAAGGTCTAAGAAATCTGGAAAAGTAGGAGGGGAAACTGGAAATATTGCATCACCACCATTATTTTTATCTTTGTGCTGCCTGGCATAGAGCCTGGCACACAGTAGGCATTTAAAAAGTGCCTGTTGTTTGATCAATTGATTGACCAAACACCATCATTAAAGGCATAGATGCCACATATTGAAAAGTGCCTGTTTGAATGATTGATCATCATCTTTAAAGACATAGATGCCTCTGCTATGTCTCCCCGTATTTCCTAGCATGGTGCAAAGGCGTCTAATAAATATTTGCATATTCTTGTGATTATGCTATGATAATACAGTTTTGAAGACGTGGTATGTTTTGGTGCATCAACACATATTTGGCAATTCAATTACATTCTATAAGCTGCTAGTCAGAACAGCATACAGAGTGCTAAAATGAGCATCCGGAAGTGCTGGGTTCAAATTCTGACTTGACCCTTAGGACATCCCTAGGCAACTCTTTATAAGACTACAAATTGAAGAGAAGGTGTGTTCTGCACTGGTGGAGGGAGCTTCCGCAGGGGGAGTTCCATAGAATAATAAAAGCACCACACCAGTCCCTATTCCAGTTGGTAGCTAGCAATTCAACCCACGTTTATTAATGAGCCTACTATATGCCAGGCACTGTGCCGGGCATTGATGATCCAAAAAAAAAATACCATTCCCAACCCCACTGGGCAGAGTGGCTTAGCTCTGCATCTGAGACCCTGTCCCTGCCTCTTCCTAGATGTGTGACCTTGAAGCCAAAGAACTTGCTAGAAAATTCTCTCCATGGAACAGGAGCTGCTGGGCTGGAAGCCGACATTTGTGATTGCATCAGACAGACCGTTGGGAAATAAGAAGGATGTGTCAGATCCCCTCAATTCAGCAAATCACTGCTGCCTCTTCACTGTAGTAACTTCTGGCCACACTTCAACAAATCAAGCCTGGAAAAATCCACTAGAGAAGCACTTTTTTCTCCCCCGGGTGCAAATGTTTCATGGGTTTTAGCAAAGCTTTTGAAGGGATGGTCTCACCCCTGCAGCCAAATCATAATGAAAACCCTTAAAAACCACCATTGGCCAGCATTCCCTCCTTGTTGTTCAGTCATGTTGGATTCTTCTTGACCCCAATTGGGGTTTATTTGAACAAAGATACTGGAGTGGTTTGCCATTTCTTTGTCCAGCTCATTTGACAGATGAGGAAACTGAGGCAAAAAGGGTTAAGTGACTTGTCCAGGGTCACACAGTAAGTGTCTGAGGTTAGATTTGAACTCAGATCTTCCTCACCTCCTCACTCCTGGCCTGGTGCTCTATCTATTGCGTAATCCAGCATTCTCTCATTTCTCTCTAAACTTTATGATCCAAAAAGAACCAGTTAATAGAATGGTACAAGTTGCATAAGGCCTGGTGATCTCATCACAGTGGGAAACCAATGGTTCTCCCAATGCACAGATACTATTTGTAGATGATGTAGCAGATAAATCCTAGGAAGCTACTTGAGACACAGAAAGTGACTTGGCCCCATGATCCGGGCCACCATCAACATCAATACCCCATTCAGTCAGGCAATAGACATTTGTTAATTACCTACTATGTGCTAAGCACTAAGGATACAAAGAAAGGCAAAAGGCTATACCTCTACCTCCAAGTTCTTAATTTGATATCTCTACTACTTAGCACTGGAACACAGCACTTGCTTATGAAATTGCCAACTGATTGAGGAAAGCAGTGACAATACACAAAATCACCCACTGGCAAGGTTAGATGCTACCATAAATCACCTTCTTTTTTTTTTCAAACCAAAAATCAACTCTTAACTCAAGAGCTCTAGTATCTACATCCCTGCCTTGTGTGAACAAATTTATGTCGGATCCGCAAATTTAAAAAAAATTGAGAAGTTGTGGTTCTTTCTGGCTCAATATTGTATGCCACTTTATGAGCAAATCATTTGATCCGAACCAATAAACGTTTATTATGCGAGAGCGTCTTACTAGAAGCTGGCTCAGTGCTGGGAAGGAAATGATGTAATAAGTCATGTAACTTATAATCTAGTAGATGGGATAAATAATGTCGTCCCTAGGGTAAAGACAAATTATAGAAGAAATTACAACAGGATTTAAGTGTTCATCCTTCATTTTCAAAGAGGACCAATGACATCACAGGAGATGTCTTGACTCTCAAGCGAATTGGATTTAAGTGACGCGGAGTCACGCGGAGTTGCACAAAGTCGCCAGCCTCGCTCTCTCTTCCTGAGTCATCAAAATCCAGTGGTGGGACAAAAGTCAAGACAGCTGGCAATGGCCCATGATGCAGTGGCTGACCTTGGCATTGCCGGCGTCTGACCGAGCTCCTTGTAATCCACAGAACCTGCTTCGGCTGCCTTGGAACAAATTGTTCTCACCTGCCCATTCTGCCAAGGGGAAATCTTCATGTGTTTGAGGTAGACAACCCCCTAACTCACTGATGGGTTGGAATCTGGTGGGTTACCTTCAACCTGGCTTAGCCCATCTGCTGAGACAGTTTTACTGGGGTGTGGCTGCTACACATGCTACGGCTTGTTGGAGTCACAGGTGGGATGAAAAATTTGAAAGAAACATTTTTTTTTTAGGTGGGGAAATGCCTTCTGGAGAAGGGGGCACCCAGCCTGGGTTGCCAGGGTCCTGCAATCTCTCGCTGCCAGGTTCCCTTGTGAGACGTATATAGCTTGTTTGTATGGATTGTTTGTATATTGTCTCTCCCATTAGACTGTGGGCATCCAAGACAATAGGGACTATATTTTGCTTTTCTTTGTATCTCCAGCCCTTGACACAGTACTTGGCACATAGTAGGTACTTAATACATGCTTATTGGCCTACTGACCCAAGCACACCAGAGAGACTAGAGAAGGGCTCAGCATGGAGAAGTAGAAAGAACACTGCATCACAGTCAGAGGTCTAGGGTTCAAATCCTGACTGTGTGACTCTATTGAAGTCATGGCTTCATTTATCCATTCCCCTCCTGGCTGTGCTACTGTCTTTCTGGGCAGTCTCATCTGGGAATCTCCCTCAATGCCTGTGATCTTGTCACCTTGGAACACCCCTTCACCATGCCAGCCCCCTTATCCCTTCAGTGAGCTCTTTCCCATGCCTCCATTTTGGGAAGGGTCCAGGTCAGCCTTCATTCTCTTCCTAGCTGTGCTTCTGACTTTTTGGACTTCAGCACCCTTCATTCCCACCACCCCCACCCCCGCCCCCCCATGCTTTTCTGCTCTCATTCTGAGTTGTCTTTCCCCATTAGAAAGTAAGTCCCTTGAAGGCAGGGATTGCCTTTTTGCTGGATTCCTATCACCAAGCTTCACCTTGTCCCTGAGGCACAACAGTAAGTGCTTAATAAATGCTTGCTGCCTGCCTACCTGCTTCTCTGGTCTTAGTCTTCCATTTCTAAAATGCTAAGGTTGGACTCTGCACTCTCTGGCATTCATTCCAGCTCACAATCTGTGATCCAGCGACAATGCTGTCAGCTGTCACTGGTCCTGTGACCCAGCCAACCTCTCCTAGCCCTAGGGTGTTCTCTAGGTCTGAGATCTCATTCAGATTGCAACATAGCCCAGCAAACAAGCCAAGCCTCTCACTGTTCTGCCAAGAACAGGAATCACCTGACTAGGCTTTACTCCCCATCCTTACCACACACGCAATTCTGCAGCTGCAACACTTTGGAGCAGCCACAACACAGACACGTGATAGTGTCATTTTTTTCCCTGTTTTCCTTTTGTTGCATGTAGGCAATTCTAAGAGGCTAATGACTTGCCCAAGGTCTCACAGCTAGTACTGGTCGGAGGTGGAACTTAAACCCCAAAGCTGTCTTTAGGCTTTCTTTTACTTCTCATTATATTACACTTATGTATTTTTTATAAATAGGCATATTCTTCTCTTTCTAGTAAATAGGCCTTAGAAAGCAAATTCTTACAGTATATACAGTTGTAGAAAGAGGGGTCAAAAGGGAATGAGTAAATAGATGCGTGTCCAGGGTATGAAGTAATGGTAACAGATTACAGAGAAGGAAGAAATGGCCATTGGGGACCGGTGGTGGGCCTTGAAAATCAGGGAGCCAGGCAGGCTCAGAGACCAGGAAAAGTCAGGCTCAGAGGCCAGATATTCTGAGATCATGAAAGTTTTAAAAAGTAGTAGAAGATGAAAGAGTCAGGAAGACTCATCTTCCTGAGTACAAATATGACTTCAGACACTTACTAGCTGTATGACCCTGGGTAAGTCCCTTAACCCTGTTTGCCTTAGTTTCCCCATCTGTCAAACGGGCTGGAGAAAGAAATAGCAAACCACTCCAGTATCTTTCTTAAGAACACCCCAAAAGGAGTCACGAAGAGTCAGATATGACTTAAAGGACCCAATAATAAAACAACAACAGAAGATGATAAGACTGAGGCCATAGTTAAATATCCCCTGAATCAGGTTTAAGGAGGAGCTGGAATCCCCAAGAGGCTGACCTGAATGAGCAAGGGGCCTAGGTCCTGGGTCCGTATCCTTTCTGGGCAGCAAATATGAAGATTGGCTTGTTAAAGATGTTTAGACTTAGGGGTCCAGATCAGTTAAGGAGCTATTACAAATGCCCAGGAGAAACACAAATGCCTGGAGTAGGATGGTGTCCATGGTAATGGGTATGTAGGCATTCTCCAGCTTATAGAAGGTTTGAGGCTTGACCAGCTCAATTGCATATGAGGCCAGCAATATAATGATCTTCTTAGTACAAATACTGTTCAAACCTTTGTGGCTGCTGCTCACCTATGTGACATAAGCAAAGGATTATGGGTAGAAGAGCCTACTGAACTGAAACTATTACCCTAAAGCCACATGGAGTGGCTGAATCCAGGAAGATGCTCTTGGATCAGGAAGTCTTTGGGCACAAATGGCAATGGAGACGGAAAGATTTCTCCATCTCCTGCCTGAAGGTGACAAACAGTCTCAGAGTTGAGACTCTGAGGGATTTCCCTTGATCCTAAATGCACTCTAGCTGACGGGAGCATAGCCCTACCCAGCCAAGCCAGGGGCTCTAGGCAGAGAACCCTGAAGCTGCCCATTGAAGGGTGAACTCAACAAGTCCAGCAGAGATATTTCTTAGGTACTTGGCAGAGCGAATGAGCTCGTATGTTCATACTGCCTTAAATAATCACTATATTCAATTGACTGCCAGTCGATACAAATTCACGGTCAGTCTTGTTTTTTTGTCTTTGATTTGAAATAGCTAACAGTTAACATTTACATATAGTTCTTTGTGTGTGAAATGTTTTACATGTGCTGTCTCTTTGGAGCCTCAGAACAGACTTCTGAGGTGGGTACTGTCGCTGTCTCCATTTTACTCACGGGGAAACTGAGGCTGAGATTCAGTAACTTGCCCAAGGTCACACAGCTAGTAACTGTCTAAGAGGGGATTTAAACCTCAGCCTTTTGACTGTCCCAGTGCTGACGGAGTATGGGCCCAAGCTGAGACCTTCCCTGAGGCATTGACCCATCCCAGTGGACTGGCTTTTCATTGTAGCCTACACCCAATCTTCCAATTCTCTGTTACCCTTAACCCAGCCTAGCCCTCCACTGTCTGTTAAGTTTGGGTCATCCTGAGCTACTTCCCACCCTTGATCCTATGTGGTCCAGGTCCCCCACCCTTGATCCTATCTAGACCCCATTCTCTGTTGGCCATGTGGTCCAGCTCCCTGGTGTTCCCAGCCCTTCTCTGTCACCTCCCAGTCACCCAAGGCTACTTGGCCACTCCTAGATCCTTCCCACAGTCTTTCTGCATATAAGGTCCATCTTGCCTCCATTAAAGTATTCCAGATTCCTTAAAAGTGTAGCCAATGGTTCAGATTCAGTCTGGCCAATATTGTGGATTTTTAGAATCACTCCTTCCCTCTATCGGTGTTCTGACCAACCTTGTCTTTGGATGAAAGAAGGCTTGGGTTGAATTTATTCAAGGCAGGACCTGGGTGTTGCTATTTCGGGGTCCCAGCACCCTTAAACCTCAACAGCACCAACATTTGATCCACTTTTTTTTTCCCCTATTGAAAAAAGTGGATGCATTTATGTGGGAGTAGAATTGGAATATGGCTATTGGTTTACTAAAGAGAGTTACGCCTACCCACAGTTTGGAAAACTGAGCTGTTCCATTTAGCTGGAGTTTCTAGGAGTCAGGAAGACCACCACCCCAGCTCAAACCCTCTTTCATCATCATGGCCCTCCCCCACCGATGGAGGTAGCAACGTTAGCAACTTTGGGATAGCAACCCCATTGACTAACAACACAGTTGTTGCCAAGTTGCTACCCAGCCACCCCATTCAAGATAACTGTGTTTTTCATTCTCAGAATACTCAGAAACTAATATTTGGGTAGTAGCAACTAGGGGGTGGGGACAGTAGGGCTCTCATTGGAGGGGGCGCCTCACTCTAGGAAGCTGGGGATTGTCTGAGCTAGAAGTGAGAAGGGAATGTGTTCCAGGGATGGAATACAGCCTACCAAGGAAGGGGAGAGAAGGAATGTTACTGACAGAAAAGTCTGGAACGTGGAGTAGGAGAAAGAGAGTAGAAAAGTCCTGGAAATAAGCCAGATTGTAAAGGTCTTTAAATGCCAAATAGGGGTGAGTGTATTACATCCTGGAGACAATAGAAAGCTACTTGGAGCCTTTTTGTGCGTGTCAAGTCAATAAGCATTTATTAAGCACCTACTGTATGCCGGTCACTGTGCTAAGCAAGTCTCGGTCCCCTTTGGAAGTCTGTTGAAACCTATGGACCTGTTCTCTGAATAGTTTTTAAATGCATAAAACAACAACATTGCATTTCTTAAGTTATTTTTTACTTGTGTCCAACTCTCCGTGACCCCATTTGGGGTTTTCTTGGCAAAGATACTAGAGTGGTTTACTATTTCCTTACCCAGCTCATTTGACAGATGAGGAAACTGAAGCAAACAGGGTAAAGTTTTTTGCCTAGGGTCCCATAGCTAGTAAATGTCTGAGGCTAGATTTGAACTCAGGTCTTCCTGACTCCAGGCCCACCATTCTATCCACTGAGCTATTCCAGTATTGCATAGGAAACTAACTATATTGAAATAGTTATCAAAATATTAAAAGAGGGGGCAGCTAGGTGGCACAGTGAGTAGAGCACTGGCCCTGGAGTCAGGAGGATCTGAGTTCAAATACCTCAGACACCTGACATATGTATTAGCTGTGTGACCTTGGGCAAGTCACTTAACCCCAATTGCCCTGCCAAAAAGCAAAAAAAAAAAAAGGTATTAAAAGAACTAGTTCACAGACAGCCCCCAAACACACACTCAGCTTAAGAATTTCTCTTAGATGATCTCTTTGGTCCCTTTCAGGTCTAACATAGGATGATTCTATGATTTTAGGAAGATTCCTTTCTCACTTTTCTAATCTCATTCTTCCCTCTTCCTTTTCTGTGCCCTCCCTTCATCATATAAGTTTTCTTCTCATTCAAAGCCAGTTTCCTCTGTGAAATCTTCCATGATTTGAAAGTAGCTATAATAGTAAAAAAAAAAAATGAAGGCAGTCACTTCCCTTTGGAGGGGGGTGCGGGGAGGACTTCCTTTTCTCCCCCATCAAATGAAAAGACTAGACTAAATGGTCTTTGGGTTCCGTATTCCTTCCCACCCTCCCTTCTTTGCAGAGGTGAGGGAACTCCACAGAATGTTGGACTTGATGCATTGGTTAATTTTCCCAAATGATTTTTTTTCTTTTTTTCAATAAGGGAAGACTTTCTGGAACAGAGAAAGAGGAGGGATATGTTGGGAAATCAAAAAAAAAAAGTGTGTTTTCCCTTCAGTTGTGAGACTCCTGTATTCAGGGCGGTGCCTTTTGTTGCTCTTCTCCTGAATGCCTTTAGCGATTCTTGCCTTTCAGATGGCCAGCAAAATGGGATTTTTCACTGTTCTTTGTCTGACCGCCTCGCAGCACTGAGGTAATGAAGTGCCCCAGGGCCCTGAGATGGCATACAAGATCCAAGGTTGGCGTTTGACTTTTGGAGCACACTCGTGGAAGGAGTGTTGAGACTCTGGGCAAGCTGGAACTGCCCCCTGGCTTTGTAACCCAGTTAGACGTTGGTGATTTTCTGGTAACTATGAATTGTGATTGGAATCAGACAAGGTCTGTCTGTCGGTGTTTGTATTTCTGTTTGTATTTTGCCTTGGAAGTTCAGGAGACTGATCTTTTCCCCCTGAACTAAGTGATCGATATATGTATGTTTAATTAAACTGAGATTTTTAACCCCTTAAAGTTACTTTCCTTAGTAAAGCAGATCAAAAGAACCTGTGCTGGCAGCACTCTTGTTGCTGGTCTTGTTGGTCTTACACAGCCACAGTAGCTGCTGTCAAAATTGTTACTACAGACCCTGGTAAATTGGAGTCTTTTAAATGTGGTTTTCTTGTTCTTTTTGGCTATGCACTATCCACTTTTTATATTCCTAGGATAAAGGGCAGCCTTTAAAGGGAAAAAAAAATTAAAGGCCATTGTAGGGGACAAGGCAAGGGGTGGGGGGAGGACCTGTGAAAAAGAGTTTGGAGGACGTAGGCACCCATCTGTGTCTTATGATGGTGGGAAAGGTTATTGGTGAGGGCTAATTAAGGGATGTGATTTTTCCATCCTTTGGCATTTTTTCTGTCCCACCTTGGCGGCCACCAGCGACTGGAACCATAGAAAGAGGGAACAGTTTGAGAGAGCTGAAACAGAGGCTTCAGTGAGTGAATGAATGAATGCTAAAAGTTGAAAAGGAAGAGATCTACCTCCACTGCGTTGTAAATTCTTTAAGGACAAGGATAAAATTTTGTACTTCTTCAGTCCCCTTTCCAGCATTTTGCATACCCATAAGTCAAGTCAAGAAGCATTTGTTAAATGCCCACTATGTGCTAGTCCCTGTGCCAAGCACCGAGGACACAAAAAAGGGCAAAAAGAATCCCTGCTCTTCAGGACTTCATAGTCTAATGGGAAGACGATAGGCAAATAACTAAATATAAATAAGAAATGTTGTTTAGTCATTTCAGTCGTGTCTGGCTCTCTGTGACCCCATTTGGAGTCTTCTTGGCAAACATACTGGAGTGGTTTGCCATTTCCTTCTCTAGCTCATTTGACAGATGAGGAAACTGAGGCAAACAGGATTAAGTGACTTGCTCAGGGTCACACAGCTAGATTTAAACTCAGTTTTCCCTGACTCCAAGCCCAGCTCTCTATCCACTGTACCACCTAGATCCCCTTTAGGGTTTCCTTGGCAAATATACTGGAGTGGTTTGCTATTTCCTTCTCTGGCTCATTTGACAGATGAGGAAACTGAGGCAAACAGGGTTAAGTGTCACACAACTAGTCGCACAGCTAGCAAGTGTCTGAGTCCAGAAGACAAGATAAATTGGTAAAGAAATGAAACTAATATTAAGAGGGAGCCAGGAAAGTCTTCTAGCTGAAAGTGGGATTTTAGCAGAAACATGAAAGAAGTCAGGGAAACTGGGAGGCAGAGATGAGGAAGGAGAGAGCTCTCAGCATGAGGGACAACCAGTACAAATACCTGGAGTCAGGAGATAGAATATCTGAGATCAAGGTTCACATAGTCCATTTGGGCTGGAAGTAAAATGGGGAAAGGTAGAGCTGACAAGTGTTAAGTGGCAAGCTAAGGCATTCATATCTTACCTTAGAGGCGACAGGGAACCAGTGAAGCTCTCTGAGCAGCAGTGGGACTCAGACCTGTACTTCCAGGGCAACTAATCCCTAAATTGAACAAGATAGATTAGATGAACTCTGAGGTTCCTTCCAACTCTATCTAAATCTCTGATCCTGTGAGCCATATGCTATGAGAAATTTCACTGCTAGGCACATACCCCAAGGAGGTCAACGGTAAAAAGAAATGTCCTGTGTCTACCTAAATATTTATAGCAGCTTTATGTATAAATGTGTGTGTATGTGTGTGTGCATAACAAAGCATTGTAAATAAAGATAATGTCCACTGATTGAGAAATGGATAATTAAATTTATAGATGTAATCGAATATTTCATGAATATAATGGAATATTACTATACCCTAACAAAGGACAGTTGCACATAATACAGAGAAGCATGGGAAGACTTCTATGAACTGATGCAAAGGGAATTAAGGAGAATCTGGAAGCAATATACACAATAACTGCAACAGTGTAAACTGAATGCTGTGAAATTACATTGACCACACTTGGACCCAAAGAAGAGATAGGAGACTGTACTACCCACCTGTTACAACAATCTGCTAGCAGCTATTGTAGGGGTGTACGACCCACCAACAACCAGCACACAGAATGCTGTAAGCACAGGTTCTTTTGATCTGTTTTACTAAGGAAAACAACGTTAAGGGGTTAACAATCTTACTTTAATCCAACATACAATATCATTCACTCAGCTTAGGGGGAAAAACCAGCACCCTGAGCTTCAGAGAAAACACAAACAGAGCAAATAAACGTGAATCAACAGACAGATTTCTGTCTGACAAAATCACAATATACAGTTACCAGAGAAGCATCAACATCTGAGTTTTCTCCAAAGCTGGGGAGCTCATAACAACCGCTGGCCCAGAGTCACATGCTACTCCTGCTGTGGCTCAGAGCTCCAAAAGAGAAAGCTAACCTCTGTGTTTATATATATCTTGTTCAGGGTCAAAGGTGAGTCACCCACATGACCTAAAATCGTCACAAAAATGCAACTTAAACCCACGTGGTCTAAAAGCCTCTGATGTCACAAACATGTCACTCAAACCCATGTAAACTAGGCTTTCCCTTGAGTCAAGGAGGTCATCAAGGATTCCTAATATAATCAAAGAAACAAAGGCCAAACTCTTCAAGGGCACTTGGTTGAGTAAGTGCTAAGAGCCCATTGTCATTGCCAATATACCACCCTTCTCTGAGGGCAGAAACACCACACAATGTTGGACTTGACATTTTGGTTAGTTTTCCTGATTCATTTTTTCCTATAAGGGAAAAGGAAAGAAGTGGGATGTGTTAATAAATGAAGATGATGTAAAAACAAAAGACATTAATAGAAGCTGTTTGGTTTTTTTACAAAAAGAAAGAAAAGTAAAAGGGTTTGCTCAGACGGAACAAGCTGTGCTTCACCCCTCATCTCTGGGTCTACATGCCATCTTCCTGTACCATGAGAAGCCAAGTTCCTTGTCTTACAGTTGGTCCTTCCTCACTATCCACTGCCTCCTCCAAGTCCAAATTGCAGACCTGTTCCTTGTTAGCTATCTACAGTTCCTGGTACAGGGTGATAAGATCCTCAAACAGGATTTAATAAAGGTGCCAATGGGGCAAAGTAATAACTCCATTCATTGTCAAGCTATGGGACAGGTGAGAAGTGAGAAAGTCAACATTCCTGGACAAAGAGCCTTTCAGGACACCCAATTGTCTCATACCAAATATTTGAATAAGCAGCCTCAATTCAGGACAGGTCTGTGATTTGAACCAGGGGCACCTTAAGGTCAAATCTGATCATTAGTCTATCAGACTCTGGCCCTTAGGCAGCCCTGGGTAAGAAGCAGTAGGGTAAGAGTAGAGGCATAACTAGGGTAGGTTGACTGGAATTCTGTCCCAAGGCAACAAAATCAGGGAGTGCTGAGCAAACTTGTACCACCTCAGCAGCTAGGAACAACTAAATTTGGCTACCTAGTTAGAATAGGACTTAACGTGTGTTATTTCATACTTACTGGTTCCTGATACTCACCCTCTTTTTTTTTGCAGCCTATAATCTTAAGGAGTTGCTTAGACTATTGAGGGCATACTTACCCAGGTTCACACAGTCAATATGTGTCACAGGCAGGGCTTCAGCCTCTCAGTCTTCCTGGCTCCTAGGCTGAGTCTCCACCCTCCGTAGCAGCCTAAGATTCTCTCTTGGTCGACCCTGCTCTGTCCCAGTGTATCAGTAATTAAGGTGGAACTTTCTTTTACTGTTTTCTCTTTTAGCACTTATTTAATTAAGTGCCCTTGAAGAGACTAGCTTTTGTTTCTTTGAGTGGATCAGGAGTCTTTGATGACCTCCTTGCCTCAGAGGAAAGCATGGTTTGCATGGGTTTGAGTCACATGTTTTTGACACCAGAGGCTTTTAGGCCATGTGGGTTTGAGTCTAATGTTGTGAAGCCTTTTGACTCTGAACAGGATCGCTGAAAGAGTGGTTTGTGACTCTGGGCAAGCCGTTGTTAAGAGCCCCCCAGCTTTGAAGAAACCCAGATGTTTTGTTTGGGGCTTTCAGTCACTGGAAGAGTGAAGTGGGACTCTGGGCAAGCAGTAGTGACCGTCCCCCCGGCTTTGCTAACCTAGACCCATTCTTCAGCTCTTTGGTAACTATGAATTGGGATTTGAATCAGACAAGGTCTGTCTGTTGATATTTGTAATTTGTTTGTATTTGCTCTGAAGTTCAGGGCGCTGGCTTTCCCCCCTGAACTAAGTGAATGATATTTGTATGTTGGATTAAAGTGAGATTGTTAACCCTTTAACGTTGCTTTCCTTAGTGCAGCAGATCAAAAGAACTTGTGCTGGCAGCTCTTGTTCCTGGTCTTGTTGGGTCTTACACCCCACAATGGCTGCTAGCCACATTGTTGCTACACCTGCAGGTTCCTCTCTATTATTCTCTCCCAGCCACGGGTCCCCTACATCACCTTGACAGTCCCTTAGAGGAAGGTGGACTGTGTCCAGTAGCAAAGGAACCAACATCCCAGCTTTGACGAATACCACGTATTTCCTTGCCCCTCTCCACTTTAGAAAAAATTCAGAAAACCCTAGGTTTAGAGCTAGGTTAGAGCCTTAGGCTTCGTTTAGTCTTCTTCTTGCTGTTTGGTCACTTTCAGTCATGTCCAACGCTCCATGACCCCATTTGGGCTTTTCTTGGAGGACATACTGGCACAATTTGCCAATTCCTTCTCCAGCTCTTTTTACAGATGAGGAAATTGAGGCAGAGTAAAGTGACTTGCCCAGGGTCACACAGCAAGGAAGTATCTGAGAATGGATTTGAACTCAGGAAGATAAGTCTTCCTGATGCCTGGCCTGGTGCACTAACCACTGGACCACCTATCTGTCCACACATTTAGCCTAGGGGTTCTCAATTTTTTTCAGTCCCCAAACCCCATAGTTTTCAGTAATTCTTCTCAGTACCCCCAGTTCCATATGGAAAAAACCCCAACCCTACAGTTTACTAAGCATATGCACATAAGAAATAAAGTAAAATTATTTACCAATTATTTCCTGTACCCAAAGGTGTGCTGGAGACAGTTGTTAAATTTCCAGTGTGAGAATTTACATCTTGGAAATCGGCAAATGCCACAAACCAGGGCTTGAATCATCATTTTGTCGATTCTCTGGATTTACCGAAGTAATGAATAAAATATTAATAGTGCAGACTAAACTTAAAAGCATGTCTTGTGTACATTTCCCCCCCCGAGAGCCAGTTTTTAGCCATTTAGCAGCCTCCTCTCTCCCCCCACACCCCCCACCCATAAGTCCTCCTTGGAGGAGAAGCTTCTTGCACTCACTAAGCGCCATATGCTTTTGCTTTAGGACTCCCGGCTAGTCCAACCCCCTCAATTACAGATGAAGAAATGAAGTCTAGGAAGATCCAGCGACTCATCTAAGATCCCGCAGGTAGTAAGAGGCAGAGCCAGGATTTGAACCCACATCCTCTTGATTTTCCACAGTCCTTTGCCAGCTCCCTAGTTATTCAGCTGTGGGCTCCCCCCCAACACTCAGCAAGATCAACAGGAAGGAAAACGTGTGCCGGTGAGGAGACAAGGCTACAGAAAGAGGCCTCCTTAACCCCATGCCTGATTATTTACAAGGGACCTACACAATGAGCTAGGAGGTGTAAAGGGCAGGGAAAACCTCTTCCTCCTCCTCCTCCTCCTCCTCCTCATTCTTCTTCTTCTTCTTCTTTTACTTCTCCTCCTCCTCATTCTTCTTCCTCTTCCTCCTCCTCCTCCTTCTTCTTTTACTTCTTCTCCTCTTCCTCCTCCTTCTTCTCCTCTTTTCTCCTTCCTCCTCCTCCTCTTCCTCCTCCTTCTTCTCCTTCTACTTCTTCTTCTTCTCTCCTTCCTCCTCCTCCTCTTCCTCCTCCCCCCCTTCTTCTTTGCCAGACAGAATTATAGACCAGGGGCTGGAAGGAACCTTAAAGAGCATCTACTCCAACCTTCTCGTTTTACTGATGAGGAAACTGAGGTCCAAAATCATATTGGTCGACATATCAGAGGAAGGATTTGAACCCGAGCCCTCTGATATTAAGCCCACTTTCCTTCCCACTGTGCTTCCCTTCTTCCGAGAGGTGGGGGGTTGTGGGCATGGAATGCTGGCTAATAGGTTGGTTAGTCTTGCTGAAATGCAAGTCTTTTAAAAAATTCTTTGTCATCAGGGATGGTTCATTAGGTAGATGTTGGGCTGGGGGATATATTTGCAAATGAAAGTGACATAAAACCAAAAGATAGTAATAAATTTAAAAAATAATGTCTCTTTCAAATCCTTTTTCCTAACAGAGCTAGGCCTCTACCTCTTCCTGCTATCTTCCCCATCTGGGGATTCTGGCGGGGGTGAACCACACGGTCATCTTTCTTTCCATGAGGTTTACCTCCCCACATCATAGGCGCTGTCTCAATCTCACAGATTCCTGAAATTTAATATTCCTATCAGATTATAACCTTTCCTAGTCTTCCTCTGTATCCCTCTCAGCACCTAGCGTGATACCTTTCAACATTGTCAACATTCCCACCAAACTGGCCTCCTCACTGTTCTCCAGACACAATATTCCCTCTCCTGTCCCCATGCCTTCCCAAAGGCTTCTGCACCCCTCCCTGCCCCCCACCCTGGAATGTACTCTATAGGCTGCAATCTCCACAAATGGAGAAAATGAACAGATTTATTAGATTCACTTTCAGCAGATAAGTAGGTAAATGTCTACCTCTAAGACCCAAGGGTACATACACAGTGTCCCTGGGGGGAATGACTCAAACTTAAAATATAAAGGTTGGGAGACATGTGTATAGAGAACATCATGGCCACACCTCCCAGCTCCTGGTCCCTTGCAGCCTTTTCTTTCTTCATGGTGTCCTCATGAAGGTCCCCTTAGGGGTAGCTCTGCTTGAACCCAAGGATCAGGACCCTTCTAGCATCTGCCCACAGTTTGAACGTCTCTCTTCATGGAGCATATGCCCTAAAGCCACCACCATTCATGGGTACTGTCTTTTCACATCCATCCTCAGGTACCTGGCAGCCACCACCTCTCAGGTTATTGACCCTGTTATTGGTTCCTGTTGTTCACGGGGCCTCCAATGGCTTTGATGAACCTCCTAGTCTCCTGAGGCCTCTCGTCTCAGAATACTCATTCGCCTATGATCAAGTCTGACAAACACAAAATAAAGTGCCACATGGCATGATGCCCAGGTAGGGGAATGAAGCTTGCTGCCTCTCCCCCACTGGGAAGCAGATAGTATTTCTACCTCTTTGTGGTCAAAGGGACAGACAGAGAGGCAGGTGACTCCTTCTGGACACCCACACAGTTCTGACTCAGCAACATGTGAGTCATCAGTCCTTATGACATCCGAACCAGCTCTAGCACCACAGGGTACCAGCTCCTCAGTTATAGCCAGAAGAAGGCTTACCAAGCTTCCTCGTGATGGTATAGAGCCAGACAGAGAATATTTGCTCATCTTTGGTATGACTATCCCAGAAGGGCAAATCTAAGCCTGTTTTAAGGACTGGGCTGTCATTGGCTAGTTATAGATTTTGTACTTAATTATCTGTGTAAATGATTTTTCTCCAGTAAGATGTAGGGTCTGTGAGATCGGGGACTATTCCATTTCTATCTTCGTTATCTCCAATACCTGGTATATAGTAGGTGCCTAATAAATGGCACAGTGGATAGAATGCCGTGCCTGTAGTCAGAAATACTCATCTTTCTAAGTTCAAAACTGGCCTCAGACATTTGGTAGCTGTGTGACCCTGGACAAGTCACTTAACCTTGTTTGCCTCAGTTCCCTCATCTGTAAAATGAGCTGGACATCGAAATGGCAAACCACTCTGGTATCTTTGCCAAGAAAACCCCAACTGGGGTCATGACAGAAAAACAACTGAACAATCCTAAATGCTTGCTGACTAATTAATTTGTTATACCCAGTTCTCTTGAGGCTTCACAAACCAATCAAATTAAAAAACGAGAGAGTGTCAGGGCAGTTCATTTGCAGGAGGCCGTGGTGGTTGAGATAACTCACAGATTTGTTTCCATGATATGGAAGGCAGCAGAAATCAAGGTTAAGCAGCTGGCCAGGGTTACTATTTACTCCTCTTTGGAAAAAGTGATGAGAAGTCACACCAAACTCTCTCCCCACGTTTCTATCTTTGTTTCTTTGCGCTGACTAGAGCTGACCCAGATTTTTAAATTCTCCTCTCCAGGGTGTGCTGCCGGATCAAGGAGTGCATACCCACTTTTATTGGGGGGTGGGGAGTCCTTTATTTGGCTCAAGCTGCCGGACCCTTATAAATCTGCAGGGTCACAAAGGAGGAGGAGGGGAAGGAGGAGGAAAGAAGGAGGAGGAGGAGGGAAGAGGGAAGGATCAGGAGGAGGGAGGAAGGAGGAGGAGAAAGAGGAGAGGGAGGGGAAGGAGAAGGAGGAGAGAGGAAAAGAAAAAAAGAAAATAAAATAAAGGGGAATCACTGCTGCCCTCACTAGCAACCCTTTTGACTAGGGCCACTCTAGGAAGGGGTCCTCATGTGGGGAGCAAAGAAGTGCCATTGAAGGGAGCCATATTTTGGCTTCCATTTTAAACAGCAAAGAAGTCTTTCTAGAGCTACCCGACGAGGCCTCTCTTCCCCTTTCCTTTCTCTGGAGGAGCTGAGGCCCAGGGCCAGGAAATCCTTGGTCAGAAGCTGTTCCTTCTGCCATTGTCCTTCTGCCAGCAAAGCCACTGTTTGGAGCTGGCTCCAATGGCAGCTTTTTGACCTGTTGGCCCCTGTTCTCTTGTGCTCCCAACGAACTGTTTCTTCGCTGGTTTTCTTGTACATTTTTAGAAGGCAAACTCCTCTTTTCCCAATGTGAAAGATATTCAGATGAGAGTGACCCTTTCTTGTTTGAAAATGAAACCCCGCTTGCTTACTTGTGATACACTGAGCAAACAGTGTCTTTGTGTACAGAGAAAAGGGAAATAGTTTTCCTTTGATATGAGTGGCCTACAGAAAACTCTTAGTATGCCTTTATTTGTATTTTATAAGTACACAATAAAATAGCCTTTCTGTGGCTCTATAGCCCAGAATACTTGGGAGCCAACTTTTGCTTTTCTCCAAGTTTTGATCAGATCCATAAATACAAGGGAATCATCCCTGCAAGCCTCCCAAAGTCTGCAAGGGCTGGGTGGGGATGAATAACAGAGCTCAGGTTTGGTGACAGTAAGACCTTAGGGCAGGGGTCACCAAGCTTTTCGAAAGTGCAGAGTTGGTGCTCTGTTCTTTTCACTGTCACTCCCTAATGGTTTTTACCTTCCCTGGCAATGAAGCACTTGGTATCCACCAGCCTCCTCTAGCAGGGTGGCTTCCCCAGACAATTGCTATCCCAGGTTCAGTGTATTCTGTGGGTTTGCATGCCCTGAAACCACAGCCCATGAACCTTTGCCTTTAATATCCAGCCAGAGGGCATCATTAGTTCCAAGGAAAAGCACCGTAATGAAGCGGCACCATAAGAAAATGGGCAACAGCATTTTCCCCATAGAACAGGGCAGCATTCTCCCACATATTTTGGTTGTTTGTCCTTTGTTCTCAGAGAGGACCAATGACTTCAGCAGGGTGATGTCTTGACTTGTGAGTGAGTTAGATTTGAGTGAGGCAGGGCTGTGCAGAGTCATCAGCCTCACTCTCTCCTCCAGGGTCATCGAAGTCCGGTGGCAGGACACAGGTCAGGGGCACCAGCATGGCCCTGGATGCAGTGGGAGACTGTGGCCTTCCGAAGCTAGAATCTTGTCTACAAGGCCTCTCCCTTCTTCCTTCAGAGAGCTCAGGGCTTGGCTCAGAGTCTTCCTCTCTTCTCCAGCTTCTGCCCTCATATCATGAGTTTTAAACATGCATATTGATACTCCCTCAAACACTCTCAACTCAGAATTTCTCAGCTTGCTCATCTCCAAAGACCTGCTCCTCCCCCTTCCCATATCTCCACACAAAGATGATCTGGTGGTCATCATCACCCACAAGTATTCCACTTCCATATTCATGAACTCTGAAATTCCTTTATCTCATCATAATCTGTTGCCTTTCTATTTCTCCCTTTGCCTCAAAACTCCAAACCCTCTTCTTTGTCCTGACTGTGGCTGATAGTTTCCCCACCCCTCTATTCTTTCCCAAACCATCACCCCTGTATTGGCTACACTCTCTCTCTTCTCCATCTTGACTTCTTGGTGAGCCAGCTCAGCTCTGCACTGTTCTTGCTCAAGCCCCTGGCCCCTTTATGCAATCAAAGATATCCTCCTCCAAAACCCAGCCTTGGATGGCTCCCACCATCCACCAACAGCCTTTACTGTTACTCATGCTGCGGAATAAAGCCGAAGGAAATCATGAAGCCGTGGTCAGGTCAGCTATAACTTTTTGTTAAATACTCTCAGCTGGGTCCTCACTGCAGCAGGGCAATTTTTTTACACCTCCCTAATCAATTCCCAAATCAAATTGGGTCAGCTAGGTGGCACAGTGGATAGAGTATCAGGTCTGGAGTCAGAAAGACCCGAGTTCAAATCTGGCCTTGGACATTTCCTAGCTGTAAGACCCTGGGCAAGTCACTTGACCCGGTTTGCCTCAGTTTCCTCATCTGTCAAATGAGCTAGAGAAAAATATGGCAAACTACTCCCAGTATCTTTGCCAAGAAAACCCCAAAGGGGGTCATGAAGAGTCAGACACAACCATACAACAATTAGCGCCACTCTCCATAGTCATGCAAAACATTTCCATATTAGCCAAGTTGCAAAAGAAAATGCAGACCAAAACCAAAACAAAACAAGAATAATAAAGAAAGTTGAAAAAGTATGCCTCAAACTGCATTTAGACTCCACCAGTTCTTTCTATGGAAGTGGATAGCATTTTTCCTCACAAGTCCTTCAGGATTGTCTTGGATGATTGTATTTCTGAGGACAGCTAAGTCATTCACAGGTGACCATCGAATATTGCTGTGACTGTGTACAGTGTTCTCCTGGTTCTCTTCATTTCACTTTGCATCAGTTCGTTCAACTCTTCTCAGGTTTTTCTGAAAGCATCTTGAATGCCATTCCTTATAGCTGCTAAATATTTTCATACAAGGACGGAGCCAAGATGGCTGCTGGAAAGCAGGGACTAGCGTGAGCTCCCCACCAAGTCCCTCCAAAAACCTATAAAAAATGGCTTTGAACCAATTCTAGAACTGCAGAACCCACAAAATAACATAGGGAAGCAGGGCTCTAG
>CM053627.1:33877896-33897611 GCA_028646595.1 Phalanger gymnotis
GTCTTGTGGAAGGGTTATACATAATGATACGCATGTGGCCCATGTGGAATTGCTGGACTTCTTAGGGGGAGTGGGGGGGAAGGGAAGAGGGGAGAGAATTGGGAACTCAAAGTTTTAAAAAATAGATGTTCAAAAACAAAAACAAAAAATTTTTTGCATGCAACTAGAAAATAAGATACACAGGCAATGGGGCATAGAAATTTATCTTGCCCTACAAGAAAGGAAGGGAAAAGGGGATGGGAGGGGAGTGGGGTGACAGAAGGGAGGGCTGACTGGGAACAGGACAACCAAAATATACATCATCTTGGAGTTGGGGGGGAGGGTAGAAATGGGGAGAAAATTTGTAATTCAAACTCCTATGAAAATCAACACTGAAAACTAAATATATTAAATAATAAAAATAAAGAGTAAATGTTTTCATACAAATAGGTCTTTTTCATTTTCCTTTGATCTCTTTGGAATATCCACCTAAGTAGTGGTATTGCTGGGTCAAAGGGTATGCACAGTTTTATATCCCTTTAGGCATAGTTCCAAATTGTTCTCCAGAATGGTTGCAATCAGTTCCACAAACAGTGCATTAGTGCTCCTATTTTTCCATACCCTTTCCAACATTTGTCATTTCCCTTTTCTGTGATATTAGCCAATCTGATATATGTGAGGTGGTACCTCAGAGTTGTTTTAATTTACATTTTTCTAATAAATAGTGATTTAGAACATTTTTTCATATAACTAGAGATAGCTTTGATTTCTTCTGAAAATGCCGGTTCATATCCTTTGACCATTTATCAATTGAGGATTCTTCTAAATTTACTCTCTATATATTTGAGCCTTTAACACAGAAACTTGCTGTAAAAATTTCCCCCCAGTTTTCTGCTTTCCTTCTAATCTTGGCTGCATTGGTTTTGTTTGTGCAAAATAACGTGAATTAATCAAATTATCCATTTTATATCCTGTAATGCTCTCTATCTCTTTTTGGTCATAAATTCTCCCTTATCCATTAATCTGATGGATAAAATATTCCATGCTCCCCTAATTTGCTTATCATATCACCCTTTATGTCTAAATCGTGTACCCATTTTGAGCTTATCACAATATAAATGGTGTGAGATGTTGGTCTATATGTAGTTTCTGCCAAACTGTCTTATAGGTTTCCCAGAAATTTTTGTAAAATAATGATTTTTTTTGTCCCCAAAGCTTGGATCTTTGGGTTTGTCAAACACTAGATTATTATGGTCATTTACTACTGTGTATTGTGTACCTAATCTATTCCATTGATCCACCACTCTATATCTTAGCTAGCATCAGATTGTTTTAATGATTACTGCTTTGCAATACAGTTTGAGATCTGGAAACTGCAAAGCCACCTTCCTTCACAGTTTTTTCACTGCTTATCTTGACATTCTTGACCTTTTGTTCTTTCAGATGGATTTTGGTTTTTTTGCCTAGCTCTAGACGGGATTTTTTTTTGGTACCCATAGACGTCTTAAGTTCAGCCTCTTGCCAATCCCAATGATTTTTTCTTTGTGACATCTCTTATATGTGTCTCCTTCTCCCTCTGATCCTACCACCCCTCTGATGTAGGCTCTCATTGCTTCATGCTTTTTGCTTGGTGTCCCTGACTCAAGTTTCCCCACTCCAGTCCATCAGATATCAAAGTAATCTCCCTAAAGCACAAGTCTGACCGTGTCCCTCTCTTATTCAATAAACTTTAATGGCTCCTTCTCACCTCCAGGATAAATATAAGATCTGTTCGGTCTTCAAAGGCCTTCACGTCCTGGCCCCTCTCCTCCCCTTCTGGTCTTCTGATACTTTACTCTACTTCTACATAATCTGTAATCAAGGACGTGCCTGGCCACACTTGCTCTTGAATCTCCCTTGCTGGTGTCATTGCTATGGTGTGGAGAAGAGGTCACGGGTGTCTGTGTGTCAGAGATCACGACTTATATATATGGATCCTGAGCTCACACACAGCATGCACCAGGACTGAGGAACTCAGCAGGGATCCAGAAGCCTTATTTCTGACCCCTCCTCTTGCTGACTGCCTCGATTCCGCAGGGTGGCCCTCGTCCCCGCTCATTTTCCCTATAGAAGAGGGCTAGGGTGCGCAGCAGCTTGAGGGGCATGGTAGATAGAGCTGGTATGGTAAATAGAGGACTTTACTAAGAGGCAAGAAGGGAGTCAGTTGTAAGAACACTGGAAAGGTAGGGGCTAGGTTATGAAACTTTGCTTCAGGGCAGATGGCAAGATGCCTTCCTGTGCCAGTAAGGCAAAATGGACTTAGTTTAATGGGTGCCCTTGAGGAGTTTGGCTTTTGTTTACCTTGAAAGTACTTTCACCTGTTAAATGCTAAGCCCCAGGCCCAAAGCCTTATCAGGTGTGAAACCTGTGTGGGCCTAGATTAATGACAAGAGGGGCCAACTCGAACCAAAGGTCTCCGGTCGTTGAGGTGGGGCTTGAAAATGCCAGAGGCTCGGCTGCGAGGAGAGGCGAGAAACTACAGCTGAAAAAAGCCAAAGCAGAGACGACCTGTGTGTGGACCCAGGAGTTCGAGCGAGGACTTGAGGCCAGTGAATATGATTTATGCCATCTTATTTTTCTGTGGCCTCCTGGTTACTCTTGTGAGGTGAGCCTACTGGGCCTGGAGACTTGTGATCACATTATTGGAATGGGGAGGTTGGTTCGCTAATTTGTCGCTGTGGGCCCTGAATAAATTTTTTGATGCCTTCTACTTAGAGAATTCTATATACCTTGCGATTTCGAACCATTCAGATATATATATACATATATATATATGTATATATATATATATGTTCCTTTTTGAGATCATAAATTCAGCCTTCGTACTACACTCCCCTAGCTAGTTCTTGATTTCTTTCATGAGACTGAGCAGGCTAGCCAGGGCTGTGGCTCTTCCACCCTCTGATCAGAGCAGTTCCACTCCAGGCTGAATCCTAAAAGGAAACCATCCTGCGTTAATCCACTTCCACGGAACCCGGGCTGTTGGACACAGCTACATTGAGCAGAAGCTGACTGCCGTAACACCAGAAAATTGGAAGGGGGTTGTTGTAACTTGGATCAAACTGGCCCGTACTTTGGTGGCGAGAGAGCACGTGGTGAGGCAGGAGGCAGGCAAGTGCATGCCCCTATGTGGTTCAAACCCTATCTCTGAAGCTAGCTGTGAGATGACAGTCAAGTCACTAAACTTTTCTGTACCTCAGCTTCTTCATCTGTAAAATGGGGAAAATAACACTGCATATACTATGAAGTAGTACCTACTTCACAGGGTTGCTGTGTCACTCAAATGAGATAACATCTCTAATTCATTGTTATTGTTTTAGTAAATTAGTTCTGTCCGACTCTTAGTGACCCCACTTGGGGTTTTCCTTGGCAAAGATACTAGTTTGTCATTTCCTTCTCCTGCTCATTTCACAAATGAGGAAACTGAGGCAAGCAGGGTTAAGTGACTTGTCCAGGTTTATACAGCTAGTGAGTGTCTGAGGCTGGATTTGAACTCAGGTCTGGTATTCTATCCACTGTGCCATTTACTGCCCAACATCTCTAAAGCATTTCCATGCATTATACAAAGATGAACTATTCTAACAAAAGAGAGGTTCTCAGCCTAGGCAGTATAACTTTTTTGGGGGGTGGGGTGGGGTGGGGGGAGGAAGGCAGCTAAGTGGCGCAGTGGATAGAGTGTCAGGCCCAGAGTTAGAAAAGCCTGAGTTCGAATGCAGCCTCAGACACTTACTAGCTGTGTGACCTTGGACAAGTCACTTAACTTCTGTCAGCCTGAGTTTCCTCATCTGTAAAATGGGGGTGATAACAGCACTTACCTCATGACGATCAAATGAGACACTAATTGTAAAGCAATTAGCACAGCACCTGGCACATAGTAGGCTCTAGATAAATGTTACCTGCTTTTGTTATTTTGATAACTATTTCACTATAATCAGTCTCCTTTGTGACCATCATATACGCTTAACACGATTGGGTGAAAGGGTCCCTGGGCCTGCCCCTGCTTGCCTTCCAAAGAGTCCCTGGCACAGAGAAGGTGGAAATCTCTCGTTAGAGTCTGTTTCTGCAGTGACCCAGGCTCCGGCGTCGTCCCTTCTGCTGTGAATCCCGAGGTGGCCACCCTGGCCCAGAAAGCTCTGGATGCTTTGTTCCCTTTAGCTGTTATCACCTGATCCTCATGTAGACTCCTAAGGTGAG
The DNA here is from genome assembly GCA_028646595.1 of Phalanger gymnotis. Classification (NCBI taxonomy): domain Eukaryota; kingdom Metazoa; phylum Chordata; class Mammalia; order Diprotodontia; family Phalangeridae; genus Phalanger; species Phalanger gymnotis. The sequence continues at coordinate 33,882,109 of CM053627.1, forward strand.
TTAACTCTAGGCCTCGCTGACCTCATTTTAAACAGGAAAACCTGAGGCTGAGAGTGGATAAGCGACTCCCCCAGGGTCACACAGTGTCAGTGATGGGATTAGAACCCAGGTTCCAACTGGAGGTCCCTTGGATGCTAAGCCCGATACCCTTTCTCCGCCATGCCTGGCTGCTTCCTTGATTCTAGCTAATGTAAGAACTGCTGGTGTGGAACGGTGTCTCTGTGGTCTCCGAGGTCACTGGGTCCCTCACAAATAACGTCTCCCCTGAAGGACTGTGGCCTGGAAAGAGCATACAATGAGTAGAGCACTGGACCTGGAGGTAAGAAGACCTGAGTTCAAATCCAGCCTCAGACACTTACCAGCTGTGTCACCTTGGGCAAGTCACTACACCTCCGTCTGCCTCAGTTTCCCCAACTATAAAATGGGGATAATAACAGCACCTACTTCGCAGGTTGGTTGTGAGTAGCAAATGATATATTTATAAAAGCTTAGCACAGTTCTTGGCACATAGTAGGTGACATAAAAATGTTTATTCTCTTTTCTCTACCTTCAGGTTCAGTGGTTTCCAACTCTTCATGAATTCGTTAGAGTTTTTTGTTTGTTTGGGATTTTTTAACAGAGATACTGGAGTGTTTTTGCCATTTCCTTCTCCAACTCATTTGACAAATGAGGAAACTAAGGCAAATAAAGTTAAGTGACTTGCCCAGGGTCACCCGGCTAGTGTCTGAGGCCAGATTTGAACTCAGTAAGATGAGTCTTCCTGACTCCAGGCCTAGTCCTCTATCCCTTATACCACCTAGCTGCCCAATCTATATTATACACATATACTTTATATAGTATTTATGCTTTATATACATACTTATATATTTTTTATAACAGCCTATATTATATATACAAAGATATAAGTATAAATATTCTATGTATATACTTATACATAGTATATATTAAATATAATTATATAAAGGAGATAGACATACTCTGTAAATATATATTTGTATAAAAGTTTATATTACAGAACTATATATGGTACAGAAGGATATATTATATCTAAACATATACACACTCCCTGCAACATGGCCATATACACACATGAATACACACAGGTACATGTACGTGCCACACACATATGTAACTGCATGTATGTGTATATGTGCACACATGCATACACATGTATGTGCATGTTGCAGTGGTGTGTGTATGTGTATGTACACACATACACACACACACACATGTTGCTCTCCATTCTTCCATGCCTACCCTCCCCAAACTCCTTGAGGGCAGGAATTGGTTTTTGCTATCTTTGTATCCCTCATGCCTACACGTACTAATAAATGCTTGTTGAGTTAAGGTAGTATCTTAGCTACGGGGGACTCTATGGCCTCCAAAGCTCCTTTCAGCCCTAAATCTGTGATCCCATGCTCTAGAACTGAAAGGGCCAACAGAGGCCATCTATCCCAAAGCTTTCTTTTTATAAAGGACATTAAGTGACCCACCTAATGCCCCCCCCCATGTAGTAACTGGCAGAATTGGCACTCGCCCTTTGGGTCCAAGAGGTAGGGCTCTCCCACAGTGTCCTTGTAGCTCTGGCGCTCCTGCTGGTGCTTGGCCCCAGGGCTGGCACCACAGTCTTCCAAGGTCCTTTGCCCAATCGAGTTATCATGTCATCCCAGAGATGCTTTTCTCTAGCACCAAGGAAGCCAAATCATCATGGCAACAGGAATTCAACTGATGCACCAAAATAGGCTGGAAGGGCCCTTGTTTTACAAATGATGATGCTAAAAACAATGAGAGCTAGTGCTTATGGGATACCTCGAGCTCTGCAGATACTTTACACCCATTTATTCACTTCATCCTGGCAGTAGCCCTGTGAGGGACTAGCATATAGCACCCACCCCCCAGGGTTATTGGGAGGGACAAATGAAATAATAGTTGTAAAGCTCTTGGTGCAGTGTTTGGCACAGAGTAGGAGCTATAGAATTGTCGGATATTAATGCTGTCATTTTTTATTATCCTCATTGTACAGATAGGGAAGCCAAAGCCCACATAGCTAATAGTAGTAGCTGATGTTAATATGGCTCCTGACATAAATTATCTCATTTCGGCCTCTCATCAAATTTGGGAGAATACACACACACACACACACACGCATATGTATATATCAATGTGCATTCATACACACATACATACATACTATATATACATACACACGTACATATATGCTTTTGTGTTTGTATGTATCTATGTGCATACATACATACACACTCACACATGTATATATGTGTGTGTATATACATTATCAATCGGACCAGAACCGGCCTCTGACCTGTGAGTGACTGGAGCCATACAAAGCAGGCTACGGACAGGAGAGTCAGGACATAAACAGAAGTTTAATTCATTTCAGAGTGAGGAAAACGGCTTTTACAAACAGAAGACCCCCTCCTAAGAAGAAGAGCTTAACACCGCTGATGCTGGGGACACTTACATACGTGAATAGGGTTAGACCACAACGCAATCGTTCTTAGGTCTTGAGACGGTCCTCACAGTTGGCATTCCTTGGGACAATACAGGCATTCTTGGGTCCTGTGGGAACAGTACTGTCTCAAGTCTTGAGGGTCGTGATTACTTCGCAGGGTATAGAACCAGAGTTCTATAATGGGAACAGGAGTGTGGTACCTGATAATTACAAGGAACAGGGACTGTGAACATGTGATGGATGGCCCTGAGAAACAGGGGGAGGGAAATTTCTCAGTGAACACCTGGTGCTGGTCCAAGCAATATCCTTCGCCAGAGGGTGATATCATCCAGCGGTCAAAGGATTATTGTTATGCCAAGCTCTGGGCACAGCCTGCTTGCTGGGCCTTAGATCTGGGAAACAAGATATCTTCAAAGTATTTTGAGAACACACACATATATATGTGTATGTATGTATATGTGTATGTATGTATGTGTGTACATACACATACATATACACACAGCCAGGAGGCTGTTCCCATGAACAGCTTTTTCCAATGTGTTTCCTCAAAATAGAAGAGATTTCTTCATGTTCGGAGCAGTTGCTTAGCCCATTTTCTGGCACCCAAACAGCCCCCTCACCAGGTAACATCCTATCCAGCCCTGCCCTGCTGTTCTTTCCCATCCTCGGATTCTCTCTTTGCTAGAGTTCATCCCTCTCCAGGAGCTCTGAGCACTAATGGGAACAAAAGCAAGCGAGATGCCTTCAAACCCATGTGGGGCTCTCTCAACCTTTTATAAGAAATGTGAAAAGGCCTGGCAGGCTTCCTATGAGCTTGAATGCACACAGGATTTTCAACTGGTATTATTTTGGGAAAGGATCCAAATTCCTCTAGGCCAATTCTCACCTGGAAGAACAGAAATAGAGGAGTACAGAGTTCATGCTAACAAAAATACAGGCCGTGGTGGTACCCCGGCTCACTCAAACTCAAATAATTAGAGAGCTTGGAGGTTGTGTGTGTGTAGGTAGATAAATGCCTCCTGGCTTCTGGCTCCCTGCCCCCCCCCCCCCCCCCCCCCCCCCCCCCCCCCCCCCCCCCCCCCCCCCCCCCCCCCGCCCCAGCTCAAATCGCCATTCCTAATTTTACCTGAAAAGGTGACTTGGAATTCTTTCTTCCAGCTTCTTAAAAGCTAGGGAGAGGACAGGGTTTCTGTCCACACCCTCCAGGAGCAATGACAACCACTAGCCCATGGTAGTGAAAACATGCATTCATTGGAGGGAACCCAATGGGTACAAGATCCAGAGGGACGGCTAGAGGCTTGATGTAAGGAAGGCCTTTCTTAAAAATTTAAGTCATACGGAAGCTGAATGGGTAACTTCAGGAAGAGGTATGTTCCCCTTCCCTGGAGGATTTGAGGTGGAACTCACTTGTTGGGGATGAAAATCAACTCCAAGTTCAGTGGCAAGGAGGAGATTCCTATTCAAACACAGGTTGTACTAGATCGGGGGTGAGAAATCTGTGGCCCCTAGTTCCTTGGGTACAGCCTTTTGACTGAGTCCAAGTTTTATAGAACAAATGCTTTTATTGAGGTGATTTTTCTGTGAAGTTTGGATTCAGTCAAAGGGCTGCACTTGAGGACCTAGAGGGCTATGCGAGGCCTCGGGGCCCCAGATTCTCCACCCCTGGACTAGATGGTCACTGAGTACTCTTCCCTCTCTGGCCTTCTGTGATTTTGTCCTTTCCAGCTGTAGAAGGTAGAATTTTATCTCCTTAATGGACCATCATTACCCACAGTAAGGTAGATGGAAAGGACCCAGAGGCCAGGGACTGTTTCATTTGCTCTGTAAGGGCGTATGTGGATATAAAGGTGATAGAAAACAAATCAATTAAAATTTGATGCAATTAAAAAAATGTAAACAATTTAAAGGCATTATTTTTTACTCAAATCATTGTAATTAGGCTGTTTATGCACGAAAAGTTAGGGAATTTAAGTTGGAAATGCTTGGGTTTATTTTGATTCAGTAGCCCTTGCCTTCGGATGGGCTGGGGCATATTTTTTCCAAAGGATGACTCCCTCTCCCTCCCCTGCCAAAAATATACTATAGGTAAAAATCACATGAAACTATTAATAGGCTTTCCTCATTATTTAGTAAATGAAGCCAGAATAAATTAAAACTTTCCCGGATAAGTATGGAGCACATTGCCCTTGATAAAAAAAAAGTCTCCTAATAACTTGGTTGTAGCTGGAATTGTGGCCAAAATAGAGAAAATATAATCATTCTCATTTAAACATGTCTACCTAATCTACATAATTCCTTTATTAGGACTGCTGAACAAACTTTTTAAACAGCCATCCATGATCAAAATTCTCTTGTTGATAAAACCAATTTAAATTGGATCATTATGGTACATGTAAAAAAAGAAAAGAAAAAAAAATCTCATCCCCTTTTTATAATAAGGCAACAGACAATTATTACTCATTGGTGGCCTTTTAAAGGTATGCTATCAAATCTGCCCTTTCTGCCTTCTTCTTGTTTTTATGGGGCTTTTTTTTTGGAGGAGGGGAGGCAGGGCAATTGGGGTTAAGTGACTTGCCCAAGGTCACACAGCTAGTAAATGTGTCAAGTGTCTGAGGCCGAATTTGAACTCAGGTCTTCCTGACTCCAGGGCTGGTGCTCTACTCACTGAGCCACCTCGCTGCTCTTCCTGCCTTCTTCTTAATGAAGATTATTTTTGTTCCAGGGATATACTTCTTGGAGTTTTCCAAGTGTTCCATCAACCTATCCTCTCCCCAGGTGATACCTTTGTTTTTGTTGGCATGTGTACATGAATCCTGAAGACTGAGCAGTCTTTCTGCCAAGGAATCCATTCAGATTAGGTCCAGTCTTGGGCTGGCCTTCCTCAACTGTGTGGTACTGCACATACTTCTAAACAAAAATCTTCTTGCCTTTCTCAACACCATTCATCGTGGATTCGGCTCAGCCCACACCCAAGCATACTTTGCTTGCTCACTCTCTGCTGGTCCAACTTGCACTTCCTCTCCACAATTATTTTTTAAACGCACATACAACACACACAAAAATACGCAGTAGTGAATAAGCAGATTTATGTTCTAAGATGAAGGAAAGGACATCTGAATTTAGTCCTAGGCTCCCCCCAGCCCCATCAGCCTACAGAGCATTTTAACAGGGAAATTCCTTTAGCAACATTATTGTCAGGATTCCCAGAGTTAATGGTTTCCATGTCTATTATTGTTTATTACCACCCCATCAGGTTAAACCAGCTTAGATGGCTTACAATTGTGCCCTAAAGGAGATTATATCAGCTCTCTGTTCTTCCCAAGCTGGCTGGGGAATTTGAAAGACCATGACACCCAAAGGGGCCCTCCTGATCAAAGCAGAAGAATAGGGAAGCTTAATGCTTTTGTCCTAATGAAGGAGGTCCAGAACTCCATTTGTGTGGCTTCAATCTCTGGCAAGGGATGAGGTTGTAAAGAATTGTCTTTGCAGTCTCTTCATTTCGTTTGGTACTTTGGGGGTTGGGCCTCATCTGGGTGTATGTGTGTACATTTGTGAGTCTCTCCCTAACACCCCCTCCAGCCCACTACAATTCCTCAAGTAACAAGACTCTGATTGCCTAGTCTTCCTTCGCCTCATACTATTCCCTGAAACCATCCCCAGCTGGGCCAGGATAGGGTACTGGCCTTTGAGTCAGGAAGACCTGAATTCAAACCCAACCCCAGACATGTTCTTGTGGTGTCACCCTGGGAATGTCATTTAATTTGTCTGCCTCAGTTTCCTCATCTAGAAAATAGAGATAAAAATAACACCTACCTCCCGGTAAGATGTTTGTAAAGTGCTTAGCACGCCGTCTGACATGTAGCAGGTACTTCATATATGCTTGTTTTCTCCCTTCCTTCCATGACCTATGCTGGCTTCTGTACCCATACCTCTGCTGGCACTACTCTTTATAAGGTAGACGGCAGCCAGAGGCAATGTCATTTTTCTCAATTTTCTTTGTTGTCTTCCCTGCAGCATCTGACACCAATGAACATCGCTTTGTTTCTGGAAATTTCCTCTGCCTCTAAGGTACAATCTTGGCTCTCCTCTTTTCTCTCTTACCATTCCTTCTCTGTGCGGGGCTCACCACGGCCAGGAAAAGGAATCCCTTTCTCATGGTTCGATGGCCTCAAGGTAGATGGTTGATCAAAGAGGATCGAATACTATCTACAGGAAGATCTCTCCTGAGGGGGAGCCTCCTCCACTCTTGGACAGCTCCAAACATGATGATTTTTTTAGCCTAACTCTGTCTCTCTACAACTGCTCCCCTTTGCTTCTGGCTCTGGGGCCAAGCAAAAGAAGTGAAATCCTCTTGTGTGGCTTCTCCCCATTCCCATATCCTCTTTTGGAAAGACTGACTACGATGGTGAGGAAATGCGATTCTAAACATGTGGGAGGGCTAGAGGATGCTGCCAACAGTCACAAAATACCTGCAAAGGGGCCTGGGCTATCAGGTTGCAACACACATCCAGGTCATTGGGTCAGGTGCAGGCAAGGGCAGTAGAGAGTGCTAACTGCTAAGTGGTTGGCAGCTCCCCAGAAGTTCAAGGAAAAATGTGTGGATGGCTTCCCTCCAACCTCCAAAGGACAAGAATATACCGGCCGTGGACTGCAGTTTGGCACTTGATATGGGAGGAAGAGGACCTGTTTGGCACCAAGGGCTCAACATTGACGTGATTTGTTTGGTTACTCATTACAAGCCTGTATACATAGGGCTGGCCCTAGATAGGATGGTGAGGTCAGCGACACAGTGCAGTTATCAAAGTTTGTCTCTCTGTGCGTCCTTCCCCTCTGCCCTGCCCACCCCCACCTCAGTGCTTCATCTTGGCTCCTAAGCAGCCAGTCTCTTTTACTAATTTACTTCATCCCATCCCAGAAACTTCCCAGGGCTCTTCACTCGGACTTGATCTCCTTCCTTCCCATGGATGCCTCTCCCTTTGCCCTGTCCTTCACTACCATTCCCCTTCCCCTAGTCTATAATGACTTCCTTTCTAATTTCTAAGAACCATGCTTGACACATAGTAGGCACTTAATAGGTTCATTGGCCACATAGCTTATATGGCCATAAATACCTCCTTTCTAAGAACCATGCTTGACACATAGTAGGTGTTATTTGTTGTTTCATTGATAGGGGGCAGCTAAAAGGCACAGTGACTAAGGCACCAGGTCTGGAATCAGGAAGACTCATCTTCCCGAGTCAAATCTGCCCTCAGACACTTCCTAGCTGTGTGACCCTGGGCAAGTCACTTAACTCTGTTTGCCTCAGTTTCCTCATCTGTCAAATGAGCTGGAGTAGGAAATGGCAAAACACTCCAGTGTTTCTGTCAAGAAAACCCCAAGTGGTGTCACACAAAGTTGGACACAACTGAAATGATTAACAAGATCAAAGGAGAAGAGAAAAATATTTATGAAACCCTACTATGTGTCAGGCTCAGTGCTAAGCGCTCGATCCTCACAGCGACTCTGAGGGGGAGGTGTTATTATGATCCCCATTTTACGATTGAGGAAAATGAGAACAACAGAGATGAAGTGACTGGACTAGGGTCACCCATGTAGTAAATGTGTCTGAGGCCGGATTTGAACTTTGGGCCCCAGTGTTTTATCTATCGCACCATCCAGCCAGAGAGGAGGAGGAAGAGACCTGAACAAGGTCACAAAACAACAGGAGGATTGGTATTCAAACCCAAATCCTCCCAGCTCAGAGAATACGTTAATCTGGTCAATTATTCCAATGGCTTGATTCCAGCTAATGATCATGGGAGCAGTCAGTCTTCTGGCCTTCCTTTCTCTCTCCTTCCCTCCAAGGTGACAGCTCTATATTTTATCAGTGTGTTTCAAAGACCATTTTACCACCTTTTGCAGTCTTCATCAAAGGCGGGGCTCATAGGCCTCAGTGGCCTCTGGTGGCCCAGGTCCCTAGAAAGGGCTCTCCCTAAGGGCTCCTAGGGGGTAACCACATGCCAGGAGCTCCCCATTAGTTATTAGGAAGAATTAATTAGCTTTTAGAAAGGGTATTTACCCAACAGGCAGAGCAAATGTATTTGCTACAGAAACATTCTCCCAAACTGAGGGCACATTCCTCCTTGCACACAGAAGGTCTCTGGGGAAAGTCAGCTCAAACTTAGAGAGTACATGAGCATAAAGGTCCTGGTTATCTGAAGCCTTTTGCTCCCTTTGTGGAATTCTTACAAAGTTCCCTTTCTGCTTAGCTCTCCTCTGGACTCTGAGGGCTGGAATCTTTGTAGCGTCCTAAGCTGGCCTTTCCTTAGGACATCCAGTTTGTCCTCAGTGCGTTTCTCAATTCCCACTGTAGATGCTGCCATAAGCCACTGTTGCTCCAGGAGATGCTGGTCCTGATGTTAGCAGGACTGGTGCCAAGGGGAGAAACTAACTCCTTCCCATTGGCCATGGTCATTTTCCTCTCAAGAATCCTTCTCCAGTAGGTATGGCCGTCACATAGCTGGTCCGTTGTTGGAACCTCGAATTCTCAGACTGGCTCCATGTCCGGCCCAAAGCCCTATGGGCCACGAATGATTCTCTGCAGCTATTTATAAGATATTTCCTATGTGGAATCATCTGTTTTTATCTGACGACCCAAAGCCCTCTATGATACTTTCAAATTTCTAAAGGACTTAGTCACATCTAGTTTTTGTTGGGGTTTTCTTGGCAGAGATACTGGAGCAGTTTGCCATTTCCTTCTCCGGCTCATTTGACATATGGAAACTGAGGCAAACAGGGTTTAGTGACTTGCCCAGGGTCACACATTGAGTAAATGCCTGAGGCCTGATTTGAATTCAGGTCCTCTGTACCACCTAGCTGCCCCTAACTGCTAAAGGACTTGTTTGCAACTGGTTTACTTTCAATGAATTGATTGTGTCAATGGAAATGTCTGGCCTTTCTCAGATTAAGTGGGGGAGGGGGGGAGGCATAGTCAAACTCTTATGGGACCACAGAGTTAAAAGGGACCCCAGAGGCCATCTAGTCTTCATTTTAGAGATGAGGAAATGATCCCCAAGGGGTTAATTTGACTTGTCCGCAGTCCTGCCCATAATGAGAAGCAGAGCTAGAATTCAATCTCAAAGCCTCAGCCTCCTTCTGTGCTCTCATGCCACCATCTTTTGACTCTAATGGTGAGAATGTTGACCTGGTAGCCAGATGTGATGTAGGGAAACAAGCTTCAGGGATGGAAGTCCAGCCTTAATTTATCTCTGTTGCTAACGCTGTGTGACCCTGGTCTCATCCCCTCTCTGACTCTAAGTTTCCTTCTCTTTAAATGAGGAGGTTGGACTACTTGATCTGCCATCCATTCACTCATTCCACAAGCTTGATGAAATGCCTCCTAAGTGTTGGATCCAAAGTGCTAAATTCTGGGGCTACAGAAGACCAAATAGCCCCTGCCCTCCACTAGCTTACATTCTACTGGAAAAAGCAACAGGTAAACATGTAAGTAGCTGCAACACCTAAAAAAAAGTAAATACAAAGTAATCGCTAGTAAAGGGGGAGATTAGGAAAGGTGTCAAGGAAGAAATGGACCCTAAGCTGAACTTTGAAGGAAAAGGGGGGTGTTAGGAGGCAGAAGTGAGGAGGAAGTGGCATCTAGGCACAGAGGACAGCCTGTGCACATGCATGGAAGTGGGATATTGGATGGTCTAAGTAGGCCAGTTTGACTAAAGCATAAAGTATATGAAAGGGAATATCCTGTAATGATTCTAAGGAGGTAGGCTGGAGCCAGAGTATGAACAGCTTTGGACACCAGAGAAACCTCCTTCTAAGGTGACATACTATGATTTTGAGCACTTCGAAAAAGTAACAACTTGATAAGTGAAATATTGGTTTCTGTGGGTTTTTTTTTTCTCACCTAGGGGTTGATTATCCAGTTGGATGCTATAACCCCACGGCCTCTCCTACTCCCTATCGCTGCCCCTCTTCAGGATGTAGAGCTGGAAGGGACCTTAGAGCCATCAGTTACAACCCATTCATTTTACAGATGAGGAGACTGAGGTCCAGGAAGGTTCAGTAATTCATCCAGGGTTACGTAACTAGTAAATTTCTGAAGCAAGATTTGAACCCAGATCTTCCTGACTCCAAGTCCAGGCCCCTATCTAGTAGGCACATTGACCTATGCTGCATTGGAGATGAGCAATAAAAGAGTTGAAACCAATTCTTTGCCTGTTCTCAGTAGCTCTGGTAAGAAAGGTTCTTTGGGAGCAGGAAATACACAATTATTTGTGAATTTGGATTACCTACATTGGATCTCCCTTTTTCCTGTCTTAGCATTGCTTAGAGAAATAGGCAGAAAGATAGACAGGTAGGTAGGTAAGGAGATAAAGCACTTACCAAGTGCTTCCTATGTGCCAGGTACTGGGCTAAGAACCAGAGACACAAATGCAAACAGGATGATCACTGCCCTAAGAGACTTTACAATCTAATGAGGGAAGACAGCACATAAAAACAAGCTAGAAAAAAGAGGGAAGAGCTTGCAGGCCTGAGGATAGAGACAGCCAGAAAGTCAGGTAAAAGCCCTCCAGCGAGGTGCCAGGGGCACAGATCAAGGGGGAGGAGGCAAGGATATGGCCGGCATGGAACAGAATGCTATTGTTCTATGAGAAATGAGGACAGGGCAATTTCAGAGAAACCTGGAAAGACTCATATGAACAGATGCAGATGGAAGTGAGCGGAACCAGGAGAACAATTTATATATTCACAGCAGCGCTGTAAAGACAAACAACTCTGAAAGACTCAAGGACTCTGATCAACACAACGACCGACCAAAGAAGCCAAGAAGCACACTACTCGCCTCCTAAAAGCTGGAGCACATTGAGAGATTTTTTGCTTATGACCAATTTGGGAATTTATTTTGCTTGACTGTGGTTTGTTACAAGGGTTGTTTGGGTTTTTTCGGTTGGGGTGGGAAGAATGTGAAAGGGAGAAAAACAGAATTGTATTTATTGAAAAAAATATTTTTTAAAAAATGAAAGAAGTTATGGCATGAAGATGGTTGGGAAGGAAGGAGTAGATCAGGATCTAGGGAAGATAAGGTAAAAACTTGCCAAGCAGAGCCCAGTGGGGCTCTAGGGGTGGAGTTCAAGATTCTTAGTGGGAGGGGGGAGAGATGGTACTCCGTCTTTCCCGTCTGAAGAAATCCACAGCAGCTTCCTTGGCAGGACCGTCACTCACAAGTGATGCTGATGGGAGGCTGGCAGAATGGTTCATATGAATTTTCCAAAGAATCAAATTTCACGCTTCTCTTGATAGCTTTCCATAAGGCTGAGTCAGGAGGAGAAGAGGAATCTGTATCATATGCAAAAGTCACTGAACCCTCACAAATCCTTTTTCTTCCATGAATCTGGCATAGAATTGTACTCCTGTTGCTAAGGAAAAAGAACTCTGAACTATTGAGACACATTCCAGATGTTTGTAGCATCTGGCAAATCCAGCATCTAGGAAATGGCAGGGGTATTACACTTTTACCATCTCCTACTTCTTCCTCCTTCCCCAGTAGCTGCTTATAAGTCCTAGAGAAGATTTGTAACCTTTCTTTGTATCATGGACACAGAAGAGGCCGAAAGACTCTTCAGAGTCATGCTTTTAAACATATAAGATAAAATACACAGAATTGCAAAGGAAAGCAATTACACTGAAATACAGCTGACTATATACATATATGTGTGTGTGTATGTGTATACATACACACATATATTATTAGAAGGCAAAGGGGAGACAATGGAAAGGAATAAGCGTTTATATAGTGCCTATTATCTGCTAGATCCTACACTGTCTTTCTTGCTTTCTTTTTTTTCTTTTCTTTCTTTCCTTCCTTCCTTTTTAACAAATTTTATGTCATTTGATCCAAGGTCATGGACACCAGGTTGAGAACCCCTGATCTAGAAGCAAATTTTTTTGGAGAGGCCCAGATCTATGGTTGAGGGTGGACTGATGCCAGAGAGGCTGGTTTTGACCCAGATCTTCTCTGAGGCAAAAGATCCCTTGTTAGGTGGGGGGAATCTACGTGGTATCTGAGGGTCAAAATGGCTCTTGACTGATGCAGATCCCCAGGTCTATTTTATCAAAAATGTTCTATCTTTCTATATTATTATTTATTTTATCTTTTTTTATCTTTTCTTGCTTTTTTGTTTGTATGTCACTTCCCACAAACTTAACTCACCATGCATCCCTACCCCACATAGAAGTTCTTCTCCTAACAAAAAGTATCATCAAGTCAAATAAATCAAATAATTGGCTATCAGAAAAGGCACTCCTCATTGGGCACCAGTACAACCCATCTATAGTCTTCTGAAGCGATGCCTGGGCTCTGAATTGATCAGAGTTCCGAAATGTTTCACATTTATTTTCTGTGACATTGTTGTGGTCACCTCAAGATGTTGGGACTTTAGGACTTGGGACCAATGGTTCTGGATTTAGAAATGGAAAGAGAAGCAACCTCCTCATTTTACAGCTGAGGAAACTAAGGCCCAGGGCAGGTAAGTGATTTCTTCAAAGTCACACAGGTAGTGAGAGGCAGCGGCTTTGTCGGTGAACAGAGAGTTAATTAGCCTTGAAGCCAGGAAGACCTGGCTTCAGACCTCTGACCCATAATGGCCTTGTGACACTAGGCTGCAATCACATCTCTAAGTCTATATGTTACAGACGAGATGCCAACCTTTATTAGTAAGTGGCCATTTCCTTGCCAGGGAATTCTCTATATCAGTGAAATTACAGGTCCAATCCTACACAGGTAGTAAGTGTGAAAGGCAGGATTTGAACCCAGGCCCTCTGGAACTTCAGAGCCTTCTCCAGTGAACTATACTGACTCCTAGAACATTCCTACTTTGGTGATTTGAAGACACAACTGAGAACCCTTAAGGATCTCTGACCCTGTACTGTCAGAGTACAGGAGATGGGTTGAAACTAGAATGGCCTTCAGAGATAAAGGGACTTAATGCAGCATTTGCCCTGTAGCATTCCTGGCACCTGTGGAACTGCCTGAGGACCCTCCCCTCCCCCACGACAAACACAGACTTGGCTCTGTGGCTTGGTATCAGCAGGCATTTCTATCAGCCTTGACCTGAAGGATGCAAAACAGGCAAGTGCCTTCCTGGAAGGATGTCAAAGAAACAAGGCCTTACGGAGTTGTTGGCTCAGACTCCCAGTCTGTGGAAGATTTAATGAGGGGGGCACTGGCTTATTAAATTTTTTTCTTTTTTTTAAATTTTTATTTAATTTTTAATTTGTGGAATAAAACAAACATTTCCATTATATAATATAATTTTAAAAAGTTGGTCGCCCATTAAACTGCAGATCTATTATGTATAACTTGCTATTCCTTTTAAATATATAATAAAGTTATTATGTAAATTCATTTTTTTCCTTTTTTTTCCCTTCCCTCCTCCCTACCCTCTAATTTTAGAAATGGCTACCATTAGACACCAATAGGTATATATATTTAAAATCATCCTATCCATGCTTCTATTTATTAGTTCCTTCTCTGGATGCAGATAGTGTCTTCCTTCATATGTCCTTTGTAGTTAATTTGGGTGTTTATAATAGTCAAAATGACTTATTTGCTCAAAGTCATTCCTAAAATAATATTGCTGTTACCCTATACAACATTCCTTGGTTCTGCCCATTTTGCTCTTGGTTATTTCATGTAAGTCTATCCATGTTCTTCTAAAATCAAACTCATCATTTCTTATAGTACAATAGTATTCCATCACAATCATAGACCATAACCTGTTCAGCCACTCCCAATTGATGGGCATCCCCATAGGTTCCAGTTCTTTGCTACCACAAAGAATACTGCTATAAATATTTTAGAACATACAGGGTCTTTTCCTTTTTCCCCTAAGCATCTTTAGAAACATATCTAATGATGGTATTGCAGGTTATACACAGTTTTATAACTCTTTGGACATAATTCCTGATTAATCTCCAAAATGGTTGGATCAGTTCACAATTCTACCAACAGTGAATTAGTGTCCCACTTTTTCCACACCCCGTCCAACATTTGTCACTTTCCCCTTCAATCATTTTAGCTAATCTGATAGATGTAAAATATCTCAAGGTTGTTTTAATTTGCATTTCTCTAATGAATAATGATTTAAAGCATTTTCATATGATTATAAATTGTCTTGATTTCTTGATCTAAAAACTGCCTGTTCATATCCTTTGATCATTTATCTATTGGAGACTCGTATTCTTTTTTTGTTGTTGTTGTTGAGGTACTTTTTTATTTGCATAATGTGATGGAAATGGAGACCCAATAGTGATTCATTTGCCTTTTAACAGGAGAAAGTGCTCTCTGTTGATGGAATTCTCTATATGTTTAAATTTATTTTGTTAAACACTAAGCATGTGCTTAACTAAAAGATAACATAAAAGAAAAAGACCAAAAGGCTGATTTTTTGGGTGAAGTAGGATTGTACAAAATTCTCTTATTAAATGTCTTTAGTAAAAAAAAAAAATTAGAGTAAAAATGAGAAACTGAATATCTAATTATTCAGAATTTTAAACCAGATTTTCAAGTCATAGTTTCTACATATTCCAGTCTCTTACTCTATATAACTGGAATAATAACCCTACTTTCCTCAGAGGAAATAGCTTTGAATCTGTGGAAAGAGTTTCATGGGGAAAATGCTTTGGTTTTTAAAAAATCCTGACCTTTTTTTTTTATAAATTTTATTTAATATATTTAGTTTTCAGCATTGATTTTCATAGGAGTTTGAATTACAAATTTTCTCCCCATTTCTACCCTCCCCCCCACTCCAAGATGGCATATATTCTGGTTGCCCTGTTCCCCAGTCTGCCCTCCCATCTGTCACCCCACTCGCCTCCTATCCCCTTTTCCCTTCCTTTCTTGTAGGGCAAGATAAATTTCTATGCCCCATTGCCTGTGTATCTTATTTTCTAGTTGCATGCAAAAAATTTTTTGTTTTTGTATTTGAACATCTATTTTTTAAAACTTTGAGTTAGAAATTCTCTCCCCTCTTCGCTT
>CM053627.1:33898111-33928392 GCA_028646595.1 Phalanger gymnotis
CCTGTGCTAGAGCCCTGCTTCCCTATGTTATTTTGTGGGTTCTGCAGTTCTAGAATTGGTTCAAAGCCATTTTTCATAGGTTTTTGGAGGGACTTGGTGGGGAGCTCATGCTAGTCCCTGCTTTCCAGCTGCCATCTTGGCCTGGAGACTCATATTCTTATAGATTTTCCAAAGTCATGTGTATACACATATATATTATCTATAGAAAATAATTTCCTTCTAGTGAGTTTGTATAGATTATATATGCATATTGATGTAGATATAATGGATGGATATATTACATATGTGGATGAAATCATGTGGTCCTTATAACAATCCTAGAAAAAAATTATTTTAAAAAGAAAAATTTAAAGATAACAATTAAAAAAAAAAAAACAATTGCCCCCTTGCCCAAGTCCTCCCAAAACTAGAGGTCTGAACCAACAACTGCAAAGACTTGTTACTTCTACGTCAGACAGATAATATGTATCCTATTATATATGTTCCTATATGTATATAAAATATATACACATATGTATGTGTGTACACATAAGATATTAAATTGCTATATGAATATTAGCTATTACTGTTATCAGAGTTGTTGCTCAGTCATTTTCAGTTGTGTCTTACTCTTTGTGACCCCGTTTGGGGTTTTCTTAGCAAAGATACTGTAGTGGTTCACCATTTTCTTCTCCAGCTCATTTAACAGTTAAGGAAACTGAGGCAAACAGAGTTAAGTGACTTGCCCTGGATCACTCAGCTAGTAAATGTCTGAAGGTAGATTTGAACTCAGAAATATGAGTATTTCTAACTCCAGGCCTGGCAATCTATCCACTGTGCCCCCTCTATCCACCTAGCTGCCCTATTATCATTACTATCTTTTTACTAGGAACTTAAGAATTGTCCAAAAATGCCAACATTTCCTTATAGAAAGTAGTCCAATTCTCTAAGCCCTTTGCTCTCTGGAGAATCCATCCCCTCAGAGACTCTGCCTGCTGCTGACAGAACCCTTATCTGCAGGGATGGATGTGAGAGAAAAAAACCAACCAAACAAAAAGCCCAAAGCCTGGTGGGAAGCCCCACCCCTAAACTTCTCCCAGTTATTGTGGCAAAGTTTGCTCTTTGGCTTGTCCTTCGGCCCCTTTATCTTCCTGGTGCCTGGAATCTGCCCAGCCAGCAAGCCTGTGTTTATTCTGTGAGCAAAGCATCTGGAAGAGTTGTTGCCCGGGGCTCCTGGAACTACTGTCCCAGTGAAAATGAACTGGCCTGGCCCCAGTGTTTATTCCAAACATAACAAGTTAAGGTAATCAATCATGGAGGAACCTGCCTACCCTTCAAAAAAAACACACGCCACCCTTCCTTGAAACTATATCAGCTTTTCAAAACCAATCAACTTCACAATCTCATCAATGGGGGCTACTCTAGTCCTCTGCCAAATCACTTTGTGCCTCTGCCTCAGTTTCCCCAACTGTAAATGGAGGTGATATTAGCACCACTTCCCAGGTTGTGAGGATCAAATAAGATACTATTTGGAAGTGTTTAACACAGTGCCTGGCACATAGTATGTCTTTAATAAATCCTTGTTGACTGATTGGTTGACTCTTGTCCACAGCTTCCCATGATTGCTCCATAGGGCATGGAGCCAATATGCTTGGCGCCTCCCCTTTGCTTTTACTCCGTATGATATTCAGATTGTCCGAATGCGTCACTGTGGTGTTACTGCAGTGTAGAAGTGACCCTGGGATCTCAGAGGTTATGTTTGTGTGAGATAAGCTCTAGCTGGCCTCGTCAAACTAACAAGGTTTACATAAGATCCTAGCCTCAGACAAAACCTGAGGCCTGAGGACCAGAAGAGCTGAACCCAGACAAGCTCATCACCACTCAGTTTATTAAACACCTACTGTGTGCCAGGCACCATGCTGAGCACTGGCGTACAGAATAAGGGAGAGTTTCAAAGGGAGAAGACAACATGTAAATGGTTATGTGCATACAAGACAGAGACTGGGTAAATGAGACAGCATCCGAGAAGGAAAGTGCTGGTGGTGGGACTTTTGGTGGCTTAGTGATGTTTCACACCAAAAACCATACCCACAGGTAGCCCCTCCTTGGGCTATTTCCCAGTGAACTCTGGGTAAGATACCTATGCAGTAGATAACAAAAAGTGTATATTCCTTTAATAACTGACCACCCCTTAATCACGCCTAAACCACTCCCTAATCCCACCCCAAAACACCTAATTGACAGGATTCATCCCTAAATCTTGTACTTAAACTTTCCCTGTAGCCCTGTATGGTTGCAGGCTCCCTAAGAGCTCTTGCCCGCTTTATTTAGATAAAGCGTAACAAATCTTTGCCTTCTTGACTTAAAGAATGCTTGGGTCCATGAATTCACTCTAGGCAGCCTTGCCTTGGGAACTTTGGTTTGGGATTTCTGCATCCCTGGGTTCATTTCTCCAACAAAGGGATGACCTCCCCAAGTCCCATTGGAGATAATCACGTTAGTACCACATCCCACAGGGTTGTTCTGAGGATCCTATTAAATACTGTGTGAAAAGTGTTTTCCAATTTTGAAGTGTTAGAGAACTATTATTTGTGGTTTATCATTATTACTGGCCCCTAGCAGTAATAATGATAAATATCATTAATATCAATAATATATTAATAATGATAAATATCATTATTACAGGCCTCAATAAGGCATCACCAAAGAAGCAAAGAAAACCCCCCTGAGGCCAGGCCCTTGCCACAGTTTCCAGGATCTTGGGCACTGGACGCCCCAGTCTTTTCCTGGTAAAAGTGAGCATGATTCAGACTAACCCACTGTCCACCAAACCTGGGTTTGACTGTGTAGCCCTGGGAAATTCAGGTCATTTCTCTGGTCTTAGTTTCATTGTCTGGAAAACAGGGATGATAAGAGCATCTACCCCATAAGGAAGCAGCAGAAAGAGCACTCCAGTTGGAGTCAAGGACTTGAATTTGAATCTCGGATCTGCCTAGGTGACCTTGGGCAAGTCTCTGACAAGCTCTGAGACTCAGTTTCCTCATTGTGTAAAATTAGGGGTTTGTATTTGCTCATCTTGAAAGTCTCCTCTGGGCAGCTAGGTGGCGCTGCAGCGGATAGGACACCAGGTCTGGAATCAGAGAGATTCATCTTCCTGAGTTCAAATCCAGCCTCAGACACTTACCAGCTGTGTGACCCCGGGCAAGTCACTTCATCGTGTTTGCTTCGGTTTCCTCATCTGTCAAATGAGCTGGAGAAGGAAATGGCAAACCACTCCAGTATCTTTGCCAGGAGAACCCCAAATGGAGTTATGCAGAGTCAAACATGACTGAAGAAGGTCCTCTCCAGCTCTAAATCAAATGATTCTATGAACTATCATGACTGAGAGGCCCTGGGTCTGCCCTTTGAAATCTGGGAGAAAGGAGCACAATGGTTACAAAGCAGGGGGTAGCGGTGAAAAGATCACTGGCTCTGGAGTCTGAGGATCTGGATTTGAATCTGACTCGGCTTCTTACTTCCTGTTTAACTTTGGGCCAATCACCTCATCTCTCTAGCCTTCATCTTCCTTGCCCATGAACTGAGCCACTGAGCCAGGTTGGGCTCAGTGGACTCTGACTTCTCTTCCCAGCTCTAAATCTAGGGGCCTGAGACTGTTGAGAACCACATTAGATAATATACACAAAGCACTTTGCAATCCTCTCTGTTTTATTTAAAAGGGAGTTGTTATTATTATAACAGCTGGTCTGCTCTTCCTGGGAAGGCTGGAAAAATCCACATGATGCAGTTGGCCAGAGGTCGACAGGCTGGAATTCGGCAGCTACTGGAAGCCCTATGATAACAATAAGGCCGATAACCAATATTATTATTATCATTACGTTGTGTGTATATGTCCAGATATATATATACATATATATATATAAACACACACACACACACACAAAATATGTGTGTGTTTACTTATGTTTGTGTACAACTAGGTTCCAATTAATGCCAAGGAATTCCATAAAGTGCACGTATGTTCAAATTTGCGCTATTCAAACTTATAATTATGTAACGTCATTGGTTCTATCCCAACGGAATTACAGAGTTGGATTTAAATAATGGGAGCTCTTCATAGGATTTGTTCTTCACACCAATCAGGATATATGTGTGTGTGTGTGTCTGTGTATAGATGTATACCTATACACAAATGTGCATAGGTATATATGTGTATGATGCACACATATACATATATGTGTATGTATAGAAATGAATATAGACACACATACATATATGTATATGTATATGTGCGTGTATATATACACACATACACACACAGATATACACAAGCATACATATAGTTTTGTTCCAGAGAACGTAAGCCACTTGAGGGCAGGGACTACGTCCTCTTTTATTTGCATGCCCCTCATCTTGAACAACATCTAGCACACACTAAGTCCTCGATGGGCACTTGTTGTATAGAAATGAACTGAGCTGAGCTGAGCTGACTTGGTTCCTAACACTGTGCTGGAGCCCTCCTCCAAAGCCTCTCTCAGACTGTAGCAGCAGAGCCCAAACCCTGGGGCGGGGAGGGGGGGAGGGACTCTTACAAACATGGAAAGGGTCTGAACATAGGGTTTGGTGCAAGCTTTTGTCTCCCCCAATTAGAATGTGAGCACTCGAGAGCAGGGCCTCTCTCAATTTTCCATTTATCACCAACGCTTGGCACAACGCTTGGCACATAGCTGGCAATTAATAAACACTTTGCCATCTCCCTTCGGTGAAGTATCAAAGCAATACTTGTAATTAATGAAGTAAGACAGTGAGGTAGAGGAGAGAACTGACCTTGGAGTCATGAAGCCCTGAGTTCGAGTCATACCTCTGACACATTCTAGCCATGTGACCCTGGGCAGGTCACTTTGGGCCTCGGTTTCCTCTCCTGTGATAGAGAGAGTTGGACCAAATGGCCTCTAAGGTCTCTTCCAGTCCTAGATCTGTGGTCCTCTGACCTCTTGGTGCCCCAGGCAACTCTTCAAGATGGCGAATTACACAATAGGCAGCTATCTGCATTGATAGCTTGAATGATAGATTGAATGCAAATATCTGTATTCATTAGACCACCTAGTCTCCTAAAAAAGAAATTATATGTGTGTGTATCAAGACATATATATATATATACACACACATTTATGTGTGTATATGCGTGTATGTATATGCATGTATGTATGTGTAAATATGTGTATAAACATATATAGATGCACATAGATACATATATTTCTTTCTATCTATCTATCTATCTATCTATCTATCTATCTATCTATCTATCTATCTATCTATCTATCCCCTGCTACAGTGCAGCAGTGGATGGAGACACAGGAAGTCAGGAAGATCTGAGTTAAAATCTGACCTCAGTGACTTACTAGCTGCGTGTCCCTGGGCAAGTCACTTAACCCTGTTTGCCTCAGTTTTCCTATCTGTCAAATGAGCTGGAGAAGGAAATGGCAAACCACTCCAATATCTCTGCCAAGAAAACCCCAAATGGCATCACAAAGAGTAGGACACGACTGAAACAACTCAACAACAACAAAACAATATAGCAGCACACATTTATGTATGATTTTCTGATTTCAAAAGTGTTTTCCTGCAAGTTTTTTGAAGCTTTTTGTCTGTCCTGTTTTTGCTTGCTCGAAGTTCTCTCTTCACTCCCTCCCTTCATTTTGTTTGCATGGTTTTTTGATTCTAGGGACCAAAGGGAGTGATGGTGAAAATGAATAGATAAGGGAGAGGAAGTTAAGGAGTAACAAGTTTATTATGGATAGGGCTCTGAATTTGGAGGTAGGAGGCCCTGGGTTGAATCCTACCTCAAACATTTACTAGTTACATTACTGTGGGCAAACTACTTACACCTCTCTGGACTTCAGTTTTCCCATCTGTAAACAAGGAGGTATTCTCCAGAATGAGACAGACCCTAGTGGAAACAGACGGGCTTGAATTGACTCCCTGTAAGATCATAACCCCAGCCACTATCATGAGTCAAGACAAACCTAGGTCAGTTTGAGTTAACTTCGCCCCCAGGAGGATTGATTTGGGATCCAGCCGTGGCCCCTGTGGGCAAGAATAATAGTAGGATAACTTTAGGATTTTGATGGTGATGCTTCTGAGTTCAGAGGAAATGTCCTTGGCACCTGCTTTTCATTTTTGACTTGTGAACTGTCTTTTATGCCAGAGTTGTTGGGTGTTTTTATTAAAGTGATTATTGGTCTGAACTCCAGACCGAGTGATCCATTGCACCATAAATACCAAAGAGGTCATTAAACTTAGCCCTGAATCCTCTCAAAAGCCTTCATCGACTCTCCTTCTCTATATTCCAGTAGCACTCTCCTTGAGACTAGCTATTGTCTTATTCATAAGATCATAGATGAATGGAAAATACCTTTAGATATATTTTAAATGATCTAAATTGACTTAGAAATTTTCTACTCAGAGATGAGAACCAAATCCTACTTCTGACACTAGCTGTGTGACCCTTGGCAAATTATTTACCTTCTCTGAGCCTCAGGCGATTTTCTAAGATATCTACTAAGTTATAGATAGATCATCTAGGTAGGTGGAGGCAGTTCAATCACAGATGAAGTCAGAGGTCTTTGATGTATTGAATTAGTGACCAAAGTAATAAATCAGAGAATGCCACAAACCTTAGTCATCCTGATACAAGTCATCTTCTCTATGGATGCCAAAGTGATTTTCCTAAAGCACAGATCTGATCGAGTCAGCCTCCTTGCTGTACAAACTATAACGTCTCTCTATTTCCATAGGGGTCAAATAGAAATTCCTTGGTTTGTCATATAAAGCTCTTCATAACCTGGGCCCTTCCTATCATTCCATTCTCCTTACATAATATTCTCCATCTTGCTCTCTAGGATCGAGCCATATTAGCCTACTCACTATTTTTCACACACGCATGCACGCACACACGCACACACACACACACAAACATCCATCTCCCATCCTTGCAGTGGTCCCAAGACTGGAAGGCATTCCCTCCTCACTTCCACCTCTTGGAATCCTTGGTTCCTTTTAAGATTCAGCTCAAGCTGAGTCTTGCCTGATCCTCCTCTCCACCTTGTATTCATTTTGAGTATATTACATATCTACTTGTAAGTATACAAATGTCTCTCCTATTAGAATGGAAATCTCTTGAGGGCAGGGAGTGTTTCACTTTTGCCTTTGTAATCCCCAGTGCTTGGCACAGTGACTGGCACATGGAAAACATTTAATAAATTCTCGATGACTGACGTAATGCACATTTATTCCAGCAAGACATTAGGCAAAGTCCCTTGGGGTATTCTTGTGCATACCATTCTGAGGGTGGGCTGGCTGAGCACAGAGGTGTATTCTATTGGCTGAACAGTCATCTCCAACAAGAAGTCATTAGTAGAGCAAAGTCAGCTTCTAGGGTGGTCAGAGTTTTGTTCTTAAACCTACTGACTTGAAACTCAAACTCACCAAATTAGCAAATAAAACAAACCTTGGAGGATACAGTTCCTAGATTTAAGGCTGTCCAGAGTCTCAAATCATCTCATCCCATCCCCTTATTTTACAGATATGGAAACTTGGTTCCATAGAAGTGAAGCACTTGACCAATCACAGTAGTAAGTAGATACACTGGGTTTGGAAGCCTGGTCCTCTGACTCTGACTTAGAGGCAGCTGGGTGGCGCAGTGGGTAGAGCGCTGGGCCTGGAGTCAGGAAGACCCGAGTTTAAATCTTGCTTCAAATACTTACTATGTGACCCCCAGGGAAAGTAGGTACTAACCTCTGTCTGCCTCAGTTTCCTAATAATAGCACCCTACCTCCCAGGGTTGTTGTGTGTAAAACTACTTAGCACAATGCCTGGCACATAGTAGGAACTTAATAAATGCTGCTTCCCTTCTCTTTCCTCTCTATCCCTCCATATGCAGCACACTGCCCACAGTATCATGGTCCCTAGCTTTAAAGAGCCTATCTTCTACTGAGGATATTAAGTAGGTAATATAATATGATAATATGGCAAAATGCAATGTACTATAATATATAATACAATACAATGCAGTGCAATATAATATGTAATATAATATAATGCAGTACAATATAATATAATGCAATGCAATAATATGTAATCGGTATAATATAATATAATGCAGTACAACATATAATATAAGGCAATGCAATGCAATACAATATAATATATAACATAATATCATGCGGTGCAGTACACTGACCACAGTATCACAGTCCCTACTTTCCTTTTCTTTTGGAGGGGGTAAGGCAGGGCAATTGAGGTTAGGTGACTTGCCCAAGGTCACACAGCTAATAAACATGTCAAGTATCTGAGGCCACATTTGAACTCAGGTTCTCCTGACTCCAGGGCCAGTGCTCTACTCACTGTACCACCTAGCTGCCCCTCATGGTCCCTGCTTTCAAAGAGCTTATATTCTACTGAGGATATGCCATCCAAGTAGGTAGGCAAATATAAGAGAATTCAAGCATAGCAGGAATTGAGAAAGAACATCTCTGTGGGCAGAGAGAGGAGGCTCCCAGAGCTTAGCTGAATGGATTTTGGGAAATTATGGTCTAGGTGGACAGTATATCTTCTTCTAATCTGGAGAGGAAAGATTATGAGAGGATCTAACAGCGTCCTACATTCAAAACTGGCTTCCTATTTTTTGAAGGTAAAAATGCAAACTCCGTAAGGCCTCTGTAGCCTGCCTCCACTTCCCCATTTGCCATGAACTCCCTCTTCTGTCCTCATTGCCACTCTCTCCTCCTTCAGTCCTCGTTGCCACTCTCTCCTCCTTTGCCCCTGTCTCATGTGATGAGGTGACCTTACTCCTTTCTATCAGTCTCATTCTATCCTCTCTCAAATAGCTTGCCCCTCTGTTATCCCTCCTCTCTCACTCATTTTCATTCTCTCCCCATCTCCTGGTTCTTTCCCTGCTGTCTACAAACATGCCCGTGTCTCCCCCATTCTGAAAAATCCTTCATTTGATCCTTCTGTTCCTGGTAACTATCATCACATATGTTTTCTGCTCTTTGCAGCTAAACTCCTCAAAAAGGCTGTATATACCAGGTACCTCTATTTTCTCTCTCCTTAATCCCTTACAGTCTGGTTTCTGACCTCATCATTCCACCAATACTGCCTTCTCCAAAGATACCAATGATCTCTCAGTTGCCAAACCCAAGGGCTTTTTCTCAATGCTCATTCTCCTTGACCTCTCTGAAGCCTTTGGCATTAGCGATCACTCTCTCCTCGATACTCTCTTCTCTCCAGGATTTTGGGGTGCCACTCTCTCCTGGTTCTCCTACCATCTCTTTGACCACTCCTCTGTCACTTTTGCAGGATGCTTCTCAAGACCACATCCTCTAACCGTAAGGGTCCCTCAGGATTCTGCCCTGGGCCTTCTTTTCCCCCTCTATACTACTTCTCTCGGTGATCTCATCAGCTCCCATGGATTTGATTAAGTACCTCTACGCTGATGATTCTCAGATCTACCCATCCTGCCCCAAACTCTTCGTTGATCTCCAATCTTGCATCTCTGTCTTTCAGACATGTCCATTTGAATGTCCAGTAGACACCATAAACTCAGTATGTCCAAAGCAGAACTGATTATCATTTCCCCCCAAACCTTCCCTTCTTTCCACCTTCCTTATTAATGTGGAGGGCAACACCATCCTCTCAGTCTCTCCATTCAGCCACTAAAGTGATTTTCCTAAAATGTAGATCCAATCGTGTCACCCTCCCCACCCAATAAACTCCCTTTGCATCCAATATTGCTCTTTTTGTCATTCAAAGCCCTTCATAACCTTATCCAGGCTTCTTGCACCTTACTCCCTGACTCTTACTTTTCCATCTAGTGACACTGACCTCCTGGCTATTCCATAAACAAGATGCCCCATCTCTTGTCTCCAGGAGTTTTCTCTGTTTGTCCCCAGGCCTGGAATGCTCTCCCTCTAACTGCTGACCTCCCTGGCTTCCTTCAAGTCCCACCTAAAATCCCACCCCCTACTGAAAGCCTTCCCCAACACCCTCTTAATTCCCGTGCCTTCCCTCTGTTAATTATCGCCTATCAATCCTTTCTGTAGCTTGGTTTATATATATGTTTGCATGTTGTCCTTTCCATTAGATTGTAAGCTCCTTGAGGGCAGGAATTGTCTTTTGCCTCTTTTTGTATCCCCAGCACCTAGCACAGTGCCTGGCACATAGTAGGCACTTAATAAATGTTTATTGATTGAGCTGAGGGGTTCAGACAAAGTTGGATGGTCACCTTGACACACTTACTAGCTGTGGGACCATGGGC
This sequence comes from Phalanger gymnotis, assembly GCA_028646595.1. NCBI lineage: Eukaryota > Metazoa > Chordata > Mammalia > Diprotodontia > Phalangeridae > Phalanger > Phalanger gymnotis. The sequence continues at coordinate 33,908,406 of CM053627.1, forward strand.
AAGTCACTTAACCCCAACTGCCCTGCCTTCCTCCCTCAAAAAAAAAAAATGATCGTTTAAAAGATGGCCCTGCTAACCCATCTTTAATGTACCATCCTGCTCTAAGATACTATTAAGATGCTATTAATTGCATTAAATGGAATGCAGACTTGCAAAGGTGGGGGGCAATAGGTGTGGAATATTTCTGAACTGTCAGATCTGGCCAATGCCTTGGTCACTTTCATTGAACTGTTTTTTTTTTCTTTCTTTTTAACCTTTGGTGTAAGGGATGACTCGCTGGGTAAGAGAGAAGCAAGGAAGTATTTCAAAATGAAAGCAATGTAAAGAACAAAAGGCATCAACAAATATTTTTTGAAATTTAAAAATAAATGACATGGACTTCTGTGTCTGAGGAGGAAGTGGGTAATTATAGTCGTCTTGGGAGGCAGAAAGATGAACTAAGGATGGGGGAGAGGTGGGGGAGGGTTTCCTTCCCACTGCAGGGTTCAGTGACTTTACAGAACTAATTCTTCTCCAAGCTCTAGTGTAGTCTTACAGGCTCTGGGGTCTGCTGGAGAGTGAGTCACTCTGAAAGCCAAGAAACGTGGTTCCCATTTCGGTATCTGCCATAGACTTGCTTTGCAACCTTGGAGGAGCCTCTCCACTAGGCTCCATCTCCCTTCTTGCAGATGCTCAGCCAGAGTCAAAGTGCCAGCCTGCCCCCAGAGGCTGGGGAGGAGGATGCATGCATCATGCTCGCCATGTTCACATTAATATTACAAGGTGTTACCACCATTGGATTATTTTCCTTCCCTTCTTCCAGGATCAATCTTCTCAATGAGTTCTCTCTAGATGAGGGCTTTCCCATTGCATTCCATTGAAGGGAAGAGTTTGGACCTTCCTCCCTCGGTCCCTCCCCCGCATCCGGTTATTTCTCAATTTCACTTCCTCTGTTGCAATTTCCCTGCACATGTGACTTCTGTTTGGCAGCTGCCTTCTTGTGGCCAAGGGGCTGGGCTTGGATTCTGACTCATAGGATAGTAATTCCAGTTTGGCTGGTGTAGAATATGAGAATGTGCGGAAGCTGAGAGGGGAAGTAGAAGGTTGGAACTACCAACATTGGAGGGCCTTGGACTTTATTGGAAAGGCAATGAGGAGCCATTGAAGGTTTGTGAGTGAAGGAGTGACCTGTTCCGAGGTATGCACTAGGAGGATAAACCTTGGCAACAATGGGGGAAGATTTAGCATGGTGAGAGAGAGTAGACATTGACAGGTTGGAGATTATTCACCCCTCCTCTAAATATGCAGGAGATTATACCCCTTTGTGAGTATAGGAATGCTTTATTACTTTATTCCTTTTCTAGTTATTATGTTATTTCAAGTCTTAATTAAAGGCTTTTGCATTTAGACGTACCTCCAGCATGGCACATAGTAAGCGTTTCATAGATGTGTAGTGACTGAATGATACAATGTACCATTCAGAAACACCACTGTGGCCAGGCACATGCTGCCTCTTTATGCTGCCTTTGCAATGTTGCTTTGCAAACCACATGAGGACATTGTCTGGTCTGACCGTTGCAGTTCATCGTTCACAGTCATCCAGGAGCCTTTCTTCCCTTGCCTCTGAGGTAATGTTAGTGCCAAAGTCAAGAGTTGGCAGGGGTAGTGAGTAAGAAGAAGGAGGTGTTAATTTCTTGCAGATTTTATGTTGCATGAAATAAACCTGCTGGACCTTCATGGCCTGCTTGATAAGACAGGGTTAACTCTGCTTATAAAAACATTAGAAATGCCCGTTCTGACTCAGAACACAGTTTCAGAGTCAATCTCTGACAATGGCATGAAGAATTTTATTTTTAATAGGTACCACTTTCTATGATTCCACCCTCAGAGAATAAGGAAAGAGTGTTAGATTTGGAGACAGAATACACAGGTTCATACTTCACTTTTGTCACGTAGCAAGTCATTCTCCCTCTCCAGAACCCCATTTCCTAGGACAGCTAGGTGGTACAGTAGATAAAGCACTGGTTTAAAGTCAGGAAGATGCATCTCTGTGAGTTCAAATCCACTTTCAGACACTTGCTACAAATCAAAGAAGAAGACGCATTTTCTTAGTTCTTCTCTGGGGCCAAGCTTGGTCATTATAAGTAAACAGTGAAAAATCTGTAAGCTATCAAAAGTCCCCTCACGAAACCTTCAAAGCCTAGCAGCGGTTATTTACATCTGAAGGGAAGAAAAAGTGGGATGGCTTATCCATGGACCCAAGGCCAAAGCTAGTAAGCTGACAACAGATTATGTTTGGGAAAACGGGAAGGGATGGATCCTCACGTGATTTGGGTCCTATCTATTTAGTTCCCTGTCAAGAAGAACTGTTACTTTATTCAGGGTGTCCCAAAACTACTATTAAAGTTTAAACTTGCACTAAGATTTTCAGGACAGGCTGTATTCTGCTCTTTCTTCAGACTCCACCAAAGCTTTAATGATGCTAAGAAGGGAGTGGTCAGAGAAGTAGGTCTGTCATCTAGTGAATGGTAGAGCTGGCATTCAAATCCAGGTCATCAGCCTCTAAACCCAGGGCTCTTTCCACTGGGCCATACTGCCTCAAGGGTATAGCTTTAAATGAGTTTTGCACACAAACTAGAGGAGTTAAAAATAAAAGTCAAGTCCTATTATAACAAATGCCAAGGAACTCTGCAATTTTCTGACGGCACCAGAATTTTTTTATTTTTATTTTTAACACAGACCTAGATAATGCTGGATTTAGAGTCAGAAAGACCTTAGTTTGAATGTTGCTTCAGTCACTTTAGCTATGTGACCCTGGGCAAGTCACTTGGCCTTTTTAAGCCTCAAATGCCAAAGAATTTAATGACCTCTTGGAGTCCCTCCTGGGTCTAAAGCTATGGTTGATGTTCCTATGAAGGAGGCTCTAAATGAGAACCATGGATGGAGTTTGGAAATCTTTTGTTACAGAGAGATCTTGGTTGTAAGCAAGCACATTTGGACCTGGTTTTCAAACGTTCGGTTGTGGTTGCAGTATGACATTTCCTTTTTAGTAATTTATATTCAATTACAGTTTTCCATTGTGAAAGGTCTCTTCTTGCTCTAAGTGGAAAGAATGTTGGATTCGCATTGGGGGACCTAGTTTCTGCCACTTAACCTGTGTGACAATGAGTGAGTTTTTTCTCATCCCTAGGCCTCCATTATGTCACCTATAAAATAAGGCTATTAATGCCTAGATGATGCTTATGGTTCCTATGATCCCATGAATTACTACCTAAGTGAAGTGAAAGGGCCAGCTAGGTGGCTTGTGGATAGAGCCAAGTCCCAGAGTCAGGAAGACTTAAGTTCAAATCTGGCCTTAGATACTTACCGGCTGTGTGACTCTGGGCGACTCACTTAACACTGTTGGTCTCAGTTTCCTCATCTGTCAAATGAGCTGGAGAAGGAAATGGCAAACCACTCCAGTATCTTTGCCAAGAAAACCCCAAATGGAATCATGAAGGGATCGAAGACTCAACAACAATAAAGTAAAAGTAATTTCTGGGCAAGAATTTTTTTTGGTAGACAAGGAATGAGGACAAACAAGTTTTACCTGAGAGACCTGTTACAGGAGGAGCAGCCGTAAGGATGTGACTGATCTCATTTCTAGCGAACAGAACAAATTTGGCAGCTGCTCCGGCTGCTGCTGGAGAGCCACTGATTTCTGCCTTTCTCTTCTTCCCCAACTCTGCAGGCTGGCCCCTCGCAGGCAGCGATCCATAGAAGGAGATGGAAGGAGGATGAGTCAGAGCTGGGAGTCACTCGGTTACCAGCTCATCTCCATCTCTCCAGGCCTCCCTCTTCTGCCTGCCCACTGCCCACAGCTTCCCATTGCTGAGAAAGCAAGTGAGAGGGAAAGGAGACTAAAGCTGATCTTGCCAAGCCCTGGGCCAAGTGTGGGAGTGGAATGTGTGTGTCCACGTCAAAGTCTCAGTGCCTGTGTCTCGCTTTGATGATGACTAGAACATCCACTCCAGGAATTTCTCACTTTCCCCAGTGCGTCCTGGATGTGAAGAAAGTAGTCTAGAGTTTCAATATACATTCTCAGTGGGCCAGTAGTTCTGCATAATCTCTCTCTCTCTCTCTCTCTCTCTCTCTCTCTCTCTCTCTCTCTCTCTCTCTCTCTCTCTCTCTCTCTCCCTCCCTCCCTCCCTCCCTCTCCCTCCCCCCTCTTTCTCTGTGTCTCTGTCTCTCTCTGTCTCTTTGTCTGTCTGTCTCTGTGTGTCTCTGTTTCTCTGTCTCTCTTTCTCTCTCTCTCTCTCTCTCTCTCTCTCTCTCTCTCTCTCTCTCTCTCCCTTTCTCTCTCTCAGCCTCTCTCCTCTCTGTCTCTCCCCTTCTCTCTCTCCCTTTCTCTCTGTCTCTGTCTCTCTCTCTCTGTCTCTCTCTCTGTCTCTGTCTTTCTTTCTCCCTCTCTCTCTCCTCTCTCTTTGTCTCTCCCCACCTCCCCACCGCCCTTCTCTCTCTCTCTCTCTCTCTCTCTCTCTCTCTCTCTCCCTTTCTCTGGTTTCATTTCACAATACCCCTCTTCCTAAAAGCACCACACCAAATATATATTTTGTAGTTTCAAGTTAATTAAAACTTAACATTTCTCAGAACATTAAATATATAAATGCATACATATACATATATACATATTCTTATGCATACACACATTAGCTCAGAAATGTGTCCCAAGCAGGACAGAAGGGACTGTTTTTTGCCTTTCTTTGTGTTCTTCCATGCTGAGCACAGTACTTGGCACACAGTAGGTGACTAATAAATGTTAACTTGACCATTTTTCACTTATTAACCAATTCACTTAAATGAATCCCATTTGCCAAAGAAGCATAAATCACGAACAGCACACCACAGTCAATCTTTTTGGGGGATCTGGAGGGGAAGGAGTGCCTACATTTTCACCTTTCCCGTGGTTTTCAATTTAATAAGTCAGAAAAATGTCATACCCAAATTCTATTCTGGGGCTGGATGGCGGTTTTGATGGCTTCTCCTGCCCCCAAGTGGGTAAATATTTTAGTGCATATCCTTTTAAGATCAGAAGTCATCAGAGAGAATATTGGAGCTGCTATGCAGAGAGGGGAAGTCTCATTGCCTAAAGTCACACTTAGATTATATGCAATATAATGATATAGTAGCCAATAATGAAAAAGAGTGAAGCTAAGAAGAATCCAAATATAATTGATTCTTTTTTTTACCTTGGAATTCATTGTATAATTTTTTTTTCCCTTTCTAATTATGTTTTGTTTATAGTTTTCATACTACAAGGACAGTCCAACTGGTAACAGGGCAAAAAGTCAGCCCAAAAGGGGTCTGGGAAACCTTCCCTTCCAAATCCCTTGTTTGACAGAATGCAGAATGGAGTGCCAGAGAAAGGAAGTGGTTTTCCCAAGGTCAAGAAGCTCGTTAATGGTAGAGCTGAGCCGAGAATCCACAAATGTGCAGTGTTTCTGCTAATTCTTATTTCAACATAAGGGTAGTTACACACTTGCCAGTGTTTGTATTACATAATGAAGCTAGCACCCCTCAGGCTACCTCTGAAGAACTCTAGTCCTGAAAATCATTAACAACATATTTTTAAAGAGTCAACATTAGAAGTGTTTTTCTGTCTTTCATGCCCTAGACATCTACAGTCAACTCTTGGAATCATAGAATGTCCAAATTGGAAAGTACCCTAGAACATAAATTGTGAGAGCTGAGACAGACTTTAAAACATAGAATATTAGATTTAAGAGGGACCTTAGAACACAGAATGTGAGAGATGGGGGACCTAGAACCTAGAATATGAGAGCTGAGACAGACTTTAAAACACAGAATGTGAGAGCTGGGGGGCACGTTAGAACACCGAATGTGAGAAGTGGGGGACCTAAAACATAGAATGTGAGAGCTGGGAGGGACCTTAGAACACAGAATGTGAGAGGTGGGGGACCTAGAACACAGAATGTGAGAGTTGGAGGACCTAGAACACAATGTTAGAGCTGAGAGGGACCTCAGAACATTAGAATGTGAGCGCCAAGCCCTTATGAGTGTGCCCAACGGGCTCAGCCCAATACAATCTTCCACCCAGACTTTGAAGCATGCATGGCTGATCTATTCATGTTTCCATTCTGCGTGCTCTTGATTGACTCCTGAGCTGGAACTAGGTGTGGACATGAAAGACTCAAATCAGAATTATTCAGCCTCTCTCCTACCTAACTGCCTTCAAATGAGGAAGGCAAACTGTTGTGGGCTGAGGTCCATAGAAGCCTCCATTTTTGTTGTGTCTGCTCTGAAAGCAAAGAGGTCCACACTGGAGTTTGCCATGGGTGAGGTCCCCGGGGAGGCTCAGCTTCCTTGGCTCGGGCAGCAGTGGACTGGTGCTAAGAGGAGCAGCTGTGTCTGGCGGCCACACTGAATTTAGAATTCACGTGATGAGGGCAAATGCCGTATTTAAACTGCATTAAGTTTGAGCCCACCCTTCCCAGGGACTGAAGTGACTTAGAGGAGAATGTGCCCCAGGCTCCGAGGGATATGTTTGTATTTCTGTTCTTGCTATGGTTTCTCAGCAAAGATCCCTTTATAAAAACTAATAGATGTTAATTAGTTATATTGAGGTATAATAGCTCTATCAACAATATGGGGAAGATATTAACTATAACTAATGATCAATATTGGGGAGAACACATTGAATTGGGAATTTGAGCCAACAGCTTTAGAAAAGATACTCCCGACCCTTAGGAGTATCCCCTAGAAATCAGAGGGGTAGATGAAGTCATCTTCATGCTGGGGACCAGACTTGTCAGTGTGAATGGAAGCTGTGATAAGGACTCCCAGAGTTTATAAAGACTACACAAAGAAAGGGAAAAAACAGCCCCTGCTCACATTCTAATGGGGAAGTCGTTGTTGGTCAGTCTTGTGTGACTTTTCATGATCCTGTGGGCTACAGTGTGTCAATGCTGCCCATGGTATTTTCTTGGCAGAGATACTGGAGTAGTTAGCCATTTCCTTCTCCAGCTCATTTTAGAAATGAGGAAACTGAGGCAAACAAGGTGAAGTGACTTGTCCAGGGTCACACATCTAGTAAGTGTTTGAGCCTGGATTTGAACTCGGGTCTTCCTGACTCCAGGCCCAGATACAGATACAGATACAGAAAGAATATGAGGACAACAAGGTGGTGCAGCAGATAGAGCACTGGTCCTAGAGTCAGAAGGACCTAAATTCAAATCCGGCCTTAGATATTCAACACTTAGTATTTGTGTGACCCTGGGCAAGTCACTTAACCCCAATTGCTGCACCAAAAAAAAAAAATAGACGAAAAGTAATTTTAGAGAGAAGGCATAGAGATGGGTGGGAAAGGCCTCCTACAGGATGTGCAGGATGTGGGATTTAAGCTGAATCTTGAGGAAAGTGAGGAAAAGTAAGAGGCAGAGATGAGGAGGCCTCATTGTGGCTAGATAGTAGAGTGTGTGTGTGTGTGTGTGTGTGTGTGTGTGTGGTGGGGCAGTAAAGTATAAAAGGGACAGAAATAGAAATAAGCAAAAGGTTATCGATGTGTTGTTTTGTTTTTTTTTTTTTACCTTGGAATTCAGTCTATTTCCCCCTCATCCTAATTATGTTTTGTCAAGACTACTTAATGTTCCACAAAGAAATTTCAAGTGATGATGGGGCAGAAGCCGGCTCAGAGTTCGAGATTTGCCCAGAGTTGGGAAGGCTGAAAACCCACTCCTGCCCATAGCAAGGGAGTGGCAATTGGTCTGAGAAGACCATCTAGACAGTCTGTGAGTGGAGTCCTGCTTCTGACATGGCTAAGGGCTGAGGGTTTCCTCTTAAGGCTTTATCTGCACCAGAAATCTGGAGGATGGCGGACAAATTCAGGCAATGTTCTCATTTCCAAATATTCAAACAATTGGCGTTGTCTGGACGCAGGTGAATAAAGGCAGTCAGTGCAGCAAAAGGGATAGAGTGGACTTACAGTGAAGAAGAGATAGGTTGGAATCCTGCCTTTACCATTTACTAGTTCTGTGATCCTGGGCAATCAAACGAGGATTTATTCAATATTTACCCTGTGCCAAGAAGAGTGCTGAGGCCACAAAGACCAAAATGGCAGACCTCGCCCTCAAGGACCTTTCGTTCTATCAGCCAAAAGTCCCATGAACAAAACACATAAAAAAGCAAACACAAGATAATTTGGGGTCAGGGAGTGAAGCTCTAGCAGATGGGGCGCGGCTTAGAGAAGGAAGTAGTACTTGAGCTGAGCTTTGAAGCAAACTAGAGACTTTAAGAAGAGGAGATGAAGGGATCCATTCCAGGCATGGACAGACCTGTGTCGTGGCATATGGAGAGAAGGAGGAACCTCCTCTGTGAAGAACAGCAAGTCTCTTGCCCTCCCCAAGACTCAGTTTCCCAGCCTGTAAAAGGGGGAAAGGTTGGCCAGATGGCTTTTGAGATCCCTTCCAACTGGACCCCATCATCCTATAAGTCATTTCGCCTCACCAGGCCTCAGTTTCCTCATCTTAAAAATGAAAGAGTTGGATTAAATGGCCCCTTCCAGATCTTTCTATTATCCTGTGACCTATGGTGCTGGATAGCCTTCCAGGTCTATATGCACCAAGCTGTGATCCCATATAAGATAAGATAGAGTCGCATCCTTCAAGGAGCTAATGTAACCAGATGGATACACGACTATAAAAATATACTCCCACCAAAAAAAAAAAAAAACTTGTTTTGGGGATTGAGGGTTTTTTCCTTTCTTTTTTCGGCCCTCTCTACAGTAAGGAATGCTTTTAAAGTTCTGCTGATAAATTGGTCCAGGGCTGGGCATTTTTTTTTTCTTTCACATTTCAGACATTTGCTAAGCACATTTCCATCCAGAAGGGAAGAAACCCCTCTTTGTTAGCAAGCGCTGCGGATGTGGTGCCTCCCTGTGGGAAGCAAAATCTGCTCCCGGGGGTCATTCTTTTGTGGGGGCAACTTGACAGAGCCTGCCCTTGTCTCATCATCATCATAATAACTCTCATGTCTATGGAGTGTTCCAGCTAACAAGAGCCTTACATAAAGTTTTCCCTTATTTGAGCTCATTGGAATGTTCCCGTTGGAATAGAAATTAAAGGACATCTGCTCCACTCTTTCCATTGGGGAAACAGAGGCCCAGAGAAGGCAAGAGATTTGGCCAGGGTCACAGAGCAAGTGAGGGAAAGAGCTGGGACTAAAACTCAAATCCCCTAATACAGAGCTCCTTTCTTTCCTTAACACACAACAACTTCCTGCTATAAGAATTTTCTGTTGTTAGAATCACAGCCCTATTCTTCTGAAAGAAGATGGTGCCTGGGCCTAGGGAGACCCACCCCAGACCTCTACAAGTGAATTCCTAGGAAATGTCCAAAGCTCCTATGCTTTCCTCTTACACCTGGAAAGAACTGTGATGTCCCAGGTGTGGACCATCTGGCCATGGAAACAGATCAAAGTCCTTTCTCATCCCCTCAGACTGTGGTCCATGTTTTCCTTATTGTCCTCACTGTTTCATTATCTCCCCACCCCCAACTAATAATTACTAGATTATTATAAAGATTATTAGATTATTATTATACCATAGATTAGTATAAAGATCCCTAGATTGCTATTACATTATAGATTATATAATAGATTATTACAAAGATTACTAGATCATTATGTGATAGCTTATTATAAAGATTACTAGATTATTGTATTATAGGTTGTTACATTATCACAAAGATGACTAGATTATTGTTATTATATTATTAATTAATTTTATATTATTATATAATATATTATTAATTAGTATACCATTATATTGTTATTTTATTATAGATTATTTCTAATTGCTAGATTATTATAAAGAGACTGCATGGAGTAATGGATAGTTGGCCTTTTGACCTTCCTTGGAGGATGGAGCCAAAGTGCTTAATTCCTGCTTCTTATTCTTTCAGCCTCTCAGAGGAACCAATGAGCTACCAGGGTTGCCCATAAGTTGTCTCTCTTTCTTGCTCCATCACCGGTCCAGCTCCTTTTCTTTTCTTTTTGTTAATCTTATTCAATATTTTATTTTTCCTAATTATGCGTAAAAACGATCTTACCTCCTTTTCTAATCATCAGAATACTAATAACTCACATCTCCGTAATACTTTAAGATCCATAGTCTTTTTTCCTTGCAACATCCCTGTGAGGCAGGTCAAGCAGGTATTATTATTCCAGTTTACAGATGAAGAGACTGAGTCTTTCAGAGATCAAGCTACTTGCCTACTGACACACAGCTAGTATCAGAGGTAGAGTTTGAACCTGGGTCTCCTGAGTCATTTGAGGATGTGTGAACTTCAAAAGGGCAGGGAAACAACTCATTATTATATTTAGTTACCTAGAACAAATATTCTAATTCCCATTGCTGTTTGTCCTTCTTGCTCAAAGAGGACCAAAAGGACAGTAAGATGTTGGAGTCAATGTACAGTGTGTCTGACTGTGGCTGATGGTGCCGACATGAACTCAAGGTCAGACGGCCCTATCACAGGTCGGGCATAAATGGACCGAATGACCATTTGCCATCCTCATATGCTTAATATGTTGGATGGATGTCTTTTATGCTACTTTTTCATGCAAGTTGTTGTTGTCAGCCTGTCCTAGCCTGCTTATAGCCACCAAGCCTGGTCTTTTGGGTTATTTGAAATTTTGATTCTTCTGAGACCATTGTATTCCATTATTTACAACTATATTGTTTTACCAGGAATTGGAATGTTAGTTAGCATTAGGAATATTTGTATGAGACCCATGAAAGCCCGATCTTTGGAATCAAGACTCTGATTTTGTCACTTCCTGGGTAGCCTTGGGCATGTCCCTTCACCTCCCTAGGTCTTGGCAAGTTTCCCCATCTGCAAAATGAAAAAGTTGAACTATGACATTGAAAATCCTTAAATCTAAGACCCTGTGAATGTTCTAGGATCATTTCAAGCATTGCCCAATTTCTCAAGTACAGCGCAACCCAAACTCCTCCTCCAACTCCAATCTGGACCAATTTCAGCATGCATCTTTTCCAAGAAACTTTTTATCTTCCTGTTATGTATAAGGCATAATGTTCAGTGGGATGAAAAAGCCTTGTGGTATAGTAAGAAAGGCAATGGGTTTGGGAGTATGAAGCCTTTGTTTGAGTCCTGGTCTTGATGTGTTCAATTTTTTAAAAATATATACCAAATACACAAGGCTCAGGAATGAATTTGCTTCAACTTTATAATTATGAGAAATAAAAATGATCATTTCTTTTAACTCAAACATCCTTCATAGCATTTAAGCAAAAAAAAAAAAAAAAGGCCACAATGTCTTGTCTTTCAAGAACATAAAAGTGTCGGGAACCTTGCCTGAAACACCCCTAAAGATTGCAAGCATTGTTTCTATAAAGTTAATTATGCTTATAACAATTAGGAAAAACTCTGTGAATTGCCTTTCTTATATCTCTTTTTTTTATTTTTGAAACAAAATCATCTTTATTTGCAGAATGTATGATGGTCTATTTAGAAAATTTAGAAAAGTATCTACGAGCACAAAAGTAATCGAGGCAATTAACAGATTTAATAAAGTAGCAGGATGCAGATAAAAATCTCCCTACATTATTGGGTTTTATGTGCATGACTAAAAAAAATACAATAGGAAGAAATGCAATGAGAAATTCCAATTAACATGACAATATCCATTAAAAACCAGAAATCAATTTACCAAGACATAGAACTTATATAAATGCAAAATGAAAAAAAATCAAAGAAATAAAATGAAATCTAAGCAATTATAAAAGATATTCAACATTCTTGGCTCAGCCATGCTAACAGAAAAAATGACATGAATGCTAAATAAATACTACTAAAATTGCACTAAAGACCTATTGATTAATTTTTGTTTTTTAGTTTTCAACACTCACTCTTATATGATTTTGAGTTCTAAATTTTTCTCCCTCCCTCCACTCATCCCTCCCCAAGATGGCATGCAATCTGATATAGGCTATACATGCATGATCATATTAAACGTATTTCCACATTAGTCATGCTGTGAAAGAAGAATCAGAACAGAAGGAATCAGAAAAAAAGTAATCAGAACCATGAGAAAGAAAAAAACAACAATGAAAAGAGAAAATAGTCTGCTTTGATCTGCATTCAGAATCCATAGTTCTTTCTCTGGATTTGGATAGCATTTTCTATCACTAGTCTTTTGGAATTATCTCAGGTCATTGTATTGCTTAGAAGAACTAAGTCTAACAGTCAGTCATCGTACAATGTTGCTGTTACCGTGTACAATGTTCTTCTGGTTCAGCATGAGTTCATGTAAGTCTTTTCAGGTTTTTCTGAAGTCTGCCTGCTCATCATCACAATAGTATTCCATTATATAAATATACCACAACTTGTTCAGCCATTCTCCAATTGATGAGCATCCCTTCAACTTACAATTCTTCGCTACCTTCCTTGTATTTCTTGATACAAGTTTGCCTGGGAAGGAAGGGAGGAAGGAAGGAAAGGAAGGAAGGGAGGAAGGAAGGAAAGGAAGGAAGGGAGGAAGGAAGGAAAGGAAGGAAGGGAGGAAGGGAGGGAAGGAGGAAGGAAGGAAGGAAGGAAGAAAGGAAGAAAGAAGGAAAGAAAGAAAAAGAAAGAAAGGAAGGAAGAAAGAAAGGAAGGAAGAAAGAAAGGAAGGAAGGAAGAAAAGAAAGAAGGAAGGAAGAAGGAAAGAAGGGAAGGAAGGAAGAAAGGAAGAGAGGAAGGGAAAAAGGAAGGAAGAAGGGAGGAAAGGAAGGAAGGAAAGGGGGGAAAGAGAGAAGAAAGGAAGGAGGGAAGGAACCAAATATTTACGAAGTACCTACTATGTACAAGGCACTGTGCCAGGTGCTTTACAAATATTATCTTATTTAGTTCTCACACCAAGGAAGGTTCTATTATTATCCTCGTTTTACGGTTGAGGAAACTGAGACAGAGATTAAGTATCTTGCCCAAGGTCACAAAGCTAGTAAGTGTCTGAAGTAAAATTTGAACTCAGATCTTGGTGACTCTAAGCTCCGTGCTCTGTGCACCATGGCACCACCTAGCAAAAGTGACTACATTTTAACTTTGGCACCTGTCCACTGTGTTTTGTCCTAGCATCTTTGATTGATTGAGCTCTATTACTCTAAAGTCTGATGCAATTCTCCTCCATTGTATCATTTTTCCTTTTTAAAATCCATTAATTACCTTGAAATTTTCTCTGATGTGGCATTGTCATCAATAGAGTTGATCCATCCTCCTAAAGGTCAATTTCAGAAACATAACAGGCCAGGATCACAAAGTTAAGTAATACTTGTCAGGAGTAAGGTGTAAGAAGACTGGAAAAATAGAAGGGAGATAGGTTACGAAGGGCTTTGAATGGTGCATGGAGCATTTTGTATTTGCTCCTGGAGGCATAGGGAACCCCTGGAGTTCACTGAATACATGGTAGGACCTGTGTTTTCTGAAAATCACTATAGTGGCTGAATAGGGGATAGATTGGAACAGGGAGAAAATGTTGGCAAGACAAGAAATATTTTTCAAAAACGTTAGATGCAAATAAGCAAAAATAGGCTCTAAAGGAAAATCTATTATCTCAGACATCAATATGATTGTTTTAATCCTATGAGGTAGAGGTACTTGGGGCCAGCAGACCCATCGGTTGGCTATTGTGATAGTCCAGGTGTGAGGTGATGAGGACCTGCACCAAAGTGGTGGCCTTGTCACAGAAGAAATGGGGGTGTATTCGAGAGATGTTATAAAGGTGAAATTAGCAGGCTTTGGCAACAGCTTAGATATGGGGGGTGAGAGATAGTGGGGACCCCAGGAAGACTCCTAGGTTGGGAGCTTTAGCGACTGGCAGGTTGGTGTGGCCTTCTACAGTAACAGGGAAGGTAGGAGGGGGGAGGATTTGGGGGAAAGATGATGAGTTTGGTTTTGTACATATTGAGTTATATGGTGTCTGTTGGAAGTCCAATTCGAGATGCCGGAAAGGCAGTTGGAGACATAAGATGGATATCAGCAGAGAGTTTATGGTCAGGAAAGGTAAGATTTGAGAATCATCAGCATAGAAATGGTAATTAAATCCATGGGAGCTGAGGAGATCACTAAGTGAAGTGGTGTATACAGAAGGAGAAGAGAAGAGGGCCCAGGACAGACCCCTGAGAGACTTTGGACAAATACTGGCCCTTGGGTTTCTGTTTCCTCAGCTGTCAAACTGGACTAATGGCTATTTAGCAATGCCCATGTCACAAGTCAATTCTGAGGATCAAATGAGATAAACATACTATAAGCCACCAGGCCCTATGTAAATGTCAGCTATTATTATGACAGTTATTAGCACTGATAATTAATAATTTTTAAAGCTTCAGAAAAGTCGATTTCCCTGCCTTCCAGTATCTTATAATGCTGTCGGCATATTCTCCCTTAAATCTGGCTGTCTCATCTCCTGTTACAAAGCCCTTCTCTTCTTGTTTTGTCCTCAGCCAAGAAAGGAAAACAGCAGAATTCTCCTTCTTACTGACCCTACCCATGCTCACAAATACGAAGTGATCCATTAGCTGCCTCAGCTTCAGAATAAGTCAATAAACATTCACTAAGTATCTTCTACACATCAAGGATCACGTTGTGTTGTTGGGGATACAAAAATGACAAAAAAAAAAAAAGTAGTTCCTGCCCTCAAGGACCTTACAATCAATCAAATGATGAGAATAAGTCCATTCTTTAAATGGGTGGGTGGGTGTCAAGTGGAGGGTCCATCGGGAGACTAAGGGGATCTTTGGACAAGGGCTGAGTGGCCATCATTGTGAACAGGGGCCAGTCCTGAACCTTTGGCCCAAGCATTCCGCATTCCCCGGCCTCAGTTTCTTAGGAGGCAGCATTCAGTCATGTTCAACTCTTTGTGACTCCTTTTGGGGTTTTTTTGGCAAAGATACCAGAGTGGTTTTCAATTTCTTTCTCCAGCTCATTTTACAAATGAGGAACTAAGGTAAACAGGGTAAAGTGACTTGCCCGAGGTCACACAACCATTAAGTATCTGAGGCCAGATTTGAACTCAGGAAGATCTTTCTGATTTCAGATTTGATCTCAGGAAGTCTTTCTGACTCCAGCCCTGGCTCTCTGTGCACTATGGCGCCACCTAGCCACCCTAGGAGGTATTGTAGTACAGGGAAAAGAAAGCTGTCCTTGGCATAGTGTGCTTGAAGATACAAGATGAGAATTTGAATCCCAGCTCTGCCTCTTCCTGCCTGTATGACCCTGGGTAAGTCACTTGGCCCCTTGGGAGGGGAGGGGGTCTTGGTTATAAGATGATGTGGTTGGACTCCCTTGAGGTCCCTTCAGGCTTTAAATCTATCACATCTGCTGTTATTAAATCTGATTCACCTGCATGTCATCACCTCCCTGATGTCATGGTCCTCTTCAAGAACAAAGGACAAACAGTATGTGTCAAATGAGGAGATGGCACTAAGTGAGCCCTAAGGTTCCTTCTGGCTTGGAGGGCAGGAACTGTCTTCTGCCTGTCTTTATAGTAGAGTGCTTGTGTTCAATCAATCAATGAACATTTATGAAACACCTACTATGCACCAGGCACTTTCTAAGTGGTGGGGATTCAAAAAGAAGCAAAAGACCGAAGCTACCTTCAAGGGGCTCACAGTCTAATGGCACATTGTGGGCACTTAATAAATGTTTATTGACTAACAAGTTCTAAGAATGTCTCTACTGATCTAGAGGACCTGGGTTCAAATCCTATCTCTTCCACTTGCTACCTGTTGTAACCTTTGGGTAAGTCATTTTGTCTTTCTGAGCCTTGGTTTCCTCATTTAGAAATGAGAAGGTTGTACCAGATCAGGAATTCTTAACCTTTTTTATGTCTTAGACACCTTGGAAATAGTATGGTGACGTCTGTGGATTCCTTCTCAGAATCATGTGTTTTAAGGGATAAAATAAAATACATAGGCTTTCAAAGGAAACCAATTCTATTGAAATGCAGTGATAAAAAACATAATATATTCAAAATATATATTTATATGAAATATATATTTAAAATATATTTATATAAATATATACTTTGAAATATATACTTTAAAATATTTATTACAAATATATACTTAAATGTATTTATATGAAATATATACTTACAATGTATTCATATGAAATATAAACTTGAACCATGTTTATATGAAATATATACTTGAAAATATTAAAATATATACTTAAAATATATTTATATGAAATATATACTTGAACTATATTTATATGAAATATATACTTAAAATATTTATTATATGTACTTAAATATATTTATGTGAAATATATACTTAAAATATATTTATATGAATATATACTTAAAATGTATTTATATGAAATATGTACTTAAAATATATTTACATGACATACATTTAAAATATATGTTGGTATATGATGATATATAATGCTAATATAAGATAATTATATATAATGACATATTATATATAATATGATAATATACTACATAATACAATGTATATATTATATATAATCTATCTTTAAAAACAAGTCCATTAAGAACTCTCACACTAGATGCAGCCTGTTCGGTATTTGGTATCTATGAACCCATGATTCATGGTGGGAGAATGATGATGTTTTCTTTGTAAAGAAAGCTTGAATAGCTAATCCGCCCATCTTGGGCCATTAGAAGGGTCATTAAGAGGAAGGATATATAGGCTGACAATTCAGAAAGCCAAAATAGAACCTCCTCGGAAGATTCTTGGCATGGTAAGGGGCAGAGCTTTAAGGAGCCTAGAGGCCGCTAATGGTCTTTACTTATTCACCCTCAAACTTTTTCAGCTTCCCCTCTGTTGACCAACGCTGGGATAATGTACATTTAATATGGCCTCTAATGCAAGAGAATCAATAGCTTCACGCCACAGACGGTTTATTACACATAATCTGAAGTTTAACACATAAATAAATGAGTGATACCCAGACCGAGGCACTTAAGAGGACAATGTTGGGTCTCGATTTCTCTCACAAATCAAGATGCTTCTCATTAAATATTTCACATGGATTCAGGGAGTTGCCAGATATTTTTCTTCTTAAACTATGAAGTGGGTTTCATTTGGGTCTGTTGGTCATTCTGAGGCCTTGATGGTCGGCATTGTGGAGAGAGGTCTTGGGTTCAAAATCCACCTCTGATGAGCACTACCCTGGTGATCTTGGCTAAGTCACCTGACCTCCTTGGGCTTCCTCATCTGTGTGATCTGTAAAAATTCTTGTTATATGGGGGTGGGAGGTGGGGAGGGAGAGGTTAAGTACATGAGAGAGTCTCTGAGATGACTTCTAGCCCCATCATCTTGTGACCTAGGGCAAGTCACCTAGGCCTCAGTTTCCTCACCTGTAAAAAGAGATGGTTGGACAAGAAAGTGTCTAAAGCCCCTTCTATCTCTAGATGTAAGACCTTATGACTTCTGGTGTGTCTGCAATAAAACTGTAAGGGGGAGGGGGTGTCGAGGGGCATACGCCTGATGGAGGAGGACTGTAGAATATGCATCCCAATATTTGCACCCCACCAGATCATAAAATCATGTACTTGGAGCTGGAAGAGACTCACGATGCCATCTACCCAACTCCATTTCAAATATGTGGAAACTGAAGTCCAGAGATCCAAGGACCCTCAGGTGGGAGGTGGCTGATCATGGTATTCAAAGCCAAGTCTTCCTACTCCAGAACCAGCGTTCTGTCTGGCATCACGGTGAAGGATGTATTACACGCGCCAATTCTCTTTCTCAAGGGCCTCTCGACATAATCCATGTGGATAGATCTGTGCCCCCAGCAAAGTTCCAGGATACAAACATACATACATGGATGATATATCCATACGGGTTATGTATATAATCTATATTATATATGAATATATACAATTATGTATATAATCCATATGCATATGTGTGTATTCATGTCATAACCTATTTTGCATTTAGAAAATCCAGGTACTGGGAGATTCCATGACCTCTCCAGGGCGGGAGGAGGTTAGAAGTGAGAGAGGGAGAAGAAAATGACCTGTCCAAAAATCTGCGATTTCAAGCGGCAGAGCTAAAGACCCAGCTTGGTTGAAAATTCCACGTGAGCGCCTCCGCTGCCCTCAGTTTATCCACATTATGTAAACACGGCATGCTCGGCTTTTCTGTTTTTGAGTTACATTCTAATTTTGAGGGACGTTTTATAATGTAGTGGGACAGTAGAAAGAGCCCTGGATTTGGAGTCAGAAGACCTGTGTTCGAATTCCACCTCTGAGGTTTACCACCCGGGTGACTTTGAGCAAGTCACTTACGCTTCCTTTTCCTCAGTTTTCTCATCTGTAAAACAAAGGGGGTAGACCGGATGGCCTCTGAGGTGCCTGCCGTCTTTAGTTCTCTGAACCTAGGATGAGTGGAATGCCTGGTCTTATATCTTCAAGTCACGGGGGCTCATAAAGAAGGCCTTTGGTCATTCCACATGGCGCACTGAGGCGAGAAATGCTCGAGGCTTTCATAGAGGTTTCTGAAAACTTGTACTTGGCCTGCATTTTGTGCTTATGTGTAGTCTTTAAAGATCTTGTTGGACATCAGCCTATCTTTCTGTGTGTGTGTGTGTGTGTGTGTGTGTATGTGTGTGTATGTGTGTGTATGTGTGTGTATGTGTGTGTATGCGTGTGTGCGTGTGTATGCGTGTGTATGCGTGTGTATGCGTGTGTATGCGTGTGTATGCGTGTATGCGTGTGTATGCGTGTATGCGTGTATATGTGTATATGTGTGTATGCGTGTATATGTGTATATGTGTGTATGTGTGTATATGTGTATATGTGTATATGTGTATATGTGTGTATGCGTGTGTGTGCGTGTGCATGCACGTGCGTGCGCGTGTGTGCGCATGTGTGCGCATGTGTATGTGTGTATGTGCGTATGTATGTGCATATGTGTATGTGTGTATGTGCGTGTGCGTATGTGTGTGTGTATGTGTGTATGTATGTGTGTATGTGTGTGTATGCGTGTTTGTATGTGTGTATGCGTGTGTGTGTGTGTGTGTGTGTGTGATGATTCTTTGCAGGCATCGATCAAGTATGAAAGGAAATTGGAAGTGGATATTTGTTAGGTTGCCCATGGATCCCACTATCCCCAAGCGAGGAAGAATTGGGGGCAGCTAGGTTTTTATGTTATTTAGGAAGCCAATCTAGTTAAGATGCAGCTTCTTCCAGCAGAGGAGAAGCACGGACAGCAATTTATAACTAACATGTAGCGCCTGCTACGTGACAGGCACCATGCTAAGAGCTTTACAGATATCGCATTTGGTCAGTCATCACAACAACCCAGGGGGAGATAGGTGCTGTTATTATCCTTATTTTACAGATGGGGAAATTGAGGCAAATAGTGGTTAAGTGACTTGCCCAGGGTCATACAGGAAGTAAGTGACCGAGACAGGATTTGAACTCAGGTCCTCTTGATTCCAGATCTACTCCTTCACCAGCTCACTGCCTAGCAGCAACACAGATAGCCTGGATCAGCAGTTGGGTCTGCCCTCCTAGTCCCCATCTCTGCAAAGAAGAAAAGTGTTTGCGTTCTCTCATCTCTTTTTTAAGACTGAGCCTTTTGTTAATTCTTTTACTCAGATGAAGAATTAGCTAAAACCTCCCTGGAGGTGAACCAAGCAGGGCTTGAGAAGATAAACAAGCCAGCCTCAGAACTTACTTGTTGTTTGGTTATTTCAGTTGCCTCCGACTCTTCATGATCCCGTGTGGGGTTTTCTCGCCATTTCCTTCTCCAGCTCATTTGACAGATGAGGAAACTGAGATAGACAGGGTAAAGTGACCTGCCCAGGGTCACATAGCTGCTAAGCGTCTGTGCCAGTAAGGCAAAATGGGCTTAGTTTAACGGGTGCCCTTGAGGAGTTTGGCTTTTGTTTACGGTGAAAGTACTTTCACCTGTTAAATGCTAAGCCCCAGGCCCAAAGCCCTATCAGGTGTGAAACCTGTGTGGGCGTAG
>CM053627.1:33928892-34036176 GCA_028646595.1 Phalanger gymnotis
TGAATAAATTTTTTGATGCCTTCTGCTTGGAGAATTCTGTATACCCAACGATTTCGAACCATTCAGATATTTATATGATCCTTTTTGAGATCATAAATTCGGCCTTCCTACTACAGCGTCTGAGGTCACATTGGAACTCAGGTCTTCCTGCCCCCAGGGCCAGTGCTCTATCCACTGTGCCACCTAACAGCCCCACTCGTGTTCTTTCTACTCCACCACAATTCCACCTCGTGCGTGTGCTGGTTTGGCTGAATTTTTAAAAATCTCTCTTTTGATCTTTGTTACAAGGGATGGTTTTCTGGACAGGAAAAAGGGGGAGGAATATGTTTGAAAATGAAGTTTATGTAAAAATAAAATATAGTAAACTTTTTTTTTTTAAGAGACTGGATCTATAGTCTGCGAAAAGCCCTGCTCTTTGGGGGATATCTCTGCTCCTCCTTCTGACCTTTCCCAGTGCTTCCTGATAAGCAGCAGAAATAAAGAATCTTCAGGCTGGTACAGGTGAGTCTTCTCTGTTTAATAAGACACTGAGGCAGAGAAACTCTCTGAAGCTGTATCTTAAATTTCTCTCCCATCCATGACCTCCATCCAAGGTGTTAACTTCCCTCCCATCCAGGACAAAATCCAGGTAAGTGAACGAAAGCAACAACTTCAATGCAGCTTGAGCAAAGCTGAGGGCTCCTTGGTGTAGGAAGCTTGTTTTGGAGGTCACGAGCTCTCCTAATAGAGTATCGGGAGCTCTCAGCACCAGGGGTCTTAGATAGCTCCCAGTCATCAGCGTCTGGCTTGAAATGGCAACAACAGCAGCGTCAGGCAGAAAGGTCAGAGGTTCCAAGTCCCTGCTATGCTTTCATTGACCAGGAAGACCTTGTCCGGAACGCAAGCTGGGTAAATATTCTAACACGGGAATGAAGTCGCCTACTGAAGTCCTCCCCTGCCTTCAAATGCCATCTCTTCCATGAAGTCTTCCCCCACCACTCACCCTGTTTAGAAAGGATCTTCCCTTGGACTTCATTCAGCTCAATCAAATGAAAATATCTTAAGCCCCCTGGGTTTACCAAGATATCTATGACCCTGATCCAGCTGTCAAGTGGCTCACAATCCGGTGTAGGCTCACGAGTTATTCAGGGACCACTGAGAAAGAGACACTTGGTCAATGCAGCCCACTCTAGGGTGGTGCAGGGAGAAGACTTGGAGTCAGAGGACCCGGGTTTGAATCCTGTTCTGCTATTCACCCCCTATGTGATCTCTTAGAATCCCTAACTTCCCAGAAAACTCAGCTCTCCACAAGGGTTTTCCTGATTCCTGGGCAGCTAGCACCTTCCCCAAAAAATTAGCTTGTATTTCTTGAGTATCTACTTATAGGTTGGCCCCCAAAGTCTTTAAGCTTTTTTTAAAATTAAATTTAATTTTTTTAGAACAATTGTCTTTAAGCTTTTAACTTAAAAGTGCACTAAGACTTTTGGGACATGCTCTACATATGCACGTTGTCTCTGACAAGATTCTTAAGGGTGGGGATTATTTCACTGTTTCACATTATTTCCTGAAATCCTCAGAGCCCATGTCAGAGCCTCATATAGAGTAGGGGCTTAATACATGATGGTTAATGGATTAGAAAAATCATTTGTGAAAGAGCTTTGGTTTTCTCATCTGTAAAATGTGAGTAATAACAGCGCTGACCTCCTAGGATCGTCGTGAGGATCAAGTGAGACAATGATTGTAAAGTGCTGAGCACAGAGTAGGCGCCACATGAATACTTACCCCCATCCCTTTGTCTCTGATGTGATAAGCGAGAGTCCAAGGAAATAGGGAAAGACTCAGGAGATGTTGTGGGCACAGCTCCCATAGCCCTCAGAGCAGGGCATCTCCTGCCTAGCCCCTGAATAGAGCTGGTACCCTAGACCTCCAGCAGTGCACAGCCCAGCCCAAGGCACAGAACCTCCCTCAGGGAGATGCACAACGCACAGGAACACAAGCAGAAACTTAAATGCCACCAGAGCAATCAGCCGTTCCACAGTTCTGTTTCAAGTTTCTCCCTCTCCTTCCCTCTTTCTTCTTCCCCCTTTCTCCCTTCATCCCTCCTCTCCACTCCCTCCATCCCTCCCCTTCTCTCCATCTCCCTTCTTTTTTCCTTCCTCTCTCTCTCCTCCCTCTGCTTTCTTCTTCTTCCCTCTTCTTTCTTTCTCTCTTCCTCCCTCCCTCTGTATCTCCTTCCCTCCTTTCTCTCCCTTTCCCTCCTCTCCTTCTCCTCTCTGCCTTTCCTTTATTTCTTTCCTTCCTTCTCTCTCTCCCTCCCCCCCTCCCCCTCTCCCCCTCCCTCTGGATCTCCTTTCCCTCCTTCCTTCCTCTCCCTCTCCCCTTCTTCCTTTCATCCCTGACTCTCGTTTATCTCTTTGCATCTTGCTCTTCTCTCTTCCCCCTCCCCCCATCACTCCCCCACCCCTTCCAAAGCACACAGACCAACCTCCACAGCGTAATGAGTCAGCCTAAGATCTGACATCAGGCCAGGAGCTTGGCTCTCCCTCCTTTTATCTGCTGCCTCCAGGCAGCCTCAGAATGAGAGACAGGCTGGTGCCACCATTAGGGCTACTGGCAGCAGCTGCTGCTGCTGCCTCCCTGTCCCACAAATCACCAACCGCATCTCTCTGCTTGTGGTAATAGCAGGAAGGGATTTCAAAGATGGTTGGAGGGCAATGAGGGGAAGGTGTAGTGCATTCAAAGTCTGAGAGACAGAATGAGCAAAGTCATAGTGTCTTAGAAAAACCACTGTATGTGGAATCAGAGGACCTGGGTTCAAATCCTAGATCTGCTACTAGTTTGCTGTGTGACTTTGGGGGGAAAAAAACCCACATAACTGCTCTGATCTGGGTTTTCTTCTCTATAAAATGAGGAAGCTGGACCAGATGACCTCTCAGGTGTCTTTAGGCTCTGCGTCTTCTCTTTATAGGAGAAGATAGAAGGAGAAAGGAAGATGAGTGTAAGCAGTCCTTATTGAATGGAATGTAGAATTCAAAATGGAAGGGATGTTAGAGAAGACTAGAAAGGGAGGCAGGACCAGCTCGTGGATGGCTTCGAATGTCAAGGTCAGGAGTCCATACTTTATTAAGTGGGCTGTGGGAAGCCAGTAGAGAAGGAGAGGATCAGAGCAATCAGGAAGGTCCCTGAGGCAGCAGTAGAGAGGATGAGTTGGCAAGAAGAGGCTGGAGCTGGGGAGGATGGTCGGGAGATTATCACCACAGTCCAGGGAAGAGGAGACAAACCGATTGGTGTGCACCAGAGTTAGCCCTCGTCCTGCCTCAGTTTCCTTATCTGTACAATGGGGATCATGATGGCACCTATCTCCCAGGATTGAATGAAGTATCTGTAAATCACCTGGAGCTGCACCTGGCACACAGTAGGCACTTAATAAAAGCTCGTCTCCTTCCAAAGACTCAGTTACCAAGAACTGGGTAAGAATTAGGGTTAGGCCAAAGAGGGTTAGTGATTTTCCCACTGTGAAGTCAGAGTGACAGAGCTGGGGTTTGAGCCCAGATTCTCTGACTCCAAATCCTACACGTTCTTCCCACCATACTGTCTTCCCTACTGTTCCTGGGTGATCTCCCACATACCATAAATATTGTAGGCATATTAAAGTACCAAAGTGCCCATGAAGGGCCAGCTGAAAGGAGATATTAGAAGAAAAGGCAGGGAAAGGGGGCATTTATTCTTTGCCGTCACTTCCTAGAGACCCAGTGTTATCTGTGGGTCCCCAGGACCACACCCCTTAAAGTGGAGAGGATTTCTCTGGGCATGTTTACATCAAACTCTGCTCTCTGTCTCCCCCCAATATATGAATGGCTGTGGCATGTTCATAATCCTATAATCTACGCAATGAGGCTATCCGGTAAGTCTCTTCCTTCTCTGAGCTTTGGCATTCCGGTCTATAAAATTCTTGACTATTTGATGGCTGACTTATGCCCAACGATGATGTGCCTTGAATTATGGAAAAGAGTCTCTCTGTGTCTTTAAGCAGCGTCTCCAGAGGGCGTGTGAGCCTGAGGTGATGTTGCCAAGTCTAAATGTAGTCATGTGTTTCACAGAGCACCGTAGGGAGCTGTCATTTGGGTATCTTTTAATAGCCATTTTCAAGATTTTCTGAGGCCCCAACAAGATGAAAGGAAAACCAGTCCAATCCGAGCTCTGAGAGAGGCCATCAGGATTAGGCGGAGCATCTCTCAAGTAATGAAGCCTCCAATCTGGGTCAACCTTTTCTATAGATTTGCCTAGAATGGCTTTAGCCAGGCAGCATAAACCCACCATCTCTCAAGGGTGTGTGCCCTCATTTTCGTTTGGATATAGGATGATGTCCTATATCCCCAAACCACAGCTGGTCCTACTGAACCCAGTGTGCCAGCTGCTGTGATTTGGGCCAACCATTCTGGAAAGCAATTTGGAATCATGCTTAAAAAGTAGCTTCAATGTCCATACCCTTTAACCCAGAGATCCCACTACTAGGCATGTACCCCAAGGAGGTAGATATGTATAAAAATATTTTTAGCAGCCCTTTTTGTCCTAACGAAGAATCGGAAACAAAGTTGATGCTTGTTGATTGGTGAATTGCTGAGCAAATTGTGGTACACGAGTGTAATGAAATATTCTTGATCTGTTAGAAATGCTGACTGTGAAGGATTCAGAGAAGCATGAGAAAACTTGTGTGAACTGATGCAAAATTGAAGTGACCACAAGAGCATAGAAGAAAACGAGGAGGAGGAGGAGAGGAAGGAGCAGAAGAGTAAGGAGAAGAAGAGGAGGAGGAGAGGAAGAAGAAGAAGAGGAGGAGGAGGACAGGAGGAAGAGGAAGAAGAGGAGGGAGGAGGGGAAGGCAGAGGAAGTAGAAGAAGAAGCAGCAGTAGCTAAACACTATGTAATTATAATGTCCAAGTCTGTCCTTGAAGAAGAGTTGAGAAAATGTATCTCATTCTATTCTTTGCACAGGTAGAGGACTATGGGTATGGAATTTTTGTATAGACTAACAGATTCACTTGATGTGTTCATTAGTTTTGCTCATTTGTTTTCCTCCCCTTCTTTATAAAATCATTTTTGAAAAGAAAAATGACTGACCTAGAAAATGGAATGAGGAGAGATAATTTAAGAATTCCTGGACCACCTGAAAGCTACAATAATAATAAAGCCTGGACGTCATGTTTGAATGTATTTATTTTATTATGAACTTAAGAAATGAAACAAGCTTTTCCTTATAGTAGAATAGAAGAAAAATGATTGCTTGAAAGACACGATACTGACCGTCTTTTTTATGTTAGGAAACACATGTACGCAAAAGGAAACACAGATTTAGGTGAATGATGTAGAAAGGGCAGTTGTTTCCACAAGAAATGGGTAGGAAACAGAATGACTTCATAGGGGATTTATAGGATGGGAAAATCTCAGAGCTGGAAGGGAATTCCCAGCCCATCGAGTCTAACCCCTCCCCCTGATGGCGAATTCTCCTCTAACATACACCCAAGGAAAGGCTTTGTTTGAAGCCCTCCTGGCACAGGAGCCCCTAACCTCCTGAAGCTTCACATCTTCCTCCGGGGTCATTCTAAGTGTTGGCCAGTTTTCCCCCTAAATCCTAATAAATGAATCAATTGATCCTAAATTCTAAATGAATCAGTTAATCTAGGTCTGCCTCTTGGTAACTTCCACCCTCTGCTCCTGGTTCTCTCCTCTCCGGCTGAGCAGAGCCAGTCACATTCTTCATTCTGATGTTTGATGACGGCTCTCAGCCCCCTCCCCCAACTTCTGCCAATGCATCCTCCTCTCTCAAGTTCCCTTCACGAGTATTTTCTTCTCCAGATTAAACATCCTCTGTTTCTTCAAGTGATCTTCACATGGTATGGATTTAAGGTCCTTTAGTGCTCCGGTTGCCCTTTTCTGGATGCTCTCCAGCTTTTTGAAATCTTCTTAAAATGGGACACCACTAACTGAACTCAGTACTCTAGAAGGGAATCTACCAGGGGCAGAGAACAGAGAAGCTATCACCTCCTTCTTCTGTAGGTAGATGGTACAGTGGATAGTGCACTGGTCCTGGAGTCAGGAAGACCTGAAGTCAGGAGGACCTGAGTTCAAATCTAGCCTTAGATACTTACTAGCTCTGTGACCCTAGGCAGGTCACTTAACCCTGATTGCCTCCTTAAAGGGAGAGACAGCTGGCCTGAAGTCAGGAAGATCTGAGTTCAAATCCTGTCTCAGACATGTATTACTATATGACCCTGGGCAAGTCATTTAACTTCTCTCTGTCTCAGTTTCTTCATCTGTAGAGATGAAAATTACATTTACCTCCTAGGGCTCTATGAGGATAAAATGAAATAATATTTGTAAAGCTCTTTATAAACCTTAAAGCACTGTATAAATGCAAGTTATTATTATTAAAGTTTTGTGACTTGACAGTGGGGCTTACTAACGTTATAGTTAACAATATTATTACGAAATGGCATAGGTATCCAGGGTTGGAGAACCTGTGGCCTCGAGTCCACATGTGGCCCTCTAGGTCCTCAAGTACAGCCTTCTGACTAAATCCAAACTTCACAGTACAAACCCTCTTAATAAAAGGATTTGTTCTGTAAAGCTTGGATTCAGTCAAAAGACCACAGTCAAAAAGACCTAGAAGGTCACATGTGGCTTCAAGGCCACAGGTTCCCCACCCTAGACAGCCAATATCTCATACTGAAGCCTGCCTATATTTATATAGAATGGGGGAGGGGGAGAGGGGAGGGAGCCATCAAAAAATGAAATTGGCCACCATTACGAGATTCATAGTACCCAGAACTGGAGAGGAGACAGTTGAGCTCAACTCTGCTCTGGTCAGGCCATATTTGAAGGCTACATTTTGTTCTGTAGGCCATGGTTTAGGAAGAACATTGATAAGCTAGAGGACATCCAGAAGGAGGGCAATCAGGATTGTGAAGGGCCTTGAGTCCACACCATGTAAGGATGTGGTGAAGGAAACATGTTTAACCTGGAAACAAGGAGAGAAAAATTAGGAGGACGACAATGGAGTTGTCTTCCAGCATTTGGAGGGCTGCCATTCCTATGGAAGAGGATAGGCTGATGCTACTTGGCCCTAGAGGAAGGAACACAGAGCAGTAGAAGGAAGAGGCAAAGAGGCAGATTTAGGGTACATACATAAAGTACCTTGTCAATACTAAGAGCTCTCCAAAAATAGGATAAGTGGCCACTTCAGGTAGTGGGCTCCCTCTCCCTCGAAGGCTTCCAACGGTGGCTGGATGATCTCTTTGGGTTGGGGGTGGGGAGAGATGTTGCAGAGAAAATAGTTGTTCATTAGACTTAGATGAGCTTTAGCCCCTTCCACAACTGTGTAGAAGTAGTGAGTCTCCCATCAGGCGTTCAGATCAAGGCTGAATGGCCATTTGTTGGGATATTGTAGATGCAATTTCAATTTCAGTTCAAGGTTGAGGTAGGAGACCTGTGAAGTCTTTTCCAATCTGAGAATCTATTATTCAGGGATTCATTCATCATTCTCTTCCCCAGACTCAATCATTCTCTACTCGCCAATCAAAATGTCAGGGTTTGGAAGTGATGGCAAAGAAAGAAAGAGCAGAGGAGGAAAAGAGAGGAGAGGAATGGAAGGGAATGTGAGGAGAAGTCAAGTAACTAGCATGGACTCAGATGGCAAAAAATAGTACTCGAGTCACTAAAAGATCTGAAATGCTTCTCAAGCATGGCTTTAACCTTATATGATATAGATCTAAGGTAATGCATTTTGGAGGTAGAGGAAAAGCATAAGGAGATAACCAACTAATAAACTTTTATTAAGTGTCTACTGTGTACAGAGGACTATGCTAAGTACTGGGAGAGATACTAAATTTAGATAAAAATATATTTCCTGCCCTTTAAGGGTTTCTAGTCTAGTAGCAGGTAAGACACTAACCCAGATAGTTATAACATTGGTCATAGGATCATGAATCTAGAAGTGAAAGGATCCTCAGAAGTCATGTGGTCCAACTGCTCCACTTTACAGATAGGAAAACTGAGGCCCAGAGATATTAAATGACTTGTTGCAAATCCATAAAATTATATGGCAATTGCATTAAAGAATAATAAAATAAAGTGATATGTACTGAACAGGAAGGTCATGATCTACCAAAGGACCCGGAAAGGCTTTCTGTAGAAAGTGGCATTTGAAATGGACTTTATAGGAAACTAACCCTTCTGTGTGCTTGCTTGGCCCATTCCAGACAAAGCTTCTAAATATGAGCAAGTGATGACTATGCATATTTGTTACAAGGGTTTTCTTTTTCTTTTCTCTTCAATTGGGGGCTATGGTTAAAGAGGGAGGGGGCAGGACTAGCTGTAGGGTTTCCCTCCCAAAAAAATAAGAGAAGAAAAGAGGGTCATTATAACTTTTTTTTAAAAATGTACAGAAGAGAACAGAAGGAAGGCCAGAAGGAAACAAGTTACATGTTGAATGGATTATATATTTCAAAGAAAAGCAATCTATACATAAGAGACATTCACGGTTTCATGGATAATCCTCTTTTTCTTTTCTACTTTGTATGTGGAAATGCACATTTTATTCAGTGTTGTTAAGTTTAAAATAATAAATAATTTTTTTTAAAAAAATCAAGTAAGTTTCCCGGTTTGTGACCAGTAGGCAGCCATGAGCAGCAAAGTCTCTTGGGACACACTCTAGGAGGCCGTGCAGGAGGTCCTGCATGGAACCCAGCGCAAACGGAGAAAGTTTTTGGAAACCGTGGAGCTGCAGATCAGTCTGAAGAACTACGACCCCCAAAAGGACAAGCGTTTCTCTGGCACCGTCAGGCTCAAATCCACCCCCCGACCCAAGTTTTCTGTGTGTGTGCTGGGGGACCAGCAGCACTGCGATGAAGCCAAGGCTGTAGAGATCCCCCACGTGGACATCGAGGCCCTGAAGAAGTTAAATAAGAACAAGAAATTGGTCAAGAAGCTGGCTAAGAAGTATGACGCCTTTTTGGCCTCCGAGTCCTTGATCAAGCAAATCCCTCGAATCCTGGGCCCCAGTCTGAACAAAGCCGGCAAGTTTCCCTCTCTGCTCACCCACAATGAGAATATGGTGGCAAAGGCTGACGAGGTTAAATCCACCATCAAGTTCCAGATGAAGAAGGTGCTGTGTCTGGCGGTGGCCGTCGGCCACGTGAAGATGACGGAAGACGAGCTCGTCTACAACATCCATTTGGCCGTCAATTTCCTGGTTTCTCTGCTGAAGAAAAACTGGCAAAACGTGAGGGCCTTGTACATTAAGAGCACCATGGGCAAGCCCCAGCGGCTCTATTAAGTCAGCGTGCTGTCAATAAATGGCGGAAGCTGCCAGTGAAAAAATAAATAAATAAAAAATAAAAAATCAAGTAAGGTAGAAATGTGTTTTGTATTACATGTGTATAACCTATGTCAAATTGCTTCCCTTCACAACGAGGTGGGGAGGAGAGGGAAGGAGAGAATGTGGAACTCAAAATTTAAAAAAAAAATGTTAAAATTGTTTTTACATATAATTGGAGAAAAAAAATATTAAATTAAACATAAATAAATAAATAAAAATCAAGTATGCAATTATTTATGGAATGTCGGCTTTATGCCAGGTACTGTACTAGGCACTGGGATATACAAAGATGAAGAGCTATGTATTCATTTAGAAATATCTACAAATAACACATATAGACAAAGCAAAGAAAAAATAGGCAGAAGGAAACTGTCATGGCGAAGGTGCTAGCAGATGGGAGAACCAAGAAAGGCTTCCTCTAGAAGGCAGCATTTAAGCTGAGTCTCGAAAAAGACCAGAGATTCCAAGAAGTAGAGGTGGAGGGAGGGTACTCCAGGTATGGGGGTGGCCTGTGGAAAGGCACAGAGAGGAAAGATATGTAAAGAATGGCAAGTAGGTGAATGTAGCTAGACTTTAGAGTGCATGAAGGGTAATAGTGAGTAAGAATGGAAAGGCAGATTGGAGCCAGATTTTAAAGGATTTTAAACACCAAATAGAGTTTCTATTTGGTTTTGTATATAATTCGGTCTTGTATATAACAGGGAACCATTGAAGACTAGTGAGAGTAGGTAGACCTGTACTTTGGGAAAATCATTTTGGCAGCTGGGTAGAAGAAGGATTAGAGTCAGGAAAGATGAGTCAGGGAGACCAATTAGGAGCCTCCTGCAACAATCCAAGTGAGAGGCGGTAAGGGCCTTGACTAGTGAGGGTGGTGGATGTGTGATTGGAGAAAAGGGAGTGTATGTAAAAAATGGTATATAGAGAGAAAAAGATAAGATTCGGTAACAGATGAAGCGAGAGTAGAAGACTACACCAACGTTGTGAACCTTGGTGACTGAAAGGATGGTGTGATGCCTCCTACAATAACAGGAAAAATGGGGAGTGGGTATTAGAGGCAGATAATCAGTTTAGTTTTAGATGTGTTGAATTTGAGATACTCATAGGACATTCAGTTTGAAATGTCCAGTTAGTAGTTCATGACACAGGAACTAGACTGAGAGTCCCAGAAAGCAAGCATACTATTGTCTATAGATAGATTAATACTTAGGAATACCCTTCCTTTACTCTGCATCCCTTTAAGCACAGAGAAACACGATGCCTTTGGCCTCGAAGATGGTCTTTGGGTGATTCATAAATCTTCCTCTTTCACTAGAGTCTATGATCAAAATATTGACTATGATGTAATAGTGTTTTCCTTCCCAACAAGATCTTCAGAAAGGCCTTATCTCCTCTGATAGAATTCAGGCCCTTGAGGCCAGGGGCTTTCATTTTCATCTGTGCATTGCTGGCACCCAAACCCTTACTGTATATAATCTCTTGTTGTACTCTATAGAGATCTATCTACTCTGACAGTCAGAACTGGAATGCGAGGACAAGTAAAGATGAGAAAGAAAAAGCAGATGCCTACAGTCACCTAAATAGCAAGATGGGTAATGGATCGGTTAACAGTTCAACAATGGGCCAAGCGCAACACTTTAAAAATGCAGATAATTCCCAAATGTCTATTTCCAGCCCCAATCTCTCTCCAGAACTCAAATTACTAATATTAAACATTAGTAATATAATACCTTATTACAATAATGAGCTCATTTTGTGCATAGGAGACAATAAAATTGTCCCTAATGTCCTCTTGGTTTCCTCTTCTTTGGTTTTAAGAAGTTTATTTTAGATGAAAAATTATGACTTTTATTACATTAGCTCCTAGCCCCCAGTTAGGAAAATTCTTAACATGTGAGTAGAGAGCGAACTTTCTGCCTAGACTTATCTTTGTCCGTCTCTAGTTAATCCTTAGCCTCTTTGCGGTCAGAGAAAATTCAGTTTACTGGAAACATTTGAGGGACAAAACAACATATTATAATATAGTGTCTGTGACTAGAAAGGCATTGGGAGGAGAAGATGAGAAAGAACTGACCTTTTCTTGAGATTTCTCTCAACCTGAGTCCTCTACCCTGAGATACCTTATAGAGTCAATGACTCCTTGATACCTTCTGTCTTTACCACACCTGTTTTTGCTCTATATGTGCTCCATCTTCAGGAATCCAGATGCTGAGAATCTCCCTTCCCCTCGATTCTGAAATAGCTTCTCCTTTGAAAAGCTTTTGTACAAACAAAGCCAATGCAAGCAAGATTAGGAGGGACGCAGAAAATTGGGAAAGAATTTTTACAACTAGTATCTCTGATAAAGGTCTCATTTCTAAAATATACAGAGAATTGAGTCAAATTTACAAGAATACAAGTCATTCCCCAATTGATAAATGATCAAAGGATATGAAAAAGCAGTTTTCAGAGGAAGAAATTAAAGATATCTATAGTCATACGAAAAATGCTCTAAATTACTATTGATTAGAGAAATGTAAATCAAAACAACTCTTAGGTACCACATCTCACCTGTCAGATTGGCTAACATGATAAAACAGGAAAATGATAAATGCTGGAGAAGATGTAGGAAAATTGGGACGCTAATGCATTGTTGGTGAACTGATCCAACCTTTCTGGAGAGCAATTTGGAACTTCCCGAAGGGCTATAAAAATGTGCATACTCTTTGACCCAGCAATACCACTTCTAGGATTATATCCCAAAGAAATCACACAAGTGGGAAAAAGATTTGTATGTTCAAAAATATGTATAGCAGCTCTTTTTGTGGTGGCAAAGAATTGGAAATCAAGGGGATGCCCATCAACTGGGGAATGGCTGAACAAGTTGTGGTATATGAATATAAAGGAATATTATTGTGCTATAAGAAATGAGGAGCAGACAGACTTCAAAATAACCTGGAAAGACATATATGATGTGATGGTTAGTGAGGAGAGCAGAACCGAGAGAACGTTATACACGAATATAGACGTATCTCTGATGACCAACTTTGATAGATTTGGTTCTTTTCAGCAATGAAAGTTTCAAAGACAGTTCCAAAAGACTCATGATGGAAAAAGCAATACACATCCAGAGAAAGAATTACAGAGTCTGAATGCAGATTGAAGCTATTTGCTCTTTCTTTTTTGTTTTTGTTTCTTCTTTCTCGTGGTTCGTTCCATTGATTATAGTTCTTTACAACGTGACTATTGTGAAAATATGTTTAGTGTGAAGATATATGTAGAATCTATATTGGATTGCATGCTGTCTTAGGTAGGGAAGGGAGTGGAGAGGGAGGGGAGGGGGAGGGGGAAGAGGGAGAGGGGGAAGAGAGGGAGGGGGAGAAAATTTGAAACTCAAAAACTTGAGGAGCCGAATGTTGTAAACTAAAACTAAAAATAAATTAATTTTAAAAAAAAAGAAGTAGCTTCTCCCTCTTATACCAATTGCTTAGGGTATGATCTAGTCTCTTTCGTAATGACTTTGATTCAAGGAAGAGTACAGGCTCTATTTATATTTAGCTCTGCTTGTTTCAATTTGATTAAAAAATATTTGCATTTGCAAGGCACCACAGCTAAATGGAGTGGTATCAACCCAGGGGTATGCTGGTAAATGTCTAACAGCTGCCTCTCTGGACAAGAGAGGGGAGATGTACATATGATACACTTTTAAACTTAATTTATATTAACATTTTCCCCATCATTCTCTTAAGTCTAGACAATCAACAAAACACTAAACCAAACCCTGATTTATAATTTGCCCATTTCTGAGGTGTAAATACTCATATAGAAAATTTAACAATCAGCTCTCTCCAGCTAGTTCAAGCTAGTTCCACCACAGTCCTGTTTCAACCTCACCCTTATAACACTAGTTGACATTTAATAAAGCAAAGTGCTTTGTACACATCTAATTTGATCCTTAAAACAACCCTGTTAGGCAATTATCACAGACATTCTGATTCCCATTTTGTAGATAAGTAAGACTTTTTATTTATCCCTCTTAAATCTCAACATGCCCAGGGAGGCAGCTTGGTATAACAGACAGAGAGCCAGCTTTGGAGTCATGGAGATCTGGATTCAAGTCTTATCTCTGAGAATACTAGCCTTTAGATCCCTTAACTCCTCAGGGTCTCTCAAATTACAAAGTACAGAGCGAGATCTGCATTCATGGGTGGAGGAAGGTCCTCATCAGAAGCTCCCTATACCAAAGACGTCACCAGCCTAAGTTCAAAAAAAGTTCTTACCTGTGCAGATCTTTTAAAAATTTTAATTCTGATATCCAGCCCGTGAATTGTTTCTTCCAGACTTGTGACATCCAAAAATTCAATTTAGCATGCCATCTCTGCTTTGATCGAGTCACTGGTAAAAATTCCCTATGGTTCAGAGTCAAGAACAGATCCCTGGGGCACTCCACTGGAGACCAGAATCCTAGAAGACCTTGACCTTGTCCCCCTTTTCTTTGTTTGCCCATTCATAATCTTTGGAAATTTTCTCATTTTCTGTTTCTCCCCTTCGTGTGCTACAAACCACCCTCTTCACTGTAGCTAACACAACTGCCTCCCCTCTCCCACTATAACCAAGCACATCCCAGTTTATACTTGCTCAGGAGAAGTTTCTGCTTCAGTAACCACATGAATTGTGAAGTCCTCCAGGGCAGAAATTTTTTTTTGCCTCTTTTTGTATCCCCCGAGCTTAATGCAGTGCCTCGCCCACAGTAGGCACTTAATAAATGTTGATTGATTGATGGAGCATTCAGATCCAAATAGACACCATGTGAGTCTCCTTTTCAGGAACACACCTTTCACCTGCCTTCTTATAATTTGTAGAGAACATTCTGCCCAGTAAGTTCACTTGGCATCATTGGAAAAGACCCAGACAAGGACTTCATTTACTGATGCATCAATTCATTTTGTCATTTCCTTTCCTAAGGCTGTTTACGGCCACAGAATATTAAGTCTTGGCCATCTGATGTAAATATTCCGCCTTTCAAATTGTCTTCTCGAAAATCCATGCTTTCTGGGAGCAGGAACTGAGTGTCCTACATCCTGTATCATGGCAAGGGTGCTGCAGGAGGGCTTAACTATTGTAGTGACTCTTAATATGGTAATAATAATGGTTCTGACAACAATGATGATCTAATCATCCCTGGGAAGGCAAGAGCCATGATGAGCGGGATTGGGAAGAAAGGGAGGATTTTCAGGGTTCCTTGGAAAGAACATTTGATTTGAAATCAGAGGATCTGGGTTTGAATCCCAACACTGTTACTTACCACCAGTGTGACTATGTAAATGGCTTCCTCTCTCTGTGCTTCAGTTTCCTTGTCTGTAAAATGAGACAGACTAGGTGATCTGTGAGGTTTCTTCAGCCTCTGAAATCTATGGTTCTATATAGTGTCCATAGAAGCAACACAGGGATAAGGAATAAAGAGTTGGCCATGGAGTTGATGAGACCTGGCTTCGAGTTCCATCTCTGACGCACAAAGCTGTGTGACTGTAGGCAGGTTACTTAATTTCTCAATGCCCTGCCCCAGGAAACTCTCCAAGACTGTTAGTAGCAGGGCTGGTGCTGATCTGCATCGGCAAAATGTATTTCCTTCCTGGAAGACAAAATCATAGCTGTGGTCTTAAAAAAAAAAAAAAGAAAGAAAATGGGGGGAGGGACAGCCTGGCTAGCTGTGATGGCACATACCTATAATCCTAGCTGAGACTAGTGGATGACTCATGCTCTGGAGTTCTGAGCAGCTGTAAGGGCCACACAAAGACAAGCATCAATATGGCAAGCCTCCAAAAGCAGAGGGGAGGGAGGGCCATCGGGTGGGCCAAAATGCAACATATATATGTATATGTAATAGCTAGCCTTTATATGGTGCCCACTATGTGCCAGACACTGTGCCAAGCACTTGACAGATATTAATCTCATTTGTGCCTCACACCAACCCTTTGAGATAGATGCTACTATTATCCCCATTTTACAGTTGAGGGAATTGAGACAGACAGAGGTTAAGTGACTTGCCAAAGGTCACACCACCGGTAATCTGAGGCTGGATTTGAACTCAGGACTTTAGGCCAGAGCTCTATCTACTGCGCCACCTAGCTATTCTACATATGCACATACATACATATATAGTATGCATACACATACACATATACATATATGTATACACACATGCAATAACTAATTTAAATGAAAAGATCACCAAAATGAAGATGAACTCAGAATAGTGGGAGTGGGGGTGAAGGGGAGAAATTGAGAAGATAAGGAAATATATTTCTTCAGGCGGCTAGGTAGTACAGTGGATAGTGCTGGGCCTGGAGTGAGGAAGACCTGAATTCAAATCTGGCCTCAGACACTTACTGGTTGTGTGACTCTGGGCAAGTCACTTAACTCTGTTTGCCTCAGTTTCTTCATCCATCAAATGAGCCGGAGAAGAACATGGCAAACCGCTCCAGTATCTTTGCCAAGAAAACACCAAAAGAGGTCACAAAGAGTCAGACACGACTGAAAAACAGCAGCAAACCTCCTTCATGGCAGACGTGGAGGGCTGCTAACGCAGAAAATGGTCTATATTGGAATGTAAGGTTCTCGTGTTAGATACATTTGCTTAATTTTTAATTTTTTTATCACAAGAGTAGTCCAATCTAGAGGCATGAAGTGGAAATTAACTGTGATATAAAGATAAAAGACATCAATAAAACATTTTTTTAAAAAAATTAGATTTTCATTCTTCAAACTGTGCCTGGCATAAGAATTGCTGAATTGGAAAGCTGGGCATGACTTCAAGGGATCATCTGATTCAGCCCATCTGCCTTCAGGGACGTATAAAACTGGAAACTAAAGCCCTGCCACATTCATATTTTAATTCCATTGAAAATTTGGGCGAAACTTCGTAGAGGTAAAGAGCGTATGGAACAGAGCTGGCAAAACAATATGTCCAGTGTCACTTTTGGCACAGACAAAGATGGCAGCAAGACTGTTGACAGCAAGTTAGTCCACAAGCATTTATTGAGCACCTACTATGTGCAAGGCACTGAACTACACCACTGGGGATAGGAAGAAAGGCAAAAGAAGCTCGCATTCTAATAGGGGAGACAACATGCAAATAACTAGGTATATATTAGACATATACAGATCGATATTCAATGGTCTCCAGGTTTTCATGACTCCATTTGGGGTTTTCTTGGCAAAAGATCCCGGAGTGGTTTTGCCATTTCCTTTTCCAGCTCATTTGACACATGAGGAAACTGAGGAAACAGGGTTAAATGACTTGCCCAAGGTCACACAGCTAGTAAGTATCTGAGACTACATTTGAACTCAGGAAGATGAGTCTTCCTAGCTCCAAGCCTGGTGCCACCTAGCTGTCCTTATATACAGAGTAGATGCAAGGTGATCCAGGAGGGGGAGGTACTAGCCAGTACTGTAGAAGGAATGTCAGGTTTATATAGTCAAGAATTTTAGGCGCAGCTAGGAAGCGCTGTGGATAGAGCACTGGTTTTGGAGTCAGGAAGACTCATCTTAAGATCAAATCTAACCTCAGATACTTACTAGGTGTGTGACCCTGGGCAAGTCACTCAACCCTGTTTGCCTCAGTTTCCTCATCTATAAAATGAGCTGGAGGAGGAAATGGCAAACTACTCTAGGATCTTTGCCAAGAAAACCCCAAATAGGGTGAGTCAGAAACAACTGAAAAATGCCTGAACAAACACTCTGCCTATGGGAGTATGGGAAAGTCATTCATCTGCCTGAGCCTCGGTGCTATAAAATTGCATCTATAAAATGGGGATAATGCTTACTCCACAGAGTAGTTGGAAGGAAAGGAAATTGCTTTGTGAGCATAGATATGGGAGTTGATTTTATTTATTTATTTGTTCTATTGTTCTGTACCAGCCCCAGTTCTAATTTAAGACTCTCTTTTCTTTTTGTTATCAAGCATCGCAGCATAGTCAAAAGACCAGGGTTCTAGTTCTAATTCAACCACTACCTAAATACCTGAGTTTAAAAAAATCCTAAGGCTTTAGATTCTCTAATTGAGGTCTCAGTTTCCTCATCCAAAAGGATCAGAATAGATCAAGGGTTTTTAATCTTGGTGGTGGCCTGGACCCCTCTAGTAACAGGGGAAACCTCTGGATCCCTTCTCAGAATCATGGTGTTGAATGCATACAATTAATAATCGTTATAAAATAAATAATAAAATGATAGGATTACAAAGGAAACCAAATGTTAGTGAAAATTGAACTTTTCCCATCTACAAGTGCATAAATACAGTATTCATTGGAGATATAATTGGGAAGAGGAGAGGGAGAAAGAGAACTGACATTTGGAGTAAAAGCTTCACTCTGAGGAGACCCCTGAAAGAATCCTTGAAAGAAGCCAGATTCTGAGAGCAGAGGTGAGGAATGAATGAATGAATGAATGAATGAATGAATGGCTAAAATGTTTATTAACTGCTGACTGTGTGCAAAGAACTGGGGATAAAATACAAAAGGAAAACAATCCTTGCCCTCAAGGAGCTCCCATTTTAATGGAAGAGACAACACACATGGAAAGTTTCAGCTGCCAGTCAGATGGCAAGGGCCCATGGTCCTGAGGGTGCATCCATAAAGCCGATGGCATTCCTAGCACTTAGCACAGAGCCTGGCACACAGTAGGCACTTAAACATTGCTTGCTTGCTTGATATCTCTTTAATGCTATTTCCACTGATCAAATCATTTCAGTTTCTGACGTTGAACCATTTGACAGTGCCCAGGAGGAAGAACAGTCCAGGCACGGGAAATTCTTGTTGTTCAGCTGTTTTTCACTTGTTTCCTACTCTTTGTGACCCCTATTTGTGGTTCTCTCGGTGACGACACTGGATAGGTTTGTCACTTCCTTCCACAGCTCATTTTACAAATGAGGAACTGAGGCAAACAGGATTAAATGACTTGCCCAGGGTCACGAGGCTAGTAAGTCTCTGAGGCCAGATTTGATCTCAAGAAGATGTGTCCTCCTAATTCCAGGCCCAACGTTCTACCCACTGCACCACCACCTCGCTACCCGTGGGGAATAGCTTATGCAATTATATGGAGGTGGAAGATGACACATAAAGTTTGAAGAATAGAGAGTGGACCAATGTGGCTTCGGCAAAGATTTGGGGAGTAGTACATTGCCTGGTGAAGAGAGAATCAGTTAGAGTCAAGAAGACTTTGATTCAAGGCCTGTGCCTGACACAGAATGGTTGTGTGACCTTGATTGATTATTCAACATTTCAGTGACACCAAAGACAGTTCTCTAAGACTATGAGATGCAGAGTAGGTCCAGATCTCCATTGGCCAGGGAGCTTCCTCATGAGAAGTTGAGAGTTCCTCATGGAATAACTGTTAAGGGAGAGGAAAAGAAAGAAAGAAAGCTGAAAAGGTGGGAAGGAGCCATACTGTAGAGAGTGTTTAATATCCTAGGGGTAATGGAACAAAGGTTTATGAGTAGGGTGAGCCCTGCACCTTGTGGGATTTATTTAAGCAGCTGAGTGGAGGCTGGATTAGAGAAGGCAGTGCCTGGAAGCAGAGAGACCAGTTTGGCAATGTTCTTAGCTAGTGTAGTGGGTCACGAAGCCTGCCAGACCCCACACTGGCGATGTGTAGGGCTGTTATCCTAAACCTGCTACACGCTGGTGAAATAGGAGAGGGAAGAAGCCTCATACCGCAAGATTTGGGTCTGTCAATGATTCTCGCTGCTGGGGACACTCCAAGAGCATTCACATATGTTGGAAACCTGGATGCTGTAGCTAAAGAAGGATACTGTGTCTCTTTCCAAAAGGGATGATGGGACTATAGATCTGAAGCTGGAAGGCACCTCAGAGGCCTAGTCCTACTTCATTTTACAGATAGAGAAACTGAGTCCTAGAGAACTTAAGTGACTTATAGAGCCAGAGATGCATCTCTAGAATTCAAGGTAGGAATCACATTCCTGGGTTAACAAGTGGCCTTACTCAACCATATCTCCTCGAGACATGCCACCTTGTACCGAGCTTCAGGAGCACATGATACAGTGGAAAGAGAACAGACTTGGGAGTCAGAGGCTGTGGATTCAAATCACTCATCTGAGGTTTACTATTCAGTCAGTTAATAAACATTTATTAAGCAGCTACTAAGTGCCTGGCACAGCGCTAAGCACTGGAGATACAAATGAGAAAAAGACAGTTCCTGCCCTCGAGGAGTTACAGTCTAATAGGAAAAGACTGGAGACAAAAGGAAGTGGGAAGTTAAAAAAGATCTACTTAAGCTCCTATAATTCCTCTTTCTCTGCCCTGCCTTAGGAGTGAATCAACATAAATAAACCCAAATGACTCCTCTCTCATCTTTTCCACCCTTATCCAACTCCAGAAAACCGCACCCTCCGTAGACTCACCAGGTGACCCCGCTGTTTCCATTACCAAGAAGGTCAATACCTTGTGTGGCCGGAGAAAGGCCTCTCTGTGCCTCAAAGTGAGAGAGAGAGAGAGACAGAGAGACAGACAGACAGACAGACAGACAGACAGACAGACAAACAGAGACAGAGACAGAGAGACACAGAGAGAGACAGAGAGAGAGAAGGAGAAAGGGAGAGAAAGAAGGAGAGAGAGAGAGAAAGGAGAGAGGGAGAGAGAAAGAAGGAGAGAGGGAGAGAAAGAAAGAGAGAGAGAAAGAAGGAGACAGAGAGAGAAAGAAAGAGGGAGAGAAAGACGCAGAGAGGGAGACAGCGGGAAGTGGGTAGAGATGGTGGTGGAGGGAGACACAGAGAGACAGAGACAGAGACAGGGAGACAGAGAGAGGGAGAGAGGCAGAGAGAGAAATTTTATATAGATATAAGGATATATAGAGATAGATATAGGTAAAGATAGAGATAGAGGTAAAGATATATAGATAACTAGAGATAGATATATACACACACATACATGTACATATATATTCTATGTGTGTGTCTGTATACTTATATACATATGACAGAGACAGAGAGTCAGGGACAGACAGAGAAAATGAGAAAGACAGAGAAGAGAGGGAGGGAGACCTCTTGCTTTTATTTTACCTTTATTTACATATATATTAAAGAATCATAGAGCTAGAGCCAAACAGGATGTCAGAGGTCATGTAGGTCAACTTCTCTCATTTTATGGATAAGGAAACTAAGTCCCACGGAGATGATGATATGCCCGTGATCACGGAGTGTCTCTCCTCCTCTGCCCAGAAAACTATCCCTTGGAACAAAAAAGGAAGAGAAAAAAAGGTCACAAAACCAGTTTTTCATTAAACTAACCATTTCTGAAGTGCTTACTAGGTACCAGGACCTGTGCTAAGTGCTGGGAATACAAATATAAGCAAAAAGAAAGATAGTCCCTGCCTTCAAAGAGCTTATATTGTAATAGGGGCAGGCAATACCAAAAAAAAAAAAAAAAGTCGAGGGGGAGAGGGGTAGGGGAAAAGTGACCACTTGGGGGTACAGTGGAGAAATTCTGGAGAGTTAGGCATATAGAGTGGAGAAAAATGAAGACATGGCTGTCCTGGGCACTTCCCTTAAAATGAGGAACCAGCCAATCAGAGGAAGGAGCCATGTGGTGAACCGAGCTTCCAGAGTGAGAAGAGTAACTGTGATGGTCAGTCTTAGCCTTGGAGAATAGATGAAATATACCTCCCCCAGCCTCTGGCTCCCACCCCCCTTCTCAGCTTCCTTTTGTGTACTGTCTTCCCTCATTAGACTGCAAGCTCCTTGAGGAACAGAACTGTCTTTCTTTCTCTTATTAATATCCCCAAAGCTTAGCACCATGCCTGGTATGTGTTGTGGGTCAGTCAATTCAGTCACATCCAGCTCTTCAATTCCCAATTTGGTGTTGTCTTGTCTTGGCAGAGACACTGAAGTGATTTGCACTTCCTTTTCTAGCTCATTTGACAGATGAGGAAACTGAGGCAAAGTTAAGTGACTTGCCCAGGGTCACCCAGCTAGTAAGTGTCTGAGGGTAGATTTGAACTCAGGAAGCTGAGTCCTCCTGACTCCAGGCTCAGCACTCTGTCCATGGTGCCACCCAGCTGCCCTCACTAGGCATTTAATAAAAGTTCATTGGTTATTGATCACGATCCCTCATTATACCAAAACTGAGGCCGAGAAAGGTAAGGTCACGAAGGTAGTGATTAGCAAAGGCAGGATTTGAACCCACTTCTCCTTGCTGCCTCTCCAAATCTAAACAATTGCCAAGCTTTATAGGTGCCTTTTTGCTTTGATAAACCGTTGCTGATCATATCTATGATTTGCTTACTGCCCAGTCTCCAGTCTAGAACGCGACCCCAAATGATAACATGGTGTGGGGAAACGCAATCGTCCTAATGATTAGGATTGTTGCTGTATTTCCCTGCCAAGGAAGCATGTCCCTTGGGTTATGCCCTTTTAGTACTTCCTCCCTTCTTTTCCCTACTTCCTTTCTCTCTTTCTTCCTTATCATCTATCCTGTCAGGTGTCATGCCCCTAGCTACAAATATAGTCACTGACATTTAGTAAGTCCTTAATAAGTGATGGTTGAATTGAATTCCTCTTTCATTGCCTACCTTTCTTTTTCTTCCTTTTCTCCTTCTTTCTAAATCCCTATGAACCACCTCTTTCCCCCTCTCGCTTTGGGCCTTTTTTCAGGGGTCATAGGTAGCACCTTTCTCTAATATGTGGGGTCAACAAAACAGCTACCCTAGACTCCTGGTCCTTGGTGGGTCCATATCCACTCAAAATGAGAGCCCGCAAGCTCCCACCCAACAAATCTAATTTTTCATTAGTTGGCCAGGAAATGCAATTAGCTCAAAACCTTAGTTTTACAAAACAAATGTTAATGATACTGCCTGGTGAGGATATTTGCAATAGTTACTTCCTCCCCTAAACTTAGGGCATCTTTTGCCAGAAATAAACACAGAATGGGCAGAATGAGCATGAATAGCCAATCACAGCTCCTATGCTCTAAGATCAGGAGCTTTCCGCTGGCTTTCTCTGCACATGGCCCCGTTCACATTTGCCCCTCCCTGGCCCTGGGATTCTTGTCTTGCTGGGCCTTCTTTCCACTAAAGTGATAGTCTCCAAGTCAGGAACTATGACACAACCCCAAAGTGTATGGGATGGACCGAATGTAGCCAAGCAGAGAGCTTGTATCCAACACAAGCCACTTCACCTATTTCGGTTTCTAATTCCCCCTTAACCTTTCTTTTATGTTTCTCAGCCTGAAGATCATTATCCTTGGCAGAGAAATCAGAAACAAAAGAGGAGGTGTAGATCTGGACGGTGCCTTAGAAATCATCTAGAGGTGAGGAAATTAAGGCCCAGGAGATAAATGACTCACCCAAGCTCACCCAGGTAGAGTCCTCATTTGGAGTTGGGTTGAGAGAGGGCACCACAATCCTAGCTTCTCTCGTTGTCCATTACCATCATTCTATTTAGGCCAAGAACAAGTCCTAGCCATTCTTTGTTAACCTTTCTCTTTGCCCTAACCTCATTTTTTGTCACCCTTAGCATTCATCCAAAGCCTTGACATGTGTGCTTTAACTTTTTATAAAATACATATCTTTGTCTTGGGGAGAACAGAAATTTCTGGCTTTAAAAAAAATTGATGCTTTTTGAGGTAGCCAAGAATTGTAAGTGAAGTTGATGCCCCTTGGCTGGGAAAAAAACAGAACAAATTGTTGGAGATGAGCACGTGATTTTACTGCGCTGCAAGGAATGATAGAGCAGCTAGGTGGCGCCGTGGTGCATAGAGCACTGGCCTGGAG
The DNA here is from genome assembly GCA_028646595.1 of Phalanger gymnotis. NCBI lineage: Eukaryota > Metazoa > Chordata > Mammalia > Diprotodontia > Phalangeridae > Phalanger > Phalanger gymnotis. The sequence goes on from CM053627.1 coordinate 33,952,006, forward strand.
TTAGGAAGACTCATCTTCCTGAGTTCAAATCTGACTTCAGATACTTAATGGCTGGGCAAGTCATTTAACCCTGTTTGCCTCAGTTTCCTCATCTGTCAAATGAGCTGGAGAAGGAAATGGCAAAGCACTCCAGTAATTTTACCAAGAAACCCCAAATGGGGTCATAGAGAGTTGGACACCAGTGAACAACAGTAAGAAATGACACAAAAGAATAATTCAGAAAAACATGGGAACATTTACACTAACTGATGTAAAACGAAGCCAATGAACCCAGGAAAACAATTTGTAGGGGATACAATAGAGCTCTGGGCCTGGATTCTGGAAGACCTCAGTTCAAATTTGGCCTCAGACAATGACTAAGACGTGCACTTATAAATCAGTCAATGACTCAAGTCACTCAACCTTTGTTTTCCTCAGTTCCCTAATCTGTAAAATGAGGCTAATAATAGCTACTCCCAGGGTTTCTGTGCAGATGGAACGGGGCTAATAATAATAGGGCGCTTAGAACAGTGCATGGCACATGGGTAACATAATGCAAATGCTAGCTAATGCTATAACAGTAATACTTATTAATATCATTATTATTAATGTGAGAAACGCGGTTTTGGGGATCACTGGACTTCCCCAAATTGTGAGAAAATGCGGCTTTGGGGATCACTGGACTTCCTAGGCAGGGCCAAAGTCCTGAGGAAGAACCCTGTGATAATCCCTAGGGAAGGCTGTACAGACCACAGGACTCCCAGAGGAAGATCAAGTGGTAGCCCCGCCCCCCTTAATCTGTGGGGATCACAGGGCTTCCTAGGGTCAGACCCTAGGAGGACCCAAGTGATGTGATGGCCCCTTAGAACAGTGGTAAGATCACAGGGCTCCCAGGACATGGCAGGAAGACCCAAGTGATGTCCCCTTAAGAAGGCTGTGCAGACCACAGGGTTCCCCAAGGGAATCCAGAGTGGTAGCCCTCTTAACACCGCAGTGGGGATCACGGGACATCCCAAGGCAAGATCCAGGAGTAAGCCCGAGACGAGCTTCCGCTGCCCATTGCTTCCCTTCACTTGACCTTAGGAAGATCCATGCAATTTGCCCATTCTCACCCAAAGAACTCAGGACCAGAGTGGGCAGAGGAAGGCATTTTTTTTTTTTATTACGCTCCTCGAGCAGTGGGTATAGTGCTCACCAGAACACCACACTGATACAGCAATGGCGGGGGTGGGGGGTGTTGTTGGGTTACCATTCCCTCCACTCCTGCTAGAGTTATGGTTAGTTTACAATCTTTATTTTTTTACATAGTTTTCCTACGTTATGCAGTTTATATAGGTAGGATAATAAGGATACAGAAGCAAAATATGCAAATTATGCAAATTAGTAGGCCTGGATTCTTGACCAAGACCAGACCCTAGATAAGCTTGAACTGGTTCAAGCTGTTTGGCCTCTAATTCCCCTGACTGCCTTCTCAAAAAGCATGAGCATGTGTACAAGCCTCTGACCTCTCACCTGACCAACCTTGAGGCCTGGTTTCTGCTAAAGCTGGGGTGGGGGAGGGGGGGAAGTACAACTTTAGTTCTGTGGAAATGAAACTTCTCCCATTTCTTACATTAATGACTCCATTGTTGTTGTCTGTCCTTCGATTATGAAGGGGACCAATGACGTCACAGGGTGATGCATTGACTTGTGTGTGAATTGGATTTAAGTGAGGCAGAGTTGTACAAAGTCATCAGCCTCACCCTCTCTTCAAGAGTCATCAAAGTCCAGGCAGGACCAAAGTCAAGATGACTGGTGATGGCCCGGTGTGCTGCGAATGACCTTGGCATCTTCAATGTTTGACCAAGCTCTAAGTGACCCACAGGCCTGCTTCAGCCACCTTCATAAAAGCCTTTGGAACAATTTGTTCTCATCTGCCCATTCCTCCGGGAGAAGTCTTCACAAGCTTGGGGTAAATACCCCCTTAACTCACTGTTTGTGGCTGTAGGTTACTTTGAACCTGGTTCAGCCCGTCTGCCAAGATGGGGTGTGGCCACTGGGCATGCTGCAACTTCTTGGATCCACAGGAGAGAGTTGGGTGAAAGGTGGACATCAAAGGTAGGCTAGCAACCTTCACACAGGAGGTGCTAATCCTCCTGAGCAGCCCAGATACGCCTAATGACTACCACCGTGAATAGGGAAAGAGCCTCAAAATAAAACCGAATTCTATACAATTATAATGACCAAGCTTAGATTCAAAGAGGAGTTGAGAAAATATAGCTCCATCCCTCAGATAACATATGCAATATAGTGAGACTTTAGCAAAAGTTGCAAGGCTTCAGAGGCTAAAAAAAAAAGACTTGAAAGGTATAGGGGAAACCCTTCAGTGCAAATAGAGAAATAGACTTTGCCCCCTCTATAAAGGATAGAAGGCTTACATACCTTAATTGCACAGGAAGAGGCCAGCAAGACAGAGAAGTTGCCTCCAGGGTATAGACTAGAGCCTATTGTCTCTGGTTACTCATCTACATAAGATTCCCTAAGGATTAGGAAAGGTGGAAAAATACTGATTACCCTGAGAGAATTTGGAGTTGTTTACTGAGGGAAAGGGCTCGGCTCCTGCTAAGCTATTTGAATAAATGCTTTTGCTGAAGATTCTCCTCTACTGACTGATTGTTAAAGAGAAGCACAGGAGTAGGGGCTAATGAACCAGCATTTGGGAGCGGAGCTATCCACAGGGTCACCTTTAGAGCCAGAGGAGTGATAACAGCCACCCCTTAGGACATCCGGTGAGTCACCAACTTCACGAATTTAGTGAGGAGCCCAAGATGGAGTTACCACTGCATACACTGTCAGACAGGATCACTGGGTCAGTCGGTCTTACTGAATAAGTCTCTCCCCACCAAACCCCACCTTTCTAGCTTTGTTACAAGAAATGTCTCCATGGGTAGAGGAGGGACACATTCAGAAGGGAATGTGATGTAAAAATGAAAGACAAGGTGCAGCTAGGTGGCAAGATGGGTAGAGCACCAGCCTTGGAGTCCTTAGTTCAAATTCAGCTTCATACACTTACTACCTGTGTGACCCTGGGCAAGTCACTTAACCTGGATTGCCTACCCCCACCTCACCCCTCCCAAAGGAAAGACAAATAAAAATAAGATTGTTTTTAAAGTCGTGCATTTGTAAGTCTATCATTAAGCAAACAATTATTATAAAGAGTAATAATTTAGAAGATTTCCTCATTTGCACCCTTGTGTCACCCAGAAGGAAGGATATGAGAGATAGTGTGGAGGCAGAGTCAACAGGACTTGGTGACTGACTGGATGTGGGAGGTGAGGGAAGAGGAGAGAGTCAAAGACAATGCCACAGTTTCAGACGTGAGAGAGTGGGTGAACGGGGGCACCATTGACAGGAAGAGGGAAGTCAAAAGGGGGAGCAATTTGGGGGGTAAATAACAAGTTCTTTTTTGGACATGTTAAGTGTGAACTAGCAGGATGTCCAGTAAACAGCTGGACATTCTGTCTGGAGCTTGGTATTTGCTTAGGGAATGGGATTAGACCCCTGATTTCACTGGGGAACTCCCAGAGGAGCAAATGCCCTCTCCCACTTCAGGTCAGCACCTCCTCTGTAACTTATGGCCAAGAGGTTGAGTGACTTGTTCAGGGTAAGATAGCCATTATGTGATAGATGGGGGACTTGAACCCAGCTTGAAAGTCAGGACTCTATCCACTAGGTTGTCCTGCTCATGTAGAGGTTTTCTGGATAGGAATAATAACTGAAGCAAAAGAGACATGTGAGCGTGCAGGTGGAGAAAAATAGAAGGAGAGAAGAGAATAAGGTTGTGGGTTCACTCATTGAAAGTCGGCGCTGATTGGTCAAGAAGAGCTGAACACTAAGAGAAAAGAAGCAATTGAGTATAGAACCAAAAAAATGAGTGTGGTGTCTATGAAGACAAAGAAAAAATATCCATACGTGGAAGACAGTCAGGAGTCAACAAAGGACAACGGTCAACAAAGATTGAGAAAGACAAGGAGTGTGACAAAGTCACTAGATTTGACCGCCTCTGTTGCTCATTGAGGTTGCTAGAGTAGAGTACCAGGCCTGGAGTCAGGAGTCAGGAAGACCTGGGTTCAGCCTGAGATACTTACTAGCTGTGTGACTCTGGGCAAGTCACTTTACCCTGTTTGCTGCAGCCTCCTCATCTCTAAAACTGCTTCTAAGGGCAACTAGGAGGTGCCATAGTACACTGAGCTCCAGGCCTTGAGTCAGGAAGACTCATCTTCCTGAGTTCAAATCTACCCTCAGACACTTACTAGCTGTGTGACCTTTAACCTTGTTTGCCTCAGTTTCCTCATCTGTCAAATAAGCTGGAGAAGGAAATGGCAAACCACTCTAGTATCTCTGCCAAGAAAATCCTAGATAGGGTCATGAAGAAACAGACATGACTAAAACAACTGAATGGCAACAATGACGTCTGATGAGAAAGCAGTGTGAGTAGCAAAGGAGAGAGAAAAGTCAGATTATAAGGAATTGACCAAGGGGTATGTGGCAAAACAGTGGGGAAATCAGATTTAGACAATTTTTATTCCAAGAAAATTGGCTGTGAAAGGACAGGAGAAATTATATGGAAGCTGGATGGGGTAGAAAGGTCAAAGGAGAAGGCCTTGGAAGAATTGGAAGATGTGAGCGCGTTTGTAGGAAGATGAGAAGAAGCCAGCGAAGAGGGAGAGATCAAAGAGAAGTGAGAGCGAGAAAAGGAATAATTCCTGGAGAATAAGACAGCTAGAACTGTAAGGGTCCTTAGAGGCCATTCAGTCTTCTTCAATTGTATCAGACTCTTCCTGACCACAGCACGCCCGCCCTTCTCTCCCCCATTGTCTCCCCAAGTCTGTCCAAGCTCCTGTTCATTGCTTCCATGACACTATCCATCTGTAAGAAATGGGAGGAGGAGTTTTGTTTCCACAGAACTAGAGGTGTACTTCCCCCCCACCCCCACTCCTGCTTGAGCAGAAACCAGGCCTCCAGGTCTGTCAGGTGAGAGGTCAGAAGCTTGCACGCATGCTCATGCTTTTTGAGAAGGTAGTCAGGGGAATGAGAGAGGCCAAACAGCTTGAACCAGTTCAAGCTTATCTAGGGTCTGGTCTTGGTCAAGAATCCAGGCCTACTGATTTGCATAATTTGCATGTGTTAAAGAGGGAAAGTAGGGGAAGTAAAAGAATGTAGTTTAATCCTAAACTAAGACAAGGGAAATCCAATTAACTTCACTTTTGCTTCTGTATCCTTATTATCCTACCTATATAAACTGTATAACCTAGGAAAACTATGTAAAAAATAAAGATTGCAAACTAACCATAACTCTAGCAGGAGTGGAGGGAATGGTTACCCCTGCTCCTGCAGCAGTACCTGTGTGAGTGTTCCAGTAAGCACTGTACCTGCTGGTCCTGAGTTCTTTGGGTGAGAATGGGCAAATCACGTGGATCTTCCTAAGGTCAAGTGAAGGGAAGCAATGGGGAGTGACTTACAGCTCATCCCTTGGGGAGCTCCATGGTCTGCACAGCCTTCTTAAGGGGATGTCACTTAGGACTTCTGGCTGTGTCTTGGGAGCCTTGTGATCTTACCACTGTTCTAAAGGGCTGTCACTTGGGTCCTCCTTTAAGATCTGACCCCTAGAAGCCCTGTGATCCCCATGGATTAAGGGCTGAGGGGTCCTACCACTTGGCCTTCCCCTGGGAGTCCTGTGGTCCACACAGCCTTCCTTAGGGATTATCAGAGGGTTCTTCCTCAGGACTTTGGCCCTGCCTAGGAAGTCCAGTGATCCCCAACATTGTGTTTTCTCACAATTTGGGGAAGTCCAGTGATCCCCAAAACTGCATTTCTCACACATCCTCTGCCATCTCCTTTTCCTTTTGCCTTCAGTCTTTCCCAACATCAGGGTTGTTTGTTTGTTTGTTTGTTTTTTCAATGAGTTTCATCTCATTATGTGGCCAAAGTCTTTAAGCTTCAGCTTCAGTATTTGATCTCGCGGTGAATACTTTGAACATTCCTTGGCATTGTCTTTCATTAGGACTAGGACTGATTTTTTTCAATCCGGGGGCCACTGTCGAGTTCTCCAAATGCTGGCATATTGAGTGTGGCACTTTGACAGCATCATCTTTTAGGATTTTAAATAGCTCCGCTGGAATTCCATCACTCCCACCAGCCTCATTGTTAGCAGTGCTTCCTAAGCCTCACTTGACTTCATCCTCCAGGATGTCTGGCTCTAGATCAGTATCTGCACCATTGTGGTTATCGATGACGTCATTGAGATCTTTCTTGTACAGTTCTTTTGCCACCTATTCCTGTCACCTCTTGATCTCTTCTGCTTCTCTTAAATCCCAACAATTTTTTGTCTTTTATCATGACCATTTTTGCATGAAACTTTCCCTTGATATCTCTAATTTTCTCAAAGAGATCTCTTTCCCATTCTATTGTTTTCTTCTATTTCTTTGCATTGCTCATTTGAGAAAGTCTTATCTCTCCTGGCTATTCTCAGAAATTCAGTTGGGTCTATCTTTCCCTCTCTCTTTTCCCTCTCCCATTCCTTCTTTCCTCAGCTATTCATAAAGTTTTAACAAACAGAGGTTTTTCTTTCTTGTTCTTCTTTTTCTTTGGAATGTTTTTTGTTGCTGCCTCCTGTACAATGTTGTGAACCTCTGTCCATAGTTCTTCAGGCACTCCATCTACCAGATCAAATCCCTTAAATCTATGCATCATTTCTACTTCACATTGCTAGGGGATGTTATTTAGATCATACTTATAAGGTCTGATGGTTTTCCCTACTTTCTTCAATTTAAGTCTGAATTTTACAATAAGAAGCTTATGACCTGATGGCAAACCACTCCAGTATCTTTGCCAAGAAAACTCCAAATGAGGTCATGAAAAGTCAGAAATGACAAAAACAGATGAAAACACTTTATTTTACAAGTGAAGAAACTGAGACACAAAAGTTAAGCAAATCACCCAAGGTCATAGAATTTAGAGATGGAAGAGGCCTTAGAACAGGGGTGGTTAATCCAGGTCCATGATCTTGAATTTTGAAAAAAAAATATTTGATAAATATAATTGGTTTCGTTTATAACCTACACATATGTATTTTATTTTGTCCATTTAAAACTATTACTCTGAGGAGTCTGTAGGCTTTACCAGATTGCCAAAGGGGTCTTTGATGCAAAAAAAAGGTTAAGAACCTCTGGCTTAGAGTTTGAGTCAAATTCTCTCATTTTACAGATCGAGAGATGAGGCTCAAAAACTTTCGGTGATTTGCCCACAATCAAATAGCTAGTAAGTATAGTAAACATAAGATAGTAACTATATCAGGCAGGATTTGAACCCAGGTTTTCTAATGCCCTAACCACTATAGCGCACCGCCGCTGTCTTGAGGCTAATGAGAATCAGATGAACCATGTTAGCCAACTGCCTGCCACAGTGACCCATCCTAAGTGTTTGTGACTGTATCATCCTTGAGACTAAGGATTAGGAGGTTGTATGAAATCCCACACAGGAACAATATAAAATGTATCTAAAGTTAAAGAAATGAATCTGTAATCTCCATTTTGTCAACAGGGCAAGGAAAGGGTTGAACTCTAAGTGGATACCACCTCTGAGAGGGGAAGGAAGGAAAAGAAAAATGGAGTGTCTTTGGGGAGACAATGGACAGAATCATTGGGGCAGCCAGAAAACCCAGCTCTGCCATTTACCAGCTGTGTCCTTTGGTGCCTCAGCTTCCTCATATGTAAAATGCACAGGATCATACTTCTTCATAGAGTCCTTGTGGAAACACCTTTTTGTGAGATGTAAAGGGCTTTATTTTACTGCTGCTGTTGTTCAGTCATATCTGATTCTTCATGACCCTATTTAGGATTTTCTTGGCAAAGAAACTGGAATGGTTTGCCATTTCCATCTCCAGAAGAGGAAACTGAGGCAAACAAAGTTAAGTGACTTGACCAGGGCCATACAGCTATTAACTGTCTGAGGCTGGATTTGAACTCGAGTCTTCCTGACTCCAGGCCCAGCGCTCTAAGCATTGAGCCACCTAGCTGCCAAAAGTGATTTATAAATGTCAGCTATTACTGGAAAGAGCCTGGAGAATGAGAGAGAGTGGATATGCATGAGACATGATTGCTGATTGCTTGAGCAAGCTTTAGCAAAGATGTGGGCTGAAATGGAGAGCCTTGGTTTCTGCCTCACAGAACAAACTATTTCCTTGGGCCTCAGTTTTCTTATCAATGAAATGAAGGGGTTAAATTAGATGATAGTTGAGATCTTATTTCACTCAAATATTTGGGGAGACTATGATTCCTCAGAGGGCAGCTAGGTGATGCATAGTGCATAGAGCACCAGGCCTGTTGTCAGGAAGACTTATCTTCCTGAGTTCAAATCCAGCCTCAGACATTTACTAGCTGTGGCTACTGGGGTGAGGAATCAGTAGGTGGAGCCACCATGGTGTAAACCCTCACTGGAGTCTTAACTGTGAGTTAGGGGAATCATATCTCCACTGAAAAGGAGAAAATGCCTTTCTATACCCTCCTTGGGCCAGAGTATGAGTCCTTTCTGTGTTCTTTGTTGATAAAACACATTTTATGTTTGATGCCTTATAAACTCAGTTGCTTGTAAGGGGTTGCCCCTGGTAGAAGTGCTATACACTGATGTTCTCAGGTGCCATTTGGTGGGAGCAAATGAGTCAAATACTAAAGTTCCCAGGTTCCTCCTGGGTGGAGCAAACAGACAAGAGAGAAGTGAAAGGTCACAAAATTTAATCGGGTTCAAGTTACTTTTGATACACAGGCAGGTGAAACCAGAAAGGATGAGGCAGATGGAAAGAATAAGTAAGTGTCACAGGGCCAGGGATTATGATGAAGGCAAAGAGTAGGTTTAGAGCAAGTGAGGTTAAGGAAAAAGAAACAGATAGGAGGTTGTTGTCAGAAAGCAGAATTTCTTTTCTTCTTCTTCTTCTTCTTCTTCTTCCTTCTTCTTCTCCTTTTCTCTCTCTCTCTCTCTTTCTCTTTCTCTCTCTTTCTTTCTGTGATTTTATTCCCATGAGAACTCCTAGTGTTGGGAAACACCTTGTGCCAATGCAGATCATTGCCTGTAACTTGGATTTTTAGTTGCCAAGGGGACTGAGAGGTGAAGTGGCTTGCCTGTTTATGCTTGCAGCTAGTAAATGCAAGAGGCAGAATTGATTAATTGGTTAGTTACTTGCCTTTATTTTTTGCTTTAAGATTTGCAAGCACTTTATACACACACATACACACACACGCACGCACGCACGCACGCATGCACCTATGCACGAACAACTTCATTGGATTCTCACAACAGCTCTGTGAGGGAGGTGCTACTATTATCCTCATTTTATGGATGAGGAAATTGAAGCCTTAAATGACTTGCCCAGAGTTACACAACTAGTAGGTCTCCAAGGCAGGCTTTGAACTCAGGTCTTCCTAACTCCAAGTTCAGCACATCACTTTTCTCACTTGAAGCTAAAAAACAAATCAATTTAAAATGAACAGAGTCAGCCAGCCGCAGAAGTAACACACTCTCAGAGATTGAGGCTAGGAATCAGGAGGCTGAATGAAATCCTATCAGGGAACTAACATTATGAAATGAAACTGATATTTACAAAAAAGATGTAATCTCCTCCGTTTTTACAAAGATTTGTTGATGATGTGTTTCTTACACTGTAGTCATCTTCTATCAGCCTCCCCCCCCCCAAGAGCTCTCCCTTGGAATAAAGGAAAACCAACTGACACAGTGAACACATCTGCTGTTATATACAACACTTGGCATCTGTGGTCTCCCCTCTTCCCTCTCTGCCTCTACTATAGGAAGGAGGTCTCATCATCTGTCCTCTGGAGCTAGAACTGATCACTGCATCCATTGGAGTTCATCTGACTTTTAAGCTTCTTTTTCGTCTGTATACTCATGTATATTGTTCTCCCAATTCTATTTTTGCTCTTCAGCGGTTCATGGCAGTCTTCCTATATTTCTCTAAGCTCTTAGCATTGGTTATTTCTTATGGCACGATGATGTGCTATTCTGTGTGTCCACCACAGTTTGTCCAACTCCTCCTGAGCTGATGGGCACCAACTTTGTTTCTAGTTTTGGCTACCACAAAACATGCTACTGTGAGTACTTGGGTGTATATGGACAGGACCTTTCTTTCTGTCGTGGATTTTCTTGGGGGTTAGTGCTCTGTAGTGATACAACTGCATTCAAGAGTGTGAATGGTTTCATGACTGCTTCAATTCTTTCCCAGAATCATCAGACTAATTCATAGCTCCCCCAGCATTTTATTCCCCAGTTATTATGTCTGTCTTCCCATGGTTTCTCCAACATTGCTTATATCTATTTTCATCACATTCACCAATTCGATGGATTTGGGGTGAAATTTACAGTTTCTTTCATCTGTATTTCTCTTATTCTTAGACATTTAAAACATGTTTTTGATGGTCCTTGGATAGCTACATATCCTTGTCACTTAAGTAATTATAACACAGGGATGGGGCAGAGGTCCTTACTTTTTTTTCATGACATGGATCACCTTGGTAGTCTGGTGAGACCTAATACTGTTCTGGCTTGTCAGCTATATTCATAATTGAAGGAAATACCAAATTTCAGTTACAGGTTAGTTTAAAGGAAGACATATTTTTTCCCATCCAACTTCCTGGACCCCCCTGAAATTTATCTACATATCAAGGAGTCTAGATGTCAGGTTCGGAATCCCTTTTACAGAGATTTGGATGTGTGATTGAATTAGTTTAGGGAATCAAAAGATAAAGAAACTCCTTTACTAATGGAAGCTGGTACCTTCTCTAAAACATATGGCATTAGAAGTTTGCTTAAAGCAATGAGTAGTTAAGTGACTTGGCCAAGGTCACACAGCCGGGGTATGTCAGAGGCATTTAGGGACTGGAACCCAAGTCTTCCAGGCTGACTCCCTAACCATTATGTCACACTGTCTCTCCCAAGGGAATATCTCATTGGATGCGAATATGGATTATAACATATCTAAAATTAAACTCTCTAAAATGCAATCTAGCTAGGGAGAAAGGCATTATATCTGGCAGACATATTTATCTGGTAGTAATTAATAATAAGAATAATTAGATTTTATATAGTGCTTTGAGGTTTGCGAAGTATTATGCATCTGTAACCTCATTTGATCCTCATAACATAAATATCATTGTCCCTATCTTAAAGATATGGAAATTGAGATAGTTAAATAACTTGTCCAGGGTCCTGTAACTAACAAGTGTCTGAGGCAGGATTTGAACTCAGATTTTCCTGACTCCAAGTCAAACTCTCTATCTTGTGGCCCTAAAGGTGTTCTGTACCTGAGCCACTTCTCTAGGCTCTTCCACAGCCTCATTGAAATATTCGCCCATCCCAGTCCCGTTGCTCCCATTCTATGTTTACCAAGCAACCTTTGACATTCACAATGCAGTTTCCCAGACATCTTAATGCTGAGAAGGCATTGCCTTGGATAATGGACCAGGGCATCCAGGGCTTGAAAAGACGTTTTCCACTTACTTTGAATTGATGCATTTATGTTGTGTTTCACAAGAGGAATTTACAGGTGAACTTGAGCTTGTCTATCGGCCATGAATCCTTTCTTCAGAGACTGGTCATTGGAGACATGATCAAACCAAGGCACTGAGGGTGACAAGGCTGCTGCTGGGGCAGAGGACCAGGGGGATTAAGCAGGCAGTAGCCCCCGTCTCTCCCGGCCCTGGCCTAACTTCAGTAAGGTATAATCAACACATTTAAGAAGTTTGCCATTGGTAGGCAGAGAAATGCAAATGTAAACAGGGAAGTCTTGAAACCATCCCAGACCTGCAGAGCTGAAGGCTTTTGCCTAATCAATCAATCACACAGCTCACCTTCTGGTAGTGAGGGTGCTCAGTGGATAGAGTACATGCCCTGGAGTCAAGAAGTCTTGGGTTCAAATCCAGCCTCAGACTCTCACTAGCTGTATGACTGTGGGCAAGTCACTTAACACTGCTCTCTCTCTCTATCTCAGTTTCCTTATCTGCAAAATGGGGATGACAGCAACATTTGCTTCACAGGGTTGTTGTTGCGAGGAAATGAGATAATGTCTAAAATGCTTAGCAACCTTATAGTCCTATATATATGCTGGCTATAATTAATATTATCACAATATCATTAGACTGTGAGTTCATTGAGGCTTACTTTTTTTTCCTTTCTAGCACTTATCATAGTACCTGGTACACAGTAGGCACTTAATAAATGCGTATTGACAGGACTATCGGAGTTGGAAATAATAGGTTCATAGATTAGGAGCAGGAGGCAAACTTAGAGTCCAACCTCATTTTACAGAGGAGAAGCATGAAACCAGGGTCACAGTGTTGGGAAGCAGCTGAGGCAAAGTTAGAACCCAGGTCTCCCAGACTCTATTTACTACACAACAGAATTGTCTCCAACCTCAGAAACCATCTGTTCCAACCCAAAAGGGAACAAATCTCTGGAATGACAAGATTAGGGAAATCTACATTCAGACTTACACTAGGTTAGTTTTTCCTCCCAGCTTATTGTTGTCCGCATATTTATTTGATTAGCATTTGATAACTCTCTTCCTTTATTCAAATTACTGGTAAGAATGTTAAACCGTACTAGGCCAATCCCTCTTTCTTGGGATACTCTGATGGGGACCTCCCTTCAAGCTGATAGAGAACCATTAAAAGTGACTCTTTGGAGAGTCTATTAGTTTTGAATCTTAGGAACTATACTCCTATCTAGCCCACAATCTCTTTATCTTTGCCACAGAAATAACTCCTGAGCTTTTAGTCAAATGGTATGATAAAATCTAGGTAGCCAACTTCCCCAGACAACAGAGTCAAAAATAGAAATGAGATTAGTCTGCCAAGACCTTGGTGATCACTGTTTCCTTTTCTAGACATTAAGTAACCATACCTTTCAAAATGTTACAGAATCCAAGTCAAGCCTATAGCCTACAGACTCTATTCTCTTTCTTTAAAAAAAAAAAAACAACCCAAAACAAGATGTTTGCCCTTCAATACCACAGCACCTCCTATTCATCATAATTTTTGAAATATCATTGATAATGACTTAGCAATCGTATCTTTCAGTATGCTAGGATGTATTTCATTTGAGCCAGGTCATCTAGGGTAGCCAGGTACTATCTCCCTGCTTATCTGGCTCCCAATGAGCCATTTTTAATTGGTCTTTTCCAGTTCAGATATCTCAACTCCACCCAGTCTATACTTAGCCAAGATAGGCAAATAATTTTAATTACAGCCTAAGCAAAATATAATTAGGAAGACAAACCTACTAGGAAATCAGTCATAAGACCCATTTCAAAGAGCTATCTTTGAGAATCATGGCTTTAAATTTTTGGTTATTCATTCTATTGCTTCTCTCCAGAAGGGTACATAGCCCATAACCCCCAGGATTTAGAATTTGATAGTAATTGACAATTGAATGTATTTGCCAAAAAATTTTGGGGAAGCTAGGGGAAATTTTGTTACTAATCAGCTGTGTGCCTCAGGCAAGACTCTTCCCCTCTTTGAGGGTCAGGATAAGGTAGATGGCTTGGAATCAGAGGTGGTGAACTTCCCTTTAAAGAAAGGATTTTTCTGTGAAGTTTGGATTCAAAGGGCCACGCTTGAGGACTTAGAAGGCAGCTTGCCCACCCTGGAGCCTGAGATAGTTTGTAAGATTCCTCTGGTTCCTCCAACATTCTATGGCTGAGTGAGTTATGCTATTTTCATATCCTCATACAAATACATTTGGGCCAGTTGTCATGGCCTTGCACCCAGACGAGGATGTGTTGGTCTATTAAAATTGGTAAACTGCTTCCTTTCCGTTTCAGGGATTTAGAGAATCTGAACAGCAGTCCTAGCTCTACAATTCACAGAGGGGTCAATGAGATTCTGCTTCCTCACATTTTTTTCATGATATCTTGCCTGGACTTTTCCTTTGCTCTAATATCATGGTGCCCAAACTGTTGTAGAGCCTTCTGAGATCGTATTGGTCTGATCAGCCACAGTCAGACACATAGTGATGTCATTTTGTTTCTCTTCTAGAATGATGGCCAATGGACCGATCAAGGAACCCACTTGTTTTTATTGATGTGCACATGTGTTTCTTCCATATCAGATTATAAACAATGCCACAAGAGCAGGTCTATGTAGAACATAATAGGCACTTAGTCTATGTTTTTTAACAGTAGGCATTCAACAAATATTTGGACAGCATTGGACAGTATTTGGACATGGACAGCCTACCAGCACCATGCCAGGAAATGGAATCACTTCCATTTGAATTGTCTTAGGAAGATTCTGAAGATCACCTGGCAGGATAAGGTACGAGACACTGAGATCCTAACTCGAACTGAAGTGCCAAGCATTCAAACTCTGCTCCAGAGAGTGCAACTCTGATGGGCTGGCCACATTGTTTGAATGCCAAACACACGCTTCCCTGAAAGTCTACTTTATGAAGAACTCACATAGGACAAGTGCTCACATGGTGGCCAGAAGAAGCGATACAAAGACATTCTCAAGAACTTCAGAGTTGGTTGTGTGACACGGAGATACTGGTACAGTACTAGTGTGCCCTCATCAGAGAATTGAAACAGCTCAAGGGAAATGTGAGATGTGCAAATTTAGAGAATCCACCCCAAATGTTCACATGGACTATTTGTGTCCAACCTGTGGTAGAGCATTCCAAGCTCATATTGGTCTGATCAGCCACAGCCAGGTGCATTATAACTTGACTCTAACGTAGTGATATCATTTTGGTCCTCTTCGAGAATGAAGGACAACCTAACCTAACCTAGACCATAACAGGCACTTAATGTTTTTTAATAGTAGGCACTCAATAAATATTTGTTCAATGGCTGCATTTACTCTCTTCGCTATGCTATATTTCCTATAAAATATGAATGAAAATAGTAATTAACTCAAGAGAAACAGTGGAGACATTGGAGTAAAGCAGAAGCTTAGAATGTTAGGCTTTAAAGGATCTTAATCAATCATATGAACAAGTTTCCCCATTTTACAGAGAAGCCTGAGGCCCACAGGAAGATTTCATGCAAGGTCAGAGCCAAGCTAGTTAGCAGCAGAGTTGGAATTAAAATTCAGGCTTGTTGACTACTAACCTTGTGCTCCTTTTGCCACACCTGCATTTATGACAGTCCCTTCATATTCTTAACAGGTGGAGGAGGGATGGGGGAGATAATACGTACACAAATAGGTATATATAAGGCATATACAAAGCAAATAGACACAGAGAAAGAGTCAGCATTTACTAAGCAGCCCAGGCAGGCTGCTGGGTGGCACAGTGGCTAAAGTGCTGGGCCTGGAGTCAGGAAGACTCATCTTCATGAATTCAAATCTGGCCTCAGATACTTATTAGCTGTGTGACCTTGGGCAAGACACTTAACTTTGTTTGCCTCAGTTTCCTCATCTGTCAAATGATCCGGAGAAGGAAATAGCAAACCAATCCAGTATCTTTGCCAAGAAAACCCCAAATGGAGTCAGATATGACTGAAAAATGACTGAGCATACATACCAGACACTGTGCTAAACCCTGGGGATATCAGAAAAAAAAAAGAATCTTTACCCTTAAGGATCTTATATTCTTTTTTTAAAAAATTATTTATTTTTAGTTTTCAGCATTCACTTTTATAAGATTTTGAGTTCCAAATTTTCCCTCCCTTTCCTCCCCCCTTCCCAAGATGATGTGTAATCTGATATAGGCTATGCATGTACAATCATATTAATCATATTTCCACATTAGTCATGTTGTGAAAGAAGAATCAGAACAAAAGGGAACAACCACAAGAAAAAAAAAAGAAAATGATCTGCTTTGATCTGCATTCAGACTCCGTAGTTCTTTCTCCAGATGTGGATAGCATTTTCTTTTTCTTTTTTTAATTAATTAAGTTGTTTATTTTTAGTTTTTAACATTCACTTTTATAAGATTTTGAGTTCTCAATCTCCCCCTGCCCCTTTCCCCTCCCCAAGATGGCATATAATCTGATATAGGCTATATATGCCCAATCATATGAAACATATTTCCGCATTAGTCATGTTGTGAAAGGAGAATCAGAACGAAAAGGAAAAACCGCGAGAAAGAAAAAAAAAACAACAAAAAAGAAGAGAGAGAAAATAGCATGCTTCAATCTGCACTCAGACTCCATAGTTCTTTCTCTAGATGTGGATACATTGCTGAAAAGAGCTAAATCTATCAAAGTTGGTCAAGGGATCTTGTATGAAAGATAATACATAAAGAGGACCTTGAAAAAGGTGTATGTGTTTGGGGGGAGGGGATTAGGGAAAGAGGGATTTCTATGCAGGGGCAAAGCTACTGTCAGGGACCTAGAGAAGTCTAGACACTGAGAATTAGAGGCAGGAGTGAGGTGAGCTTCAGCCTGAAAGCACACAAAAAATGAATTTGTATGGGAAGACACTAGTATTTAGAGGGACCAGGAAGAGTCTGCTGCAGAAAGTGGCACTTAAGTTCATCCTCAAAGGAAGTGAAGGATGTTAAGAGGCTGAAATGCTGAGAGAGACCATTAGTTAGGGGCGAATAATCAGTGGAAAGGAACCGAGACGAGGGGCGGAATATCAAACTCGAGGAACAACAAATAAGCTGTTATAAAGGGAAGTGGTTAGTTATATGTAATCAAAGGACGTAGTGCCTCATCAGAACAGATCACCCTGATGAGTAAGTTATCTGAGACTTCCAAAACATGAGGATGTGTATGCGGCAAAATGGCTGAGTAAGTGATTGTGTCTTAAGCTCCCTCTTCCTCCTATCACCTCAAAACAGCAAGAAATGTGGCAAGTTTTAAAAAAAAAACACACAGAAAAGAGGAAAGGAAAGAAATACGTGAAAAACCTCAGAGAAGAGTCAACAGATGAGCAAAAAAATTTTAATGACTAAAAAAAACTCCTGATAAAATGAAGACTTATGAGAAAAAAAAATAGAAGAGGAATCTCAAGAAATAAGGGATTAGTACAGCAACATTGATAATTAGGACCTCAGAGACGAGAATGGAGTCTTATACAAACTTCCAGAATTATTGAGGATTAAAGAATTAAGGCTAGATAGAAGGAAGTAGATTTGAGTTCTTATAAAAATATTAGAAAAGATAAGCATGAGAAAGGTATTGTAGAACAGAAGGTAAAAAAAAATCTCAACACAGCAGACAATCTGAAGATAATGGCAGACTAGAGATATGAAAATCCAGAGATTTGATAAGAAATATTGGGCAAAGTTAAAATAAAAAAGGAAAATTGAGAGAATACTCAAGATTTCTATAAAACAATTGACCTTGAGGACAGTAATTGGTGAGATGATTGGAATCAGTGACCTCACAGAAAAACTGGATGAAATAAAGAATCTGAATAGTATGTTTCAGAAAATTGCACACATACAAAATTATGGAGAAGTGTTAGGATTAGAAGGTAAAGAAGAGATTGATAGTATCCATGGTAAAACTTCAGAGAAGGGCCCCCATTTATCTCACCTTGAAATGTAGCTCCAAAGTTTCTGGCTCAAAGTGAGGGTTTTGACTTTATTCATTATAGAATATGAGCTTGAGTAAACCATGACTACTCAGCATCAACATGAAATGAAAGAAAAATCTGGAAGCAACATACATAAAAACCAAGGAAAATGACTTGTGTTCTTGGAAAACATTCTGCAAAACTTTCACATTCTTACACAATTAAAGATGAATTTTCAACAAAATTTTAATTGTCTAATCATTTCTCTTAAGGAAACTAGAGATTAGGAGGCTCTTTGGACTGAGATAAAAGATATTAATAAAGTTAAATCTATGTTTCATGAAAAAGCCAAGTGATGACTCATCAGTTCACTTTGCTCAAAAAGGAGAAAAGGCTTTTGTTCTTTAGAAGTTCTATGGTTCAATCATTCTGGTAAACAATCTAAAAGTACCCTTAAAAAAAAAGGTGAATAAAACAGCCATATACTTTGACCCAGAGATCCTATTGCTAGGTACATATTCCATGGAAATCAAAGAAAGAAAGATCCTTCACATACTTTAATCTTTATAACGGCTCTTTTTGAGGTAGCAAAGAACTTGTAACAAAGTAAGTGCCCATTTGTTGTTGAATGGCTAAACAAATTGTGGTACATGAATGAACTGGAAATATTACTGTGTTATAAAAAACAATGAAAAAGGAAAATTCAAAGAAATGTGGAAAGACAGATGAACTAAGACAAATTGAAGTAAAATACCCAGGAACATAATATATACAATTACTACAGCAATGTAAACAGAGAGAAAAATAAAATAAAACAAAATGTGTAATTGTAATTGCTAAGCTTGGTCCTGGAGAAGAGTTGAATAAATGGTCCTCTCTTCTTTTCAGAAGTAAGGCACTATGATTATGGGATATTGTATACATACTCAGACATACCTGATGTATCAATTGGTATTGCAAACTGATTTTAAAAAAAAAACACTTTGGTACAAGGGTTAGTGGTGGAGGAAGTAAGAATATTAAAAAAAAGAAGCAGTTATAGGAATAGCAGATCCTGTCTGGTTTATAAGGATGATTGCGGAAACAAAGAAAGAACAACTAAAGAACAGTATTTAGCATCATCCCATGAAAAGCGAACAGATAGAAGTAGGATTTAGCTCTTAGTCTTTCTTGGAATTGAGGCACCACAGGTCAAGATTGGCAAAAAGATGGGAGTACGGATTTTAGAGCCTCATGGCTCTGATCTAAACAAGAGAAGTATGGGAAAAAAAATTGTGTCATTAAAATAGAACCAAGATATCTGGGGCTGGGCTACAGAACAGAAAGGGAGAAGGTATGTCAATGCCTGGGTTTAGAGGTAGGAATCTAATTGGCTTACATAGATCAAGATACCTAGGGATTATTTCTATGTCCTCCTATCCCTCCACAAAAGGATCAGATCCAGTAGTCTGGATTGGGCTCAAATGAGATAATATTTATAAGGTATTTATATTTATAAAGCACAGTACCTGGCACATAGGGGGCACTCAATAAATGCTTTTTATCTTCTCTTGTACCCTTCCCTTGGGCTGAGAAGTAGGGACCGGTATGGCTAGGGGGAATAGATAGATACATAGATACATAGATGATAGATGGATAAAGTACTTAAGTGCCTAATATGTGCTTGACACTGTCCTAAGTGCTGGGGTCATGAGCAAACAAGACAATGCTGGCCCTCGGGAGTTTGCATTCTACTGGCCAAAGGCAAGACATTTAAGAGAAGCTAGAAAGTGAGGATTAGGGAGGAGGAAATGATGACCGGAGAAGTATGATATAGAGATAATTGGGAAGTAAAACTGGGCTCAGATTATTTCAAGCAAGATGAGATATAGGTACTCAATGATTTTTTTTTTAAAGAATCAATATAGTAGCATTTGATGGAGCAAAAGAAATAATAATTATAACCCTGGATGTTAATGGGTTACACTCATCCTTAAAATGGAAGTAAATTAACAAATGGATTAGAAAAGAGAACAAAATGAATGTCCACAAGAGACTCAAATTATAAAGACACATATAGGGTTAAAATGAGAAGCTACAATATAAGTTATTATTTTTCAGCTGCATATAAAAAGGAGAGGCAACAGTAAAAATCAATATTGTCAAGAGAGAATGAAAAACTAAATTATATTTAAAGGCATCATAGATGATAAAGCTATATCAATATTAAATACATATGCATAAATAATATAGTATCAGAATGCTTGAAACAAAACCTAACTGAAATGGAAATCAGACCTAGAACATAAGAAAACAATTGCAGGGGATATCAGCATGCTTCTTTTAGAATTTGACAAATCTTAAAGAATGGTAAATAAGAAATAAATTATGGATCTGCACAGAGAAGTGGAAAAATGAGGTTTGGTAACTCTTTGGAGATGAGATAATTGGAACATTAAAGAATATGTCTTTTTTTAAGTGTTACATTGCAAGCATTTTTACTAAAACCAATCAAGTACAGGAATAAAGAACTAATAAATAAATATGGAAAGACAGAAATATTAAATTTATCCTTTACAAGTAATAATACAATAAAATTTCAGTCAATAATAGAAATATAAATAAAATCCGGAACTAAATGTACACTAAATTATATCTTAAACAATTATTGGGTCAAAGAAAAAAATCCTATAAATGTAAATAATTAAATTAAAGAAAATTATAACAGTAAGATAATATACTAAAGTTTATGGGTTGCTATTAAATGAACTCTTATAAGAAAATTTATATCCCAAACACATACTTACAGAAGAGAGAGAGGGCTAGTAAATGATCAAGTAATTAAAAAGATAAAACCCAATACATCCCAAAACAAGAATAAAAATTCAAAAAATCAAAGGAGAGATAACTAAAATAGAAAACAATAAATATTTAAACTTTTAAACAAAATAAAAATCTATTTTTAAAAGATCAATACAATTGATAAACTATTAGTTAATTTGATGAAAAAAGGAGAAAATTCAAACTACCAAGATAAAAAAAAATTTGGAAAGGAGAATTCACAATAAGAAGAAATAATGTTGTCAAAAAATATCATCCTCAACTATATGCCAACAAAATTGAAAGCAAATGAAATGAAAGATTATTTATAAAATATAAAATACCCAAATTAATAAAATAATAAATCAAGCATCTAATTAATCTAATCACAGGAAAAAAAATTAGCAAACCATAAATGAATTAATGAAAAAAAGTTCTGGTCTACATGGCTATGTGAGAGATTTCTATTAAGCATTAAAATTATAATAATATTTATATTATTTAAGGTATTCTTAAAAATTGAAAAAGAAGGCACTTTAACAAAACCTTGCTATGAGACAAATGTGTTCCAATCCTGAGGCTCAAACTAGGGAGGGATGAAATAGAAAAGGAGAAATATAAACCAAAATCTCTAATGAATACTGGTGCTAGAATTTTAAATAAAATATTTTCAAAGAGGCTATGCATATTTATTCTAAAGTTGTATTTACACCAGGAATTTAAGAATGGTTCAACATCAGAAAAACTACTGTCATAATTAATCTTATTAATAACAAAAGAACAAAAATAATTTATCAATAAAGAAAAAAACAAAAAATGTAGCACTCACTTATGTTAAAAATGTTTTAAAAGAGTATAGACAAAAAGATATTTCATGACTAGAAAGATTTATCTAAAACCAAGACTTAGCATTGTTTAAAATAATTAGCATTCACCTAAAACCAAGAGATAGCTAATTACAGGGAAAGACAAGTGACTTTCCAAGCAAAGTTGGGATGAATTGAGGATGCCTACTGACTTTATTATTATTTGACTGATATTGTGTTAGAAATGCCAGTTATAACCCAGCAAAACTGAATATAATGCCAAGGCAAAATATGGATTTTCAACAAAATAGAGGACTTTCAGGCTTTCTCAGTGAAAAGACCAGAGCTGAATAGAAAACTTGACTTTCAAACACAGGAATCAAGAGAAGCATGAAAAGGTAAACAAGAAAGAGAAATCATAAGGGACTTACTAAAGTTGAACTGTTTTGTTTACATTCCTACATAGAAAGATGATGTGTGTAATTCATGAGATCTCAGTATTAGGGTAGCTGAAGGGAATATATATACACATACACACACACTCACACATGCACACATGTGTGTGTGAGTGTGTGTGTGTGTGTGTGCGTGTATAGACAGAGGGCACAGGGTGAGTTGAATATGAAGGGATGATATCAAAAAAAAAATAAAATCAAATTAAGGGATGAGAGAGGAATATATCGAGAGAAGGAGAAAGGGAGAGATAGAATGCAGTAAATTATCTCACATAAAAGTGGCAAGAAAAAGCAGTTCATTGGAACAGAAGAGGGGGCAGGTGAAGGGGAATGAGTGAATCTTGCTCTCATCAGATTTGACTTGAGGAGGGAATAACTCACACACTCAGTAATTGGGTATCTTACCCCTACAGGAAAGAATAAGGAAGGGGACAAAAAAGGGGGGGACAATAGAAGGGAGGGCAGATAAGGGGAGGAGGTAATCAAAAGTAAACACTTTTGAAAAGGGACAGGGTCAAGGGAGAAAACTGAATAAAGGGGGACAGGATAGGAGGGAGGAAAATATAGTTAGTCTTTCATAACATGAGTATTATGGAAAGGTTTTGCATAATGCTATAAGTGTGGCCTATGTTGAATGGCTGCTTGCCTTCTTAGGTAGAGTGGGTGGGGAGGGAATAGGGGAGAAAATTTGGAACTCAAAGTTTTAAAAGCAGGTGTTAAAAAAAAAAGTTGTTTTTGCATGTAACTGGGAAATAAGATATACAGAAAATGGGGCATAGAAATCTATCTTGCCCTACAAGAAAGTAAGGGAAAAGGAGATGGGGGGAGTGGGGTAACAGAAGGGAGGGTTGACTGGGGAATGGGGCAATTAGAATATATACCATCTTGGAGTGGGGGGGGGAAAGGTAGAAATGGGGAGAAAGTTTGTAACTCAAAATCTTGTGGAAATCAATGCTGAAAACTAAAAATATTAAATAAATAATAAAATATTAAAAAAGAAATGCCAGTTATAGGAACAAAGAACACATGAAAAAGAAATTAAAGGAACGAGCATACACAAAACATTATTTCTGTCTTTAGAAAATATGATGATTTACTTGCAAGAACTCTAGAACTAAAGAAAATATAGGCATACTTTGCTTTATTGCACTTTATTGTACTTCACATATACTGCTTTTTTACAAATTGAAGGTTTGTGGCAACCCTACATCAAAGAACTCTAAAGGCTCCATTTTTCCAATAGCATATGCTCATATCATGTCTCTGTGTCACATTTTGGTAACTACTGCATTGTTTTTATATCTGTTATGGTGATCTGTGATCAGTGACCTTTATATCACTATTGTAATTGTTTTGGGATTCCAGGAACTGCCCATATAAGACCAAACTTAATTGATAAAGGTGTGTGTTCTGACTGCTCTACCAACCTCTCCTCCAGTCTCTCTCCCTCTCCTCAGGCCTCCCTATTTCCTGGGACACAAAATTGAAATCAGGCCAATTGTTGTTGTTGTGTTTGTCCTTCCTTCTAGAAGAGGACCATGACATCAGGGAAATGATGACATGACTTGCACTTGACTTTGATTTAAGTGAGGGAGGGCTGTGCAAGGTCACCAGCCTCATTCTCTCCTCCAGAGCCAGCTGGGTCCAGTGGCCTGATATTCACCAGGATGCAATGGGAGTCTCAGGCCCTTTCAGGCTGAGGTCTTTTCAGGTTCTCACAGTGAGTGAGGTAACACCCATTCAGTGAATAGGCCTCTTTAAGAAGTTAATCAAGGGATGGCCCCTTTAATCAAAAACTCAAAAAAAAAAAATCAAACTGGGAGAGGAAAACCCTCAGGGTTACTGCCCAAAAGAGAAACAGTTGCTATTTACATTCACTCCTTGCTAGGAGGGAGGGCCAGTTAACATCCCTACGACCTCTAAGCATTCAAGTGAAAGGAAGTATCAATCAGTGGAGTAAACTTCTTTGTTGTCTTATTTTAAAAAGGAGGCACAGCCAATCCAACCTTCAGCAACCACAGCCCCGATCCATCAGCAGTCATCATCAACATGGAGGCAAGAACTTCCTCCAGCAAAAAGAATGTTACTTGCTAAAGGTTCTGATGATGATTAGCATTTTTTTTAGCAATAAAATAATTTTTAATCAAGGCATATAGATTGGTGGTTTTTTAAAGACATAATACGATTGCACCCTTAGTAGACTATATCATAGTATAAATATAACTTTTATATTCACTGGGGAGCCAAAATATTCATGTGACTCACTTTATTGTGATATTCACTTTTTTGCAGTGGTCTGGAACCAAACTGGCAATACGTCCAAAGTATGCCTGTAATTTAACTGAAACAATACTATTAGCAAAGTAGCCACATAATTAAATTCAATTTAACAAGTAATTATTAAGCACTCACTGCATACTAGGCAATGTACTAGTGCTGGGATCACAAAGAAAAAAACCGAATAGTCCCCGTCTTCAAGGAGCTTACATTATTAAGGAATATTTTGGTTCCAAATTGAATCCTCAAAAATTATGAACATTCCCCTATATTATTAAAAGCCAAGAGGGTAAGGTAGAAAAAGAGATTCTATTTAAAATAAATATAAAATCTTAACATTAAATTAGGAAGACCCATGGAGGAATTACATAAATACAACTATGAAACATCTTTCATAGAAATCATTGTCAACTCAATATTTTCTTCCCTGTCTCCTAAAATTGAAGAAAAGAAAAACAAAACCCTTGTAATAAATCTGTATTGTCAAGGAAAACAAATTCCTGCATTGGCCATGTCCAAAAAGTACATCTCATTCTGAATCTTGAGTTCATTACCTGTCTGTCAATAGGTGGGTAGCAGGTTTCATCATTGGTCTTTTTGAATTGTGTTTAGTCATTGTTTTGATTGTAGGAATTAAGTCTTTGGGAATTAGTTGTCTTTACAATTTTCTTGTTGTTGTATAAATGGTTCTTCTGGTTCTGCTCACTTTGTTCTGCATCAGTTCATGCAAGTCTTCCCATATTTCTCTGAAATCACCCTTTCATCATTTCTTACAACATAATAATATTCAATTCTATTCATATACCACAATTTGTTCAGTCATTCCCCAATTGACTAGCAATTTTTAGTTTCCAATTCTTTACTGCTACCATCAGAGATGTTATGAATATGAATATATATGTGTGTATGTGTATGTATATATGTATATGTGTATGCAAATACATGTGTGTTTGTGTGTGTGTGTGTGTGTGTGTGTCCTTTCTTTTTTAGATCTCTTTGCAGCACATAGACCTGCTAAACATAGCTCCAGGATAAAGCATGTACCAAGTTTAACAATCTTTTTGGCCATAGTTTCAAATTGCTTTCCAGAATGACTGGACCAACTTATATCTCTAACAATAGTTCATTAATTTGCTGCTTTTGATTTAACCAGAACCCAGGCTGAGTACTCCTAGTAGTAGGGCCCTTACCTGTATATTAGCTTGGAGCATTAATCTGGCCTGTACAGAGTGGGTTACATAGTGATTTTTCCTTTGTGTCTTCTGTTATAATCACTATAGATTGCTAAGACCAAAGGTCAAAGTAGACACCAAATAAAAAAGAAAGGATAAAGAAGAAGAACGATTTATGAAATGACTACGCATCCAATCTTAAGCTACAGACTTTGGAAAATGAGGAATGGACAAACGTAAAAGCATCTGATTCTCCTTGCTTCTTAGAAAAAAGTAATCAATGGTGAGCAGTCATCACAACAAACAGATCGAGGAGCCAAGAAACTGCCTCCTCTGACAAATATTTACTGTGGAAACTGAGCACAAAGCTGATTTAGAGTACATACTCATTTGCAAAAGATTGTGGGGGAAAGCTATGGAAAGAGAATTAGCAGTGTTACATAGAGCTATGAGCTATCATGCTCCTCAAATCAACACACACACCAGTGAAAAAGCATTTGAAATTGTCTGGCAAGAACCTGAATGAGGTCGGGATGAGGCTGAGAACATTTGTAGATGAAACCAGAGGAAGATCGATTAACAGGTTCAAAACAGAACAGATCTGCCATTGTTTAATAATAATGATATATTGATATATATGATGATGATATATATACATATATATATACTGATATATATGATAATAATGATTGTTTTATTAGCAACAAGAGTATGTTGCTGGGGTCTTGTTGCATACACAAGCTCATGCAATCTCCCTATGTGATGGATGCAAAGGAGCTTGTTTCCAGGAATGTGATGACATAGAAGGGAAGAGCCAGCCTGCAGAGCAAGTGTAGACATTCTGTCATTGATTCAGGTCTGAAGTAGTTGAAAAGACCTGTCAGCCTCAGCGACTTGCTTGCTTGCCCCGGTTATTCTGAGAATATCTTTTTTGATTATGGTGCTTGGTAAGTGACCACATGGTAAGAGGAGAAGCTTTAAAGACTTCTCCCTCTGAGGCCCAGTAGCCCCAAGAAAAAGGCATCAGAAACTTGGCGTTTTGTTTTGTTCCTTTCTGTTTTAGAGTCATATCCTGCCTGTGGCCTGTTTTTGTATGGTTCGCAAGCTAAGTATGGTTTTTACATTTTAAAATAAGGCTTTACTGTATTTAAAGAAGTTAAAAAAAAACTCAAAAAAACCAACAACATTCTTAGCTAGGGACAGAAAAAGACAGGCGGCTTGCTAGATTTGGCCCTCAAGAAATAGTTTGCCAACCCCCGTTCTAGGTAAATGGAGTGGAACCTTACAACCCTGTGAGGCTGAAAGCTGGTCGTGAGAGTACTCTAGTGTCCCAGGGTCTGGATTCCTGGCTGTTCATTGCAGTCATGCCCGCTTCAATGCCACAAGGGGCAAGGAGGGATGAGAGCAACCTTCTAAACCCAGGCAGGCAGAAGCTGAAACGAGGACTCATGTGGCAGCTATATCTACTTTGGATGTGATGTTTATATGACCAAGGCTATGGAGGAATTGAGCAGAGTTTTGAGTCTACTCTTCAGAGACTACAGTGGTGGAGAGGAGAGTATGCCCTAAAACATTGGCATATTTTGTTCTTTGCAATAAATATCTTTTTGTTAATGCTAATTGATTGTATGTGGTTAAATGGAACTAGGGAGCTACTCATAGACTCCTAACATGGGGAGAACAGGGAGGATGGGACGTTGAGTGAACAGTGAGACACTTCAACCCCATAAGTTTATTGCCTGGAGCCTTGAGGGGCAGATATAGTGGGTATGGCTTGGCAAGAGCACCAGAGTACATACTCCACAGATGGTAGAACTCTGTTTGGACTCCATCGCCTCAGGACCCATCGTACTTGGTGAGGAAAGGACCATGGCATTTTACAAAATGGCCTCAGGAAGGGTACCTGGATACGGTTGAAAACCCAAGGTGGTTTTTTCCTTTGGGAAGTCAGAACAACCTTCGTTTTGTTTTTTTTTTTTAATATTAATTTATTTATTTTCAGTTTTCATCATTCACCCTGAGGTGTTTTGAAAGCAGTCAGGGATGAATTCTCAAGCTATGTCAGAGCAGAAGACTGAAACCTTTGGATACAGGGACTATGTCTTACTTAAATTTTGTATCTGGATTCTGGCTGCGGCAGACACTGAATGTCTTTTTTTTATTTTTGAATGAATGAATGCATTCTCAAAGAACAGAAAAGATCACTGATGATATTAAAAAAAACAACTACAAAGGAGATATAAATAATCCTGATATATATCCTCTTTTTCTTCTATAAACATTTTTGTGAAAATGCCACATGCGTACCTTGAAGGCATCTGTGATTCAAGCATTACAAAGGAATAGGCAGGTTTTCATGGATGATTCCCTACAGCAGACCACATACTTTATAATCAGAGCAGGGTGGATGATATATAATCCATCGTGTCTTGTATTTATTGATTTTTATTTAAAAAAAGCACTTGACTCAGTAGAACAAAATGTAATCTTCAAAGTTCTGTTCCTTTAAGATTCTTCCCATGTATATGTTAAAATCATACCTGACTTTATGTAAGAAGTTGCTATGGGGGGGGGCAGTAACTTTGTTCAACGAGGGCCTGTAACTTATTTAAATTTTGTTTCTTCCTCGGCTTCTTGCATAATACTCTGCACATGAGGGTAGGGAAGTTGGGACCAGATTTAATTGGTATAGAGAACTCCCAGATGAGGGAACTCCTTCTGCTCAAGCAGGTTGGAACCTTTTCTGTACCTTCTAGCTTTAGAGAATCGCCCAGAGCAGTTTAGTAACTTGCCCAGGGTCACGCAGCATGGATCGGAGGGTGAGACTTGAACTCAGTTCTTTGCGGTTTTAAGATTAGCACTTGATGAATAAATGATCTCTTCAGTATAGATACTAAGCAAGTAAATACAATATAACAAAAAGAGCCCTGAACTTTGAGTCAGAAGACAAGGATGGGGGTGGGGCTCTGCCCTGGCCAATTCACTACCCATTACTGGTCCTCAGTTTCCTCATCTCTTAAAGGGACAGAGGGCCCAGATAACCTCTAAGGTCCCTTCTACTTCTACCATTCTCGATATTCTGTGATAAAACAAGGAGACATAAGCTCTCATGTAGATTGTCAGCCAGGATCAAAGAAGTCCTAAAGAAGGATTCCATGTTAATAGTGAGAATTTTTAAACTTGCCTATTCACAATCCACATTGCACTAATTGTATGTTTGCATGCATGCATGTATGTATGTATGTATGTATCGCTTTCTCTGTATCTCTCTCCAACCATCTTATCTATCTATCTATCTATCTATCTATCTATCTATCTATCTATCTCTCTCTATCTCTCTGTCTCTCTATCTCTCTATCTCTCTATCTCTCTATCTCTCTATCTGTCTGTCTGTCTGTCTATCACTTTCTCTGTAACTTTCTCTAACCATCTTATCTATTATCTACTTATCTCCATCTACATCTACATATCCATTCATCTATCATTACTCTATTACTTTCTCTATATCTCTCTCCAACCATCTTATCTATCTGTCTATCTATCTATCTATCTATCTATCTATCTATCTGTCTGTCTGTCTGTCTGTCTGTCTGTCTGTCTGTCTGTCTGTCTGTCTGTCTGTCTGTCTATCTATCTATCTATCTGATTTCACCCCCTTTCTTTGTATCCTTACCGCTTAGCACTGGGCTCTGCATACAGCAGACACTTAATAAATACTTGTTGCCTGACAGACACTGCATGTGAAGCCATGCCTAGAAGTGAGAAGCAAGAAGAGACAGAGCTAGCTCAAACTGGAGAAGCTCTGTAGCATTCCCAAACTGCTTGCTGCCATAAAATCCACTTTTCTCTAAGAAGAGACAATAATAAATCCAGTATTCTCTAAGTGGTGTTAAATGGCCATGAATCATGAATCACCATTGTCTCTGAGGATTCACAATTGTATGTGAACCAAAGGACAAAAGAAATACACATGGAGGGTTGTACCAATGATGACAGGCAGGAGAAGTTTCCAAAAAGACATAATTGGGGCTATCAGTGACTGGAAGCATATGGTTATCTGTCTAGAATGAGATGAGTGATAGATAACCAGAGTGGGACACTGGTACTCAGGAACCAAGGGAAGGGCTCCAGGATGAGAGGAGGGCGTTCAACGGAGGATTGCTAGAACAACATGGACAAGAATCATATAGGCTAGGAAGCTTCGTTCTCCTAACACCACGTCTTTGCCCAGATGGCCAACCACATCAGGAAAGTATTCCTTCCTCATCTTTACTAGAATTCTTAGCTCCCTGCAAGAAGCCTGAGAAAAGCCTTCCCCCATGTCCCCAGCTATTAACCTTTTCTCTTCCTTGGAATTCTTTGATATAGTTCCCATATTTGCATTGGCGCGGTAAGGGTCAGAGACAAATTGCTTCATTAAGTGACTTGCCCAGGGTCACACAGCTAGTAAGCGTCTGAGGTCAAATTTGAACTCGGGTCCTCCTGACCTCAGGGCCGATGCTGTATTCACTGGGCCACCTCACTGCCCCCTTTTGATGTAGAATCATTGGCCAGAGACTGAGTGCAGATGAGAGAGCAGCCTAGAGCAGGGAGAGGTGACCTACAGTAGGTAGCACTAGCCAGGATGTGGCAGAGACAGCACTTGAACCCAGATCTTTTTGACTCTAAGGCTGACTCTCTATCCACTGCCAGGCTGCCTCAGACCTGACACATAATGTTTAATAAATGCTTGTTGAATCAAAGACATGGATGTATCTCCAATATTCCCCAGGTAGAAAGGGTACCCGAACCTAGGAGTGGGAAGTTGATTTCATACATTTTACTTTCTGGGTTCAGGACCACTTTCTAATGCATTCAGAGCTGCATGATCCTCCCAGTGTTTTATGAAGATTCCTAAGATTATAAAATATAATTCCAACAGTTGCTGGACTGCATTGATAGAGTTAGGGCAGCTAGGTTGTGAAGTGGATAGAATGCCAGGCCTGGAGTCAGGGAAACCTGAGTTCAAATCAGGCCTCGGACACTCACCAGCTGTGTGATCCTGGGCAAGACACTTAACCCTGTTTGCCTCAGTTTCCTCATCTGTCAAATGAGCTGGAGAAGGAAATGACAAAACACTCCTGTATCTTTGTAAAGAAAATCCCAAATGGGGTCATAAAGAGTCAGAAACGACCAAACAACATTGATGGAGTTGGTTACTTCATCAGGGGCAGCCTGCCAAAGCCAATAAAATCACAGATCTAGATTTCTCCAACCCCACCAAAAGCCCTAAATATATTTAAAATACTCTTCTCTCAATTTCCTAGGTACCTTATAATAGGAGGCAGGCAGGTTTAAAAAAAAACTGGTTAGGTTTTAAATAGTTTTATGATTATTTCTTTTTGAAAAAAAAGTATTTTCTAACATTCATTAAAATTTTTTTTGTGAGTTCTGAATTATCTCCCTTTTCTCATCCATTAAGAAAGCAAGCGGTATATTTACAGTATTTTAAAGGTGGCTATTGCATAGTTGTAAATTCCAAGGGGAAAGGGAATTGGGGCCTGGGACACTGAAAGACTAATAATACTCCAAGGGTTGTATACTGGACAAGAGGAAACACAAGCAACCAGGTGACTGGTGGATAGACTAATGGACTGGGAGTCAGGAAAACCTGAGTTCAAATTCTGTCTCGGACACTTAACTGGCCGTATGGGAATCACTTAACCTCGGTCTGCCTCAGTTTCCCCAGCTGTAAAGTGCAAATAATAATAGCCTCTGCCTCTCAGTGTCATGGAAAAGATAAAATGTCTGTTAAGCTCTTTGAAAACCTTAAGGTGGTAAATAAATGCTATTAAGAAGCTTAATAGCTTTAAACTGCACTAAAACTTTTGGGACACCTTGTAATTCTGCAAATATGTGTACATATCTGTAGATATATGTCTACGGCTACATATGTAGGTATATACACACGTATTTATTTGCCAGGGCCACACACATTTTGTTTCTTAACGGTTTTTCTATAATCATTCATGTGAAACCTCTCCTGGTATCTTTTGTCCAGGGGCGTCCTTGGCGCCTACCCTAAGTAGGCATTGGGAGACCTTAGATTCCTTTCGCCTAATTTTGCTTGCTCTTGCTTTAGAGAGGTCGACTGATGCCCTGGCTAGAGTAACGGCAATAACAAGACGTAGAATTTATTTATTATTGCTTTAAGGTTTGGAAAGTGCTTTACAAACGTTACTGGCTCTAGCGTTAGGAATCTATGTGGGCTTAATTCCTGCTTCAGGCGCGACCCTCCGCAGCTTGTCCAGCCCCTTCTGGTGCCTCGGTTCCCCGTCTGCTAAGCGAAGGGGAGGGATCCCACGGTCCCCAATTTTCTATCCTAGGACTGGCTGGGTGACGTTAAGCATCTCATGGTATTTCTTCTCTCTTCAAATTTCCCATCCCTACTTTTTTTTTTTTTGTTACAGAAAGGAGTAGTTGCCTTGCAGGTCCTTCGGTAGAGACGAAGGACTAAGTTTTATGATGGGACGGGAAGGGGCTGTGCCTGGCCGAGCTGCAGTGATCCAGGGGTGCAGAGCTAAGGCCCCGGTTAGGATTAGCGGTCAGTCAATTAGTAAGCACTTATTAAGCGCCTACGACGTGCCAGCGCTCCGCCAGAGACAGTGTCCGGTCTCAGGGGGCTTACGCGCTAATGGAAGAGCTCACAGTCCCAGAGGCCAAGAGAGACGAAACTCTCCCGGGTGATTGGGGGGGAATGCTCCCCCTGACCCCCCCGCACCCCATTTCTAATCTAACTCGGATCTGGGAGGAATGCATGCCCGGAGGCGAAGCGGAAAGCGGCTGGGGGAGGCGGCCGGCAGGTTGCAGGAGACCGCAGCGCACGGCTTCGCGGGCTGCCGGAGAGCCGAGCCCCGGCGGACCCAGACTAGGTGGGACCCGCGGGCGGAGCGAGCGGAGCGCGCACCCCACGCCGGCGGGGGCCCGAGGAGCGAGGTGACGTCACCCCCGGGTGGGCTCGCTTTTTCATTAATGAAACCGGCGGGCACCGACGCATGCGCGGCAGGGTCCCCTCCCCCTCCTCCCCCCCGCCTCCCTCCCCGCTCCGCCCCCCTCCTCCCCGCTCCCCCCTCCCCTCTCCGGTCGCTCGCTCGCTCTCGCTTTCTCTCTCTCTCTCTCCCCGGGCCGTGGAAAAGGATCCCACTTCCGGTGGGGTGTCATGGCGGCGTCTGGGGCTGGGATGGCCGAGGGGAGACGGCGCTAGTGGGGAGAGAGACCCAGAGGGCTCCCCCCCTCCCCTCTCCCCTTCCCCCCTCCCCCAGCCTGCCCACCGACGCCCCCTCCCCCCGTCCCCCTCCCCGCGGGCCGCTGGCCGCGGCCCCCACCCCCGCGGGAGGGAGCCCGGAGCGCCCCCCGCCCCCCGCCCGGGCCCCCTCCCCCGGGGCCCCCGGCCCCTCCCCGGCCCGGCCGGGCCCGGGGGCACCCGAGCCAGCCGCCCGTCGCCCTCCGCCCCAGCCCCCCGGCCGCGGGGCGGACATGGCCGCGCACAAGCCGGTGGAATGGGTCCAGGCCGTGGTGAACCGCTTCGATGAGCAGGTAACGGGCCGGCCGAGGCGGGGGGTGGGGGGCAGGGGCGGCCGAGGCGGGGGGGACCCCTCCCCGGGGGCGGGGCCGCTCGGGGCTCCGGGGCGCCCGGGGCTCCCGGGGAGAATGTGCGCTCTGGGCGGGCAAGACGTTCCGTCTGGGGCACGTAGTAGGCGCTGCCCGGGCGCTCGGGGAGCGGTGGGTGGCCGGAGCTCCCCGCCGGCCCCAGCCCCGTCCTCGCAGCCCCGCGGCCGGGGGACTGAGCTGCTGATCCGGGGTGCTTTCAGTGGCTGTCCATCTGGTTTCAATCACCCCCCCCCACCTTCCTATTTTTTTGAATGGGGGTAAGCGAAGAGGAAGGTTTCCTTCTTTCCGTCTCCCCAGTGTTCCTCCTAGTTTGAGGGTGTGTAACCGAGGCCCTTCGGATTTCACCCCCATCCCGCACCACCTCCTCCCCATTCCATACCACCTTCTCCCCCGAGCCGTCTTTTGCTTCCTTACTTAAAAGAGGGAAGAATAAAGGCAGGGTTCCCTCCTGACTTTATGTATGCCCTATTCCCTTCCTTTGGTAGTGCACAGACTAACAACCCTTTCCCCACCCCCAATGGAGTGGGTAGAAGAGACGAGGGGCTTTGGGCCACTGCCCGCCTGTGATCTCCCCCAGGGTTCTTCTTCTTAGCCTGCCCCCACCCCTAGGATTTTTTTCCCCTTTTCCTACTCCCCCCATTGCCATTACTCGCCCAAGTGAGAATATGGGGCGGGGGGAAATGAGGAGGGGAAGGAGACGTGGGAACACTGTTTGGGGGTCCCAGAGGCCAGGCAGCTGAAATGTGCCGTGGGAGAGGGGCTCCCTTCTCCCCTGCCTAGTGTCTACTTCAGACTATCAGATGTGCAGGAGCACTTTCATTGAGAATTCTTGAGGAATCCCCTAGGCTAAGGATGGGACTTTTCCCGGAGTGTCACACACTCGCAGAGTCCTTGGGCTCTGATGGCCAGGACCACTCGAACTACTTTTGTGTTGCTCAGGGGGGCTCGGGAGGGTTCCAAGGGGTTGATTTTCTGAGCTGTGTGAGCCCCGAAGGAGAAGGAAATTGTCAAAGGTTGAGCTAATCCGTTTTGTTTACTGTGTATAATAAACATGAAACTGACGGGGGGAGGGCAGTTCTTGTATATGATCGATAAACATTTCTTTGCTGAGCTGTGTAGTGTTTATGACCCGTCCGAAAGGGGAGGAGGGGGGAGGAAGGAGTAGAGTGTGTGTGTGTGTGCGTGTGTGTGTGGCGGGGGGCGGAGAGGGGGGGACTTAAGAAACTAAATAGACTGAATCTTGAGGCTGGAAGAAAACCTCCAAGAGTTATCTAGTCCTCCATCCTGTCTCCAGGCAGCACCAGCCCAGACTGTTAATCTTACCTGATTTCACCATCAGGAGGAGTAAATTGGTTGCTACATTTAATTCATTTATTATTATTAGGATAGACGACGGAAATTTAACTCGTGGAAAAGCCTGCATGTGTCTAATTTTTATCTTAAGTTAAAAACACCCCAAAGCAGAGTTTCTCTTTTGATTGACAGTCCAGGCAGGCATTCTGTGTTTTTTTCATTTCCATTCTCCATCCCCACCCCCCCATCATTTCTGTTGGATTTACCTTGAATTATTGACCTCCTGTGCATATCCTTAAGTAGCACCGGAAAAAAGATCTCCGAACTGAAAAACCGAATGATTCTGATTATGTACCCAGTAATGCAAGAAAATGTTTCTCTTTGTGTCCCCAGTGTTAAAAGGCCTGAGGCTTTGTCGTTTCCTTTGTCATGTATATTATGGAAGCAGGCTTGCCAACATCTGTTAAAAGTTAAGGACTCTAGCTATTTAAACAGAAGCATTTTTCTCTACTCCTCCTGTGTAATGAAGGGGAAGGTATATCAAGTGAGTTCCTCCCTGGATTCTTGCATTACCCGCCCTTTAAAGCTTACTAGCTGACTTCAGGGAGTGCCCATAGAAGAGGATCATTTTCAGGAAGCCCTAAATAAAGTTATTGCTGAAGGGCCAATAAAGTGCCATCCACATTTCTAATTCTCTTGGAGAGAAGCAGCTTTCGTTTTTTGGGTGAGGAAACTGAGGCACATGGTGGTAGTGGCCAGGTACTGGTGTGAAGAGAAAGTCAGCATTTGCTTGTAAGTTTCCTGGCAGGGGTGTAGGGGAAAGAGCCTGGGGCTTGGAGCCACCAGGCCGGGGTTTGAAGGCTGCTTCCATGTTGGGAACCTTGAGCAAATTATTTAGGCTAAGATTTGTTTGTCTTTTTTTGCAAAGCTGTGCCCTTCTCTGGGTATTTGTGTGAAAAGTGCTTTGTGAATTGGAGAGCCCTATGTAAATGTGAGTTATTCATTTTTATCATTGACAAAAGTGGCCTTTGCTGGGAACAGGTTTCCGTTGTCATTTTAGGCAGAGTACAATCTGTACATAGTCTGCCATGACTATAGAAAGACATTAAATATTTCTAAGTATTGCTGAAAGTTTTGTGTTTGGAAGAAATATTCAAAATGTCTCATGGCCTCAGCAAAAGTGAAAGTTAAGTCAATATCAGTTAATCAGTATTTTTAATAGCCTGCTGTGTGTCAATTCTGTGCTCAACTCTGGAGAGATCAAAGAATGTGAAAGACCGTTCCTGCCCTTAAGGAGCTTACTGTCTAATGGGAGAGATGATATGTAAACAAACATATACAAAGCAAGCTAAGATAAATAGGAAATAATTAACCTAGGGAAGGTCCTGGAATTAAGAGGGATTAGGGAAAGCTTCTTGTAGAAAGTGGGATTTTAGTTAGGCCTTAAAGGAAGCCTGAGAGATCAGTAGTTGGAACAGTGGCAGGAGAGTGTTGGGGGACAGCCTTGGAGGACAGCCAGAGAAAATACTTGGCATCTAGAGAGAGATTTTTCTTATATTTTATATAGATATAGATAGATGGGTAAAATCTATCTAGTTATTAAGATTTTAGTACCCAAGAAAGGATGCGTTTCTTTTATTTAAAGATGGAATCTACCTTTATGATCAAATAGACGACCATTTGAAAGGGATATTTAGTATCTGAGTGAAGTGGATCTCATTTCTCTTAAATCATCCCATGGTGTCAAGTTCAGTGGCTTCTGTTTGTAATTGTATTGGTATTACTTGCTACTTAGTGAAACAGTTTCAAAGAGTACCAGAGATCTTTTAATTTGTACCCCTTTTTGCAAAGCTGTATATATTGAATTCACATCCTTACATCTGAGACATTATTTTCTGCAGTACCTCAGAGTTGTTTTAAAATCAATTTGTAGGGAATAATAAACAACATTATTATTTTCTAGATTAGGAAAGATAACCCCTGAAGCCAGGGCATTTCAGTACCATAAACATTTATGAAGTCCCTACTATGGTTGAAGCTAAATTAAAAAAAAAAAAACAAACCAGCCTCTGCCCTCAAGGAGCTTCTGTTCCTTCTGGGGAGTCAAGGAACAGACTTTACTATGGAAGGGATACTACAGTGCATGTGCTAACCTCACAGTTACACGGGTCTTGTTTTTTGTTAGATATTATCAGTTAACAATTCCTGGTCCCAAACTCTGGGTCTGTTGCTTAGGGTTCTTGCTCTAGAGCTCTGGTTTGTCCTGACCTCAGCAGCTCTGTTGGGGCAAGCCTGCTGCTTTTGAAGTCAATGGGTACTCCATAAGAATATGTTCTCTATGTTATTTCTGAAGGGAGGATGGGAAAATTGGGATTCCATGTTGTCTTTCTTTAGGAAGTTAGAAGAAGTAGCCAGAACTTTATCGAATCCATTTGTCAGAGTCCAATTCAAGGCAAGTAAAATAAGTACTGAGGGGAAAAAAGGGATATATTTAGTTAACATGCTCTAGGTGTGTATCTCTCTCTCTCATAAGCAGTGTGGCCCTTGACAGTTTCCCTTTTTATAAAATCATATGCTAATTAGAATAGCTTTTATATAGGAAAAGGAAGGGTGCTTCTGATGATCGGCCAGTCATGAGCTGAGTACTGATCGGCCCTGTGTGAATTTAAAAAAAAAAAAATTAGTGCTAGCTTGTGCCTTTGCCCCTGCTGGGGAAAATGTCAAGTAAAGTCAACAAGCATTAATAAAGTGTCTGTTGGTAGTAAAAAAAAGGCAAAAGCCAGTCTCTGCCCTCAAGGAGCTCATAGTTTGATGAGGGATTCACAGTCAACGAGGGGGGAAAAAAGCTCTTCCCACTAACTCTCTTTAAATTCCTCTGCATCTCCTAGGCTTTTTAATCTGTGATCTTTGAGTTTGTTTTTCATATATTTTGATAATTGAATTTCAAAATAATTTGGTTTCATTTGTAATTCTATATATTTTATGAATTTAAAAACATTGTGAGCCTGTCCATAGGCTTCCTTAGACTGCCAAAGTGGTCCATGACACAGAAAAGCCTAAGAATCCTGATCGGAAGAGATATTGTCTTTATTTGTTCACTTCTCTGTCTGTCTATCTAATTAGGCATCTAGGCAGTACAGTGCATAGAGCACCAGCCCTGGAATCAGGAGGACCTGAGTTCAAATCTGGCCTTACTAGCTGTATGACCCTGGGCAAGTCACTTCATCCGGTTTGCCTCAGTTTCCTCATCTGTCAAATGAGCTAGAGAAGGAAATAGCAAACCGCTGCAGTATCTCTGCCAAGAAAACTCCAAATGGGGTCGCAGAGAGTTGGACACAGCTGAACAACAACTGGACAGCAGCAAAGTAGAAAGAAATGATTATTCTGGCATTTCTTTTTTAATATTTTATTATTTATTTAATATTTTTAGTTTTCAGCATTGATGTCCACAAGATTTTGATTTCTGCACATTGGACTCTTAAGTTTCCCAGTTTCTCTAGTGATCTCACTTCCACAATTACCTCTTCTAACATTGTGAGGTTTTCTTTTCTATAGATTTTTTTCCCCTAGATATGATGAGGTTTCCTTTATCTTAACTTTGCTTGGCCTGGGTTCCCACTGGTTTCTGCCCCTGTAGTTCTACTGAATCTGCCATCCCCTCTTTGTCACCGTGCCCTGCTTGAAAGTTGCTCAGACCCAGTAATTGCCTGGTTCTCCTCTTCTGCCACTACTCGCTTTTGCCTCCTCTTGGGGGTGCTCGTGCCCCTAGCTGGCGGCCTCGTATTCCTACCTTGGCCGAGCTCAGTCCTGGGCTTCTGCTGTTCCCTGCGGCTTCACGGCTGACCTCTAGCCCCTTACTTGGAACTGTCCAGAGCACCTGCAAGTTCTCAGCCTCAAGATATGGAAGAGAAAATTCACCAGCATCTCATTTACCACACACCAGATGGCTGTTCTTTCCAATTAGGACCGTAGGATTTAGAGTTAGGAGGTTAGAAGTCTTCTTGTTCATTTCCTTATTTTAGAGTGGACCAAACGGAGGCCCAGAGAGATAGTGATTTTCCCTGAGGGGACTGCAAATCCAGCAATCTTCCCCCAAGGCCCCTCGGGGTAGGCGGCCAGCCCCTTAGAAGGAGAAGTGGGGACTCTTAACCTCTGTTTCTGGGCTTGTAAAGTGAGGGGGTTGAAGGAAGCATTCTTCTGCCCCTGCCATTCTTTTCATTTTAATGATACTATTTCTGTCAGTGATTAGGGGCATTAGTTAGTTCTCCCTAGCTAAAAGCCCTGGGACCATCTGTAACTCTTCTCCTCATTTCCACCCCCAACCTTTAGCCTTTATTTATTCATTCATTCATTTTGTTTTAGGCTATGGGATTTAGTGACTTGTCCAGGGTCATACAGCTAGTAAGGCTAGATTTGAACTCAGGTCCTCCTGGTTCCAGGGCCAGTGCTCTATCCACCGTTCAAACTAGCTGCCCTCCCCACCCCGCTTTAGTCTTTTATTGGGTTCTGTTATTTATTCTTTTGAAATATTCATTGACAAGCATTTATTAAGTGCCTACCATGTGCCCTGTTAGTCCACATTATCTTGGTTTCCAGTCCTGCAGATTTACTTCCTTACCACCCTAATAGATTTCTAGTTAATCTTCCAGCTTCCAAACTTATTCCTTTTCTAACTACTATCCTAAATATATATGTATATATTTTTATGTGTATGTATATGTATGTGAATATGGGTAGCTAGGGGGTGCAGTGGATAGAACGCCAGGCCTAGAGTCAGACACTCAGCTTCTTGAGTTGAAATCTGGTCTCAGACACTTAGTAGTATGTGGCCCTGGGTAAGTCACTTAACCCTATTTGCTTCAGTTTCCTCATCTGTCAAATGAACTGGAGAAGGAAATAGCAAGCCACTACATTATCTTTGCCCAAAAAAAAATCCAAATTGAGTCATGAAGAGTCAGATGCAACTGAAACGGCAGATTAGCCACAACAAAAATGTCTACAAATATCTCTTAGAATACTGCTTTTATTACTAGTTGTGTGACTTTAGGCAGGTAAGTCACACAGTAGCTGGACAGTGCAGTGTATAGCTTTCTGGCCAGAAGCCAAAAAGACTGGTTTCCCATCCCAACCCAAATACTTATTAGCTGTGCCACCTTGGCCAAGTCATTTAACTTCTGTCAGCCTTGATTTTCTCATCTGTAAAAGGGGGACATTAACACTGCCTCCCAGAGTGGTTGTGACAATCCAGTGAGATGAATTTGTATAGTACTTCACACACCTGAAAGCATTATTTATATCAATGTCAGCTAATTTATTAGTACTCTTATTACTCTAGACCTCACCTTCTTCACGTGGGCCCTAACTCTCATCTGGAATGGAACATTAAGGCCCGCCGCCACCCTCCAACCCCCCATTTTGTGGGTTAGCATTTTCATTTTTGTTTCCAAAGTGATGGTAGAATCGAAGGTGTAGATTTGGTGTTGTTCAACCAAATGTGGATTTTAGACTTTGAGAGGTAGCATTTAATGAAAGGGAAAACTAGGAACCTCCAAGGAAGGATTTGCCCAACTTTTGTGTTTATTGTTTCCTGGTGAAATGCTCCTTTGACCCAGAGACCTGAGGAAGAGCTTGGGCTCTGGAGGAGGAGGTCTCTCCTCCTCTCAGAGGGGCCACATCTGCCCAAGGAGGGCCATGGAGGCACATGTTCTCCCCATCTCAGGGGGCTGGTGCCAGGGTCTAATGAATGTGAACACATTTGGAGAAGCTTCAGGCTCCATAAGTGCTGGGTGGTATGGTTCATCTTCTCTTCTCTCCAGCATGCTGATGTTGCCCATTAGTCAGTAAGACCCCTAGTTCTTTGGCTGTGAAGTTACTCAGAGACAATTTCACCTTCTCTGACTAAGGGTTACCTGACTTGAGCATTCAGTAACAGTCTTAGGTAATGGTCCGCATTATGGGGCCTTTTCCAAGGCTCATGTGAACCTTGCTTTTCCCATTGGCACCACATCCATAAAGTGCATATCTGTTTGGCCTTGAAAATGGCAGACAGCAGAAGGGTGCCATGAGGCCTTGTGTGAAATAACCCAGTGCTAGGAAGATAACATGCAAGCAAATATATACAAACAAGCTACAACTGGAGAAATAGGAAACAAGTAACCAGTGGAAAGGCCTAGAATTACAAGGATTTGGGAAAGACTTCCTGTATGACCTCCTGGGATTTTAGTTTGGACTTAAAGGAAACTTTGGAGATAAGTACGTGGAATTGAGGAGGGACAGCCGGAGAAAATGCCTGGAGCCAAGAGAATGGAGTGTCTTGTTTGTGGTACAGCCCTAGGCCCATGTCACTGGATGGAAGACTGTGTGTCTGGGAAGGTGGAACCAGTCTGGAAAGGTAGTTGGGGGCTAGGTTCTGAAAGACTCTGAATGCTAAACAGAACATTTTGTGTTTTTAGGGAGCCCCTGGGGTGTATTGAGTGGGGAGTGACGGGATCAGACTTGCAATTTAGGGAAGTCACTTTCGTGACTGAATGGATGATAGATAGATTGGAGGGGGGGAAGCAGACCCACCAGCTGGCTCTTAGGTGATGAGGGCCTGTAGCAGGTTTGGGGCAGTGTCAGAGGAAAGAAGGAGCCATATTGAGTGGCAAAAGTGAAGGCAATCCTTGGTGACTGCTTGGTGACTGGATGGTGTTGCCCTCTACAGTAATTGGAAAGTTAGCATGGGGCTGGGGGCAGTGTTTGGGGGGAAAGATAATGAATTCTGTTTTGGACATAATGAGTTTAAGATGTCGGCTGTATGTTTAGCTTGAGATGTCTTGAAAAGCAGTTGGAGATGACAAATTGGAGGTCAGCAGAGAGATTGAGGCAGAACAGGCAGATTTGAGCATTATCAGCACAGAGATATTATCCTTGGACCTGTGAAGTACATTAAAAATAGATTTTTATTGATGTCCTTTGTTTTTTCATCTCTTAGATTTCCCCTACATCCGTCTTCTGCCCTCTCCCAGAAGGCTATGTCATAGAATACTTTTTTTAAAAAGAGGAAAAAAGTTCATCAAACTCAACTGATACCTTGAAAAAGCTGCCATAATTTTCAGTGAGCTGGCCCCTGTGGACCACCCCTCGAGAAAGCTTGTTTTTGACAGAATCGTTCTTACAGATCCCCCCCCTTTTGTTAGTAGAAATCGAATATTTCAGTGGTACCGCATCTCTGCTGGTGAGAGTATGAGCTGGCATGCCATGTTAGCCTTCTGGGTCCTGGTCTTGTCTTCATTGGCAATCATATCAAGAACATGAAGGACAGAAGGATTTGGAAGGAAGTTTGGGAAGGGGATTGATCTTTGGAACAAAAAGAAGAAAGATTTGTGGCCAGTTTAAGGTTTCAAAAGGTTTGAAATCAATACTCAACTAGATTTTGTGAGTTTTAAATATAACTTTTCAAAGAATTGACTTGTATTTATGAAAATGTTGGCATGTTTCCTTTGTCTCATTTAAAATCTAATGCTTGAGGGTGGAAAGCAAGGAAGACTCCATCCTGTTGTAGAAAACTTTATTTCATACTTTTATTTTTGACCTCGAAGGGCAGTGATGGTAGCAGGTTTTTTTCTTTTCCTATAATAGGAAATATTCAGCATTGAAAAGTTTGAAAGTTAAGTGTATGTTTAGAATAGGAAGTTGCTGTATGGTCAGTCGTTCATAATAGAGGCTTCAACGAATGGACGCAGTAGTTCTGTGGGGCCATGCTAAACTCTGTGTGTGTGTGTGAGAGAGAGAGAGACACAGAGAGAGAGACAGAGAAAGAGAAGTGTAAGTGTGTAACAGACATGAAGCAACATGGCAGCTAGCCTCTGACAGGACCATTACTGGCAAGTTACATCTCATTTCAGCGTCCTAGGCAGCTTCCTAAGAATAAATTAGGAATGAGCTGCCAATCTGTGTCAGTGGCCGGAGATTCCAAGTCAGTAGTTCCCTTCCTATTTCACTGAAACCACAAATCTGGACACACACACAATTCAACACATATGAAATATTTAAAATGGAATTTTAAAAATTTGGGTATTTATAGTACTTATGTTTAAGAATTTTAAAGTGTTCTCATGTTGACAGTTTCAAATGAAAACATATCTATGAAATAGTTTGGTAATTGAAATCCTTTGAAGAATGATTTTTGAATAGGTTTTTTTTTCTCCTCTGGCAAATAATATCAAAAGAGCTTCTGTTAAAACAAAAATCTAGACCCACATGGAAATCTGTTCCATTCGTTGCCTATTATAGAACTGGAGTTCTTCTCTAAAACTTGAAATATTTTTCCTAAAAATGGTACTGATTAACTTACAGTAGTTATACTTTGAGGTACAAGCTTCTGATTGCATACTTTCTTTTAGCCACAATCCAGCGCTTTCTTATAGCATCACTTAGGGTTGCCAGTGAAAGACCCTGTAAGCCGCTGCCTGTTTCTAGTCCTGTTTTATTGAATTTCAGATTCATTCCTTTATATCCCAAAGAATTTCACCTATTTGAGGAAGTATAGCTGTGGCTTGGCTACCAGCTCAGCTGTGCACTTCAAAGAAGCGAAGGGCATTTGGAAAGTCTCGTTCCTATGGACATGGGATTTCAAACATCTTTATTTGAAATTTTAAATTATGGTTTTATATCTTGCTAGTGAGCTATTGGGGAAATGAGGGCTTCCCAAGGTCAAGGGCAAGCTGTATAGTGCTGCTTCCTTTTTCTGTAGTTGACTGATCACTTTCCGAAGGGCTGTCTCGGGACTTGGGAATTTAGTAGTAACCTGTTAGCATTAACACTCTAACTTTCTAAACCCATCTTCTGGAAAGTGGTGAACAACTTAACACAGTCACACTTTTGCTTCATAGTCTTGCTGGGTGAACAGAATATAGGGATTACTCTGGGAACATTGAATTTGGAGTCAGAAAGACCTGGGGTGGGATGGTGAATGCAACCTTTGCCGCTGTTTCTGTGTGTGACCTTAGACAAGTCACTTATCTTTTGGGATCCTCACTTTACTCATCTGTAAAATGGTGGGGTTTGTTAGGTTCAGGAGTTCTGAACCTGGCTTCTATGGCTATGTTTCAGGGGGTCCATGCCCTTTAATTTAATTTTTTTTTTTTGCTAAGTGTATTCAGAATACTTGGTTTCTTTTTTAATCTGATGAATTTTATTTTGTACATTTAAAAACAAGAATCTAAGGGGTTGGTGTACTTCATCAAACGGCCAAATGAGTCTATGATGCAAAAACAGCTAATTCCCCTCTGCCTGGAATACTTTCCTTTCTCATCTTCACCTCTTGACTTCCTTGAAATCTTAGCTAAAGTCCCATTTTCTGCAAGAAGTCTTTCTCAAAGTGCCTTTCTTCTGCCACTACCTCCAATTGATCCTGTCCATGGCTTGTTTGTACAGAGTTGTTTGCTTGTGGTTAAGCCCATTAGTCTGGGAACTCCTTGAGAGCTGTCTTTTGTCTCTTTATCCCCAGCCTTTAGCACAGTGCCTGGCACATAGGAAGCACTTAATAAATACTGGTTGATTGATTGATTGAACAGCTCCCTGACTTGGATTATCTTTGCTCCCTTCCAGCTCTGTTTCATGTTTAAATTTGGCTTATATTTGTCCAGAAGAATCCTAAGATTTTATGGGTCTCGTATTAGGACTGGGAAGCATAGACTTGGTTTGAAAAATATCTGGTGATTCCGTTGTTGTGATTTTGTTTCTAAAGCATCCTGCTCTTCACCTCATCCGTGTTTCCCTGTCTGTTTGAGGGAAACATTTTTCTGTGTCAAATGCTTTTTCTCCAGTTCTGCAGCATTCCATTGTACTCACTGTAGATTTAATGAAATCCTGAACATGCCACCTAAATGGAAGGTGGCATTGTTGTCTTTTGACTCTTGCTCGTTAATCTGGCTCTGGAGAGGAAGGTTGCCCAGTTTGGCTCATCTCATCCTTTGAAAAATTCTGACTTGTATTAAATCTTGGCGCTTTAACATTAAGTGAGTTTTGGGGTTGGAAGAGTAGAGTTTTGAAATCACTGAGTATTGGGGGAGAATACCTAGCGAGAGGTCAAAGAGAATTTGAATTCCCCCCCACCCCATGTAATGTGAGAAAAGTTCAGATAACGATATTCTAAAAAAATTCCAATAATGATATTTGAATTCTACTCTCTAGGCAAAGACCTATCTCAGCTTGTACCATTACTTTTCAGACTCTGTTGTCAGCATTCCATTTAGCATCTGATTGTGGATGGAACTCCCTGAAATGTATACATGAATTTTCTTCCTCTCATGCCCAGAGTTAGTTTTTCTCTGTTTACCTCTTTTCCAGGCTCCCTTTCTCCATTTTGTTCCATAAAACCAGCCTAGATCCTTTACCTTACCTTTTAGAACAGCCTTTCCAGCTTATTCATCAAATGCCTATCATCCCAGTCTTCTCTTTTAGCCATC
Organism: Phalanger gymnotis; assembly: GCA_028646595.1. Lineage (NCBI taxonomy): Eukaryota > Metazoa > Chordata > Mammalia > Diprotodontia > Phalangeridae > Phalanger > Phalanger gymnotis. The sequence continues at coordinate 33,996,395 of CM053627.1, forward strand.
CTTATCTTTATGTGATCCATAGAGAGTTGGAAACAGAAAAAAAAATTTTCAGTTTGTCAAAGACAGTGCATTCCTGGGGTGTAATGAGAACAATGGATTAGGAATCATGAAGTCTGGGTTCTAGCCCTGCCATTGCCAAATCAGCTTTGAGGCCGAGTTACTCTCAAACTCAATTTTCCCAATCCTTGAAATGGGGAGAGTGGATTTTGATCATCTCTAAGGGCCCTTTGAGCTCTGAAAATTTATACCCTTTTATTTTTGAGTATCAGACTTCATCCGCAGGGAATACTTTGGCTTTGTCATTTGCTTTTTGCTGGGGAGAAATGGAGGCAGGCAGCATTGCCTAGATCAGGGCTAGGGAAATGGACCCAGGCCACTGGGTTTGCTGGTCCTTTCATTCGGTGAAGGTAACTTTCCAGTTCTTGGACTACACCCCAAACCAATTCCCAAGTTGTTATTTTCATCATCTTTGTTCTACTTTCCTTTCTCCTCAGCATGTTTAGATCTTTGATGCTGACAGCTTCAATTAACCCTTCACTGTGGATTAAATTAGAGCACTAAGGCCACTTGTAACTTGAATTTTGATTAATAATGTAAATATGAAGAGATCTGCTACTTAAACCCAAGTTTCATTTTGGGGCAATAATTCCTAACACAGTGATTACCAGTGGAAAGCAAATGGTCTGACAGAGATGTAGAAATTATGGCAATTTTAATATTTTCCTTTAATCATAGTTTTGCATTAGATTAACTTTGATGTCCTTATTCAATAGTTAGAACTTTAGTAATGATCATGGGAATGTACATATACGTGTTAATTTTTGCATCACTTTCTAACCAGAGCACTCCTCCTAAGTGCTTTCCAATTAGATTTCAAAGATGATCCCCACGTTTAAAATAGACACTTTAAACCTGCCGAGGTCACTCTGTTATCAGGACACCTGCCTAAAAACCTGCCTTTTCATGATGTTTTTAGATGGCAGTATGGTCAAAGTGAAGAGCCAGTCTCTGAGGAAAACCTATGAAAGCTGTTCTTTGGGAGACCAGGTGGTTTTCCTTCCTCCAGCGTCCTTTGTAGTTTTTAAAACTCCTGGGCTTACTTGAATCTTTCATTTGAATACTTCTTAATAAGCCCATCCTATGTTTTATGTGATTTGGCCCTCTGAAAACAATGTATTTTTCTTTAGAAAAGATTAAATGTGCTTCTATTGGGAGTCATAGACCATTTCTGACCTAGCAGGCATGGCTGGCTGGCTTCGCATTTTGGGGGCATCCATTCACCTGGGTTGGGAGGAAAGGTACGCAGGACATGGCTTCCTCTTACAGTTTTGTGATCATCTCAATGCTTTATACCACATAGGATTTTGGGAAAGAAAGATTAGTAATAATGATTCACAGACATAATATCTGTGATTCCAAATTTTGATAGATGTGAACATTCCTTTTCCATAGAAAGCACAAGCTTTCTAGCAGATTCATTTTTTCCCTCCTGAGAAAATCAAAGGTCTGTGCCTCAGTCTTATACCATTAAAATATCTTTTCCTTTTAAGTTTATGTTTGTAGGAGCAGTCCGAGTGGGATCTGGAGCTGCTTTTGTACATGTTTACCTCTTTTCCAGGCTCCCATGTACATGAACAGGTGGGTGAGGATGAGGTGGTGTGATATGGTGGGGGAGAGGAGGTAGAGAGAGTAGGAAGCCTGGGCTTGAACTGGGGCTCTACCCCCTCCTCCTCCTTCTGAGTTTGAACCATCCCTTCAGCTCTCTGGTCCTCAGCTTTCTCCTCTATCAAGGGAAGGGCCTTGTTTTAGATGATCTCCAAGAAACTTTTCTGTATTAAATCTATGATACTTTTGGGTTATCTGTGCCTTGTAGTGGGAAGGCAGTTGGTTCTGGATGTCACCTGCTTTGTGGAGAAAAGAGCATTGAATTGGAAATCACAAGCTGAAGCTTTGAGTAACTCCTCCCCCACTTCTTAAATGTAAGGCCTTGGACCACTCCCTTCTCTCACCTCTGTAAGCCTCCATTTTCTTAGTTCCCAAATGGGGTTAACAGTATTTGCAGTCTCTACCTTACTGGGTTGTTGAGAGGAAATCTCTTTGTAAATTGTTAAATGTTATACACATGTGAACTATTACCAGACACAAACAAATGGACATACCAGACGTATTCTTGGTGTGAACTTAAGGGACTAGAATAAATAGAAGGAATCTCCATTTAATCTACTCTCTGAGAAGAATTCACATTCCAGGGGCAGGTGAATGGATACCAGAAGGCAGAGGCTTGTGAACTGTTTTCTTGCCACTGTTGAGTCTGCTCTGTGCTCTCTGCCTCTGGGACTTCTCCTTTGACTCACTTTCAGAGTTTTTTGTTCTTGTCTTTGGAGGGACACTCTGAAAAGTGAATATATTTTGCATTTGGTGCTCTACGAAGCTTCTTTGGATGTTTAACCCACACAGATGCCCAGCTCGGCAACTGCTCTTGGGGCTCTGCCTGTAGAAAGGTAGTATTTTTGGATCTTAATTCTTCATCTGGAAATAGAAGTTTTGAAGGGTAAGAATTTGCAGCCAGAGGTCATCAGGGTTAGTTGTTCACAGTGAAAAAGCAACTTATTTGATGTTTTTAGATCTGTGAAACTTTAGATGGTGATCAGGAGCCATTTGGCAATCCATCAGCAAGCATATATTAAGAACCTATTGTGCGATGCAGAGACAAAAAGGAAGTATCCTGACCCCAAGGATCTTATGTTCTGTTGGCTCTATATTTATACAGAAAGAAATGCTACCTATCCGTGTACAAAGTAAGTACAAGATAATGTGGGGGTATCACAGGGAGAGAAGAATCAGACAGGCCTCTCTCTGGTCATTGATGCTTGTTAGTCATTAAACATTAGATTATGCACCTACTTTGTGCCAGGCCCTATGTTGAACCCTGGGAATACCTAGAAAGACAAAAAAAAAAACACAATAGGCCTGGCTTTGGAGGAGCTCACAACTAACAACTCTATCCAAATCAGATAGAGAGGAGATGAATTGGAGATAATTAATTGGAGATAAGCTGAGCTTTGAAGGAAACTAAGAATTCTCAGAGAGGGCCAAATAAAAAAGGAAGGGTCTATTGGCATTTAAAAATAAACATACTCCTTAAAGAAATTTGGTTCTGATTTGTAATTTAAACACATAGTACAGAAACTGGTAGGCAAGATATAGGAACTGGGCTTATCATTTCATTGGCATTCAGAGCTTTCTTGTACCAGTGCAGGTTGATTGACACCTCATCAACTCGGAACCTTAGTGCAGATTGTTGGCGGTGAGATTAGAGCCCAGGTCTTCTTGGCTTGGAAGCCAGCCCCCTGTCCACAATGACATCCTTCCTTTAATAATTTACTTAAATTTACGTAAAAATAAAACCAGAAAATGTTACTCTTTGTTAGGTGATGTAGGTTTGGATTGGTTCCCTAACCATTGTTCTGAATAGATCTTTTTGCTGCATATTCAGGGATATTTATAAGTAAGTGAAAGTTGAAAGGAGGTTCACATTCAAGAATATTTTTTTTTTCTACTCTAGGATTCCCCTCCTCTTTCCTAAACAGTGTAGAAGCAACCACACGGGCATACCCAGGATGGCTAGTTCTTCTATCTGCTTTACTAAGGAAAGCAACTTTAAAGGGGTCAACAATCTTCTTTTATTACATAAAATACAGACAGAAAAAATACAGAGCAGAGAAATAAAGACCAAGAGACAGGGCTCTACTACCTGAATCAAAGCAATACTGCTATATGCTTTATATCTGCCACTGAATCATGAGAGGCTTTACCTCTGAGCAGTTGCAGGGGTGGGGGAGAGCAGGGGGGAAGGAGGGGCTCTGAACATACGGTCATTCAGAGTCTCGACTAGGGAATCATAAGATCCTTCTTGTAAGCAAGCCTCCAAAGCAAAAGCTCACTTCTCAGAATATATGCTCTTTTGGCTAGTAGGCTCAGAGCCAGAAGGCATCACAACCCTCCTGACTTAGTGCCTAATTAGCAAAAGGTGTCTAAACCTTCCTACAAGCAAGCAAGCTTCCCTTAATGGGCTCCACATGATACCTGTTGATGGATGGGGAGGATCTTATTCCCCATTAACCTTACAAACAGTTAAATTAATTGTAATTGGTCTGAGTAGAAAAAGACATAATTAGAAAATGAAGCTTTATCTCTTTAAAAAAAATTCTTGTGTTTAAGTGACATTTTTATAATGAACTTTAGCCTCAAGTCAAATGGGGCATCAATATGCAGATTTATATTATGAACTCTTTTAGTTCTTCTGATTGAATATTCGTGTTCGCCTGGAGGTACAGGTATATTTTAAATAGCTATAACCTCGATATAGTGTTTGGGTTTTTTTTTAAGCACAACTCTTTGATACTTTGCATTATTTGGCATTTCCCCCCATGTTTCCATTTTTCTGTATAGTCATCATATCTGTCATTTCTTCATGGTGATAAAAAGTACTCCATTGTATTTGCTTACCAATCTGTTTAATCATTCTCCCATTGTGCATTTAGGCAATTTCCAATTTTTGTTAAGCTTTTCTTTTCCCCTAATATAAACTAAGAAAAGTAAGTGTTAACCATTAACGGTGATTTAATAAAGGTAAAATAGGCCTTGATTTAAGTCCAGGGCAATGTTTAGATGCTGTGAATTGATGAAGGTTAGAACAGCTTTCTTTAATCAAAATACACTACTATAGTTTGAAAGTTTTATGTGTAAACATTTTCTTTTACTATTTTTTGGTTTTCATCTCGTTTTTTGTTTTTTTTTTTAAAGAGGAAGACTTAGTAGGATAACCCCCATTCCTCAGCATGTATCCCGTTATTGGCTTGATGTCAGCCGAGGTCTATAACAAATATAACCATCCACAAACTTAAAATTTTATCTTTTTTTTTTTTCCTTGAGCTAAATCCTCCTAGGTAGAGACTGGCAAAGTCATAACTTACTCATGAAGTACAGTAATGCCTGAGGAGCTTGGGCTGGGTAGTCTTGAATGTAGCTTTTCCATTTACTAACGAAATCACATGTAATCTACCCATCTTGTTAGGAGCAACTAACTGGTGTTACACGCCTCACACTGGGCATCTTTGGTTGATGGGTAATGATATGGCCCTGCATCATCTGTTTAGGAACAACTAGAAGCTGGTAATAGGTGAGCAGCTGTCATTGTTTAGTCTGGCCACTCTTTGGTGCCTGCCAAAGGCTGCACTCAACCTGGTCCTTGTGGATAGAGGCTTCTAAGAACAAAGGCCCATCATAAGAATGTCACAAGGACCCAGGTGGAGACACTGCAATAGCTTGCTTTAGCTTGTCCAAAGTTGCATAGCATGTTTTGGGATCCATTCAAAAGAAGCAGTCTTGGGACTGAATTGGTAAATTGAGATCATTAGAATACTAAGGTGTGGTTTCAGGTTGGCAAAGATGATAAAAAAAAAGGGAAAACGACAGTTGGATGGGGCCATGCTCTACTTGATGGAATTGTGAATTGATCTAGCCATTCTGGAGAGCAGTTTAGAGCTAGGTCCACAAAATCACTGAACTGTGCATACCTTATTTACCACTACTGGGCCTGTATGTCCCATGGAAGTCAAAGGAAGAACAAAAGGATCTATATGTACAAAAATATTCATAGCAACTCTTTTGTTGTAGTGAAGGACTGGAACCTGAGGGGATGCCCCTCAGTTGGGGAATGGCTGGACGAGTGATGGTGGATGTAATGAAATGACAAAAGGATGGCTTGGGAAAACATTGGACAACTTGTACAAAGTGATGCAAAGTGAAGAGAGCAGAAGCAGAGAAGTTTATAAAGTAGCAACAGCATCAAAGAAAATCAACTTGGAAAGGATTTCAGTGCATGACCCACCCCCACTCCGGAGGATGGGTTCTGAAGCTTCCTAACCGAGGAGATGGATTCTCAGTTGCATGCAAAAACAATTTTCTTTTTGAACATCTGCTTTTAAAACTTTGAGTTCCAAATTCTCTCCCCTCTTCCCTCCCCACCTACTCTCCCTAAGAAGGCAAGCTATTCAACACAGGCCACACATGTATGATTATGCATAACACTCCCATAAACAGTCATGTTGTGAAAGACTAACTATATTTCCCTCTCTCCTATCCTGTCCCCCTTTATTCAATTTTCTCCCTTGACCCGGTCCCTTTTCAAAAGTGTTTGCTTTTGATTACTTCTTCCCCCTATCTGCCCTCCCTTCTATTGTCCCTCCTTTTTTATCCCCCTCCCCCTACTTTCATGTGGGGTAAGATACCCAATTAAGTGTGTATGTTATTCCCTCCTCAAGTCAAATCCGATGAGAGCAAGATTCATTCATTCCCCCCTCATCTGCCCCCTCTTCCCTTCCAATGAACTGCTTTTTCTTGCCACTTTTATGTGAGATAATTTACCCTATTCTATCTCCCGAAGAGATGGATTCCAGGAGCACCAGGGGAGGAGAGTCCTTTATCTTCAGCCTCTCCTTTCTGCAGGCTGCTTCCCATCCCCTTATGAATGTTAGCAGACTTCTACCCAGTTGCTGTCTTGAGTTCTCTTTTTTCAGGCTTCTTGCTAGTTCTGCAGTGAGACACTACTGGATACTCTCTCTTTCCATGGCTTCTAAGAGATCTCCCCTTTTCTTTCTCTTACTGCTTCTCTCCTTTGTCTCCTTGGCTAGGTATTTTCCTCTTTTCAGTTCTTTGAACAGAAGTTTTCCTGAGAAACTATGTGAAGAGTTTAGTGACTTTTCTTGAATAGTTCCAAATTGTCTAACAATGATATATTCATGTACCTATTTTTCCACATTCCCTCCAGTCCTCACTATTTCATCGTTGTTGCTGTGAGAAATATGAGGTGAAATCTGAGAATTTTTTCAATTTTCATTTCTTTTAGTGACTTGGTGCATTATTCATAGTTACTGATAGTTTGCACTTAAAAAAAGTTTGTATCCTTTGCCCACTTACTTACTGGGGAGTGGTTCTTAGTCTTATATTTTTATGTCAATTTGCTATATATCTTTAATTAGAGATAACTTGATACAAAGATTTTTTTCCTCAATCGCTTCTTTTTTTAAAATAAATTTTTATTGATAACTTTTTGTTTTTATATTTGCCTACATTTCTAATTGTATTTCCCCCTCTCCCCATTACCAGAGAGCCATCCCATATGACAAAGAACATTTTTTTTAAAGAAAAAGAGGAGGAAGAGAAAAAGCAATCAGCAAAACCAATCAATATATTGAAAAAATATGAAAATATATGTTGTTTTCCATACTTGTGGAGCTCCCATTTCAGCAAAGGAACAATCTTTTCTTTGGGTCCATGCTTATTCTTGTCACTTTTCAACATTCATCCTTAATTGTTTTGTGGTGGCTGTTCTTTCCCTATGTTGTTAGAATCATTGTCCATATTGCTTTCTTGTCTCTGCTTACTTCACTTTGCATCAGTTCATGGGAGTATCCACCCTTCTGGGTGTTTGTCACATTTGTCATTTCTTACAGTGAAGGAACAGGCTTCTTCCATGATATTCGTGTATCTCAATTCACTTAGCCATTCCACAGTCAGTGGGCATCTGCTTTGTTTCCAGTTCATGGCTACCACAGAAAGTGCTGTTATAAATGTTTTGGGGTGTGGGTGGGGGGCTTTTGGTTCATATGACCAACCTCCTTGGGATATAGGCTGCATGGTGAAATCTCTGGATCAGAGTCTCTGCATTTTAGTCACTTTATGTTTGTCATTTCAAATTGCTTTCCATATTGGTTATCCTCATTCCCAGCTCTCCTAACAATGGAAGTAATATGCCTATCTTTCCAGGACTTTTCCCGCATTGGCTGTTCCTATTTTTTGCCATCGTTGCTAATTTTCTAGATGTGAGTTGAAACCTCAGGATTGTTTTGATTTGAATTTCTCTTATTAGTGATTTGGAGCATTTCATCTGGTTATTTAAAATTTACAATTCTTTTCAAAACTGTTCATATCCTATCGCCAGTTTTCTATTGGGGAATTGCATTTGGTCTGGTAATACTTATATGAATTATCTGGATATCATGGATACAAAACCTTTATCAGAGAAATCCAATACAAACATTTTTTCCTCCATTCAACTGCTTTTCTTTGTGTCTTAGCCACATTTTATTTATGTAGAAGCTCTTAATTTCATGTAATTAAAATTACCAATTTTATTTTTTATGATTGCCTCTTTTATTTAATTAAGACTATATCTCCTACCCATAACTGTGAAAAGTAAGGCATCTCTTTCTCTTTTAATTTTTTATGGTATGAGTTTAACACAATCACTTCTTTTTGAGCTGAATTGATTTTATTCAAGAGTTAAATTTTATGTAATTGAAAGAGCCTATTTTTTCTTTTGGGATCTCTATCTCTTGTTTGGGATTTCCCTCCATTCTCTAACTTTTTAATGATGTGATCTTTTACATTTACGTTGTGTATCCATTTTGAGCTTTTTGTGCCATATGGTGTGTAAATGCTGGGCTCAGTCTTTTTAATTTTTTTCCCCCCTCTTTTCTGCCAAACTCCTTTCCTGCACTTTTTGTCAGATAGTGTCTTGTTAAATAATCCTTTCCCTAGTAATTTGTGCTCTTGGGTTTCTCTAATGCTAGACTACTGTGTACCAATTGCTTTTTGGTCTTCCTTGCCCATGCTGTTCTCCTAATGTACTTTTTTGATTTTTTAAAACAGTGCCAAATAGTCTGTAATCTGTTAACTGCTAGGCCCTTCTTTATTCCTACATTTTAGAATCATTCTGATGAAGATCTCGACCTTTTTCTTCAAATGAATTCTTGTTATTTTTGTCTACAAAGTAGCTCTTCAGTAGTTTAGGTATAGCACTAAATCTGGAAATTAATTTGGACTTAATTTTATTATACTAACTTGTCCCAATCATGAACCCTTCCTTTATTTCTTTAAAGGCTATTTTGTAGGTAAGCTTCCAGATCTTTTGTAGTTACTTTGAATTGAAGTTTTCTTTCTTTACGTCACTTTCTCTTGGGTTTTGTTTGTCATTTACAGAAAAGCCAATTATCTTAATAGGTTTATTGTATATCTTTCCCAAGTTATTTGCCTATTATTTTTTTCTTTGCTTCTCTGAGTTTCTTCAAAAAGAGATAATGTTTTTATCTATGCTCATTCCCTTGATTTTTTTTTTTAACTCTTATCACTACAACTAGGCTTTCTAGCACTGTACCATAGAAGAATCACCTACTCTTAAGGCTGGAAAATACTTCATAATTTAACCTGTACTTGTCCACGAATCTCCTTGCATGATCCCATTGTCTGCGATGAGGTTGAAGAATCTCTGGCTTGGAGCCAAGGGATCTGGGTTTAAGTTTTGATTTGCCAGCTTTGTGTAATCCACTGCAGCACCAGGGGCTGGGCATCATTTTGCTCTTTGGTAAAGAGAGTGAGGTTTTGTTAGGTGTCTCTAAGGCCTTTTCAGCTCCAAATCTGATGCGAACCACCTTGAATGGAGCCACTCTAGTAGAATGTGGAGCTGTCCCTGCAGGCCTGAATAGTATGAGGACAGAAAGGCTGGGGTTTCCCTCTTAGACTTATGACTACAGATCCGCATTCAGGACCTACTCTTTATTAATATCATTAGACGTTATTAATGTCATTTAATAAGGGAGATACTTATGTACCTTTGAGTTTATAGGGGAGACCTCTGGTGTTCATCTGTTACAAATAATGTTAATTCCTGGTTTTAGATACTTCTAAACATGGCATCCTAGCCTGAATTAGCCAGACTTCAGAGGTCATCTAGTTAGTACGGCCTCTTCATTTGATTTAACAGGGAAACAGAGGCCCAGTGAAGGCCAAGGTGACTTGCCTGAGGTCCCGTAGCTCTCTTTCCACTGCCCATTTTGCTGTGATTAAGTACTGTATTTTGGTGAGAGCTTTTTGTGCATCTGTTGATATAATTACTGTGGTTATTTCTGATCGTTTATTATAATGTAAATAATATTAAAAACTATAATTATAAACTAATTATAATGATAATTCTTACAGAGGCAGCATGATGTAGTGGATAGAGTTTGGGGCTCGAAGTTAAAAAGATCTGAGCCCAAACCCCACCCAGGTCACTTCTGAGCTTTAGGACCCCTGCGTGCCTCTTCATTTCTTAGCAACTCTAGGACTTTGACAGTTATAGATGAGCCACATGGCCAGACCCCTTGCCTGCCCTCCTACCCTCCATAATTTTAGTGGGTTTATTTTGTGCCCTGTTGCTCTACTGAAGCTAATATCTCAATTAATTGCACTGCTGATTGGCTAGGATTTTCTAAGTAAACTATCATGATAGCACATAAGAATAGTTTTTTTCTCCTCTTGGTCTGTGTTTTCTTTCTCTTGTCTTACTGGGATCACTGGTATTTCAGAAATTGTATCACATTACAGAGAAGAAAATGTATATTATATTTGTAGTTTTCAAATACTGAACCATTCCTACATATAAATCCAGCCTGGTCATAGTGACTTAAAAAAACTACATTACTAATATTTTAGTTACCATTTTTATGCCAATATTAATTAATGTTATCGGTTTGTATTATTCTTTTTTCAGCCTTATTTCTCTCTCTTTTGATTTTTAGGATCTCAGTGGTCTTAAAGCAGGAATTGATAAGGTGCCTGCCTTGTTTATTTTGCCTCTTTATGATGAATTGGGGTTACTTGTTCTGGAAATGCTTTATATAATTCATTTCTAAATATGTCTGGACCAGTTTTTTTTTCTCTCTTAGGATTTTGGCTTACTCAGTTTCTCTTTATGGAATCAAGCTATTTAGATTTTGTTATTTCCTTTTAAAAATTAATATGGGTATTTCATATCTTTGTAAATATCCATTTCATCCAAGGTTTTCATTTTGTTGGCATATAATTGAACATGGCATTTTCTGATAATTTCTTTTCCACTTGTGAATTCCCACTTACCCTTTTCAGTTTTGGTAGTTTGATTTTCCTCTCTTTGGGGGTACAGGGAAGGAAATGGCAGTTCTGTGTGGGGTCCCTTGTCAGTGTCTATTTCTTCCTTGCGATCTTTCATTCCTCTCTCTCGGATTAGAGTTTTAGAGCTTTGTGTATTTATACCTGGGGATTCTTTCTGGGGGAGCTGCTTCCCATCTGAACTTTGGTCTCTGGTTTCCATACTTCCAGGCAATCTCTCTTTTATTTCATTTGTTTCATTTGTTATTGTTTTGAGGTGAGGAAAGACAGGTTTTCATTTTGCTAGCTTGACAAAAACCCTTTTGTAAATCTCAAAATCCGATATAAATTTGATTAATTTACCCCACTGCTACATCTATCGTTTATGTAGCTCTATCAATTAACATGTGTACAATTTATGGTATTTTGAGCATAAAAGATGTTCTGTAAATCCAATAATATATCTATACAGCAAACCTACACAGAGATCAAATGGGATTTAAGAGCAACTGAAAACTGTTTTATGTTATTGAATAAAATGAAAGCATTTCATGAAAGGGGAAGAAGTTACCAGCTGTGTTTACAAGTGGACAACCTGACTGAAATGGCAAGGAATAGGATTGGAAACGAAATTACTATTGACTCTCCACACAGTTCCTAATGATCCCAAGTTTATTTTGGTCTCTGCACTTTCTCTTTCTTGTGAATGAAATTCTTCTACACGCTTCCTGAGCAAGAAAGAATGGCTGCCACCGAGGGCCTGACAGCTCAGGCTCCTGGCAGCTGCACACGTGCTCAGGGCTGCCCTGGGAAGGATCTTCTTCTTGGGATTGTTACAAGGTAAATTTCAGAGAGGCCGGAGCATGGCTGTTCCAAGATTGGGCTGAGTCCTGGACAGCAGATGATGCCACAGAATTGTGTTTTCCCCTCTTCTAGACGTTGATTCTCGATTTATTGAGGACTCGTCCATGGGTAGTTGTAGAGTACATTGGGCGTGTGTTTTCTTTGAATTTGATTTCAGTGATGAATACTGTATGGAATGTTTAAAGTAGATACAATATAATTGTAAGAAATACAAAATTTCTTGAGTTCTGGCTACCTGATATTTAAAATAGTCTTTAAAAACAACCATTTTGTTTTTTATATCTCCTTAACTCTATTATTTTTCCACACACTCGAGAGTGAAATGACTCAGTTGATGAGTTTTTAATGAATTCTGTTAGGAAATTTATGCTTGTGAGTGAAGATAATTACATTTTTAAAAGTAAAAATCACAATTGCTTGAGTTCTATAGGCAGTGTGGTCTAGTTTGTAAGCACTGCCTGGGAGGTGGTGCTGAGACCTTGTGCTTCCTGGGCCCTTCCTTCTCCTCCCTCCCTCCCTCCCTCCCTCTCTCTCTCTCTCTCTCTCTCTCTCTCTCTCTCTCTCTCTCTATCGCAAAGTTTTTCCTGCTTTGCATTCTGCATTTGAATTAAAAATCATTCTTTTCCCCTATCATTTGATGAGGTGATATGATATGTTGGTTTAGTAAAATAACCAAGGTGTAGCACTTTGGACTTCATAAATATAAATTGTATACAGTAGAACTTCATTTACTGTTTACTTAAAAGCACTGTTTCTCATTAACCATACTAACTCTGAAAAAAGATATAGATAAGCCAGCAATTCAGCTTTGTGAAAGCGAATTCATTCTAGTGGGAAGACATGCCACCACCAGGGTGACCTATCCTTCTTGTCTCTCCTCCTCCTGGGCCCCGCTCCCCCCCAGTCAAGCACTTCTGGAACTTTTCCCACTGTGGACCCAGAAACCCATTTAAGAAGATGACTGGGCAACCCAAAGACCTGGTGCCTAATGCCCACTCCTCCCTCCAATCTTCTCTCTTTGCATGGGCTGCTTAGATGAAATGAGAGTCAAACACTATCCACTCCAGTAAGGTGGAGGACTACTAGGCTTTAACACCTCCCTTGCCCTGCTTCCTAAGGCCCTCACTGCCTCTCTACCATATAGTGCCCCAGGGCTGTTCCTTACAGAACCTTCTCTGTACACCCCTCCCTTTAACCCTTACTACCCCATAGCTGAGCTTTCTTTTATTTGTTGTCTCCCTCAATTAGATGGGAGCTCTTTGAGAGCCACATTTCTATTTGTTTTTCATCTTTTAGCATGGAGTAAGTGCTTAATGAATACTTTCTCATTCATTCATTCTTCAGTTCATCTGTCCATCCGTTCTGGTGGATTGTGATTTCATCACTGTGGGTTATACCTTCCATTGGTGTAGCTCTCAACCCATCTGTATGAGTCTGTGTGATTCCATCTGCTTTGGACCTTCTTTTAGGGCTTTTTTAAATTTTGTGGGCACCAGGGTACATTTTGTTTAGCTGTTATTCCATGTGACTAGCCTCTATTTTCTGATAGACTGTCTTTGGAAGCATGTTACTCCTTTGCCCACGTATCTTCCCCAGTTCTCTTAGGGTCCCCTTTGGTTTTGATTCCTTGGAGATTATGATACTCCAAGATTTACAATTATGCAACATTGTTGGAAAGACATTAGTGTTGAAAAGACAGATTTTTATGCTAGGGAGTATTTGGAGTCATCATCAGCACTATGCAGTTACTCAAATAGGGCCCTCCCATCTCTCTTGTTTAGTTCTGGCTCTGACACTTGGTCCATCTGCAGTGCCCACCACCAGTGTGACATGGTAACTCAGTGGATTGGCTGCCCAACTGATTGCTTGATGTTGTCTGGACAAGAGGATTTTTTCAGCTATTTGGTTTTTTTCATAGATTGTTAGGTTTATCCCTTTTTAATATTCATAAATCTCTTGAGAAGGTCTTTTGCAACCAACGCAATACTATTTGCCAAAAGGAACCTCTGGAGAATCACGAGACCATAGACCCAGAGGTGGAAGGGTCTCCAGGGGCAGTCTAGTCCAACCTCCTCACTTTTTTCTTTACAGATCAGGTGGGGAATTTCTTTTCCAATGGGACCCTGCACAAGATGTCCTCCATGACAGTGCCAAACACCTCTGGTGAGCGTGCATCTTTCTGTTTTATGATTCCCTTGATAATCAGAGGCTCATTGAACAGTTATTTTTGTGGCTGCACTTATCAGGTGATTTTTTTGTAATCCTAATGTATGCATATTTGGTATCAGTGGAGGAGAGCCACGGAGTTAAGCCCTTTTTTGTGCGGAGTATTGTAGAAAACCACTTATGAAAACCTGCCTACTCTTTTTATTTAGGATCATAGCCTCGACATGCATCAGGATCATTCTCATAAAGATTTTATAGCTGTGGAAAACTAGGCAAGTGGCTTGGGGGTAACTGGTATTCACTTGATTGCTTTGGAGTGGATTAATGTGAACTTTGGACTCTTCTTCCGTTGTTTTGGCATCTTCTTGAGATAAGCTATAAAACAGAACCCTCATTGCGCTAATGATTGTCTCATCCCCACTTTGGCTTTCTTCTTTATATTCATGTTTTTGGTTCATCTGTTCTCCCTGACTTTGGCTTCTTAAGTCCCATGTCTCTCTCTCTCTCTCTCTCTTTTTTTTTTTTTTTTGTAGTGCATCAGGGCTTATGGTGTAATGGTTTAGCTGTGGTGTTCCTGGTGATAAAGACAGTTATAAAACATTGATGATTGCTTATTTTCCAGCTCTTGGTTTTTCTGTCAGTTCCATCACTATGCTGCTCCTGGGCTCATGTGGTTCATTTGGCTTTTTGCAGCAAACTTTCTGTTTTTGTTTTTGCTGCATGTTGGGTTTGGTAGGGATATGTTGTTTTTCACCATCTACCATTCTCTGCTATTTCCCTCTTTGTAGCTTAAGTTAGTATTGCCATGGATTATCATCACCTCTCCATTTGGCAGAGAAATGGAGTATTTCCTGGTTAAGGCAGTTTCTGCATTATTTTGACCTTGTTTTGTTGAAAGTGCTGTATTTGTTAATCTTTGTTGGAAGTTAGGATAATCAAAGCCAATGTATTTTGCTCTTTTCCTTCTCTTTACCTCCTGGGCAGACTACTTGTGGGAATAGGTGAGGTTAAAGCTAGAGTAGTTGTTACATGATTATCTCATCTTTTGATTTTTCTTTTAACTTTATGTTGACTTTTATCTTGGCTGTGGCTAATCAATGGTCTGACCACCTGGCTAGCTGATCCTGATGACTCCCACGTCGGTAAGCCTTTATTTACTGCCTATTCACATTTCAATCCAGTTCTAAAATCCAAGATCCCATTAAGTTATAGGCAATTTTTACTTTATTTTTTCGGTGGTGATACTCGGTGTTAGACATGGTTGGCTCTTTCTTACTCTCTCCTGGGTTCAATTATTTCTATCCAAATAACTCTTGCATTTATGCATCAAGCCCTAATCTGTCTCTTGAGCTACAGTCCTGCCTCACAGCTGCCTGTCTCTTGGTTATCTCAAGCTCAACATATCAAAAATGGAACTCATTGTTTTCTTCTGGCCTAAACTCACCCATCCTCCAAACTTCCCTATTTTGGTTGGAGAGAAGTTAGGCAATGTTTGCCACGGCATGACAGACCGTCTTGGACTTCTCTGTCTCTCTTGCTGCCCATATCCAGTTGCTTCATTAATTCACTTGTCTTATTAATTCTGCCTCTTTGTCCCTTGCATTTGTCCCTCTCATCCCATTTGCATGGCCATCACCCTGCTTCAGGCCCTCATCACTTCTCTGGCCTATTGAGACAACTCTTAATTGGTCTCTCAGCTTCTAACCTCTCACCTCTTCAATAGGTTCTCCATATAACTTCTAAAATAACCTTCATAAAGCCGAAGTCTTACTCCCCTGCTTAAGAAACTACCATGTCTCCCTATTACTTCTAGGTCAGGAATTCTTCACCTGGGGTCTATGGACTTGTTTTTAAGAACAGTTTGATAACTGTATTTCAATATAATTTGTTTCTTTTGTGGGCCTATGGATTTTAGTTTATGCATTTATAAAGAACTCTTTTAAAAAGGGATCCAAAGACTTCATCAGACTGATAATGCCTGAGGGAGTTCATGACATTAAAAAAAAAGAATGAAGAACCCCTATTCTTGGCTAATATTCAAGCAGCCTGGCTTTGAATACTCATCTCAATCGTGCTTCTCTTCCAGACTAATGCACAGTACTCCTCAGGCGCTCTGTTCTAGTCAAACTGGACTCTTTTCTGTTCCTTGGGATCAGTGTTTTGTTTCGTGCCTCCAGACCATGTGGGCAAGAGGTGTCCTATATACCTATAATGCATTCCCTAGTCACCTTTGCTTCCTCACCTCCATCAAGTTTTCATCTGTCTTATTTGCTGTTTCCTACAATCAGCTTTTTCTGATCCCCTTCCTCCTTAGTGCCTTCTTCAGGCACTTACTTAGCTATGGAAATTTCATTGCTCCAGCACAGTGTAAATCTCCTTAAGGACAGAGACTATTGTTTATGTGTAGCCTGGAGGCACTTTATTTTTTAAGGAAAATTCAGTTGTATTTTCATATCAGAATTTTCTCCCTTTTGTCTCCTCCTCTTGCCTCAAAGCAAGAAAAATAAAATTTACTGTTATAAACACGTATAGTCAAGCAAAACAGATTCCCACTTTGGCCTTTCCTAAAATTAAACAAGGGCACAAGCCACAGTCTCCACTCTGTAAGTTGCACATTTCATCATGAGAACTCTGGAATGGTGGCTGGTCATTGCGCTGATCAGAATTCTGATGTCTTGCCGATTTGTTTGTCTTTACAGTATTGTCATTCTTACATAGATTGTTCCCTTGGTTCTGCTCGTTTCACTTAATGTGCCAGTATTTTCAGGCATATTTTCAGAAACATCCCCTTCATCATTTCTTACATTCAGATGCTATAACTTGTTCAGCTGTTCTCCAGGTGATGAACATCCCCTCAATTTCCAATTCTTTGCAAGCCCAGCAAGAGCTGCTTTAAGTATTTTGGAACATGAGTCATCTATCCTCCCCTCCCCCCCACTTTGGGGTATAGACCCACTTGTACATATGAGCCAAAGTATATATGCACATTTAAATAGCTTTTTAGGCATAGTAATGGCTGAACAAATTTTGCAGTTCTTACATCAGTACAGTAATGTACCTATTTTCCAACAGTCCCTCCGTCATTTGATATTTTCCATTTTTGTTGGTTTAGCCCTAGATCTGATGGGTATGAGACAGAGCTGGAGGAATTTAGGATTAGGGTCAGAATTGTTTTAAGTTTAACATTCCTTTAATAACTGCTGATTTAGAAGATTTTTTGATATGGTTATTGACAGCTTCTATTTCTTCCTCAGAAAACTGTCTCTTCATATTGCTTGACCATTTATAATCAATCTGGGAATGGTTTTCATTCTTTTAAATTTGACTTAGTTTCATATGTGTCTTAGAAATGAGACTTTTGTCAGAGAAACTTGCTGCCAAAATATCCACCCACCCCAATTTCCTGCTTCTCTTCTAATTTTAATTGCATTGGTTTTATCTGCATAAAACCTTTTAAAATTTATTACTCTTTATATCTCAATCCTGTATCCATTTGGAGCTGTTCTTGATATATGGTATGAGATGTTGGTCTCTAACTTTTCTACCAGACTGTTTTCTAATTTTCCCAACAGTTTTTGTTCAATCATGAGTTCTTGCCCGATAGTTGGGATCCTTGGGTTTTTCAAACACTAGGCTACTGGTTAATTCGCTTCTATATACCGTTTAAACTGTTGCACTGACCAACTTCTCAGTTTTTTTTTAACCAATTTTTTCTCTCAGGTAAAAAAAAAAATGTTTTGACAATTATGGCTCTGTAATATAGTTTGATCTGTTGCTTCTAGGCCCCCTTCCTTCTCAACTTATTTTTTTCCCTTATAAATTTATTTTTAGTTTAACATTCAGTTCTACAAGCTTTTAAGTTCAAATTTCTTCCTCTCCGTTGCCTCTCCCCAATACAGCATGCAATCTGATATAGGCTCTACATATACATTCACATTAAATATTAAAAATGAATTCCAAAAAGTGTTTTGCACAATATTAGTATCATTTTAATAGGTGTATAATCTCCTGAGGTGATTACTTTTGAAGTACATAACACTCATGTGGAATGATACATTCTCGTCTGTATGTGTGTGTACGTGTATGTTTTAACAGATACACTACTCTAGAGTTACACTACGCTTTTACAAGGCAGTTATTTCTACAATGAGGTTATATCTTCCTTCTCAACTTTTAAAAAAATTTTCGTTAATTCCCTTGAGATTCTTGTCCTTTTTTTTCTTCAGTTGAATTTTGATATTATTTTGTCTAGTTTTGTGAAGTTAATCTTTTGGTAGTTCGATTGTTATGGCACTGAATAAGTAAATTAGGTAGTATCATTTTTATTACATTGGCTTAGCTTGCTCATGAGCAATTAATATTTCTGTAGTTATTAAGACCTGTTTCTATTTGTGTAAAAGGTGTTTCGTAGTTCCTATGGTCCCTTGGCAGATAGACTCCCAAGTATTTTTATATTGCCTGAGGTTAATAGAATTTCTGTTTCTATCTCTTCCTTCTGGATTTTGTTAGTAATGTATTGAAATACAGATGATTTGTATGAGTTTTAATCTTGCAACTTTACTAAGTGATTAAATGTTTTAGTTAGTCTACTTTTATTTAACTTTCTTTATAAAAATCAGATTAGCTAATGGTAAATATGTGTTGGTATTTTTTCCTCCAAAAAAAAAACCCCTCATGATTTTAATTAAATTTTTTTTTTTTACTTCCAATTTTTAAAATTTCTCTTTTGATTTTTTAGGATTCCCATTTTGGTATTTAATTTGATGTTTTTAATTTTTTGGTTTTTCTAGCTTTTAAAATTGCACATCCAATTTGTTGATTTACCTTTTCTCCTTTATCAACTATTTAGAGATAAAATTTTCTCTTATAAGCACTGCTTTGGCTGCACCCTTAATTTTGGTGTGTTGTCATTAACCTTAATAAAATTATTGATTTGTCTCTACGATTTATTTTACCTACCCATTCTTTAGGTTCAAGTAATTTAGTTTTCAAATAGTTTTTTTTATCTGCTCTTAATGTGCTTTATTGAATATAATTCATATTATATTATGGTTGGCAAAAGATGCATTTAATATTTTTCCTTCTCTGCATTTGTGAGGTTTTTATGCCCTGAATCCAAGCTCAGTTTTTCTGAAGGTGTCACGCATAGCTGAATAATAGGTATATTGATTTTTATCCCTATTCAGTGTTGTCCAGAGGTCTATCATATCTAACTTTTCTAAAATTCTATTTAGAAGTTATGTTTCTTTTTTGGTTGGAATTTTCTAGGTCTAAGAGGATTCTTTAGAGTGAGAAAACACAGCTTTAGGGATCACTGGGCTTCCTAGGCAGGGCCAAAGTCCTGAGGAAGAACTCTGTGATAATCCCTAGGGAAAGCTGTACAGACCACAGGACTTCCAGAGGAAGACCAAGTGGTAGCCCCCCACTTAATCTGTGGGGATCACAGGGCCTCCTAGGGGTCAGACCCTAAGGAGGACCCAAGTGATGGCCCCTTAAGAAGGCTGTGCAGACCACGAGGTTCCCCAGGGAAATCTCAGATGGTTGCCCTATTAACACAGCAATGGGGATCACAGGACACCCAAAGGCAAGATCCAGGAGTAAGCCCGGGACAAGCTTCCACTGCTCATTGCTTTTCTTTCCTTAACCTTAGGAAAATCCATGTGATTTGCCCATTCTCACCCAAAGAACTACAGGACCAGAGTGGGCAGAGGAAGAGCATTTCATTGCACTCCTGGAGAGTGCGGTTGTAGGGCTCACTGAAACACTCATGCTGATGCAGCTGCAGGAGCAAGGGTAACCATTCCCTCCACTCCTGCTAGAGTCATGGTTAGTTTACAATCTTTATTTTTTACATAGTTTTCCTAGGTTATACAATTTATATAGGTAGGATAATAAGGATACAGAAGCAAAAGTGAAATTAATTAGATTTTCCTTGTCTTAGTTTAGGATTAAACTACATTCTTTTACTTCCCTTACTTTCCCTCTTTAACATATGCAAATTATGCAAATCAGTAGGCCTGGATTCTTGACCCAGACCAGACCCTAGATAAGCTTGAACTGGTTTGAGCTCTTTGGCCTCTCTCATTCCCCTGACTGCCTTCTCAAAAAGCCTGCGAATTCGTACAAGCCTCTGACCTCTCACCTGACCGACCTTGAGGCCTGGTTTCTGCTAAAGGGGGGGGAGGGGAAGCACACCTCTAGTTCTGTGGAAACAAAACTCCTCCTCCCATTTCTTACACTAGTATTCTTACTTTACTGTCTGTTTCTCCCTCTAACCCACTTAACTTTTCCTTTGAGAATTTAGATGGTATGCCATTTGGTGCATAAATGTTTAGTATTGATATTCGTTGTCTGTAGCAGGCCTACACAATCTTCTGTTTCGTTAATTCTAGTTTCAAGGGAGTTATTTTCTTGGATAAGGCTTTGTACCTCTTATTTCAAGATGAGAATTCTCTTTCTATATCTTTCTTCTGTAGTTCTCACTTCTTTTAACATTTTTCCTTCTCATTTGGTTTTTAAAATCAATTTTTAGCTATTTTGGAATTGCGCACAAGCTGCTTTTCTTTTAGGAATTTAGTCGTTCTTTTCTTCTTGGTTTGTTCTTGAGCTTCCCTGTCAGCAAAATATCTCTACAAGTTGGGATTTTTTTTGGTTGTTATTTTCTTCCTGCCTCTTGACTTTGGCCTTTAGGTTAGTGTGGGGCTTGTCGTACTTCTGGGGGGAAATGTTTACCTGAACTTGTGTTTTGTCTCCTGCTACTGCCTTCACACATCAGGCTGGAGGCCTACAAGCTTTCAGTGCTCCTCAAATGATGTGATTCGGGAGGAAGTTGCTCCCTACCCTCCTCATCTTAGGTGAGCCAGGTTTGCTGTTAAACGCAGGCCCTCTTCACCTCCAGGTAGGCCCTGGAGGGTTAGGGGGCTCAGGTGCTGGCCCTTTTTGGTTTCTGATTCCTGCATCTCTGCTCTGTCCCTAGATCAGAGCCTTGAGGTTACCTTTGCTTCTGAACTTGTCCCTCGATGTGTCTATATGGCTAGGCCTCATCACTCTCCCGTTTGTCCCTGGATCTGTGACCGGGATCTGGGGAGGAAGCAGCCCAGCTGCTCGGCTGGAGTGCTCCCTGCAGAGCCAGCTCCCAGGGTCTCAACATGGTTTTCTTTCTGTCTCTCTCCGAGTGCCGACCTGAGCTGGTCAAAATGGACTCAGTATTTTTTTTTCTTAGATTTTCCTCATCAGAATTTGGTCTGGTGTGTTTATGGAGGAGATGTTGTTGTGGGTGGCTGGGTCTCTTTGGGTGCTTTATTAATGCGTTTTGGTTAGGATTAGCTTGAATGGAAATATTCATGTATTTATCTGTATATACATATATGTTTGAAAATTTTAAGCTGTCTGCAAGCCTTTGATTTCGTTCTTAGACTTTAGTCAACAAACCATTCATGAAATGCTTACTCTGTGTTAGGCACTGTGCTAGGCATGCCAAAAAAAAAAAAGGCAAAAGACAGTCTGAGCTCACAGTCTAGTCAGGGATTGAAAAAAGGTCATCAGTGAAGTTTAAAAAGTGCCCACTATGTGCCAGGCACTATGTTGAATGCTGGGGATACAAATAAGAACAAAGACAATTCTTACCCACAGGGCACTTACAGTCTAATGGGGGAAGCTGAAGAGGTAGGGATTGAGGGTCAGGGAAAAGGTACCCCTTGAAGGAGCATGATGGAGGGTTCCAGAGAAGTCCAGAAGCAGTGAGAAAATGGGGAGAAAATTTGTGCTGAACCCTTTCTTTAAATGGAGGCCCTGGAGCTCCCCCATGGCTCAGCACTCAAACCCTCAGAGGGCTGGAGGGGGCAGTTCTGGTTGAAGGAAGAATTTGAAGGCAGGCTGCAAAAAGTTTAGGAGAGTGGGAGGAGTGAAAGAGGAGGCACTGAGTGGGAACTTTATTTCGACATCAAGGCCTCAGAGAAACTCAGTTCCTGGGTTGTAGAAATAACGTCCCTCCCCTGAGGAGTAGGCGGTTTTCCAAATGATGGTTTTGATAGAATTGACTCCAGTATTCTCTGTGCATGGTCCTGGCCATCTCTAAACATGGCCCGTGCATTCTGGCCCTGTTCTGGCTCCTGAGTCTCTGGGCCCTGATGGACAAGTTCCCCTTCGGGCCTTCCTGGTCTCAGTCCACTTTGTAACTCCCCAGCCACCTCCAAATTGCTGGCATTGTATATGCTCACAACTGTGTTGTCTTCCTCCATTAAGCTGTGAGGTCTCTGAGCTCAGGGACTGCCTCGTTTTTGTTTTCGATCCCGGTGCCCGTCACAGGGCTTGGTGTATAGAAAACACTTAAGAGATGCTTGCTCATTCATTCCAGAGCTCCTAGTACTTCAGCATGAGTTAGACTGGGGACAGCTCTTTGCAGCCAGCTCTCTTCCTCCACAGATGGCTCTCATGTTTGCATCTCCAACCCTGGCCTCTTTCCTTTGGGCTCAGCCTCCAACCACTTCTGTGGGTTGAGGGTGTGGACCCAGGCTTGGATTCTGGCTCCTGGCTGACATTTACCTAGTGCTGTCAGATTTGCAGAGTGCTCTGTGTAGGTCATGTGCTTCTCACAACCCTTTGAAGTAGGTGCTACTGTTTCTCCCATTTTAAAGATGAAACCAAGAGACCAAGAGGTGTAGTAACTTGCCGAGGTCTCACACAGCTGGTAGGTGTCTGAGGCAGCGTTTGAACTCAGGACTTCCGACACTCACCTGCTTTGCTGTCCGAACCTCTACCCAGCCACAGTTTTCTGTCTGTGTGTCTTCAGCCAAGTAGCCACTTGGCTGAGGACCTCAGTGTTTTCACCTGTGAAAGGAGAGAATTGGACAAGATGATGTCTTCAAGTTCATTTTCGTTCTAACATTTGAGATTCTGGAATGTTGGCCTGTGACTCTTAGCTGCTGCTACACCCTTGGGTGGTGCCCCAAGTATACAGCTTGATGCCCCTCTTTCCTTGATACTCTCTCACCCCTCCCCCAAGACGTGTTCATTTCAATCTGCCATTTTGACTCCATCCAGGACTTCCCTTTTTTCAATCCAGACCATAGTCCCTGCTATGTAGTTTTTGAGCATTTTTGCCCACAGCATAAAAACAACAAAAAAAGAAGTAATGAACCCCTCCTCTTTGTCTCAAAGCCTAGCCCGCTGGCTACCTGACTTATGGTATGTCGAGGGGGGGTGGGGAGGGAGGCGGTTTCAGCCTTGGAGGAAGTTGTGAAGTTGCCCAGGTTGTTCCTTCCCCCTTTCACCTTGGGGTAGGGGGAGAGGGAGAGTGGCTTTAAAAAAGCCTTCCTTCCTGCCCAGATCAGAGGAGCACAGATTTAGAGCTTAGAAGGGGCCTTTGAAGCTGCCTAGTTAATCTCCCTCATTTTACTGTAACTGCTTTTTTAGCGTCAGCTGGTCAAACTAATCATGTGTTATGACATAAAGAACTCATAAATAAATGTAGGAAGGCGGAAGCAGTAAACACATTTTTTACAGACCATAGCGCGATGAAATTAATCAATATAGAGAATATGAACAGAAGATGGACCGAAATGGAGACAAAGCGGTGATATCTTCAACAATGAGTGTGCCAGAGAACAAATCAAACAATAGGTTTATTAAAGAGAATGATAACAGCTCTGAGACATGCCGGCTCCAGTCTATCTTTCCAGACTTATTGGACATGACTCCTATTTCCACACTCCGTGATTCAGCAGAACTGGTGTTCTTTGTGTTGGGCACATGTTTACACCTTTTTGCATTGACCACCTCATGTGCCCAAAATGTATTGCCTACTTACCTTTACCTCATAGAGTCCTCTAGCTTATGCATGAAAGTTTTCCTGACCACCCTCAAACTGTTAGAACCTACCTGGTGTTTAACTACTTAGAATATGTTTACACTTATTAACTTTATATTTATACTGTGTACATGTCTACATCCTTGATGTCTCTCCCATTTTAGAATGTAAGCTCATCCTGAGTAGGATTGTTTTATTCTTTAGACTCGGATCCCCAGAACCTAGGACAGCTCCTGGCACTTAATAAATGCATGTGGATTGTGGAAACACTTTTTGTAGAAATAAAGAAAGACCTGAATAGTTGTAAAGACATTCAGTATATGTGAGTGGACTATGCTAGTATCATAAAAATGGATAATATTCCCCAAATTTATCTGCAGATTCGATATTGTACCAATCAAATTGCTAAGAAGGAGATAATTTTGTAGAACTAGATGAAAGAATAGCAAACAAAATTCACAGTGAGGAACAAAGGGTTGAAAAAATTAAGGAAAATATCGGGGAAAATAGGCATGAAACATAGAGTCTAGCATTACTAGATATCAAATTATATTAAAAGACAGTAAGAATCTAAATTGTCCAGATCAAAGTGTTTGGTTTAACAGTCAGAGACATGGAGAGGTTGAATTGGTGAGGTAAAGCAAGACCCACAAGCAAATGTGTCCATCAGTTAAACCTAAGAACCTCAGCAAACTACATATCCAAAGATACATTCACTGTCGTCATCTCCAAACCCTTCCCATTACTGTCAAGGGTGCTATCATTCTGCTGGGCCTCTAGACTCTGAACTTAGGAGTCATCCTCGGCTTCTCACTCTGTCTCACCCCCCCATGTCCAGTCTATCACCAACGCTTGTCAATTTCACGTTTACAGCCTCTCTCCACTTCACCCCCTACTCTCCTGACACTGCCATGACCATCCTGGTGCAGGCGCCTGTAACTTCATGCTTGTACTATGGCAATAGTCTGCTGCTTGGTCCGTCTCCCGCTCTGTCCTCCCTGTAGTTTGTTCTCCTTTCAGCTGTCAAAGTGTTTTTCCTAAAGCACAGGTCTGAGCATGTCTGTCACACACACACACACACACACACACACACACACACACAGTGTTCAAAGGCATTCCCCCCCCTCCCCCCATTCCAATTACCTTTCTAGTATTGTTATACATAACTCACTCCCAGGTGCTTGATAATCCCCTGATGCTCGTCTTCTTGCTCTTCCTGGCCACAAGACGCTCCAGTCCCACTCAGTGCATTTTCACTAGCTATCCCTCATGCCTGAAATTCTCTCCCTCCCCGTCTCTGCCTCCTGGCTTTGCTGGCTTCCTTCGAGTCCCACCTAAAATCCTACTTTTTGATTTTCAGAGGAAAAAAATCCAAGCTATCAGTAGCTATCTGAAAAAATGCTCTAAATTACCAATAATTAGAGAAATGCACATTAAAACAACTCTCACACTCATCAAATTGGCTAAGTTGACAAAGAAGGAAAATAACAAATACTGGAAAGACTGTGGGAAAATAGGAACACTGGTGCTGTCTTGGTGGAACTATGAACTGGTCCAGTTATTCTGGAAAGCGGTTATTAAAGTGTACATAGCCTTTGACCCAGCAATACTGCTACTAGCAATTAGCTATTAGAAATACGAATATTGTTATTGTAGCAATACTGTTACACCCCCAAAGAGATCAAAAAAGAGTAAAACACATATGCATAATATATATAACAGCACTTTTAGTGGTGGCAATGAATTTCTTTTTTTTTTATAAATCATATTTTATTTTTTCCAATTACATGTAAAGATATTTTTCAACATTTATGTTTATAAGATTCTGAGTTCCAAATTTTTCTCTCTCCCTCTCCTTCCCTCCTCCCTCCCCAAGATGGCAAGCAGTCTTACATAGGCTATATATGTGCAATCATGGAAAAATTTCCATGTTAGTCATGTTGTGAAAGAAGAAACTTAAGAAAAGGGAAAAGCCACAAAAAACAAACAGAAAACAAGCGAAAATGATATTATTTTCTTCTGTATTCAGACCCCATAGTTTTTTTTTTCTGGATGGAGATAGCATTTTTTGTCATGAATTTTTTGGAGCTGTCTCGAATCATTGTATTGTTGAGAAGAACTAAATCAGTCATAGTTTACCATCGCCTCACTCAGCATCTATTCATGTCAGTCTTTCCAGGTGCCCCGCCCCCAACTTAATAGTATTTGCTTTTTTCCAGTTACATGTAAAGATACTTTTCTACATTCACTTTTATAAGATTTTGAAGTTCAAATTTTTTCTCACTCCCCTCTCTCCTCCCCAAGGTGGCATGCAGTCTGATAGAGGTTATACATATACAATCCTATTACTGTATTTCCACTTTAGCCATGTTGTCCAGGAAGATTCAGAACAAAAGGGAAAAACCATGTTAAAGAAAAAGAGAAAATAGCATGCTTTGCTCTGCCTTCAGACTCCATAGTTCTTTCCCTGGATGTGGATAGTATTTTCCATCATGAGTCTTTTAGAATTGTCTTAGATCATTGTGTTGCTGAGAAGAGCTAAGTCTAACAAAATCCACCATTGCACAGTGTTGCTGTTACTGTGTACAATGTTCTCCTGGTTCTTTTCACTTCACTTAGCGTCGGTTTATGTAAGTCCTTCCAGGTTTTTCTGAAATCTGCTTGCTCATCATTTCTTATAGAACAATAGTATTCCATTACATTCATATACCGCAACTTGTTCAGCCATTCCCCGATTGATGGGCATCCTCTCAATTTCTAATTCTTTGACACCACAAAAAGAGCTGCTATAAATATTTTTGTACGTGTGAATCCTTTTCCTTTTATGATCTCTTCAGGATATAGACCTATTGTATTGCTAGATCAGAGGGTGTACACAGTTTGGTTCCCCTTTGGGCATAGTTCCAAATTGCTCTCCAGAATGGTAGCATCAGTTCACAACTCCAACAACAATGCATCGGTGTCCCAGTTTTCCCACATCTTCTCCAACATTTATTATTTTCCTTTTCTGTCACATTAGCCAATCCGATAGGTGTTTCTAGTATTTTAGAGCATTTTTTCATGTGACTATAGATAGCTTTAATTTCTTCATCTGAAAACTTTCTGTTCATATCCTTTGGCCATTTATCAATTGAGGAGTGACTTGTAGTCTTATAAATTTGATTCAGTTTTCTCTATATTTGAGAAAACACATTTATCAGAAACATTTGCTGTAAAAATTATTTCCTATCTTTCTGCTTTCCTTCCAATCTTGGTTGTGTTGGTTTTGTATATGCAAAAATTTGTTATCTAATGTAATCAAAATTATCCATTTTGCATTTCATAATGTTCTCTATCTCATTTGGTCATAAATTCTTCCCTTCTGATAGGTAAACTATTCCTCACTTTCCCAATTTGCTTGTTTAAATCATGTGCCCATTTTGACTTTGTCTTGGTATCCAATGTGAGATGTTCGTCTCCTGTCATTATAGCACAATGGTATTCCATCACGATCACATGCCATGTACATATTTGTAATGGAGAAAAAAAATATTGGGCAATATCCTCCCTCCAAATAAGTCCTGCTTTTCTCGTTCTCTCTTAATGCTAATGCCTTCTCTCTGTTGATTATCTCTAATGTATCTTGTATATTTCTTGTTTGTACATGGTTCTTTACATGTGTTCTCCCCCATTACGTTGTGAGCTTCTTCAGAGCAGTGACTGTCTTTTACCTTTCTTTGTATCCCCAGTGCTTGGTGCATATAGTAGTTGTTTAATAGATGCTCATTCATTGACTGGAAAGATTTTTTTTTATCTGACAAGAACTACTGGAAAATCTGAAAAGAAGTTTGTCAGAAAACAGATTTATACCAGCATCATATGCTACATACCATAATTTCAAAAGAATCATTGATCTAAATGTAAACGGTATAAACGATAAAAAGATGTAAAAAAGGTTGTATCTTTCACTAGCATAGAAAAGGAAGAACTGGTGAATAGATTTTAGAGGAAATTGTCAAAGTCAAAACAGTTAATTTTTGATTATGTAAAATTAAAATTGTTTTGCATGGACAAAATAACCAGAATAAGAAGAAATATACAAGTTAAGGAAAAAAAAATTTGTATTAAACTCCAGAGCATTCAAATGAATCCATATTCTCCTGGATCTGTGAGTATTCTTTCCATGGATGTAGACTACGAAACACCAGAAGTTGTGCTTGAGTTTTGTCTTTAAGAATAGATAAGCAGGAGCCCACGATGTATGTGGAAGTAGAGGCAAAAAAGGAATACTTCCTAGTCATTGCGGATGCCAGTGTGAAATCATCGAGATGAGAGATGGATGAAATATGGAGTATTGTGTAGGAAGAGTCTTAGAGAAGGCCACTTTGGTTGGTTTGCTGAGTGTGGTGGGGGAAGATAGAAGGACAGGCTGGGTTGTGAAAGGCTTCCCCACCCTCACCTTTTGAGGGAAGCCTTTCTTCCGCCCTCCCCCATTGCCTTGGATCTACTTTGTATATTTGTTGTATGTACTTGCTCCCTTCCATTTGAATGTCATCTCCTTGAGAGACAGAACCATGTTTTTGTATTGCTTTGTGCCATTCGTACTTAGCTCCGGGCCTGGCACATAGTTGTGCAACAAATCTTGAGGATTGACTATGTTAGAGTACAAAATTTAGCAGTGTAATAAAAAGCTGCCATATTCAATATATATTCCATGCCAGTTCCTAAACTGATTTATTCATGTGAGTTGGTGTCTACAGATGACACGATAGATGCTCTTTATTGTCGTTATATTGTTGCTTGTTTTTGATTTTTAGATGAAGCTATTATTAGATGAATTTTAGTAGAATTCATTTTTCCATTTGAATATAAGGGGCCTGTTAACAGAATGAATTACACATAATGGAAAAAATGAATCTTTGACATTTTGAAGAATTTTCTAAGCAGAAGTAGAAACAAACTATCTACTGTTCACATTGTCATGTTTAATATCTCAGTTTTGCCTTGTGCTGACTCCTCATTCTTTGAAATACTTGCATTTTGAGTTGGTAACAATATTAAGCTAGAGATCTTACTAGTTAAAATTAATGACATTGAAATAAAATTTATATTTTGGCTGTAATATGACAAGGTTGAAATACAGTTTAATTAGTATATTGGAAAATATGTCAAGTTTGAAAAGTAAAAAATTGCCATCAAATCTGGTAAGCTGTCAGCTGTTATTAGCGAAGGGTGACAGGTCTACAGACTGTTGTCATTTGTAGTACATTTGAGTCAGTTCACTCAGGTAAGTATTCAGTTCCACTCACATTTTGTTAAGTGCCTGCTGTATGCCAGGCACTGGCCATAGAGCCTTAGCCTTCTCTTTGTAGCCAGTACACTGTTAGAAAAAATGGAAAACATCAGTTCTTACAAGGAAACTTTCTGGGTGCACCCATTTTAATGTAGACAGTATTAGATAGTTCTCCACAGTTAAATGAGTTTGAAATTTTGAGGATGAGAAAAGGGCTTAATTGTGTAACTTGTGTGGACGTGGCATTCTCAAGTTAGCAGAGAGCTCTGAGCATCTTCTCATCTGAGCCTTAATTCTCTGAGGCACAATAAAACTCTTGGATTTAGAACTGGATGGGCAATTCGTAGAGTTGACAGTCAGGCCCCAAGCATTTCTTAAGTACTTTCTCTGTGCCTCTGTGAAGGAAACAGAGTAAGTCCTAGGAATACAGATAGAAGCAGAGAAAAAGACTGTATCTGCCCTCTAGGAGGTGAGTTCTAGTGGGGGAAGGCCACAGCTAAAAGGGTGAGGGAGAATGGCAGAGCCAGGCTAGTGGGCCAGCCTGCAGGAGGAAGGTCCCTTCTGAAGATCCTCTTTGAACTGCAGGTATATAGTATGAGGAGGAAACAGTCTCTGGGGGAATCCTTCCTGTGGGAGAAGTACAGCTTGCCCATTCCCCTTCTAAAGTTTGAAGAAAGTTTCGAATCCAGATGTTCTTGCCCCATCTACTCTGTCAGATCATCTTTTACCATAGAAAGTAAAATGACACATAGGGACATTCAGTAAATGACATTGTTCCACCGAATTTCTGTTGAATATTCTACGTTGTGTATATGTCACGTTCCCAGTGTTCACCAGCACGTACAAGCACTTTGTCATGTGTACAGATTACTTGGTTTATGTGGCCACCAGAGTGGGCATAGTCACTTAACCTTCAGCTACAGATATGTGATCCTTTAACTTGAGGGGAGCCTAGGGTCAAGGGAACTTTTTTTTTAAAGGATGGAGTTAACAGCAAGTGTTGATAGGGAGCAGAGAAAGAGCCAGTACATAGAGGGCAGGAGGGTGGGGAATGAGAGAGAAATCTGATTGTAGGGCACCTGATTGAGGAGAATGGAGGAAATAGATTCAAGGCCCTTGATAAGAAGGCTCATCTCTTCATCAGAAACTGTAGTGAAGGGAAAGAGAATGAATCAGTATGTAAGGACATGCACGGCCAAGGATTTCGTGTGTTCTGGGGAAAGCCAGGTCTCAGTGAGTACAGGAAGATGGTGGGGAAGAATCTAAGAACCAGGGAAGGTTGTTCAAGATAGAACAGGAAACAGTGGCAGGGAGTGGGCAGAACAGTATTTTAATTTCAGAGAATGGGAGGCTGAAGGAAAAAACTTGCTGGAGATTTTTTTTTCTTGAATAAAATTTCATGATTTTCAGTGACATTGTAGTTAACCATAATGACCAATGCTAGCTTAATTTTTTTTCCTCATAGCTTCCAATTAAAGCTGGACAGCAAACTACACACACCAAAGTCAGCACTGAACACAACAAGGAGTGTCTTATCAACATTTCCAAATACAAGTTTTCTCTGGTTATAAGTGGCCTCACCAATATTTTAAAAAATGTTAACAATATGGTAAGTGTTTGATTTGCTGTTTTTACTGGGAGTATTTCTGAATGTTAATCGTGGCACAATTTTGGGAGGACTTTATCTCCTAACTTGCACTGGAGAGTTTAATTAATTAGCCTGTCTCGTAGGAAAGCACAGATGCCACACGTTACCCCTCCTTTTGTTCTTTCATTTAACGTTTTTCATTGGCCCCATCTATTAACAGTGACCCTCCTAGTGTTGATCAGAACATAATTTAAGAGGCTACTCAAGAACGTACAGAGATTGGGTCGCTAACCTTTTCTGAATATGTTTTTAAAAATCTTTTATTCTTAAGCATACGTATTTAAAAACCATCAGAGCTGGAGCAAAATCTAGCTTAAATGGATAATAAATGGAATAGAGTATTCTAGATTTCCGTCGTGGTATTGATCTTTGTGGGCCCATGGTGAAGTTTCCTTTCTTCACCCTGGAGCCCACACCAGATCCTTTGCTAGGCCGAAGGCCCAGCTGCCAGGATAATTATCTCCAAACACCATTTTGATGATGTCATTCCCTTGGTACCCACTTGATGAAATTGGCTCCCTCTGCCCTGCATTCCAGACCCTCCATCAGCTCTTATTTCTTTTCAGTCTACAAGAAGACTCTGCTGCTCCCTCTCAGCTGCTCTTTGGCCCTTCTTCTCAGCTTGCTCATTCAGCCTCTTTTCTGGGGCCTGGCCAGTGCTCTCACCTCTCCCGTCAATTCTTTTTGTCTCATCTGCTACTTCAGCGTTTCCTTCAGACGTAACTTAGAACTTTTGAGTTTCAAAAAGCTCCCTCAGTCTACTCCAGTTTTACATTTTGGTAATGAATGAACCAGGAAAGACATGGTACATATGTGTGAAGGATTCGGATTTTTAAGCAAACTCTACATGTAAAAATCCTAAAATGTGAACCAGATAAATTGGGAGAGTGGTAGTTTTTACTTTTTTCATGAAAGAATTCACTAAAGATTTTCATGAACTAATTCACTTCTTGTACATTTACATATATAACTATAGATACTTTTTAAGCCCCAACTCAAAGCCAGCCATGACCATTATTTTCCCCTTGGGTATGTGTTGTATTGTCTTAGATCACTGTCATGCGCTTTTCCGCAATTGGAATGGAAGCTTTTTGATCACAGGGTATCTCTATTCACCATAGCAGGATGCTAAACGGACCCATTTGATGTTCGTTGATACTTGTTAAATGAATAAAATCCTCTTGCAGGTGATCATAGGTTGTCCAAACAACCTGGACAAATAGTCCAAAGAACGTGACCACTTGAATTTGTAATAATTGACAACATTATAGTTTATTGCAATGAAAGATTTTGGCTTTATTACCTGTGTGGGTGAAATGGGATTAAATATAAAGCGCTGATATCAGGATTCCAGGTTAAACATATACTGTAGGCCAAAATGGGACTGATACTGTAGTAAACACAAACAGGAAGAAAATCTTAAGGTCAACAAAATGGATGATTCTTTTAAATACCAACATTATTATTAGTCTGTAGGTTGTCTTTTGCCAGAACTGGGAAAAAATGAATATTTTTCACTTTTGACATAATATTTAAACCCAGTCGGTTAGACATTAAGGGGAAGAATGTTAATTTTGCTTGATCGAACATTTCATTTTTTAGCCTTGGTAGAGTAGGTAGGCAGGGGAGAATTGTCATTAAAATCTAGTGTTCCAAATGTTTTTCCTTTCAGAGAATATTTGGAGAAGCTGCTGAAAAGAATTTATATCTCTCTCAGTTAATTATTTTGGATACACTGGAAAAATGTCTTGCTGGGGTAAGTGATTTGGTAAGTTTTGTGAATTTACTTTTCAAATTGAACAGCTATATTCAAATGTCTTAGGTGTGCATACAGAGAAAAATGATATATCTTTTTACTTATAATACCTTAACTGCACTTCAGTTTTGTTAACTGAAATGATCAGGTCATACATTTAATGTGTGTAACGGGAAATAATTTTCCTGTCTTTAGCACATTAATTAGGTAATAGTTGCTTTATTCATATGGTTAGAATACTTACCAGGGTTGGCAGAACAAAAATTTGACCTACTTTTCTCCTCCCTTTGAAAAAGATTCATTCCTTTTGGGAAAGATTTTGTGAAGATGTCAGCATTTTATTTTATTAATTTTTGAAAGAGATGAGTTTGTTTATTGTATTTAAAAACAGAATGGCAAAGATCACTATATTAAATTTTTCACCATGATCTTGTTAAAATCTATGCAAATAAGACTTTATTAATATTCAAAATAATTATATAGACCATTATATTTTTGTTTATATTTGGATAGAAGGTCAATTAATGTCTACTTTTAGGATAAAGGCATTTTTGATCACGCTAAGGCAAGTAGGATTTAAAGCAATGTATATGATTTACCTCTCTCTCAAATTGGCAGCCAGCAGGTTTAGAAAATGGGCCAGCCTTTTTTTTTTTTTTAAAGCTTCTTATTAATGCGGTCTATTCTTAATATGGAGTCTGAATGGAGGAGGAGTAGACTAGGGGATGGGATGGGAAAGCCCTACAGCTTTGCACCTTCTTAAATTAGTGCTTCTCAAGTGTCTTTGTTAGTTTGAAACACAGTGTTGTGCATTTCTACTTAATTAGGTACATCTGTGTTTAAAGAAACACATTTTTAATGTGTGTTATTATAATGTAGTGAATTTTTGGTTTACAAAACATTTTCCTGAATTAGGTAAAGAAAAACAAGTCCCAAAGCTAAATAAGACTCTTGGCTGATCCCTTATTTAGAATTTTCTCTTTACTAGTCATTTTCTGTAAATGTATATATATACATATATTCGATAGTCATGAGCCAGTGGATACGAACTGCAAAAACCATGGCTGCTGTTATTGACTGATCTATGTGACACTTTATCCCGTGAGGATGTGTGTGCACATACATGCGGCTATGATTTCCTCAGTGTAGTAAACTGAGCCTTGATCCACCATGCCACCATCGGAGAACCCATCTGTGAGTTAGAACCTTAGCGAGGTGCCTGGGAGCATAGCGAGGTTGTGCCTTGTCCAGGGCTCCTTCCCCAAAGATGGCGCTGGGATCCTGGTCTTCCTGGCTCTGACTATTGTACAAAGCTGCCTCATGCTGCTGTCTTGGGGACAGCTTAATGGAAATAGAAACAGATGTGGGATGCATCTTGGATATACATTACTTAACAACTTTAATTTACACGTTTAAAATGCATTAGTTTACATTATCGAATTCCCTTAAATACCTGAGTGATTCTGTGGAATACTTTGAGATTGACTTTTGTAGATAGAGATGTGCTTGAAAACAAGTTGAGGCAATTTCTTTAAAACTGAGCCAAATATTATCAAGACAATGTGGTTAGTGATGATCTAGTGAGGGAATACTTGAAACTAGGCTTAGGTTAGCCAAATGAAAGGGACTCACAACTCCCCCGTCTTCCCTTTGATGATTTAATGAGCTCTACTGGAGAAATCTCAAGGTATTGGCCCTTGTGCCCGACTGGCATTCTTAATTCCCAAATTTCAGTTTGGGTGACTGAAAGGGATTAAATCATGTCAGAGTCAATGCTTCCATCACTTGACAGTTTCTTAGTAATTGGTTAACTCATCTTAGCTCGAATTGTGAACAATTTTCATCTTGCTCTGATGAAAATGTCTTTCCATTAGTTTGGTGAGGCTTAAAGGAGTACTTAGTGGAGGGCTTTAATTGGAGCTGGTAGCAGAACAAGAATGAAAACAGTAATTTTATTGTCTACTACTTGTGTGGATTTTGGAAATAATCTCACATATCAGCCTCTCCGAACATTTGGGCAGTGACGGCCCAGGGTCTGAGCTGCTGCGGAGGCCTTGGCTCGGAAGGGTGCTTACCAATGGCATCTCAGTTCCACATCACTAGGTATTGTTACTACATGGAAACTGAAACAAGTTTGTAAGTCTTGCTCTTATTTCAGCAGCCAAAGGACTCAATGAGGTTAGATGAAACAATGTTGGTTAAGCAGTTGCTGCCGGAAATTTGCCATTTCATTCACACCTATCGGGAAGGGAACCAGCATGCAGCCGAACTTCGGAGCTCTGCCTCTGGGGTCCTCTTCTCTCTCAGCTGTAACAACTTCAACGCTGTCTTCAGTCGCATTTCTACCAGGTCAGTGTGTGGAGCAACATGGGCTTCAGACAGAGATGAATAAAGCATATGGTGCATCTTTACAGAAGGCTAGCTCTGATCTAAAGTCATGCAATTGAGCAGACGTTTATGAATCACCTACTGTGTGCCAGATACTGTCCTAGGTATCTGATAAAAAGACAACATGGGAAGAGCTTCTGCCCTCAGGGAGCTTCTGTTCTGCTGGAAGATGACAACATGTACACAGAGAAGTAAATACTAAGTACACATGAAATCACCATGGTGTAGCTTTATGGGTAGGTGGGTGTGGGCACTAACATTTGGGCACTTAGGGACGGCTCTGGAAGGTGATGGCGCTGGGATCGAATCTTGAAGGCAATGTGTAGGCTCTCAAAAGGCAGCAGTGAGGGGACACCATTCCAGGCTGGGGCACAGCTTGTTAGGGGCGAGTTCAGCTGGTCCATTGAGGGTGTATGTGAGTGTAGTGTGGAAGTGGGCACTGGAGCCAGACAGGAAAGGGTGTTAAAGGCCAAATGGAGAGGTTTGTATTTTATCTTAAGGGCAATAAATAGGGAATACCTCAAAGACTTTTGAACCGGGAAATGGTATATTCAGGCAGTTGTGAATTTAATTTGAATAGTAACAAACTTTTTATACAAGAATTCAGTTTCTTTTCTCAAGTTAATATTGTTACTTTGGTGTCATGGTCATTTTCTGCCTAAATATAGAATTTTTAGCAGGAAAAAGAATGGAAATATCGTTTATATGCACATGATTACAATGGAGTTTCTAGAGGATTTGTAAATAATGGGTTTGCTTCTAAATTTGTCTTTTAAATATATTCCACTTAATTGAAGTAAGACAACCAGATGGAGTTGATGTGAGTGCAATAGTTATTTTAAATGATATTCAGTGGCCTGTATTCCTCAGGAGCTCTCACCTGCCTGAATTCCTCAGGGAACGAATGAGTTGTTTTGAACAGCTGTTTTCTTGTGTGCATGAAATTCATTTAATCCTTTATTGCCACCTCTTGGAATCTCAGCATCTTTTAAGGCTCAGTTCAGTTGCCCTCTCCCATGGGAAGCCTTTCTTTTAGGTGCCTTAGCTCTTAGATGTTCTGTGTAAATACCCTGTCGCCTTAATAGAATATACGCTTCCTGGGGGCAGGGACCAGCCTACCATTTAGCACCATGCCTCGCACCAAGCGCATGCTTAATGATTGCTCTTGAACTGAATTTCCTTGGATAGCTTACCTTTATGTATTAGGATTTCATCTGACCTTTTCTAAACTATATCGTGCTTTCGTGTATTTTTTTGATCATTCATAATGTAATTAACTTTTTCTCGATGAGAGAAGTCATTATTAGCATCAGTTACTATGTGGTTTCAGTAGATGCTATAAGGTAAAGGTTCGTAATGTGTAGTTAATGAATTTATTTTTAAAGTAAATTTTATAACTATATTTTAATACAATTGGTTTCCTCTGCAAATCACGTATTTCATTTTTATGTATTTAAAAACTTGCTGCCAAAGGGGTCCAAGACACCGCGGAAGTGGAGAAGCCCTGGGCTGGGACAAAGGGCTGAGGGCGGTGCTACCAGCAGGGACTTGGAATCTTTTGGCTTGCTTTTTGGTCCCTGGCTGCCTTCTTACTGGAATGTTAAGCCCATGTGCAAAGGGTGTGATCTGGGCACTCTGAGATTTGTTCCATCAAACCAACAAGAATCAGAATCCCATTTGTAATTCGCTTTTGGAGGATATTTTTAGGTTTGCAAATCACTCTGTCTTCCAGATAGTCCCACGGAGGCTTAGCTGGGCTCCCCTGCCAGGGGCTTGGGTGGGATTAGTTAACCTGAGATAAAGCAGTTTTCCCTTTAGGAATTTTCTTCTCGTCAAGAAAGAGTTGTCTTCACAGTTGCTTTCATTGATATCTGACTTGTTAAGACCAATCAGAATGTCTTCTGAGATGTTAATATCATTAACACTGAGGGCTAGGCCATCTTTCTTAGCTTTATGCTATTCTTTTAAAAAGTCATTTATTTCCCTTTAACTCCTGTCTGCTTTATTGAACTCTGCTCCACATCAAAGAACAGCATCTCAAGCAGATCCAGGTGATGCTGCCTGCTTTTGGGGCCAGCCTTTCTGCCACCAGGGCTGCCCTGGCCCCCTTCCTGCCGTGGCAGGAAGGTCTGCCTCCCTGCCGGTCAAGAGTGGCTCTGTTCACGCCTGGCTGTCTGTTGGACTGTTTGTGCTCATTCTCTTTCACTTGCCTCAGTTTTTTGTACATGGGGCTGAAGGCGTGTCCATCACCATCTTGGGTTTGTGCCAGGGAGTTTGTGAGCTCAGTCCAAAGCCTTCTGCACTTCTGTACATCAGACACTCCTTGTGACCCCATTTGGGATTTTCCTGGCAAAAATACTGGAGTGGTTCGCCATGGGCACATACAGGATAGACTAATGTTCTCTTAGGAACTGTGTTCTCTAATTTTTTTTCCAATTTTTTCTTAAAATTATAAATTGGAACTAATTTCAACATAGAGAAGAATGTAAAGGACTGTATACAAAACCGTCAACATATTACCTGCAGCTTGTTTGTTAAATTTAACAAGAGAAGAACAACCATGGTAATTTTAGAGCAGTAGCAGCGCTTGAGTATGGAAGATTGTCTTTGGAGTCAGGAAGACCTAGGTCGAAGTCCTGTCCCTGACATCTATGCCCATGTGACCGTGAGCAAAAGTCACTTAGCCTAATGTTGCCCTAGGCACCCTGCTAAGATTAAAATGACCAATGGCTCGTGCTCTTCATCAGGGAAGGGAGTTTCCACCCTGGGAGCTCCCTGTGCTGCTCAAATCCTAGGTCCTTCCTCCCAAGAGGTGGTTGAGTATTTTGTGTAATAATTCTGAGCCACTTGGAAG
Source organism: Phalanger gymnotis (assembly GCA_028646595.1). NCBI lineage: Eukaryota > Metazoa > Chordata > Mammalia > Diprotodontia > Phalangeridae > Phalanger > Phalanger gymnotis. The sequence continues at coordinate 34,034,101 of CM053627.1, forward strand.
TACAGAAAGATGATAAAAATATTCTCAGACAACACCACCTTTTACTCGGGGTTAATTGTCTAACAATCAAGTGACTTTTCTGTTATCAGCCAAGCATAGACTTCAGAGCTGATCTCCCCTTGAAGGTACAAAAAGATAAGAGAACCAGTAAAAACTCATATGTTATCTTGTGTACTATAAGCAGCAAGTAAATATGTGACACCTTGGAGAGCTCTAGGATGGCTTTTTTTAATCAACTAAAGATTGTCTTTGAAGGGAGCCTGATGTCTACTTCGCAAGCCAAAGAGTAATCAATTGGTGTTGTTACTCTTCTTAAGCTTAGAGTTACTCTATTCACTACCACTGGTTAGAGGATGTGGCAGCATTTCTGTGATAGCGTGAGCTTCCCGGCATCGGGAGAACTGTCTGGAAATGCAGTGTGTTCAGCATCGGCCTGACTTAGACGGTTAGAAGGAGCTGCCCAAGGGCCGTCTCTTATTTTGAAATGCCAAGAGGCAGCACGTTCACTCAACTGTATTTGCAGACTAAACAATCTTTCGCCCTTTCAGTTAGTATTGGCTGAGAGAGAAGGGGCATCCTCTGATGTTGTCATGGAGAAACACTCACAAAAAGCACGGCCCAAGTATATTCACTGCAGAGCCAGGACTAGGATTTTTTTCGCCTGGGGCAAGCAGCGCAAATCTCTCCTGAGGCAAATGGCATGAAAAACACCCTCAATTTAGGGGTGTGTGTGTGTGTGTCCCCATCTGCCCATCTTGCCATCCATCCCAGGAAACCTGATGGAAAGACTGCTGCTCCACATTCCTCTCCTCCTCCAAGGAATCCAGTACTTGGATAGCGTCCTGTTTAAGTAATCATTCTCATTACCTGGGTGCTTAGTTACTATTTCTTCAAGTTTGCCATCCAGGAAGGCTGAGTGGTGGGAGGTAGGGGTGGAGTGGTGGCACTTAACAGCAAACAGATGTTTTGGGGGAGGGGAAAGAAAGAGGGCTAGGATCTAACAACCAGCCCTCCCCCCTTTCCCTTAGAGACACCTAGTTGCACTCTCTGATTTTATTGAGGAGGAGAGAGGTGCAGAGTCAGCATCAGCAGGGACTAGCATCCAGTTCTCTTGGCACCTACTCTGGCACTGTCATCTAGATTGTGGAAAATTGTTCTCTTTCAGGGGCATATGCATGTGGAGGTAGGACCAGCCCCTCCAGAGCACTGACCCATGGTCCCATGCCTTAGAACAAGCAAGGAATGGCTCCCCCAGCCACACTTGATCCCCAGCCTTTCCTTACTTCTTCCTCTGAAGCTTGGAAGGACAAAGTTTCATGGGAATGAGGGAGAGAGATGCATCCTCGAGAAGGCCTGGCCTGCAAGGATTTGGGGTCTGGTTTCCTCCCCTGCTTAGTCAGTCTGAAGTGAGGCCCCATCTCCCACTACTTTTGTGGATAGGACATGTTGAGAAGCTGCAGGGAATTCTTGTGCTTGCACAAGCATTTTCCCTTGCCCAGAGTTGGCTGGCCCCTGCAGGGATCAGGACTGAAATGGGCCCTCTGTCTCCCTACGTGGCAACCCACCACACTCTCTTTCCTAACTCTAGGGTTCCAGGCCTTGATAAGTTCAAAAAACCATGGGGTGCAGAAACTTTTTGGAGGCAAGGGCCTTGTTTCTCTTCTCTTACCTTATCCCCATTCCCTCTGAAGTCCCTCATTCTGCAAGTTAATTCTGGGGTGGGTGTTTCTTGGTCCCCATAGACTGACCTATTTCCCTTGGTGTTAGGATAATCCGACCCACCATGACCCAGAGAGCTAGAGGCTGGCTGAGCCGAGGCTTTGCTCACCCCACTCCTTGGCAAGGCCAGAGCTGGGCTCCAGCAAGCCATGGCCAAGGCACAAGCCTGCTGGGGGTCTTTACCCTGTGTTGTATCCTGTTCCTGGCTTTGCCTACTCACATCTCTGTCCACCCCCCCCCCCCCCCCCCCCCCCCCCCCCCCCCCCCCCCCCCCCCCCCCCCCCCCCCCCCCCCCCCCCCCCCCCCCCCCCCCCCCCCCCCCCCCCCCCCCCCCCCCCCCCCCCCCCCCCCCCCCCC
>CM053627.1:34036276-34247461 GCA_028646595.1 Phalanger gymnotis
TCTGTCTGGGGTGGATTTTTCCCTTTGGACACTTGCCCGCCAGCTTTGACCCATTCTAATTACAGCCATGAGAGCAGCTAAGTGGTCAAGTGGATACAATACTAGGCCTAGAAACTCATCTTCCCAAGTTCAAATCTGGCCTCAGACACTTGCTAGGTGTATGACCCTGGGCAAGTCACTTAACCTTGTTTGCCTCAGTTTCCTTGTCTGTCAAATGAGCTGGAGAAGGAGATGGCAAACCCCTCTAGTACCTCTGCCAAGAAAACCTCAAAAGGGGTCACGGAGAGTTGGCCATGATTGAAAGGACTGAACAAAATTACAGCTCTAGAAGTTGGCTCTTTGCTCCTCATCTCTAGATGATTTAGAATCTAAAGAGTTTGAACAGAAGTTTCCAAACTGATCTGTGAACATTTTCACATTCACAGGCTGTAGGGCAGAGCAGTACACTCATTCTACTCCCTTTAGAAAGGGCTTAGAATTTTCTTTTTTTCTTTTTCTTTAATATAAATTAATTTATTTTCACTTTTCAATATTCACTTCCCCAAGATTTTGAATTCCATATTTTCTCCCCTCCCCCCACCCCAGGACAGCAGGCATTTTGATTACCCCTTCCTCCAATCTGCCCTCCTGTCTGAGGGCTTAGAATTTTCCAGCTGGCTAGTCAAATCCCATTAGCCATTCTGCTTGGTTTTGAGCATGAACATGATATCCAAGCTTGCTTTTGTTTATTGCCTTCTTCCATTAGACTGGAGGCTGGCTGAGGGTAGGGACGGTCTTTCTTTTTCTTATTTGTATCTGCAATGCCAAGCATTATAAATATTTATTGACTGACTATAGCTCATCTCTTTCAACTTATATACAAATGATAATTCTTGCTGAAAGTTAAAAACCTCTTTATAGGAATGTCCTTTGTTTAGCTCTAGAGCCAACTATAAATCCAGTTCTGCTTGGCATGTAAGGGCTAGGCCTCCCCTTTCATATCAACCTTGTCGAGTCTTATTCCCCTTCGTTCGTGTTAGGGTTCAGTGCAGCCAGATCAGCCCCAATGCTGTTGTGGGAGTCCTGGGCTCCTCTCTAGTCTTGGAGCCATTGCATGGGCTGCCCCCAGGCCTTGAGTTCTCCCTCCCCGACTCTGCCTCTCGCTTAAGTGGCACGTTCTACAAGGAGCCTTCCTAAGATGCATCTCTCTGCCTTTGCATCGACCATCTCCCAAATCTCCACTACACTCCGATTTTTGCATTGCTTTGATTTCTTGGACACTCAGCTCCAATCTTCTCATCTGCAGGAAGCCTTCCCAGTCCCCACCACCTCTCCCACCCTGTTCCCTTCTCACATTGCCTCCTCTTGTATGTCTTGTGTGTACCCAGTTCTTGACTAATTGTCTCTCCCATTAGAACGTAAGTTCTTTTTGCCCTTGCTTTGTCTGCCCAGCCGTTAGCACAGTGCCCGAGATGTAGTGAGCACTTAATAAATACTAACCCTCTCTACCCCAGGCAAGAATCTGTGAGAAAATATATGTAGCAAAATAAGCTACGAGAACTTGTACATAAAAGTTTTCCTTTTATTTGGGTCATTTTTTTTCTTAGTCCTTAGCATCATTATGGGAGCCTTCAAGAATGCTTTTTAATTCTTATGAAAGCCTTGCCTCCAATCACTTTATGTCTTTCGTAGATATCTGTACATATACGTGTTTGCCTACCCAGGATAAACCATAAGGGCCTGGTGCACAGTAGTGTGGCATGATGCCTGTGGATAGTTTTCATATAGTCTTTGGCACTCTGCTGTGTTATGGTTTGGCCGGGCACTGCACAGTCACCTCCTCGCCCTCCTCCTAGATGAACCCTTCGGGTTGTCCTGCCTTCGGGGTGGCCTTCAAGGCCTAGCTCGGAAGAGTTGGTCTCCCCTGCGGCCTTCTTTGTTGTTATTCTCAGGGTCTTTGGTGTTTACTTCCCCTCTGGCTGCCTTCATGACCATTTTCCTTCTGTCTTTCCGTCTCTGCTTTTCTTCTTTCTTTTGGTCTGTCATCTGTTGCTTCTCCCACGTATCCTGGCTTTCAAGCCAAAGGCTGGCCTTTTATAGACATTGCCAGCCAATCAGAATCTTCCTTTTCAGAGGCTTTAAATTTGTATTTGGCAGCCTCTTGGCAGAATTAATTGCTCAGAGGCTGAAAATATTTAACTGGTCTCAAATGTCGAACACTCAGAACTGTCATAATTCTTCTAATCGAAGGAATAATAAAATATTGGCAGTTTTAAAATGCCGATGGGACAAGTCGCTAAGTTTTACTTGTGTCCGAATTGGTATTTTGTTGATAGCTCTTCTCCTATCCGGTTAGGATGAGTCAGGATTCTCCAAATACTGGTCTGTGCTCTCTTTGTCACTCTGGTGCCATTGTCAGCATAGTTTAAACTAAGGCCCACTTCAAATGTTTGTGCAAATCTCATTATTTGTGAGAATCGACTCAGATGATAGAAATAATAGCTTGGAATGTGGCAAGCGTCCAGGTGAATGGACACAACTTAGACCCGTAAGTTATCGTAGAGAATGTTTGGGACATTCGGGTAAGACTCTGCAGGGTAGTTCATTTCCTTTCAAAGAAGTCATCTGAAAAACCCACAGGTCTCTGTGGCTGCACGTGCAATATCATTGAAAGGCTGTACCTTATGTTTTTAAGTTTTAATCAGTTTAATCAGTTCATCTATTAATTTAGCCTTATTTCCAACAGACCTTTTATAAACTACATTTCTTCCCCAGAAATAACAGTATGGTAAAGGGGTTCCTCTTCAGCCTTCCTTTTGATCTCTCCATTTGTTGCTAATGGCCCCAGGGGTCAGCTCACTGACAGCCTTGCCGATCTTTTAACCTTACTTCCCATCAGAGCATATTTGGGGGCCCTTTGGAGCAGCTGTGGTATTTTGGGCATGTAAAGGATAGCATCAAGGGCCTGCCCATACCCAATATGGGCTGCTACATTTTTTCCCCATCCGACAGGAAGAGCTGCTGTTGTGCGTAGTACATGTTGCGTTAGCCGCACATCTGGAAGTGGCAGTCGGCCAAAGCATAATCGGTTCAAGGGGGAAAACTTTGGAGGTTATTGTTAGCCATGGCAGGTTGGGTGTGACATCCACTTAAAGTTCCATGAAAATGCTGAACCTGAGTTGATTAGAGATCATTATTTATGTCGTACGGTATCTGAGCCTTTTGGCCTTTAGCGCTCTTTCGATGCTTATTTTGACACAAGCCAATGCTGTCCTCTGGCTCAAAATATCTACCGTTGTGAAATATTCAATTTCTGTGCTTGAAATAAATTCTGTTTGATGTAAAGAGGGCCCAGAATTCTTTTTCTCCACTTGACATTCTTGCTAGCATTACTTGCTAGCCCCATTGAAAATCCAGTGCAGCCAAGGAAAAGCTTTTAAAATAAATTGGATCGAGTTAAATGGAACAGTTTTGCTATACTTTTTCATGTCTGCTGCCTTTATAATGAAAATATCTGAATCTGCAAAGAATGTGGGTTTTCCCTAGGTGTCTGACTTACTGATAAAGAAAATGAATGGAATGCCTCAAGTGGTAGAAGAACATTTAATGCAGAGAGAACTTGAGTTATCATACATCTTTTAGATAATACATATACCTGTACATGTACACATGTACATACACACATACATGTAGACATACATATACATGCATTCACATATACATACATGTAAACACATGTACTTGGAAACAATTGGGATTAAGTGACTTGTCCAGGGTCACACAGTAAGTAGTAAGTGTCTGAGGCCGGATTTGAACTTAGGTCCTCCTGACTTCAGGGCAGAGCCCTTATATTTTTAAAACTCCAAAATTCTGTTGTCCATTTAGAAATTACTTAAAGGCTTATCCAGTTTTTTTTTTCCCTGAGGGACAGATATTTTCTGTCTGGATACTTTTCTGAGGTCCAGTACATGTCATTATTAATAACTAGGTTAGAATTAAGTTTAGTATTTTATGTTGATAATAAAAATTTAGAGAATATTTTATGATGCCGTTTAAAGTCAGGTATTTGTTGCATTTTATAATTACTTTTTCCTTTGCTATATGTGAATATTTCAGGTGTTTTAAATCTTTGGGCATTAGCGCAAGCAAGTGAATCAGAACTGTAGAATATCTGGAAATATACAGACAAATCGGTTTTTGCTTTTATCTTTCAGGTTACAGGAATTGACTGTTTGTTCAGAAGATAATGTTGATGTCCATGATATAGAATTATTACAGTATATCAATGTGGATTGTGCAAAACTAAAGCGGCTGTTGCAGGGTATGTTTACATGGGCTGTGACCTGTCTGAAGGTAACAACATGAGCCAAGAAAAAATAAGCAAAATGACACAGGCTGTGTTGATGCTGAACATGGAAATGAATTCATATTCCACTCTGAAAAGTCATTGTCTGTACATAGTACGTAATGAAACGGCTGATGGAAGTTGCAATTCATTCTTGATGCTCTTGGGAAAATAACTGGTCTCTTATGAGACAGGAGTATCTGTACTGGGAGCATTGTACGTGTTTCACAGTGGTATTTGCTTTGATTAAAACAATGAGACTGCAAAATATAGACTCTTTCATTTCTCTGGATCCAAAGGTCCCGAGGGCGGTTCCCGGTCACTGAATTAGTGTTTTTCAGGCACTGTTGATCTTAGGGAGCCAGTTGTTAGTCGAATTAACCAAGTTCAATGGCAGAACAAAACCCAGGAAGGAGATTGTGATCCTGAGTCCAGCATCTTGGTGTCTACTTTTACTTCTTTCGCTGACTCATTTCATTGAATTGATTGCTAGGTCACTTAACCTTTTGGTGCCTAGGCTTTCTTGGGTATAGAGTGAGAAACCATAATGTCATGTGGCTTTATTTGGTGGTTTAATCAGTATTTTCAGAGCTTTTGAAATATAAGTAGCGTCTATTCGGGATAACTTTTTTATTCATGTTCCCATATCTTGGGAATAACAAAAATACATCTTTGTTTCAGAGTAGTATGGCTAATGTTAGTTACTAAGAGTTTCTATAAACTGGCTGTTATAATCCTCTTCTAACCTTGTTGTTTAGATTAACAAAGGAATGGTTTAGAATCATAATTTCCATAAGTGAGTTTCATCTCATAAAATAACACAATATTAAATCTTAGATTAAATTAAACACAAAATCCTTGTTAATTCATCACCTATTTCTGTTTTTGTTTTACTTATTTGTTAACAAAAATTGTTTTTTTTTTAAATAATAGCTCACATTTATATATTTATAAGTTTGCAAAGTACTTTCTGTGCATCGTTTCACTTGACCCTCACACAACCCTATGAAATAGGTGTTACTATTCTGCCTTACAGACTGAGAGATCTTAAGTGATTTGTCCAGGGTGATAGAGCTAGTAAGAGTCACTCAGGATTTGAATCCAGGCTTTCGGCTTTTGTCCAAAAGTCCATTGGTCGTAACAGGCCACCTGTCTATAACAAAGATAATTTTTAAGGTGCGATTTAAAAGTCAACTATTCGTTACCCCACAACCTAGTTCATGCACAGTCTTGGGAATTTCTCTTTAAGCTATGTTCAAAATGCACGAATTGAATCGGCAGATCTGTAAATGGACCGACTGTCTCTATACTGATTAGCTGTGAGTGAAGATGTGTGAATCTTTCATGAGATTGTGCTGTCGACTACACTAACTTTGTTCAAAATTGATAATTCTCCTCCCCTTTTGGCTTTGCCCTCATTATAGCAACAGCAAAAGCAATTCACAACCACTTCAAAATGGATAAGATAATATTCTTTCTAGGTTAAGTATTGATCTCTTGTTTGTGTCTCGATACAGAATTTTATTGGCAGTCACCAACTGAGTTTTCTATCATCTGGTAGACTGCTGTGTTTTTAGTTGAAATCTGTGAGACCAACCATATCTATCATTTGCTGTTGGACAAAGGGGTTTTATTGGGAGTTCAGAGCCTTCTGATTGTTAGGTGGAACTAGTGTCACGTTTAATTTATGATCCTTCACAACTAGTTAATGGCTTTTAAGAAATAAGTGTTGCCTGCTCAGCTCAGGTGTCTGCTGTAAAGTCATCTTGCCTAGAACTAGATTATTGCTCTTGGAAGTCCTTCAGAGGAAGGAAACAAGTTTATTGGGTGGATGCACTCTAAAGCAGTTCATCAGCAACACATAACACCATCTCCACATCCCTATGGTTATACCAGATGTGCATCTGCTGCCATTTTAAACTTTGCCCTGGAGTGAAGTGGGAGGATGAGAGTGAGGCCAGAGCAAGAACGCCTTAGGCGTGGAAGGCCTAAGTGTTCTTTGGCTTTAAGCTGGAATAACCAAGATAGTAGGGAAGTATTCTTTTCCAGGGTCTGTATTTTCCTTTCAAAGAGATTTCATGGTGAGGGTGTAGCTTGTTTTTAGAGGTGGCCTGCATTTCCACCACTATGGGTGACTGCAAAAATAAAATTGGCTTATCTCTTAAATGTGCAGATACATTTACATACAAATTAATATGTATATAATTTTTTCCCACAGAAACTGTATTTAAGTTTAAAGCCTTAAAGAAGGTAGCTCAGCTAGCAGTTATAAATAGCCTAGAAAAGGTAAATGTTTTTCTTTTCTTCTATATTTATTGCTTAAATTGCTTGTTGAATTTCATCTTGAGCTTTGCCGATACTTTTGTTTAGATGTTTGAAATGATAGTAATTACTACACAATAATTATTTTAAAGCAAGGAGAACATTTTTCTTATGGAACATTGCAGGGTTATGTTTGCCTTTGGTTCTCTTTTCCACCACAAAGAGTCCTGTATAAATTTACCTGTTTACAGGGTATATCCTGCCTCCAGAAGAAGGTGGCAAATGCTCTGAAGGCAGGGCCTCTTTGTTTGTGTCCCCAGCACCTGTCACTGTGCCTGGCCCCTGTAGGTACCTGGACATTAGTAAATGCTTATTATATTGGAATAGATTTCTAATGAAATGTGAACCATAATAAGACAATATTTTCTAATCCTAAATTGACAAGATCACTACCTTGATGTAAAATTATGTGTTTTTAAAATTATTATTAGGCATTTTGGAATTGGGTAGAGAACTATCCTGATGAATTTACAAAGCTGTACCAGACTCCCCAGACAGATATGGCTGGTAAGAATAAACTGACTTATTTACTTTTACCCTCTGGGCTTATTAGACCAAGGCTGCTATCCTTTAAACCTTAACTTCATTTCTTATGTCAGATAAGGTCAAAATGGAAGCCTCTCTCTCCTGGGCCTTCCTCTTTATTTTCCTGTAGGTAATCAGACAAGGGGAAGGTTGAAGTTAAGATTGAACTTTTATAAATTAGATTCCCTCTTCAGTTGTATCTTTGTGTAAGAAAATTGACCTATTGGAGATAAATCCTCTAATAGAGTGACTGGGTTTTGTGTTCAGAGACTGATTTTGCTTGGAGCCAGGTTCCTATCTATCTTTTTTACACACAGGATCATATGGCTGAGGATGTAAATAATCACATGCTGCTTCCATGAAGATGTCAGGCAAATTGCCTTTCTCTGAGTGGGAAGATCTAATGCCTGTTTGTGCTCTCATCTCAAACCTAGCCTCATCGAAGGCCGAACAGGAGCATGGTTTTCATGCACAGACATTGGGCTTGTTTTTTGTTTCAGCCCCTGAAGCATTTGAAGTCAGAGAAAGAGATCGTTTTCTGTTCTAGTGATTTGATTTGTGTGATTTTTAAAAATAATGATAGTTCACATTTGCGTGGCACTCTTAAGGCTCCCCAGAACATTTGACATAACATTAAGTCATTTGATCGTCACCGCTGTGCAGGGAGGGGCAATGATTTTGTGTTTTCTATCTCACGGATAAAACTGAGACTTCATGGGCTTATTTAAATGTACCACTAAGATCAACTCCTGAAACTGGCACTTTCGGGTTTCAGGTGGAATTATTTCTCATGCAGCAACTAAAACGCACCCTTTTCTTCCTGGCCATAAAGGATTGAGACCCTTATTTCTATATCCTTATATAGGCCTTTTCCTGTTATTGTGAAACATGATCTGGGAAGGATTCTGTGCTAGGGATAGTCAGGTTTATCTAAGTATGACCATCTCTGTGTCTGTGTCTGTGTCTGTGTGTTGTTAGGTTAGATCCTTTTCTTCTTGTGTTCTTTAGTTATTTAGTTTGTTTCCTTTTGACTATAAATGGTAACATTCCCACTTATAATCAGTTGACTTCTCTGGTGTCAGATTGTTCTGAGCAGAATACTAGTTTTTGTTTAAAAACAAACCATACCATACTCCTTTACCAACAGGGAAAGTAAAAGAACATTGTGTGGACTGTTCCTTCCAGCTAGATTTGATAAAGATAAATAGACATTTTGGGGAATACTTCCTGTTGCTAATTTTACAAGCTTCCTTCCCATTTTTTTTTCTGTAGAAATGAGAGCTTTAATTTGCTACATGGGCAAAGGGCAAACTATATTATCTTTCCTAATAGCGTCATTTGATATTTTTTTTCCATATAGAATGTGCAGAAAAATTATTTGACTTGGTGGATGGTTTTGCTGAAAGCACCAAACGTAAAGCTGCAGTTTGGCCACTGCAAATCATTCTTCTTGTCTTGTGTCCAGAAATAATCCAGGACATTTCCAAGGATGTGGTTGATGAAGCGAAAATGAATAAGGTAAAAAGAGCAAATTTGTTTACAGAAACAGTAGACAACTAAAGTGCTGATTTTATCCTAGAACAGGTCATACCGGGCCAAAACCATTTCCTTTTTTGACTAGCATATAGAATCAAGGGAAGGCTGTTGATTGTTCACCTAGATGCTAGCAAATCACTTGACAAAGCCTCTAGTGCTCATCTTGAGGACAAAGGAGGCACTGTCTGGGTCAGTTTGGATAAGGATGCTTTCATTCGAGTCCCCTAGACTTGTCCCTTTAGCTGCATTCTGTCCAGTCGTTGTATCAGTCTTGGGTTAAGATAGTGAAGTGATGAGGGGGTGGGGAGCCTCCCTTTCCCACATACTTTAGCAGCGATCTAAAAAGGGAATGAGATTGCAGAATGATCACAATTCCATAGAGAGCTCCTTCATCTGCCCACGATCACACCAAACAATAGCTAGAAGCCAGAGCACTGGAACAGAGAGCCTGCCTGGAAAACCAGCTTGAGTTCAGGTCATCTGGACAGAAGAGTGTGGTAGGCTTCAACTAGGGAAGATTCAAGGGAGATCAAGGCCGCCACCACCCTACAACCAGAGAGACCCCTCTATAGATCACCGACTGGGCCCTGAAGCTTACTAGCTCTCTGATAAGAGAGCCACTTATCAGTGGAGGTGATAGCTGGTAGGACCAGCAAGTAGAGGGCATCTTCAACCAAGAGCACCTGAGGAATTAGAGCTTAGCTCTTTGGAATAAAGTCCTGAATCAGCAACTGAGACTGGAGGTAGGAGAAAGCAAAAGAAGACAACGGAATAGTATGAATAAATATTATGGGTGAAGGGATGCCGGTTTGGTAAAAATGAGGCAATATTACTTAGTGTACGGTAGGTACTCAGTGAATGTTTGTTCTCTTCTCAGACAGGAGAGTGTAATGTCACACATATAAATAGAGCCTCCCGAGGGAGGAAAAGCTTGGTCACAATGAAATAAGAAGTCTGGAGGAAAAAACTGGAAGAATGAATGGCTTAGAACAGAAGGTAGAAAACCTTATCCAAGTAGCACCAAACAGTACTCAGGAACTCTACAAGACAAGAAGAAATATTAGAACAAAATAAAAAAGATGGAAAAATAGAAGAAAATGTTAGATAACTGGAAAACAGAGATAATTTATGAATCATAAGACCGAAAATTATGACCAAAAAATAAAGGGATAAAAAGATAGAAAGAAAGCCCAGATAATACATTTCCAGAACTCGGAATTGGAAGCCTCCCGGATTTAGTAGAACCAAAGGGAAAAGTGAAACTAGAGAGAATCCATCAGTCACTTCCTGAGAAAAACTTCAAAATGAAAACTCCCAGCAACGTCACAGATAAAATCTACCACCTTTGGATCAAAGAAAAACACTGCAAATAGCTGGAAAGAAAGAATTCAAGTAGTGAGGAACCAGAGTCATGATTACATGCAACTTGGCAGCAACTGCTCTAAAGGAGAGAAAATTTTACAATATTTTTTCCGAAGGCAAAGTATGTAGGTTTATAAACAAGATTAACTTTTGCCTACAAAACTTCATTTAATCTTACAGGAGAAAATCATGGATCTTTAATGAAATTGAGAACTTTCAGACATTCATGATAAAAAGACCAGAATTATGTAGACAACTTGCAGTGCAAACACAGGGTTCAAGAGAAACCTAGGAAGAGAAAAACATTTGAAGAATTGAAAGGAGCTAAATGATGAAGGTTTGCATTCTAATAGGGGGAGTTGGGGTGAGATAAGTGTCTCTCGAAAATCCTAGTGTCTTCTATGGAAGTAGGAACCCTAGAGGGTAGTTTTTCCTGTATTTTCATGGCCTTAAGGGAGAAAAGAATAGATGGAAAAAGGAATTAGTGAAGAAATGTGGAATAAAGGGGCAAAATTTATTGGTTTTTTTTCATGGTTAATAAGAGTATACAGATATGGAGGAAGTGGAAGGAACAGTGAGTGTTACATGAACCTCAGTCTCTTCTGAACTGGACAAAGGACTATTGAACACACAGGCACACATAGAAACACACATATACACAAAGTTTGGTGTAATGATACATTGCATTCAATAGATAAATATAGGGAGAGAGGCATTTAAGAGGGAGGGTAGTCTCAGAGAGGGGATAGTTACAAAACAACCTTCAACTTTGGAGGGTAGATTGTAAAGGGGGAATAAATAGGAAAGAAGAAAAGCTTAAGAAGCAATGATCAGTGTTTGGGAACAAGAGGAGAGGCATCATTGTAATTCAGATTTGTTCAGTTCCACATCACTAGTATTGATCCATTCCTCCTGTTTTCACCTTTGTAAAGAGATATTGGAGAACAAAGAGGAAAAATTTAAGAAGGTATAATGAAGGGGGAAAAGGCACTATTAACACAAATGTGAATTGGATAAACTCCCCACTAAAATGTCAGAGCATAGCAGAGTAGATTAGGAAGCAGAGTCCACTAATCTGTTGTATGCAAGAAACACACTTGAAATAAAGATTCATACAGTTAAAATACAGGGTTTGAGCACAATCTATTATATTTCAAGCACAGCAGTGATGATCTTAGATAAGGCAACAACAAAAATAGATTTAAAAGATAAACCAGGAAATTACATTATGCTTAAAGGTGTAGTAAACAATGAATTAATACCAAAGTTTAACATATATGCATCAGATGACACAGCATCTAAATACTTAGTTGAGCTATAGGGAGAAATAGACTATAAAGCTCTAATAATTGAAGACCTGAGTGTGCCACTTTTGGACCTAGACAAATGTAACCCAAAACAAAACAGAATAAAACAAGGAAGAAGTTAAAGACCTGAATAGAATTTTAAAAAGTTTGACGTGATGGATTTATGGCAGTTACTGAATGGGAATAGAAGGGAATATACATATTTTATAGCATCTTAAAAAAATTTTCCACATATTAGAATGGAAAAACCTTACAAACATGCAGAAAAGCAGAAATATTAAAATTCTAGTCATCAAAAAACCTTTGGAAAACAAAAATTAAAAATTAAATGGAGACTAAATAATCCTACAGAGCTGATGGGTCAAAAAAAACCCACCATGAAAACAATAGATAATTTCATTGAAGAAAATTATGAAAACAAGATAGCATAGCAGCATTTTTGAGATTCAGCCAAAGTAGTCCTTAGGGAAAAGTTTGTTTCTATAAACACTTTTAAAACCAAAGGAACAACAGATTAATGACTTGAGGGTGCAACTAAAAACCCCTAGAAAACCAACATTAAAATTACACCAATTAAATGCCAAAGTAGAAATTATTGAAATGAAGGAAAAGATTAACAAAATTAAAAGCAAAAAACTATTGAATTAAATAAAACTGAATTTTTTTTGTGAGGGGAGAGAGAACCAATGAAATAGATTAAACATTAGCTGATATGATGTTTTATAGTATTTTATTTTTTCCAATTACATTAATGAAAATTTTCAACATTCATTTTTTTGAAAGATTTTGAGTTCCAAATTTTTCTCCTTCCTCTCTGCATTCCCCAAGATGGCAAGCAATTTGATATACTTCTCTAACTTGCTTTTCTAAATCCTTTTTGAGTTCTTCCATGGCCTGAGACCAGTTCATGTCCCTCTTGGAGGTTTTTGTTGTAGGCTCTATGACTTTGTTAACTTCTTCTGACTGTATGTTTTGGTCTTCTTTGTCACCAAAGAAGGACTCCAGAGTCTGAGACTGAATCTGGGTGTGTTTTCACCTCCTGGCCATGTTCCCATGGTGTGTGACTAAAGAGTTCTATGTTCCACGCTTGGGCGGATGCGCTGCGTCACCAGCACTCCTCCTTCCCCAAGAACCCCTTACCTAGACTGGGCTTAAATCTTCAGCAGGCTCTGAACTCCTGCTCTGATCAGCCACTTAATTCCTCCCACCAGGTGGGCCTGGGGCCAGAAGCAACTGCAGCTGAATTTCTAAAGCTGCCCCGCCTCCATTGCCCCAGGGTGGATAGCCAAACTGCAAACTCCCCGCAAACTCCGCCTCATCCAGCAGCTTTTCCCACTAACCTTCTCTGCTGTCTTTGCTGTTTGTGGGTTGTGAGGTCTGGTACATGCCACTGCTCAGTAATTCAGCATGCTAGGGCACTCTCCGCTCCACTCCTGGTCTCGTCAGTCCGAGGTCTGCCGCGCACGCCGCGGTCGCACCGTGCTGCGCGTGCTGGGCTCTGTTTAGCTCAGCTCTGCTCCCCTCAGCTGGGAGCTGGGAGTTCCGTGCGGGACAGACCTTACCCCGAGACCATCCAGGCTGTCCTGGGCTGGAGCTCTGCTTCCCTCTGCCACTTTGTGGGTTCTGCAGTTCTAGAATTGGTTCAGAGCCATTTTTTTTATAGGTTTTTGGAGGGACTTGGTGGGGAGCTCACGCCAGTTACTGCTTTCCAGTCGCCATCTTGGCTCTGCCCCCCCCAGAAGCCAGGTGATATGATTTTTAAAAAGAAAACCCAGCATCAATGGTGGAAAAGCAGGATTAGAAACAAATGAAGATGAAATAAGGGAAGTTATTAGAAAATACTTCGTACCATCACATCACAATGAAACTGACAGCAAAATTAATGATCATTTTCAAAAACGTAAAGAGTCCATCATCACTATCCTCTCCTTCTTTGACCTTTCTCCAGCTTTCTGGAGACCACCATTGTTGGCCACCATCATCTCCTGCATGCTTCCTCCTTGGCTTTTTGTGACACTGATATCTCTTTTATTTCCTCTTTCCTGCCACGTCACTCGTCCTCGGTCCTCTTTCCGTGCTCTGCCCCTGTATGTGTGAGTCAATCTCAAGAGTCTGTTGTAGACTTGTGAATCTCCTCTCCCTACACTCACTGTCTCGGTGATCTCATAGGTTCAGTCATTCATATGACTCTCGCAACTAAATATCCAGCCTAGTCTCGCTCCTTGAACCCTAGTTCTGTACCTCCAGCCGCCTCTCTGGTGGTTGTCTTTTGAGAGACTTGTTTATTTCTTTTTTTTTTAAAAAAAAATCTTATTTTCTTTCCTCCTGCCACCCACACTTCCAAACTGGTGTGTGTGGGGTGGGGTGAGAAACAAAAGCATCGTGAAAACTATGCACAGTGAAACAAAATAAATTCTCACTTTGGCCACGTCCAAAAAGTGTATGTTTCTGTCTTCCACCTGAATTTGCCACCTCTCTGTCAGGAGGTGGGTAGCATGTTTCATCATTTATCTTCTGGAGTTACAGTTACTCATTGCATTGATGAGACATTTTAAGTCTTTCAAAGTGTTTTTCTTAATGATGTTACTGTTTAAATTGTTCCCCAGCTTCTGCTCACTTCAGTATTTGTCAGTTCATAGAAGTCTTACTAGAGTTCTATGAAATTTTCACCGTCTGTTTCATTTTTTTCTTTAATACGGCAGTTGATTCCATTACCATTGCCATATACCATACCTTGTTTAGTCGCTCTCCAGTCAGTGGACACCTTCCTAACTGGATGGCCTATAAGCATCTTAACCTTAGCACGTCTAAAATTCAGCTCAGTCTTTTCCCGCCATATTCTTCCCTCTTCTTAATCTCTTTCTTTTGAGGCCATCCCCATCCTTCCAACCACCCAAGTTTGCAAATTTGTGGTCATCTCTGGTGCTTCCTTTCAGTCTTCCCCTCAACCCGCCCCAGTTCAGCCTTGTTGTAGAGGTAGAATTGACACGTCTCCCATTTCTTCATTCGTGCTACAACTGCCCTAGTTCAGGCCCTCGTAATCTGTCGTCTGGACTACTATAGTAGCCTTTTAATTGCCTGGCCACCTTGTCTCCAGTATCTCCCCTTTGCAATCTCTCCTCCATAGAGTTGCTAAAAGTCAATTACCTACAGCATGTATTTAATCATGTCACTTCTCTGCTCAGAAATCTCCATTGAGTCCCTGTTGCCTCTAGCACAGGATGCACATTTCTCAGGTTGGTCTTTAGAGCCCTTCACATTGGACTCCAGTCTGCCTTTTCCCATTTATTGCCAGTTACTCCCTTTGGTGTTGCTGAACAGTCCTTCTTGTTGTTTCTCATACACAACCCTGTTTCCTACCTTTGTATGTCTTTCCACACATTGTTCCCTTCCCTGGAATTCATACCCTCCGATGCTACCTCTTAGAACCCTCAGCCCAAGCTTCGCTTTATGCCTTTCCTGGTCCCCAGGAACTGTGAGTACCATCTCCTATTCCTTTCCCACCTCATTCCTCTCACTGGAAATTGCTGTATGTTTGCTTATCTGTGAACTTGTTGAATCCCCCAGTAGAATCTAAGCTCCCTGAGGATAGGCACTATTTTGTCTCTATCTTTATATCTCCCAGTACTCCATAGTGCTTGACGCATAGTAGGATCCTAAACGGGGCTTGCCAAACGATTGAGTTTAAGGAGGGATGAATGTCATCGTTGTTGGTGTCATCATCAGATCACCATAGTTTTAGAACTGGAAGGGAACTTGGAGTCCTAGAGGAGGAAGCTGCTACCTGGGGACACTAAGTGACTGCCCTGGGTCACATAGGGAGGAGTCATAAGAGGAGCAGTAAGATCCAGAATGTCTTATATTTGGGTTTGAAACTCAGTGATATGTGTTGGGAAGGTTTGAGACTGACAGAGTAAACCCTAAAAAAGGTGATAGGATTTTTGATTTTTGAGCTAGAGCGGGGATCTTAGAGAGGATCTACTCCAAGCCCCTCCTCTGTGAATGACGACTTTGAGGCCCAGCAAGGACAAGTGAGTCCCCTGAGGCACACACTAAGTAAATACAATTTGAGCTTGCATTTTCACCCAAGCCTTCAGACTCCACAGCCCCTGTGTTTTCTCAGTGCCCAGAAATCTTGGGTGTTTTAGTGGATGACACATTTAGTAGGAATCGGCAGGATGATATGGACACCATCATCGCAGGCTCCTTTGAGAAAGCCTTGGTTTACAGAACAAAAGAAGGGCTTAGTCCTGATGCTCTCTATACCCTGCTACTTCCGAGGGCTGTAGTTTACTTTGTCTAGCTGTTAAATATTTTACTTCTTAAAGCTATGAGGAAATGTGTGTTTGCACGTGTATAGCCACAATAAAAAGCAAATGGGAGTTGAGTAGGTTTTTGAGCTAGGGAGGTGGGGTATTGGAGGGGCCTTTCATGTTATTTACTCATCCATTAAGGCAGGGTTTAGAGTGGAGACAAACTCTTAGAAAAGAAAGGCAGGGTGATTTGGAAGTTGTTGGGTGATGACAGTTAGAAAGCATGAAAGGCTCACCACATGACAGGCTCTGGGCTAAGTATTGGGGATAACAGGAAAGGCAAATATGGTCTGTGCCTTCAAGGAGCTTATGTTCTAGTGGTGGAGACCACATGTAAATACTAGAGGCTTTCTGTGGAGTAAGTGGAAGGCTAATTGAGAGGGAAAGACATTAGCATTGGGGGTAACCAGGAAGGCTCTGCCTTGGAGGAAGCCAGAAAAATCAGAGGCAGAGGACAACCAGTGGTGCAAAGATTAGTGACGGTGTGTCTTATTTAAGGAATTGGGAGTGGTGGCATTGCTGAGAGTGAAATGTAGAAGACAGGCAGCAGAGGAAGGGGCCAGATTATGAAGAGCTTTAAATGGATCCTAGAGGTAACAGGAAACCCCTGGAGCTCCATGAGTGAGGGGGTGTGCGATTTAGTTCTGTGTTTTAGGAAAATCCCTTTGGCAGCTAAGTGAAGAGCAGATTGAGTAGTGAGAGAATTGGGGCAGGGAGACCTGTTAGAAGGCTCTTGAAGTAGTCTAGGTAGGCACTATGGTGACCAGAATTAGGGTGGCAGTTGTACAAGTGGAGAAAATGAGACACCGACAAGAAGTGTTCTGAATAGAAAAATAACAAGATTGGACAATGGATTGAATGTGTGGAATGAGTAAGGCTGAGCAGTGAAGGATGGCACTGAGGTTTCCAGCTTCAGTGCCTGGGCGGATGATGGTGCCCTCAAACGAAAAAGGACATTTAGAAGAGAACAGAGTTTTGGATTTGTGTGTGTGAGAAAGACAGCTCTGCTTTGTGCCTGTTGAGGTGGAGGTGTCTGTGGGCATTGAATCGAAGGTGTCCAAAGGCAGCAAGTGATGTCTAACTAGAGCTCAAGAGAGAGGCTAGGGCTGGCCATAGATCTGGGAATAATTTGCATAGGGATGATAGTTAAAGGTAATTAAACCCATGGGAGCTAATGAAATCACCACGTGAAATACCACAAAGTCAGAAAAGAGGAGAGTGCTCAGGACAGAGCCCTGGGGAGCTCTTCTAGTTAGTGAGCATGACACAGGTGAAGAATTGGCAAAGGTGACTGAGAAGTGGTCAGACATATGGGAGAAGGACTGAGAGAGAGCAGTGTCACAAAAACCTAGGAAGGAAAATGTCCAGGAAGAGAAGGTGACCAATGGTGTCAGAGGCTGCATAGGAGTCAAGAAAGATCAGGTCAAGGAAGGACTGAGAAAAAGACATTAAATATGACATTTAAGAGACTATTGGCAACTTTGGAGAGGGCCATTTCATTTGAAAGGTGAGGCCAGAAGCCAGACTGCAGAAGGTTTAGAAGAGAGAGGGGGAGAGGAGAGGAAGGGGTGGGGGCACGGGCTCTTAGACCACATTCTTTGGATGATGGCTATCAGGGATGGGCCAGTCAAGTGAGAGGGAATGATAGAAGAGGAGGGTAGGGCAAAAGGTCCAAGTGCATCCAGGTAGGAGAGTGTGGCAAACAGAGCTTTGTCTTGGCAGGCATTGACTCTGAAGCTTGGAGATCAGAGTTCAGAAGCCTCAGATTGGCGCTGCCTAGGAAGAGGACTGAAGAGTACAGGGGTCATTCACCTTTTGGACTCATTTTAGGGGCCCTTGCTGCCCCTACTTCCAAAGGATCCCAGAGTTCGCAGGGTTGTGAGACCCTAGATGTTGTGAGAGTGGGAGGAGAAGGCAGGAAATCAGTCCCTGGATGCTCAACTCCACTCATGAAGCCTCCTCCTGGGATGCAGAGGATGGCGCTCACCTGTGGGGTAGAGACTTGGCTCCCGAGATCAGAATCCCTGCAAGCAGAGAAATCCACTGACTGAATGGAGGATAAAGAAACAGGCTTTGGGGTTTGCCCAAGAGCATCCCTGTTCTACTCAGTGAAGAAGATGAAGAATCAACAGGATTATTCTTGAGAACTCAAAGGCATCAATCCCGAATCTTTGGTACTCGTGGATGCTTCAGTGCAATTACTTTGGATTGGGGGAGGTTCTTTTCAGAAAAATTATTAATGATGGTCTAGTGATAAGTAGACAAGGTATGAGAAAGGTGCTGGGCTTGGAGACACAAAGATTCTGCTTCAGATCCCATCTCCGACCCCTTCTAGACTGTAGCAGAGTGGACCTTGAACTCTCATCTCTCAAGCTCTTGGAGCTTTTGTTTCCTTATCTGTAAAATGGAACTAAGAATGCATGTAGTGAGTTCCTCCTAGGGTTGTGGGAAGCTCCAGTAAGCAATAAGCCTTGCATTTGGGTCTGGCAGTCATGTGGCCTCCTCCTCCCTCCATGTGTTTTCTCATTCTGGCTCTCTGCTCCCAGACCACATGCTTATTCATGCAGGGAGAGCAGCATCGTCCAAAGGAGGTTTCCATCAGTGTTTCAGTTGAATTGAGTTGATTGTGTGTGTGTGCAAACGCGCACACCCCTTCGAAGCATGGCACATGACAGACACTCCATCACTGTTTATCGGATTGAATTACAGAAAATGTTTCTCGACAATCTCAGAAGAGCGCTAGCCGGCCATGGCGGGAGCAGGCAGCTGACAGAGAGCGCCGCGATCGCCTGTGTCAAACTGTGCAAAGCCAGCACCTACATCAACTGGGAGGATAACTCAGTCATTTTCTTGCTCGTCCAGTCCATGGTGGTGGATCTGAAGGTGAGGTGCTTGGGCTGGTCAGTGGGCTAAGCAGAAATCAATATGGTTTTATTGGGAACCATTTCTTTAGACTCTGGGAGTTGGGGTCAGGGAGACCCGATTACAGATCCTGTCTCAGACATTAGCTGGGTGAACCTGGCACATCTCTAATACTCTGAGCCTCAGTTTCCTTACCTCTAATATGGGCATGATAATGGGCCTACTTCCAAGAATTGTTGTGAAGTTCAGATGAAATAGTGCACCATAAATGTCACATTACCGATACCAATTCTCAGATTTTCTCATTTTTTAGCTGCTGTGGTGTAAGGCCAGGCAGTGACACAGTGACTAGAGGGCCAGGTTTGAAGTCTGGAAGACTCCTGATCTACCCTTAGTAGTTGTAAGCCCCTGGGAAAGTCACTTACCTCACTTTATGTCAGTTTCCTCATCTGTCAGATAAGCTGGAGAAGACAATGGCAAACCAACTCCTGTATCTTTGCCAAGAAAACCCCAAATGGGGTCACAGAGAAATGGGGTCAGACAGGAAAAAAACAACAAAAGACCGAACATCAAAGAGTAATGGCATCGAATACTCTTTTCTTGATCTGCGTATGAATCACAGTCTCTATCCTGAACATTTGCGAGCCCAGACATTTCCTGTGAGACCCTTGAAGTAAATAAATAGGTAGGCTCACAGAAGCCAGTCACTGAACAAAAAAGACCTCGGTGCAGTGACTGACAGACCATGGGCAGACACTCTCACACGCCTGTTTTCAGTTCAGATCCAGCCACGGACACTTTCTGGCTTTGTGGCCTAGGCAAGTCCTTCCACTTCCCTGAGGCTCAGTTTTCTCATCCACAAAATGGGAATTCTCACACTGCTTCCCTCGCAGGGTTGTGGTGAAAGCACTTTTAAATGGCTAAGTAGGCCATGCCTTTGAGGTTGGGTGCAATCCTCATCACCTCCATAAGAACAGTCACTGCCTTGTTGGATTGGCTGGGCAGGGCCTGGCCCTTTAAAATGTCTGTCTTCTCTCTTTGTGTAGAACTTGCTTTTTAATCCCAGTAAGCCCTTCTCCAGAGGCAGCCAGAATGCCGACGTGGACCTTATGATTGACTGCCTGGTTTCTTGCTTTCGTATAAGCCCTCACAACAACCAACACTTTAAGGTGAGAGAGACCATTGGGTTTTAGCTAAGTGTGTTTGTAATTAATTTACCATCTCTAGTTAGCTCATAGGCATGACCTAGGAACCTCAGGAATTTTAAAATAAGCTTTATTGGTATACTTTATTTTGTATATCACCATAGTTTCCCCTCCTTCCCCTGCTACAGAACTGTCCCTTATAACAAATAGTTGTGTTTGTTTTTTTTTTTTAAGACAGAAAAAAAGAAGAGGAAAAAGTCAGCATTACTGATTAATACAAAGGCAAAGTCTGAAACTAGGTGCTGGGTGCATCACGTGGGGCCACCCACTTCTGCTGAGGGTGGTGTGGGGGTGTCTGCTCATCTCTCCTCACAACATGCTTGTTTTTCAATAATTTTACTTAGATTTAGACTTAAAAAAAATGATGGTTCTTTTTGTTTGCACTATTGTCGTCATTGTGTGGCCTTTGTTTCCTTCCTAGTGCATCAGTTCATGATTGAATCTTCCCATGCTTCTCTGTATTCATCACATTTGTCATTTCTTACTGCACAGTCATATTCCATTATATTCATCTACCAGTTTGTTTAGTTATCTTGATTATATTTTCAGTGGTATTTCCATAATGTGTTAAATTCAGGATATTAAGCCACATTTATTATTTAATATTTTAAGTTGCCTTTTTATTTCTATTTTGTGTCAGTTATTTTATTAAATATAGTTCATATTGAAGTAAAACATTAAATTTTTTTTCCCTTAGATCTGTTTGGCCCAGAACTCCCCATCTACATTTCATTATGTGCTGGTAAACTCCCTCCATCGAATTATCACCAATGTAAGTCTAAAAGGTATTGATTAATTATCTCAGAGTAATCTTTTTAAAAATATATCTTTTAAAAGACAAATTCCTTAATACATATGAAAGGTAGGAAGGTTTGGGAGCGTAAACTCTAGGAGAGGGTTAATTGTTCCATACTCGTGTGGGTTTTCCCACATAAAACTCTTACTATATACATGTGATGTAAATGGGAAGCTCTTTAGATCCTTGTCCCCATGCTAAAGAAAGACATTGGGATTCTTAGCTACTGAGAATATAATGTGTGGTTTCCCAAAATTCCTTTCAAAAATGTGTTCAACTCTTAATTTAGTTCTGATTTTTTTTCTGTGCACTCTGACCCATGGTTGAGCTTGTATTAGTAATATAAATGGCTGTCACCTTTCTAAATCAGAAGCCATGTATCCCATTATGGCTCTTATCAGCTGTTGACTAGTAGGCCTATATTGTCCTATCCATTTGTAGAAGAATGTCCTGAAGAAGCCACCACATGTTGAAAACTTTTAAGAGCCATTGAGAACAACCCCACACAGCAACCACATGAATCTGTGCATGAGTGTGAAGCTAGAGCTCCTTCCTGTGGTATGATCAATCATGGTGCTAAAAGCTCTGGTGAAACAGTCATTGAAACTGTGAGAAACTGGTTTGGACGAGGAGGCCTTGTCAGAAAGCAAAACAAACTTCTGCTGAGATCAATACTTTTCTTGCTTGTTTCTGTCCAAGAGTCTTCATGGTTCTCTTGAGGGTCCTCAAATGTTTTTGTTTTTGGGGGTTTTGTTTTGTTTTTTTCCATATTTAGATAGCACTGACTTTTGCCCATTTGCAGAGTGGCCCTTTTTGCAGATTTGTCTGTAAAACAGGCCTCATGCAGAAACCCACTCAAAGGCCAGATTGTGCGCTTATCATGACTAATCTTAGAGGTATATTTGCCCTGCTTTAAATTTAGTGAATTTTAAAAGTATGTTGGTTTTGGAAATTAAAAAGAAATTCTCCCACCCCTATTTTTAAAGAAAATTTTTTTTCCTAAGTAAAAACCCATACATCTTGGTTAAGGGAATTTGATGTAGAGATAGAATGAACCCAAGTGGGTTATAATCCACCAAGAATTCTCTGTTCCTTTGTGAGCTAGCATTCTCTTGGGTGTGTGTGTGGTAGGGAGAAGGGAAGTTTGCTATTATGCTTTGTTTCCCCAAAAGCATCAAGAGGATTCTGTTTGTTACCAAACTATGTTTTTGAAACGCTTTTGTTATAAAATCAGCCAAGGCATTACAGCACTATTTGCTCTGAAAGATGAATCATACAATTTAAAGAATAACTGATGTAATGTTTTGTCGCATACTTGAATCTTGTGTTATTTTAAATTTACAATCTAGAAATTTAAAAAAAAAGTTATTTTATTTCTTCCTCCTTTTGTTCTAATTATGAAAATATTGATCAGTTACCATTGATACATTCAATCCATTACTTAAAATTTGTATTTTATTTTTCAAATAAAATCTTAGGATTTTTTTTTTCTACTTTAAAAGTTAGCTACTTTAATTGTGAAATATTTTTGTCTACAATTGACTATATAGAGCACTTTCAAGCATGGACTCGGCACTGCTGTAAGTGGCTGGGCTGATCCTCTGGGTTAAAGCATGCTGGAGTGGTGCTTCATGCATGCCTCGGTGTACATGGTGACAGTGACTGCGCATCCTTCTCCACTGTAAACAGTGTTGCATGTTGGAAGATATGGTCTGTCTATAAGAAAATGCCAACCAGTGTTGTTCTTTATAAGGAGAATATAAAGACTTGTTTAAAAAATGCTGTGAGACTCGAAACGTTTTTCAAGTAAAAATAGGTTGGGACACGGGGCCGCCAAACGTAGGGAGAACCTGAAGAATGCTCCCAAAGGGCGGCCCAAGTACGGGGCTTCTTCGTTGAGGGGGACGTGGTGAGCTCTTCTGGTCATGATTTCCTCCCTAGATTCTTAGACTACTTGGCATTAAATTTGTAGGGCCTCCTGACAGTGAAAGCTAGAACTTTCATTTTAAAAATAAGTGTATACTCTGTAACTTATTTAGCCTGCCCTTGCTTTGGAAATATTAATTAAATACGACCACGTCAGTTAAGTGCCAGGTCCATCGAATAACAGAAATGCATCAGGGCTTCCAAAGGATATGGGTTTCCTGGACAGTCTGATGCAACTTTGAATTCATGGAAGTCAGTTTAGCTCAACAAGTGTTGGTTCAGTGTCTGGTACACGCGAAGCACGGGTAGGCTCCAGGGATACCTGGTGAGCCCCAGAGATTCTGGGACAGAAGCAAGGTTATCTCTGTCCCCAGGCACTTCATCTTACCCTGGGGAATCCGTGTGTGCAGACATAAAGATGTGGTTGATCAGGGAGAAGGCGCCAGTGGAGAAAGGAGGAGCCCTAGTGTGTTGTGACTCTGTGCTCAGGCTCTGCCTTCTGCAGTTCCCTGTGGGCTAAAGCATTTTCGTGTGTTTGCAGAGATGGGAAGTAACTAGACTCCTAACTCAAATACAAAAATTCCTCAGTTCCTTCTTGAGGAGCAGAAGATGGGCAAAGTGTTGGCAGTGCCCTGGGGATATTAAAACTTTTCTCCTGTTTTGAACACTTGTGTTGTTCTCTCTAGAGACTTTCCAAAGCTAGTCTTCCGTTTTTAAATGACTGCCAGTGCAGAAGCTTGAAATAAATGGTCATTTTTATGCAGCGTATATTAGAGAAGACTTGGAAGCAGATAACAGATCACCTATCTCAGCTTCCCAGCCTCCTTTGAGAGTCAGTTGAGGAAGGCAGTGTAATCGAGAAGTTGGAAAAGTTAAACGTCTGTGCACCTTCATGAAATCTAAGCGAATCCCTTCCTGAAGGTGCTAAAACTAGTAATTATGAATTGATTGTATGTTTGTAGCAAAAGTTTGTTCTATAACTAATTAGTGTAATGGGAACAAGATGATAATATAATTTTCCAGGTGAAGGCATTTAGCCAAGATGATTGATTCCAAGGCTTTTGAAACATGGAAACGTTGCTTTAAAAGTATTCCAGAGGGGCAGCTAGGTGGCACAGTGGATAGAGCAACCGGCCCTGGATTTGGAAGGACCTAACTTCCAGTCCAGTCTCACACATTTACTAGCTGTGTGACCCTGGGCAAGTCACTTAACCCTGATTGCTTCCAATTAAAAAAAAACCCTGCGACTTTCACATTGTTTGTTCATGTTGTGTAGCATTCCCAATTGTTTGATAAGGTTTCTATAAAGAAATTATAAGGATTTTAGAAAAAGAAATTGTGAAGTACTGTCTACCTGGTTACGTATTACTGTTTTGCCCTAGTTTATTTTAACCTTAAATGCAGTAATGGAAAATTGTGCAACTTTTAAAAAAGTTGACTGATTTGCTCAAATAAACTAACATTTAATTTGTGTGTCAAGCATTACACTAGGAATCAAGGGAGCTGCCTACTTTGGAAATAGCTCTTGCTTTCATAGAGCTTAAAAATCACATTAAAAACATTTTTTTAGCCCAAATCTGTGATTTCATCTTTGTAGGGAGCCTCTCCCTTGAGGAAGTTTTTACCGATACAGAACAGCAGCCCTTCTCCATCTTAGAGTCTTGGAGAGTCGCTTAGGCCACTGAGAAGTAGACTTGTCCAGACTCATCCAGTGGTGGGAGGGCCAGGTTATCCTAGTTCTAAGGCCAGCTGTGTATGTATTATGCTCAGGTGCCTCTCACTTTATTATTATATAAATGTAATACAAAGTGATATACAAGTGCATGGTCATCCAGGTACAGGATTTCAGACTTCACAAGGGCCTCCATGACTACAACAGGTGCTTAATAATCCTGGGCCATCTCCAGTTGTCCTGGTGAGTATCAGGCCACTGGACCCAGATGGCTCTGGAGGAGAAAGTGAGGCCGGTGACCTTGCACAACCCTCCCTCCCTCAGATCAAAGTCAGCTACAAGTCATGTCATCATTTTCCTGACGTTGTGGTCTTCTTTGGGAATGAAGGACAGACACAACAACAACAGGTGCTTAATAAATGCTCGCTAGATGGCTTGCATCTCAGGCAGCCATTCCTTTAGAAAGAAATACCTCTGTTACCTGATACATGAGGCATGGCCCCTCCCCCCTTTTTGAAGATCTCCAATGAAAAGAGCCCTCTGTATTATTGGAGCTCTCAGATTGTTAGAAAGTTTTCTTGGCATGAGGCTGTCATCTGCCTCTTTGCAGTGTGCACCATGGCTCCTAATGGTGCCCCCTTCAACATGGTGGCCCTTCCTTTCCTTCTCTTCTCCAGGCTCTCCATCCTCATATTTGGCATCTCCATTGCCCTGTCCTGTGTGCTCTTCAGCTTACCTTATCGGTGTCCTTCCTAAAGTGAAGCTGCTGCTCCAGACATCTCCTCCCTGGGTCCGAGTGCTATGGGACCATCCCCTCCCCCCCCGCCCCAACTTGGCTTCTCATTGCTGCCGATAATTGTGTTTGCTGCCGAGTGGGAGGGAGCTTGCAGTCCATTAAAGCCTCCAGATCTTTTCTAGACAATCTTGTACTTGTGAAGATGAGTTTTTTGAACCCAAGTGGAAGACTTCACATTTATCTCTATTACATATCTTCTTATTAGGCATGATCCAATGTCCTATCCTATCAGAACCTTTTCCTTCCTATCTTTTAGTCATTTGGGACTAGCCTTTCTTTATGTCGTTGACATAGATAGTAAATGCCACAGGTTCAAGGCCAGATCCCTGGAGATTTCTACTGGAGGCCTTCTTCCAAGTTAACATCAGACTCTTGATGATCACTGTTTGGCCTCAGCTGTACAGTTGCTCAGAAGTCAGCCTAATCGTATTAGTATCTAGCCCCAAGCTCTCGGTGTTTCCACAAAAGATGTTGTAAGTCACTTGTCTCGTGCTTCGCTGAAATCTCTGCTTGTAGCATCCCCATTCACCATTTAAATAATTAATTCTGTCCAAACAGGAAGCAACATTCGTCTGGTGTGACCCGCTTTTGTTGAATCATCGCTTCCTTTTCTACACATTCATTAACTATCTCTTTAATAATCTATTCTAGAATTTTGGCAGGAATTGAATTCAAGCTTACTCACTGGTCTGTGTATTGCAAAGCCATTCTCTTCCCGTTTTTGAAATCTAGGACAATGCTTCTTGCCTTTCTTCAGTCCTATATTACTTTTCCAGTTCTCCAGGATCTTTCAAAAAGTGCTGGCTCAGGAGTTCAGAGATCTGGATTCAAATTTGACCTCTGACTCTTCCTGCCTCTGCAATGTTGGGCATCTCATCTAACTGCCAGAGCATCAGTCTGAGGTGTTGGCCTTAGATGGCCGCTGTGATCCCTTAGCAGTGGACGATCTTTTGTAAAAGATTTCTTACAGTGGTGTAGTAATAATATATGCTAGTTCTTTTAGTACCCAGAAAGGGAATTCCTCTGGTCCAGGGGCCTTGACAGAACAGAAGCAAAGGGCGTGCTTACAGGATCACAGGTCCACTTTGCATGGAGCATAGTATTCATACGTACAGGGGAATGTTATGGTCAAAAGCTGGAAAAACTAGGAAGGTCTGCAATTCCAGACCAGTGGCTTGACCGTACTCAGAAGGGCTCCAGCCAGCCAGGGGTTTTCATCCATATATGTGTGGCAGTGCCATGCAAGGGTGTGGAAGGTGGTTACGCAGGAGGATCAGGTAGGCTCTTGGAATAGTTGAGGTAAATGGTACTGATCTCTAACAGGGCAGGGGTAGTGAGAGTGGAGAGAGGAGATGGATGTGAGAGGGAGTGGGTGAGTGGAAGCACCTGGCTTTGGTAACTGCTCAGATGCCAGAGGGGAAGGGATAGGGAGAGTTTAAGAAAAATCTAAAGGATGGGAGGTTGGATGGATGATAGGAACCACTGGCAGAAGGAGTGATGTCAGAAGGAGCAGGTTTAAGGGGAAGCAAGGATAAGCTTGGTGTGGGACATTCATTGGGAGTTTGGATTCTGTTCAGATATCCTGGAGACAGTCTGAGATTCTGATCCGGGGCTTATGAGAGTGCTCAGGTTTGGAGAGATTATGATTCCTAGGGGGAGGCAGTATGGAAAGAGAAGAGAGCCAAGGATGGAACCTTGGCAGACAGCTATTGGGAAGCTCACACACACTTTCTAGCATTGTGTTATAAATTTATTGGCCCACTTAAATTCTGCCTTCTCTTCTAGAAGGTATGTGGAGAATTAGGGGTATCTAAAGAGATTATTTTCCAAGGCTGTTAGCTTATTTCCAGACTAAGCTCCATTTGAGTAAAGATATAGGCAGCACCACCATATTTTAAGCCACTAGTTCCTGTATATTGATAAGCATTGTTTATTTTTATAACCTTACCATCGTTTAGACATCCTTTGAACAAATTCAAGAGGTACTTGTTTTGTAGTAGCATTGTAGTGGAATGGAATGGACATTGGATTTGTTATTAGAAGATTCAAATCCTGGCCTCGTTACTTAGTACCTTTGTGGTCAAATTGCTCAAGGCGCTTGAACTGGTCTGAAACTCATTTTCATTTTCCTTGTCTGAAAAAGGAGGAGGTTGAACTAGGTGACAGGGGTCAGGGTCAGGGTAGAGGTTGGGTGTGGGGTCAGCAGGATTCCCTGCCATATAGAGGGCTAAGGGAGATGAGCGATGAAGAGGAGCCAGTGGTGATGGGATGATTGGGTTACTGGGGAACTTAGGGCAATTTAGTCAGGATGATGGGGAGAAAAAGCGGATTGAGTAGGAAGGAAGGAATTGGCAGTATTTGACATAGACAAGTTTTTCAAGAGGTTTAACTATAAAAGAAAAAAAAGATCCCACAGTCAAGGGGAGGGTTTTACTTTTTTAGCATTATGGCGACCTGATCATGCTTGATTGCTAGAGTGAAGACCTGGAGAAGGCAAGAGAGGAGGCTACGGGGAGGAACATCTAGAGGCTGAACAGAAGAGAGGAAGAGGGGGTAGGGTAGGAGTGGAGTGGGGGAGGTGAGGGACTTGTGAAATTGCCTCTGTCTTCTTAGCAAGCCACCAGGCTAAGTAGGTAATGCATCATCGGTTTGGAGGCCCTCTGGTCCAACTCCCTTCTGAGGCCTAGGGAGGTTGTGTGATTTGCCCAAGGCTGCAAAGTAGGTAGCAGAGACAGTTGCCTGATTCCAGATCCGGAAGTGCCCCCTCAAGTACCCCACTGTCCTCCACAGTAAGAGCAGGGCTGAGGTGGGAGGTGGGACTTTGAGCTGTGGGAACTCCTACAGGGTATCCAGTGCTGGAGAAGAGGTGGTCTTCTCATAGCTACAGACCCAAGTCGTCCCCATAGGACTTTTGCTTCCTAAGTCGTATGGGCACAGTATTTGAGATGTGCACTTACAGCCAAGAATGGGTTTCCAAGGACATGTCTAAGCTATGGTTGACCAGATACATGACTGGAAATCTTCACTGAACAATCAGTTATTTTGCATATCAAAGCCACAGCACCTTTAAAAACTTAGTGATTCCTATAGGGTTTTATTATTCAGAGACCACATCCCTAGGCAACATGATAGGGGAACAATTTTTGGTCACCTGGCTAACCTTTTGTGACCTTTATACCTTGAGCAATTTAATACAGTGTGCTTTAGAGAAAGGAAAAGCAAACAGAAGGAAGTTTGTTTATCTCAATGTAATGCCCAGATTATCCAAATTTGAGGAAATCAGTCCTATTTTCAAACTGCACAGTGTCCACTTGCTGCTGTGGTGGGAGTGAGCCACTTTATGGTTTACAGGTACTTGAAATGGCTTAGTGGCAGGAATTTGTGCAAATAGTCATGTTGTCCAAAAATGTGTTTTTCCCTCTCACAGTTGCATAGTTCAGAATTGGCCTTAGATGTTTTTACTACTTAGGTAGGGTACGAGATCCAAGCTGTGTAAGTATAGTAAATCGTGGAGGTTTTAAAAACTTAAAACTTGGTATTTTGTCTTGATACATACATGTTTTTATCCAAAGAGTCAAAATCATTTAAAATACAATAACTCAATTGTCTTAACTTCTTGCTCCTCATATAATAATATCTAGTGAGTCAAATAGTTGAAAAATATTAGCTAGTAAGATGTGACTGGGCTGTTAACTTTGCCCTAGGAAAAGGAAGTGTGAATCTGGTGCCCGTATATTGTCCTTCATTCACTACTAGACCACTAACAATCTCCCATAGCAACACTCTCAAAATTTTTCATTACTTTTCAATAAATTGATAGGAACACCATGGAATATTTCTGTTTAAGTTGGATTTATTCTGTTTACTTCTTCCATGCTTCTGTAAGCTTTGGATTTTGCAGTTTCATAATTAGTTTTTCATATACTAATGCTACATTTCTACATTTGTTTTGAAGTAAAATTAAAATGTAAACTTTTAAGTGAAATGGGAATTTTAAAAGCATTTTAAAATCCAAATGGAATGTTAAATTAGAATAGAATTGTGTTTAGTTTTGAATTTCCATTTAACAAAATATTTTGTTTGAACTAATTTATGTGTTTGTTTATGGTGATTGTTAGTCTTTCATGTTTCTTGTCCATTTTTGCTTATACATTTAAAATCATGAATTTACTAATAATTTTATTTCATTTACTAACATTGTTGTAAATATCTTTGTTCTTATTTGGGGAATCTACACATAGCTGCTCCCCATATAACTGTAAAAGTATCGAACCACCGTAATTTATCTTAATCTATCACAATTTTTTAAAAGCTCTCATTAAGTAGCTTTAATTAGAACAAGGACTTAATTTATAACATCTAAATCGTCAAGCTTTTCTCCTCTGTAATTGGATCACCTTCAGAATTAGCCCTCTAAGAGGCTGGTTAGTTTCCAGATTAGCTAGTTGTCCGGACATATACACCTCACACATTGGGGTGAGCACTTTTTCTGCTTTTGTTTGCAAATTGTTCTGTTTGTCTCAGGCTCTTGAGCACAATGCAAAACATCTATAAATTAGTGGTGGAAGGGCTTATTTGAAGACTGTGGAAATTACGGTGTGTTTTTTTGCATGGTCTCAGACAATTTTTGACATCTCTTTTAGCCTATGTGAGTGTAGAGCCAGAACAAATTACTCATTACATCAAGCGATATATTTATTTTTGTACTGATACTTTTCCTTCCTTATGTTCTGGCTTTTTTTCTAGTCCGCCCTGGATTGGTGGCCCAAGATCGATGCTGTATATTGCCATTCTGTTGAACTCCGAAATATGTTTGGTGAAACCCTTCACAAGGCCGTGCAGAGCTGTGGGGCTCATGCCGCGATCCGAATGGCGCCGGTAAGATGGAGCCCCAGGTGGAGTGTGTCTCTTTCCTGGTCCGTGCCCTCCATTGCATTGTCAATGTCTTCATTCCATTCCTGCTGTTTATGTTCACCAGCTTGAGTCCCGAAGACAAAACTAACTGACGGGCCCCAAACCCTTCTGTGCGTGATGCCCATTGATCGAAAAGTCCCTGTTACTTCGAAGGACTTACAATCAAGGATCTTATGTCATCTTGATGACTGACTAGGCCTCTTGACTGTAATGTAAATGCAGGGTGGCCTTAAATGTTATTTTATATTTTCAAGAATATCTTTTGAGAAGTAGAAAGGAAAGCCAGATTCTAGGTTATAGTGAATGCCCCATCATGCAGAATTTTGCCCACTGGGTCCATAGTGTTTCTGTGTAGGGAAAAGAAGTAAAAATTTAAAGGCCAATATTTCTTTATCAAGATATTTGGTAAATTCCAAATGCTGTTTGGTGGCTTTGTACTCTGATTAATTGATAGGCACTGTTGGACATGAGGTTAGATTATGTTAAAGCTCAGGATTTTAAGACGGTGTCCTATGTACTAGCAAAGCCAAAACATAGACATGCAGCTTGACTTTCCCCCTTAAAAAAGCATTTAAAGTGTTTTGTTGGACAATTGCAGGGTCATGTCACACACATCCTTAGTGTCTGTGTCTAGGAAGGCTGTTTCTCCATAGCGACTCTCACATTGATTGGTGGTGCTTTGTTTTTTGCTTCTTATTTTCTGTTCTGATTGGCTGCTGTCGCTCACATGATCAGATGCCAGCCAGTCACTGTTTTGCGTGGCAGTGGGCTTCTGTGGCTGTAAGTATGACCCACTGTGACTACCACAGAAAAGTCCCCGTCTTGTTGACGGCTCTATGTGGAGTGACCGCTCCAGTCCTACCATCTCATGTGGCACATAGAGCATGTCTTCACTCGTGTTTGCTGTAGTCATTCGGTTGCTTCCTTTTTGCCATGCTTTGTTTTCCAGAATTCTCATAACCAAAAAATCTGGTGATTTTACGTAATCATAGCTCATCTTTATCCAGTTGTCGATGTTTGTCAGGGGTTCCTGAAGTCTACACTCTGCATGTTCAGATAGCAACATTTGTGCTAACAATTATAGTTTGGAATTGTGTCTAGGTGTGCTAAAATTCTAGCAAAGAGAGTAACAACATGAGTTTTTCATTATTATAGATTTTTAAACGTACTAAAAAAAATCTAAACTAGAGATTTAATGTATTACTATAGACTTAACACTGAAATAGTTTGTAGTTCATTTTTTAAGTGGCAAAAGTTTTAAAAGTCGAAAAAGAAATTCCCCTCCAGTTACAACTTTAGAGGTAAGTGCCTAGAGGCCCACTTGGGCCTTGTATTTTTCTTTTCTTTTTTAAGTTTTAAAGATTTTCTAGGAAGTGATCTTTCCTTGGGTCAGTTAAGCTTCTCATGGGACGTTTCTTCCATTCTAATGGCTTGACTTTCTACTCTAAGTTTGCTCCTTGTTGAGGGGGAGGTGTGGTATTCAAATTAGGAGTCGGATTATGATTTGTTTTCAACTCTTCAGTTGTTTTCGGCAATTCCAGCCTGAATCACCACTAAAATCAGATGTATCTGTTTCTCCTCTTTTGAATAAGGACAACACTGACCGTATCTATTCTAGATTTAGAATTTATTCAAGTTCTTGAGACATGAACTGGTAGCCAGGGGAAGTTGCCGATTGCAGATTATTTGTAAGTAGAGCGGGACTAGAGCAGAATTTTCCTCCTGGGTTTTTTGCTCGTGGTTATTTTTGGAAAATTTTTGTCATCTCTAGGAGTAATTTCCTAAAACTGTGTGTGTGAGTGTGTGTCTGTGTCTGTGTCAATGTCTATGTCTGTGTGTGTCTGTGCGTGTGTGTGTGTGTGTATGTTGGGATGTTTGCAGGTAAAAGACCAAATTTTGGCTAATTCTCCCATCTGGGAGAAGAGCTGGCCAAGGTCTTTAAGGGCCTCCTTAGGCCATCACGGAACATCTCTGGTCAGGGTTGAATGTGATCATAGGCCATCTAGTCTACCCTCCCATTGAAAGTGAGAATTCTTTCTAGGAAATTTTTAATAGCTCTTCAGAAACCTCTGCTTGGATGTTTCCATGCATATGCCATTCTTAAGTGTCAGGAAATTCTTAATGTCATTGAGCCAAAATCCACTTTCCTGTCATTCCTCCCTATTGGACAGCAGCTTGTCCTCTGGAGTTGCACAGAAAGACTGTGCCTTCCCTGGGAGAGCCTTTCAAAGGTTTGGAGACTACTGTTCGCTTCAAGTTAAATGCCCTGCCCCGTTCCTTGAAGCCATTTTCAAATGACATCCTTGTAGGACACAGTTTCTAGATCCTTAACTAACCAGAGCACCTTGCATTTTGTCAGTACTCTTTGAGTATACCAGGGGGATAACATGTGGCATCCAGTGCAGATGTTGTACTCTTACTGTGCCCTTAAGGGACGTTATTTCCGTGACTGGCACCAAAGACGAGGTGATGTTAGTACTTGCTGATAGCATCCGTCTTATTTTCTCATACTGATATTGTGGTCACAACCAGGTGCCCTCAATCTTTTTCCCGCGTCCCGTTGCCCCTGTTTGCATGCATTTGTGCATTATTTATGCATTTCAAGTTTTGAAATTTATGAGCGTTTTACCTTCTCCCCGTTGTTGCTGGTTTAGCTCTCTGGGGCCAGACAGAATTAGTGTGATGCCTCCGTCGCGCGGTGGCCCTTCAGATCCTGGGCACAGCTGCCAGCTTCCTGCTGAGTCTTCTCTTCCACAGTCTGAGCACCCCCAGTTCTTTTAGCTGATCCCACGTATCATGTATACTAGACCCTTCCTGATCCCAATCGCCTTCCTCCGCATTCCTCTTTAAAACAGGTGCCCAGAACTGAGCCTGACACTCTGGATGCCATCTGACTAGGGCTGAGTACGACGGGACTGTCACCTTCCTATGCCTGGAAGCTGTGTCCCTTTTAATCAGTAACTTTTGTGGCCACCAGATCTCCCCGCTGACTCTAATATGAAGCTTGCGGTCCACTAAGAGCCCCATATATTTTTAGGAGAGCTGCTGTCTTGCTACACAAGACTTGACTTTTATTCCAATTGAATTTCATTGTTTATTCAGCTCAGTACTCTAATGTGTCAAAATCCTTTTGTTTCCCGACTCTGTCATCCATGAGCATATCATCTTTGCCTTTGTGTCATTGATTAAAATGTTCAGTGCTGTAGTGTTATGTGCAGATCTTTGAGAGGCTCCACTGAATGCCTCTTGCTACTGAACCAACACCAATTACATCCAACTAGTTAGGAATCCATTTGATTGGAATAATCAACTTTCATTAAGCAGTGGCTTTAATAGCAGATAATGTGTTTGAATTTCTACATATGTACATATATATCTTTTCCTCTTGCATTTTGGAGTATTGACCTCCGTAATTAAGCATATAATATGAAGCTAAATTATTTTTTCTTTATAAGAGAAGCCAAAACAGTTAATTCACGAATTACTGATTTTTTCTTACTACGCGCTTTAACTATTGTTAGCCAAAGCACACATATAGATCAGCAGTGAATTTCCATTTAGGTTTGGAACAGGAAGAGTGGTTAATTAATTCATTAATTTCTTTATTTTCACTTGAAATAAATTGTTCTTTTCCTCTGAATATATGAACCCTTCCCCGCCCCCACCCCCCACACCTATC
Source organism: Phalanger gymnotis (assembly GCA_028646595.1). Lineage (NCBI taxonomy): Eukaryota > Metazoa > Chordata > Mammalia > Diprotodontia > Phalangeridae > Phalanger > Phalanger gymnotis. The sequence goes on from CM053627.1 coordinate 34,069,816, forward strand.
CCTTCTTATCCCTTTGAGAGGAAAAAACAGATGGATGTGCATGGAAAGATAACATTAATGAACCAGTTGCACTTAGTATTTATACATGCCAGACTTAGAAGAAAGAAATAAACCATATACTGGGACCAAAATAATAATTCCTCTTTTAGGTGGTCTGTTATTCCCAGTAACTGATCGTTTATAGCTGATAAATTGAAACTGAATTTCTGAACTGCATTTGAATTTTAGAAGTCTCGTGTGTCACACCAGGCAGCCAGTGCTCAGTCATTTTGTTCATATTATGTGAGTAAAGAATGAAGAATTCCAATACCATTTATTTTGAGGTAAAAACAAAAGAGAATTCATTAATTTGCTTGTTAGCCTTATTTTGTTGCTTTTCCTGAGTAATGTCTATAGTGGAAAATAACAGTTAGCAAGTAAGTTTATTAATTGTTCTTTTGAGTGTATGCTGTTCAGCAACTTTGCTAAATTTTTTTTCCACGTTAATCTGATATGTTTTTCATGTCTTTATGGACTAATAGTAATGACAATAAAAGTCATTTACAGCTCATGTTTGTATAGTGCTTTAGTTTATAAAGAACGTTCCTCACAACACCCAGATAAGCCAGACAAGCAGCACCTTCATACCCCTAGGTCAAAAAGCTGAAACTCGAAGAAACGAAGTGATTGATTCATGGTCCCACAGCTGTTAAACGTTTGCACAGCCATTCAAGTCCAGGACCGTGATTCTGACTTCTTGAGGAGAAATACAAAACTTGTCTGATTCAGGCTCAGTTAGCAGTTTCAAGGGCACGTGGAGGAGGCCAGACCTTTTCACTGGAGGCTTACTTTGGAGCGTAGACCTAGTAACAAGTGCCGTTAATGCATTTTCGAGCTCTTCTTCCTCTGTAATGACATATGTCCTCTCCTGCGCATTTCTATCTATGCATGTATGTATGTTTGTGTGTATGTGTGTGCGTGTGGGTGCGTATGTAGGAAACAGAAGAGGAATTAGATACCTTTCCTTTGCTATACCGTAAGAACTGTTAGTAATCTTATACATAAATATAAATACATTTCCTAAGCTTCATACGTTGTGAAATGGCTGTCATGCCTACAGACACACACTTTTTGTATATTTACAATTGTAAAGAGGTACCATTTCTGGTGTTGTCAGTATGGATACATAGAAATTTGAGAACCCATATTTACACATTTTTTAGTTATACTATTTACAAATATTTGTTTTTGTTGAGTGAATGGAAAAAGTAATGAACTGAGTAGAATGAGAAAGATGGCATTTCTAAATTATAATTATTGATTTTTAGATACAAGAATGTCCTTATTAATTTTTTTTTTTTTACCTAATCACGAAATAGTTAACTTCGGAAAATAGTGCTCGCACTTCTTTGGATTGGAAACGCAATCTCCCTCAGAATTCTTTCTGCTTTTTTTCAGTAATACCTTGTCATGTTTCTAATGAAATAGATATTATTCACTTTAAGAGGTGGAATAACATTAAAGCACAAAGCAACAATATCAAGGAGAAACTATCTTAAAACTGCAAAATAGTTAGAATACTTTGGAGAAAAAAAATTTTTAAGGAGAGGATATGATGCTACTCTGCCGTTAAAGTATTGATTCAAACATTTCTTCTGCGTATGATGCATGTCAGTTTCCTTTTTTATGCATATTACATTTTTCTTTGCTAAAGAGGCTCCTTACCTGAACCTTGCTAGGCTCCAGTGGATTTTTATAGTTTTGGGAAGTTACTTTTTATGCTAATCAATCTGATCGAGACTGGCAGGTAGAGTATGGGTATGTGTGTGCGTGTTTGTGTGTGTGTCTACATGTGTGTGTGCACGTGTTTGTGTGTGTGTACATGTGTGTGCGCGTTTGTGTATTCATGTGTGCGCGTGTGTGTGTATGCCAAATCAGTTTTTCTAGTTTTTTTTTAACTTAAGGAATTAAATTGTACGTATAGATTATGCTGAAGTTTTTATTAAAAATACATTATCTGGTGTTAATAGCCCTAAGGTTGTGTTGCTCCATATTTCGTTTGATGATCTTTCAAAAAAGTTGAATTGTTAATATCCTTTAAGTAAATAATACATACTGACAGGATAATAATGTATTTTTCTTAGAGTCTTACATTTAAAGAAAAAATGACAAGCCTTAAATTTAAAGAAAAACCTACGGACTTGGAAACAAGAAGTTATAAATACCTCCTATTATCCATGGTGAAACTAATCCATGCAGATCCAAAGCTGTTGCTATGTGTAAGTAAACTTCTTTTGATGCTTGAAATTATTCCCATTAATGTAACTTGACAGAAACCCCATGTTCCTGAGAGATTACTGTTATCTAGAAAGGATTTTGACATTTTCTATTTACTATTTCAAATTGACTTTTTCCTTTAAAAAAAGCAACTTACAGAGTATGATAACATAGTTTATTCCCTGGACTACTCATGCTTATTTCCTTAATTTCTAATGTGCTTTAGAAGAGTGTCTACACTAATTTTGTAACTACCATATTGTTAGCATATATCCACCTATTTAATAAGGAGAATTCTAAGAGTGGATAGTGTGGGGGAGCGGCCATTGGGCACAGCTTGACATCTGCTGGGGAAAACTGGGGGAAGGTTCAATACTGCTATTTCTATTTGCGTAGCGGGTTAAATCTCCTGTCAGTCTCCTCCTATTTTTTTTTTTCTGTCTGTGTAATTGTCAGGGAGATGTGGAAGAAGAGAAAGGAGAGTGGGAGTAAGGGTGTGTGCTTACTGAGGTTCGGGAGGAGGAACACTAGATTTGGAGTTGGATCTGTGTTCACCTGCTCTGCTCTTCCATTTGCTTCCTTTCAGTCAATCCACAAGCATTTATGAAGAGCCTACTGTGTGTCAGGTGCTGTCGACACAAAGACAGTAGCTACAGCTCATTCTTGTCTAGTGCCTTAGTTTATGAGAGCTTCGCTCTACAAGTAGTAGCATCCTCCTTTACCTAGCTAGGAACATGGCAGCTCAGAGGTGAAGTGGCCTGCTCCCAAGGAGCTTCCATTCCACTGGGGAAAGACAGCTCATCCATAGTGAGGTAGAGATGAACTGGAGAACAGACAGGTGATCTGGCAGGAGAAGGCACCATTGCGCTGGTTCTCCCAGGCTTTTTGTTCATAGGCCAGCATTCCCTGCCACGCTAAAGGCGTCTCTGAACAGCACTAGGAGATAAATCAGCCTTTTGTTGACTTCTTTGGGAGTCCAAGGTCTGATGTGTTTTGAGTTTAGTGCCAGTATATGATAGGCAAGTTTTATTTATTTTTTGAATAGGATATTTGTATCATGTATGCAGGTTAAGTCTAATTTATGTCAGTCAGTCTTCATGCATTTTATTTTGTCTGCAGGACCTCAACATCCAGAGTTTCTCAGTACATGTACTAGGGCCACCAAAGCACTGCCCAGACTGCCGTAGGGAATGCTTTATGCAGGGTGGGGCTGGGGATCCTAAGAAGGGGCAGTGACCGCGGTGCCTCCCCACCGTGCATTGGGCCAGTGTGAAGCCATGGAGGTGGGAGAAGACCTGTGAGGAAGTGAGGAAGGCAGTTTGGCAGGACCAGAGAGCATAGGCCGAGGAAGAATGTGTGTCAGGACGCTGGGAAGGGACCTTGAGGGTAGGCCTGTTACAGAGGACTTGCAAGGGCTCAAGAGAAGTTTTCATTTGATTCAGCAGAGTTGAAGTAGTACAGTAGCTGAACTGACTTATGTGTGGAGGTTGGACAGAGCCGGGAGGGCCCTGAGCCAGGAGGCCTGTTGGGAAGCTTTTGCCGTAGTCCAAGTGAGAATGGGTGAGGGCTTGACTTGGGGCAGTTGTGTGAGTGGGTCTTTATTTCCTCATCAGTAAAACCAAGAAACTGGACCAGATGACCTCAGAGGACCCTGTAGGTCCAGTCTAGATACTTAAAGTAGGAAGGCCCCAGCCAGTTAGAACCTCAGATCAAAGTGCATCCTCCCTCAAAATAATGGAGAACGTGGAGTGTTGCAGTTCACCTTTGGCCTATTCTTTGTCCTTATTGAAGTCCCTGTCCCAGTCTTAAGGTCTTAATCCCTTAATTAACCAATTATTGCCTCTGCCTTCAAATTCCTTTCTCCTTTGTTCTCGTTTCTCACCCCCTCCAGGTGTCTGGCCTTGGATTACTCCATCCTCTGCACTCCTTTGTTTTTGCTGAATGGAGGCTGTCATACTGTCTGTTGACTGGATACACTATTAATTTCTGCTATCTATCTCTAGCTGGGCCCTCACTGCAGCAAGGCAATCCTTTTATTCCTTCTTTATCAATACCCTGTCTCATTTCCCACAGAAACTACTTCATTCTGTTAGCGTCCCCTCATTTTCAGGCAAAGTTGACAAAATTGAGACCCTTTGCTTCTCTTGAGTGAATTAAAATGAATGCAAAAACATGCATTAAGTACTTAACACACACATTCTGGGCATGCAAATAGAAATGTCAAGAGAATCTCCTCCTCCCCAGGAACTCACTCCTTCACTGAGGGCACCAGCACATCCTAGAAAGTTCAGCTCTAGGGCATATGGAAAGGCCCAGAATCCTCAGGGTGCTGGGGGTTGAAGGGAGGAAGGTGCTGAGAAGTCATGATGGTCCTGGGGGAACAGAGGGACTCTAGGTGTGCCTTGTCCCTCTTTCATCTCCTCCAGCAGTCAGACTGCCCTCTCAGCCATCCCTCATCTTCTCACCATTCCTTAGTCTCTTCCTCTCAGTTCGGCTTTTCCCTATCACCTTCTAACAGGCCCAAGTCCCGTCCTGTCGTGTCCCTCCCTCCACCCATCAATCCCCCCCCCCCTTTTTTTTTTTAAGCCAATCAGTTTTAAGTGACTGACCAGGGTCACAAGGCTAGTGTCTGACTCAGGTTACTCCCTGGCCTGCGCTCCATCCACCGAGCCACCTAGCTGCGGCTCTCCCTTTTTAAAAAAAAAACCATACCCTCTCGGCCCTGCCATCCTCTCAAGCTCTCATCCTATGTCTTCCCTTTCTCAGGCAGACTCCTTAAAAAAGCTGCAACTCTTAGGAGTCTAACTTTTGGTTTCATCATGTACCTCAGACCACTCCGAAAGGACCAATCATCTGTTTTTCAAACATATTTTCACATTAGTCATGTTGTAAAGAAGAATTAGAACCAATGGGAGGAACAACAAGAAAGAAGAAACAAACAAAAAAAGAGAGCAAACAGTCTGCTTGGATCCTCATTCAGACTCGACTGTTCTGTCTCTGGATGTGGACAGCATTGTCTGTCATGAGTCTTTTGGAGTTGTCTCGGATCCTTGGGTTGCCGAGAACAGCTAGGTGTGTCAGAGCTGGTCGGCACACAGTGTGGCTGCTGCTGTACAGTGTTCTCCCCTCACTCAGCATCAGTCCATGTAACCAATCATCCCTTAACTGCCAAACCAGTGGTGTTTTTCCGTCATCAGTCTTCGTTTCCCTGCAGTATTCTTCATTGTCCTCTCCCCCTTGATAACTATTTCCTCTGGCTTGTTGGTGACACTTCCTCTCTTCTGGTTCTCCTCCTCCCTCTCTAACTCTCCTGCATCTCTCTTTTGCTGCACTGTCATCTGGATCACGTCCCCCGAAGTCTGGGGCCTCTAGGGCTCTGACTGTCTCTGTTCCCTCCAGATGCTTTCTTGTGGTATCCCTCCTAGTTCCCAGGAGTTCACCTCTCTGCTTCATGCACATCACTCGTTTTTGTCTGTCTGTCTGTCTGTCTGGTCTCAGTCATTTCAAACTGGATGCGCCGGAGACGTCTTCAACCTGTGAGATCCATCCAGCCTGCTCTGCTCAACCTCTCTCTCCAAGTAGGGGGACCCTTTGCTAGCCTCATGGAACTAGCTAACGCTAGTTATTAGAAAATCAGTGTGTACAGTGGAGTCCAGCCCCTTCTCTGCTGTCTCCTCCTTGGTGGCACATTCATGTTAACTAATTATCTTCGCTTGGACACGTGTGCTTGTGTGCAGTTATGTATACACAAAAGCAGCCCTCTGAGTACTGAGTAATGGGTGGCATTTTGGCGTCATTTTTCTGCCTGCAATTCAGTTTCACAGAAGGGAGTCAAACTCCCTGGTGCTTAGAGGTGTGCGAGTACTCCTACTGGAGTATTTGAAGAAATAAGAACTAAGTGCCTATGGGACTTAGAACTCAACCTTGAACATATTATCTTTGCTGCCATCTAGTGGATAAGCATGTATGTGAACTGGAAGTTTGACAGCTGCAAATTCATTCAAAGAGTGTACGTTTTGTTGTAAAGACTTGGGAAGAGTTTATATTTTAGATACTTATTGCCGAATTTAAATGAATTTGGGAAGAAGGCCAGCTTAAATTACTGAAAAGTTGAGATCACTGCCTCCAGACTCATCTATACCACCAGAAAAGAAAAAAGAGCAGGCTTTATCTGTCCTGACTTATTTATTCATTATATGTATGTACCTCTGCATGACTAATGATGTTTATCATAAAACTTGGGCAAAAACAGAAACTAAAAAGGGATAAGGTAAAGATAAAATAATATTTGATCCTAGAGGCAGAAGGGAGCCCATGGAATTTATCAGATAGGATGATATGGTCAGACTTGTGCTTTAGGAAGGTTTCTTTGGCAGCCTGGAGGATGGAGCGGGCAGAGGAGAGACATTGGAGGCAGGGAGAACAGTTTTTACTGGGGACTCGCTGTGGTCTAGGGGAGAGGTGAAGAAGGCCTGCCCTAGGGCATTCCCAGAGAAGGGGATGGATGCTCAACAGATGTGGAGGTAGACACGCCAAGCTTTCCCAGTTATTGGATTTCTGTGGAGCGAGGGAAAATGAAGGAATCAAGGAGAATGCCAGCATTGTAAACCTGGGCCTGGAAGGGTGGTTGTACCTTCTTCAGATAGGATGACATTCAGACGAGGGTAGAAAGAGAGGGAGTTATAACCAGTTCATTTCTGCTGTAGCATAGCTTACTCTCCAGCCACTGCCTCAGAGAGCAGAGCCTCACCCATTCTGGGTTCTTGTTTCAGCCAAGAGATGTAAGGAGGTGAGCCGGCCGGTGAGGGGGGGGATGCCTCGGAGCATTCTGCCTGCATAGCTGCTAATTGGTACTTAGGTCAGGTTGGGTTTGGGCATAACTATCCTGAGGGGCTCACACGAAAGTCTCCCTGTAGGAGAGGGCACTTGGTTGGTGTGTGGGAGTGGCATTTAAGGCACAGGACACTTGTATTGGAGGTGAGCCTGCGGTCGACTAGTGGGAGGAGGGCCGCATCAGACCTATCTTCCTATCCCTCCCATTGGTTTGTCACACACTCGTAAAGTTTCAGGTTGCTGCCCCTACTTTGGAGAGTACTGATCTGGGTTTTCTCTTTTTAAAGTCATGTTACTTTTAGGATAACTAGAAATAGACTTAATACTGTCACCTTCTTGGCGTCTTTGGTAGGACTACTTATTAAAGTACTTTAAAAGAGTGGCTTGTAATTGGCATATCAAAGGAGATTTAGCTCCTACAGCATGTGTGGAATTCTGATTAGTGTACATCTAAATGAGCATCTGAAGTTACTGAAAAAAAAAATGGTTTTTTCCTCAAGTAGCTAAAGCTTAAATCTTTGAAACCTTTTTAACATTATCGATTTGCCTGTTAGACTCCTTTTGTAGCTGAAAGGCGGTATTGTAGTGGGTACAATAAGGTAGGGGATCTGAATTCTAGTGCTGCTGCTAATTTCAGAGCCTCAGTGTTTCTATGAAATTCTGGGTGTGGGATGGGAGCGGAGGGTTCTGAAGGTTGGGGTAACTTTCTAAAGTTGGGGATTTTTTCCTTTTTCTATGATTCTGTAATACATTAATTTTATCTCTGCTGTAGTTATACATTCTAAATTAATAAAGTGTAAACTAGAAGCTTGTCTTTCCACCAGAATTGTTAAGTCATTTAGAAATAATCCATTATTCTTCCTAAAATCATAAACAGTTTTTCATTCATACTTGGAGCATATCCACTTTCCTAAATGAGAATCTGAAGGTGGTTCGTATTTCTCGTTAGGTTTGCACAAAGGGTAGATGAGTACAAGTAGGGAAGCTCTACTAGGTGTTAGGAAGGGGAATTAAAACTTCACCTTGTTGTTTGCAGAACCCAAGAAAACAAGGGCCTGAAACTCAGGGGAGTACGGCGGAACTAATCACAGGCCTTGTACAGCTTGTCCCCCAGTCCAGCATGCCAGAAATAGCCCAGGAAGCAATGGAGGTAAGAACAACCGGGCCCTGGGGGTCCTGCTGAGCTTCCGATGGAGAGGCTCTCTGGGCTTAGTTTTGGGGCTTTGTGGTGGGTGTCTTTGCCTCATGGTAGGAGTTGGTCGTGATAGGTTTGAAAATGTCAATGAAGGCATCTGACTCTGGTGTGTTTTAAGAGGGTAAGGATGCTCTCCGTTTAGCTTTGATAAAACTTGCCACTGCTGATGCTTAGAAGAATAAGGAAATCTTAAGTCTAATTCACTTTTTAAATGTATCGATTACCAGGGTCTTTAAGTAGAGCAGTTTTAAAACTAAGTTATCAATAACACCTTATGGTGCCCTTGCAAAATGAATGTTGTTGCCAGCCCTGCTTTTGAATGATCTGCTGAGACATGCTGACCAGCAAGAGTCTCTGCTTGGCCTATCTGTCTTTGACGGAGCTTCTCTGAAACGGGCTGGAGAGTCTTGTCTCCCACTCTGGTAGGGAGTATTTTTTGTAACTTCCATAGTTACAAAACACAGGCCAAAATAGGAATGTAAAAAGGGCAAGACAAAGCTGAACTAATGTTTGATCCTTGAGTCCATAGGGAGCCACTCAGGGTCACTGAGTTGGGGGTGTGGCACGGTCAGAGCTGTGCTTCTGGAGGATGGATTGGAGAGAGGAGAGAGACTTGGGGGAAGAAGGTCAGGACCTGCTGAGCACTTGGGCGTTCTCTTTCATTTTGACTGTAGAGTGGTGCCTTTTGGACCCAAGTTTCATTTACTTCATAAGAGCCTCTAGTTACTTGGGTCTAAAAGTTTGGTGTCTGCTTTGGTTTGTCTTGGTTATTTCTTTCTTTCATATTCACTTAGCCATCAGCAGTTTGCCCTTGAAGATTTCCTAGTGTTTAACCCTTCCTTGGCACTTGCCCCTACTCCTCCAGCCCGTGGTCATACTTCCTATCTAGAGGAGCCTCCTCCTCCTCCTGAGTCTTCCTGACTGATCCACCAGCTCGTCTTCTCCTTTGTGATATATTGGACTTGGAAGGAAGAGCTGGCCAAGTTCCCATCCCAGCCTTGTCGCTGACTGGCTGTGTGACCTTGGGCCGGCCGCACTTCCTTCTTGGCTAAAATGGCCACGGTCACGGATGCGCCAACCGGCTCCAAGAGCTCTTGTGAGGAAGGTGCTCTGTAGACAGTTAGGCCCTCCGATGGTGTCACAGCCAAAGTCCTGCCTGCCCTTCCAGGCTGTCCAGAAGCTATGTTTTCATCCTTCTCTGCCCCCACAAACAGAGCATGCTCTGTCTGACCTGGGGCTGTTGCTGGATGTGCCCTGCACTGCTGCTTTCCTTCCTGCCCTGTCTCTGGAATGTTCTCTTCTTCCCCCCCCCCCCCCCCCACCCCATGCTGGACCTGTCCAGATCATCCTCATCACTAAAGGGCTGCCCCTTCACAGCTGCCGTTCTCTCCTTGTCCTCCTGGTTGAGCCCAGCACTCTTGGGACAGAGAGGGCCACAGAGATGAGCATTGGACGGGGTTTGGTTTGGGGCACTCTTTCATGCTGTTTATCTTACACTGAGGCGCAGATCCTAGTGATTATCTGTGATTCGGCTTTCAGGAATGTTCAGTTGACTCTATATCCTTCTTCTTCTCATCCATTGCTCAACGAGAATTTGTAGCATGAGTTTGGAAATTCCTAGCTGACTCCCTGTATTTATCAACTATAGGACACTGGGCACTGGGCAGAGGGATTCTGTCTGGCAGGTAATACTTCAATTGGTTTCGTATTTCCGGGTGACATGGAATTATTTGGGAAGAGGAACTAAAATTAAATCCTGAAAGCACCCTAATATTTCCATAAGGGGACCCTTGACAGTCAGAAACACATCCTGAGCAGAGGCAAACTCTCTTAAGTCTGTTGAGTCGGTCCTGAGGTGCTGCTCTAGGTCTTGGTCCCTTGGCCTGCCAAGGCTCCCTGGTTCTGAGCAGCGCTCCATCTCCCCTGACATCCTGCTTCTCACAGGAAGGGAGCACAAAAGTACATTTGTCCGATGGTGCTGGAGTGGCCTCCTGACCTCCCATCAGTGACCCATCTACTGGCTAGGTCATCGAACCTGCTCAGGCCTTGGCTTCCTCCTGGGCACGATTGGCACCGACAGCCCCTCCTGGCCCCACATCTCCTATGCTGTAATCATTCATTCAGCCAGCCTTAATCCTGAACCTGCCTGCTGGGTGCTGCTCCAGGAAGGAGGCACGGCAGCCGTGAAGGCAGAAATGGAACGGGCTCTACCCTCAAGCTGCTGCCCATGGGAATAAATAAATGCCATCTAGAAAGTGTGAGATGCTTCCTGCGGGCAGAGCCCTGTGGGAAGTGCTGAGGATACACATAGATGAGGCTTCATTTCTGAAGGTGCAGAGGTGTCAGGAGGGGCTGGGAGCACTGGACTTGAGTTGGAAGCCCCTGTGGGCACCCCAGTCTACTCTCTGAACCCCAGTGTCTTCATTTCTAATTGATTTGAGGACCAAAGGAAGTTATCTAAAGCACTTGGTGATGGTAATGGGCTATCAGATTGGGAGCTGCTTTTCTCACTTAGCACCATCACCATTCCCCAGCATCTGAGTCTGACCACTGCTCCGTCAGAGCTGACATGGGGCCCCTTTCTAGCTGGGTGGCCTGGGAAGCAATGATGTATATGAGTAATAGCTATGCTCTGCCCATTCGGTCACTCTGTTTATTCTTCCTGCTTATCGATACAGTTAAAATTCTAGTTCCTAAAGGTTTTGAAATCTAATCCTCAGAATCTAGAGTTTTTAAAGGGGGCTGGAATTAGGACACGTTGGTGAAGCCTGCAATTTTGGTGGTTCATTCTGATAATCAGAAAGGTTCTGGTTAACTCTCCAAATTGCAATTCAAGAAATGAAAGTTTAATATGATTCCCTGAAAGTAACACAGTCAATTCCTTTTAAGAGAGCTGAATTTTATACTTCTGGACATTCTAAAATCCAGAACTTCTGGGGTCACATAAAAGAGTCACAGGATTTAGGGCAGGAAGTGTCCCTGGGGTCATCTGACGAGATTGATATTTGACAGCTGAGGAACCTTGGACCTAGAGTGCCTGTGGCACACCGTGGCAAGTGGAGACTCACACTCATGTCCTTTGAGAATGTCAGCAACTGTGGATTTTAATCAAAGGATTTGTTTATTTGTTTTTATTTTATGTTATATATTACTTATTTTTTTAAAAACAAGTTTTGTTTTGATGCGTTTGGGCTTTTTTATAGCAGGCATTTAAAAAATTACTCTGTCACTCCCTGTTGGCCATCTCCCTGTACCTTTGCACCAAAAAATAAAAATTGATAAAGCCTGCAGTGCGTAACTGCATGGTTTGGCAAAACAAATCACCAAATGTGAGAGGATTGGACCCTGAATTGAGTAAGATGAAAAAGTGAATACTGTCGCTTCGGGGGATTACACAGGTGTTGTCCCCCTGGAGCGCGTCATTTGACTTGTGGCAGTCCCCATTCTTCTGATTGTGTTTTATTGCTCCAAATTATGGAAGACCACAATCTTTGGAGGAGTGAGCCTTTGGGGTCATGGAAGGAGAGTAGGGTGGGGGGAAGGAGAAGAGGGAAGGTCGGGGGAGGGAGCTGGGAGGCAGGAGGAGGGGAGGAAACCAGGAGGGAAGAGGAGAGAAGGAAACCTGGAGGGATGAGGAGAGGAGGAGATCATCTTCTTTCTCAACAAAAGGACAGGCTGAGTACCTTGGTTATTTGTTAGCAGCTGTGCTATTAATAATCATTGATCGTTGTCTTTGCCATATTTTGTGACGTATTCCATGGAAGACACCCTCTTAAAGGAGAGCCCTCAAGGGCAATGAAAATGCCCGAGAGAACTAGAGTGTTTGTATAAGTCATGAAAGCCCCAAATCGTCCAATTGACGGGGACTCAATGATGTTGTTAGGGGAGCAATAGGATCTGAAAAGATGTGTGCCCATCCTGTGCTGAGTGAGGGGACAGCAGCCCCTATGTCCCCTGGTTCTCAGCATCATGATCAGAGCACTTGAGGCTGGCCCCAGCACTTTAGGTGGACCCTCCTCCTGGCCTTCTGGCTTAGGGAAGGTCACAGGCAGGAGCTGCAGAGCAGACTTCATAAAAAGATAACACAGTGAAGGAATGAGTGACCAGAATAGGCATGGACGGATGGCATTCTACATATCTGGAGTCAGCACCTATGTGAAGGGGATGAAGTGTAGGAGCTTTGGTTTGAAGGGTGAGAATTTTAAATTTTTAGTTAAAAGACTGTTTCAGGACTATCTTGGATATGAAATTAGCATGAAAGGCAGCATGGGGGAGGGGATAGAGTGAGTGCTGGCCTCAGAATTGTGAAGATCTGGGTTCAGATTCTGTCCCTGCTCGCACTGGCTGTGTAACCTTAGGCAAGTCACTTAATCCTCAGTCTTCTCTTCTCAGTAGTTGAGCCTGGGAGCTTGGAATACTCTTGCTTCCTGTCCATTTCCAAAATGTGTTCAAGAATTCTGGAATCCCTTCATCCAGCCATGATCTCTTGGCTTTTCATCCTCCCTGTGCCTTTCCTTCCACACTATGACCTCCAAGCCTTTGATCTCTCAGTTCTCTCCCAGGCCATCTCTCCTGCCCCAGCTACTCTCTCCTTCTCTCTCCACCTTGACCCTTCAGTGAAGCAATTCAGCTCTACACTGTTCTCCTCTCTTAATCCTGACCCCCTTGTCAGATCCCCAATTATGCCCAGCCAAGCCTCTCCTTAGATCAGTTCCCATCATTTTTTGGCTTTGCTCCTGCACAGGTGAAGAAAACCCTACGATTCTAACTAGGCCCCCTACAGATCGATGCTACCCAGCCTCCCCTGGGTCCTCACTGCTGCTAGGCAATCCTGTGCTGCCTCTTCATCTCACCATCCCCCTCCCCACATCGGCTCTTCAGACCTCTTCATCCCTCCTCAAACCTCTTTTACCTCCCCCTCACCACCCTCTCAGCCTAGAACCTCATCTCATATTTTACAGAAAAAACAGAGGCCACTCTCTGTGAGCTACCTCACCTCCCATGACTCAGGCCTTCCACTACGCTCTGCTCCTCCATCCCTGGCTCCCGTGATGAAGTGCCCTGCTCCTCACCAAAGCTACCCTCTACTTGTTCAAATGATCCCGTCCCATCCTGTCTCCTCCATCAGATATCTGTCATCCTCGCTCTTCCTCTTACTTTCAGTCTCTCTCTGTCTACTGGATCACCCTCTGCTGCCTACAGACACGTCCATGTGTCCCATCCTGACACAAACCCTCACTTGATCCTTCCGTCCCATCAGCAGTATTCACAAAGCAGTGCCATCATGGGGCTGGTACAAAAGAAGTGACTTGTACAGTCCCTGTCTGCCTAGCTCCGTCCTTCTTTGGAGTGGTGATTCTCAGCTTTCTCCCCAGGGGCTCCCAAGGGACCTTTCTGAACAGGAGGTAAGAATAGGGAGCCCACCTGTCATTGTGCTCCCTGTCACAGTGGCTCCTCCCTGCAGACAGTCTCAGAGTTGTCTAGAGCACTGAAGGGGATCACACAGCCCGCATATAGTAGGCAGTACTTGAACCCAGGGTTCATTGGCTCTGAGGCACTTTATCTGCCCATTGTAACACATCATCTCTCTTTAGAAATGGCAGGAAAAGATCTTATTTTAAAATAGCAAGTATCTTATGGTCTGCTCCTTAGCAAAGCTGCAGTCTCAAGGATAAATATTCTGTAGAGGACAAAGTTTGGATCTCCCCCCGCCCCCGCCTCCCCTTTTTGGTCCCTTCCAAAATACTCTCTTGTTCCAGAGGTTTTCTAGCAGGCGAGACAGCATCTGCCTCCTTGGCAGACCTGGGGATCCGACCACTCTTCTGTCTCTGTACAAATGAGCAGCTTTCCCTCACAGTTACTCTCTTGTTAGTGGGAAGATGGTCATAGTCTTTGGAAACATTTAGCTCCTCAGTAAAATGGTGCTGGTTTTTGTTCTGAAATCAGCCAGCAGTCAGCATGCATTTCTTAAGCCGTCAGTGTGTGCCAGGCACTATGCTTAGTCAGACTTGGGCTACAGAGAGAGCATCTATAGAATGACCTTTATTCAGTCCAAGGGAGACATTTGAAAGCCCCATGTGCCGCTGCTTTTCTCTGCTTAAAGCCCTAGTTTCATGTAGTAGTGAAATACTCTTATCTTTAAATTTAGGCTTTGCTGGTTCTTCATCAGTTGGATAGCATTGATTTATGGAATCCAGATTCGCCAATAGAAACATTCTGGGAGATTAGGTATGTTCGTTTTAATCTTTATTACCTTTCTCATAGCCTTTTAAAATTCCAGCTCTGTAGAGTCATACATAGATAAACATGAAACTTGTATGCCCATAATATGTATAATGCCTACCTAGCTAGCCTGTTTCAGGTTCAAATCTTTAAACTCTTGTTATCTTCAAAAATATCCTAATGTAACAACAGTCTTGGACAATGAAGAGTTCATATCAAAGGCTTTTCAATTTATTAACTTAAGGTTTCTGAGAAGGCAAATTATACAGACGATAACCCATGTAATACGAAATAGGTGGTATTATTTAAATGGGGCATGAAGGCAATATACTATAGTTAAATCTGAGTTCTAGGCCAGTGTATTCAAGCATGACCTACAAATCAGGCCTTACAGCATGACTTAGCTTATAGGTGGATGAATTGAAAAGATACATAGATTGTTTCTGGGAATGAAGTCTGCTTAAAGTTCTTTAAAATGAAGAATGGAAATGAGGTTAATTGGCGAGGTATTGTGGGAAAAAAATTTAAGTTCTAACCTGTAAGACACTGTCATTATTATTTGATTGGTACCCTGCTAAACTTTTATTTATGAAAAAATAATCCAAGTCATTAAAAACTAGGTTATAGGAAAATTCTGTCATTCATTATTTGTTGTGTCTGTGTTGGAGGATTGCTCTGCTTCTGCTGATCACCTTCATTTTGTTTCAGCTCACAAATGCTTTTTTATATCTGTAAAAAGCTAACTACCCATCAGATGCTTAGCAGTACAGAAATTCTCAAATGGTTGCGGGAAATTTTGATCTGTAGGAACAAATATCTTCTTAAAAATAAGGTAAGTTTCATTTGGAAGGAAAAAATTCATGAAAAATCAGTAGTAGTGAAAGTAGGGAAGAGAAATTATAGTACTCAGACTATATTAGAAGGCTGTAATAATCAAAAAGTCAGATTAAATGGTTGGGACAGACTGGATGAAGAATAAAATAAGGTGAATCCAGTGGCTGATAGAACTGAGAACAGAAGATGCTTGGGGAAGACCTCCCTCTTTGGCACAAACTCTTGGGGATGCTGGAAAGTAGGCTGTCTGAAATCAGGTCATGTCAGGCATTCTTAACCTTCTTTCTGTCATGGTACACTTCGACGAAGTCTGGAGTCTTTCTCAGATTCAGGTTTTAAAGTGTAAAACATAAAACACCAAGGATTGCAAAGGAAACTAATTCTTTTGAAATAGTTATAAAAACATTAAGAAAAAATTGCCAGATACCATGTTAAGAGTCCCTGCTCTGGGGTAAGAATCCTAACCAAACGAGGTAGAGGTGAGCATTAAGTAGGTCATGTAGGCTGCATGAAATCAAAGCAAGCTGTTGATTAGGAAAAATTGGTTAAATCAGTTATCTCTGATCAAGGGCTGTTAGCTAAGGTAAGGCAGCTAACACGAGTCTGTAAGGCCCAGACCAAAGAACATGAACAAACATCTCAAAAGAAGAATTTCAAACTATCAGACATTATATGAGAAATTCCTTCAGATCCGTAATCAGAGATTTTTCTCTGAAGTTTTACTTCCTACATAGTACATTGGCAAAGATGACAGAATGTAAGAATGATCAGTCTTGGAGGGCTCCTGGAAGGATAGGCCCAGAGTGTTGTTGAAAGGTGAAATAAAGACAGAGAAGAATACAGAAAGAAGTTCAACAGGGGACTCCAAGACACAGAGCAGCTTTTTTACTGTTGCGTGAAATTTAATTAGATGAAGAAAGATGTCTGTAACAGGATTACAGTTTCATATGCAGTCACCTTTTTTGGGTCTTTGTATATTAAATCTTCATTTTTATTAATACTTAAATTTGTAATTTAAAAAGATAGCACACTAATACACCTTAAAGCTGTGATTTTGTGTCTTCCGGAAGGCCGTTTAGAACCATGCCTAAGAAATACCCAGAATGTTCAAACCTTTTTTAGATCAGATGTGTGGCAGTACAGAAAGGTAGGGGTGTGTGTGTGTGTGTGTGTATGTAAATACACACACTCATACACATTGTAAGGCATATATATATATCTATATGTATGCATATAGATATATATGTGTGTGTATATATGTATATACACACACACACACCCAAGAACAAAAATCTAAAGATCCCATATACGCCAGATTATTTATAGCAGTTCTTCTTGTACTAGCGAAGAATTGGAAACAAAGTAGATGTCCAAAATTTGCAGAAAGGCTAAAGAAATGGAGGTTCTTGAATGTGCTAGGGTATGACTCTGCTGTAAAAAATGGTCATCATGAACTCTCCAGAGAAGCTTGAGAAGACATGACCTGATGTAGTGTGAAGTAGACTGAACCAAGAAAACCTGGATGTAAAATGACTACCCCAGTGAAAACGGAAAGAATAAAAAAGAATGAAACTGAATGCTGTATAATTATATTGACCAAGTTTGACTCAAAGAAATGATGGAAAAATATACTTTCCTCCCTTCATTGGAGAGATGGCTGGAACATTGCATATATTGTCACATTCAGTTGATGTATTAATTTGGCAGAAATGCTTTTAAATTTTTTTGTCTTTTTTATTTGAACCAAGGGATGATTCTCTGGGTAGAGAGGGACATATTTATAAATAAAGCTGATGCAAAAATAACATTAAAAGATTTTTAAAAAAGGTAAGTCAATGCAGTTTTAAAGGTGGGGAAAAAACCTTTACATTTTCTAGTTCTGTTAAGGAAGGTTTAAAAAAAATCTTGTCAGCGTTGTGTAATTTGTGATGATCTTTTCCTACGTTGTGAGTCATACAGCTGCATAGTTATCCCTCAGATTTGAGTCCTAGACCAGGGGTGGGGATGTCATGCTAGGCAATATTTATAAAGGCCTAGGAGCAAGGGAATTAGGTCCCTCCTGCAACCCAGAGTGAGTGTCATGAGCTGGTACTACTTCTCAAGTTACCATGATAAAATGTATACGAATCGTATGAACCAAAGGAGGTTTTATAGCTTCAGATAAAATTGCATTGAAAATGCTGTATGTCATAGTGAAAATGTTAAGTTTAATGGTGACCTGAGCCTGGCGTTTACCTTATGGCGTCACGTCGTCCTTCTGTTAGCCTCTAGCCATATTTATAGCTAGGCTGGCCAGCGCGGCAGCTGTCCATCCTCTTTTTGGGCCTCATGTCCCTCAGATGTCCTCCTTTGCCATCTCTTCCTCTGTCCCCATCTTGCATGCAGAGGTGGCTTTTCTCCAGGCCGAGCCCTTTCCATGATCCCATCCCTACTGGTCCAGCAGATTGTCCCCTCTACCGTCCCTCTTCTCGGACTAATCTTCAATTTCTGCCCGGTTTCTTGATGATTCCCTTCTTCTTACTAACACAGAGCTCTCACTTTTTCTCACCATCCCTGCTCGCTGTCGTCTTCCATCCTCTCTCTCCTGTCTAAGCTCACCTGAAGCATCATAATTTACAGTTGGTGCTTCCACTTTCTCTCACATTTGTCTTCTAAACCCTCTGCAATCTGGCTTCCAGCTCTTGCTTCCAAAGTTACCAGTGATTTCTTGATAACCAGATCTAATGGGCTCTTTTTCAGTGTCGATTTTCTTGACCTTTCTGCAGCCTTTGACATGGTTAACCCCTCTCTTCTCCTGGTTATACTCTCCTCTCTGGACTTTTGCTTGCCTGCTTGTCAGATAGCTCCTTCTCAGTTTTTTTGATTGGATCTAACTCCAGGTCCTAACTACTCACTTTGGGTGTTCTCTTAAGACTGTGTCCTGGGCCACCTTCTCCTTTTCCTTTATACTGTCTTGCTTTGTGATCTCGTCTGCTCTCTTGGGTTCAATTTTATCCAGTCCTAATGTCTATTCTGGATTCTAGCCCCACATGGCCTTCTACCTTTTGGATGTCTCAGACTGAATGCCATCAAGCATCTCACGCTGACTATGTGCAAAATAACTCATTCTTTTCCCCATGCCTTCCTGTCTCCCCAATTTTCCTGTTACATTCTCCTAGTCCTCCATGTTCACACCTTTAGTGGAATCCTCAACTCTTCACTGGTGCTCACACACTTATTCAATCTGTTACCAACTCTTGTACTTTCTACCTTCAACACATCCCCTTCTTTCTACCCACACAGCCCTGGTGCAGGCCCTCCTCTTCTCACCCCTGGAACATTTCAGGTTTCTTTACTTCAGATTTCACCCCAATCCAGCCTACTCCACTCAGCTGCCAAAGTGATTTTTCTAAGGCACAGGCCTGGCCCTATCCCCCCTGACCCTTTCCCTCTCCTTCTACCCCACTCATCACCACATATCACACACACACATCACTCACACAGATTCACTCTCTGTCTGTCTCCCCCCACCCCTCCTTTCTTACCTCTGCTTCTTCTTCTCCCTCCCTCCCCCAATATTATCTCCAGGACCAAATATAAAATCCAGTTGACACCTAGCTGATTGACAAAAGCTGGAATAATCTATGTTGGAGGCACCGAAAAGATGAACACATTTCTGCCCTGTTGGTGGAGCTTTCTAGAAGGCACTTTGGAATTATGCTAGGAAATCACCTGAAATGTCCATGTTGTTTGACTCAGGGATGCCCCCTGTGAAGCACGTATCTCAAATAGTTCAATGACAGAAAGACCCCCATATATGTTAGGGGTAAACACACACACACACACACACACACACGCCATTTTTTGTAGTGACAGACAACTAGAAATAAATGCTCATCTGTTGGGAATGGCTGAACAAATTATGATACGTGAATGTAATCAAATGAAAAACAATGAAAACAGGCAACGTCCAGTATACATTCAGAATGTTTATAATAGTGTTTTTTGTGATAGCAAAGAATTGGAAGGAGAGTAGATGCCCATCGCTTGAGTGATGGCTACAACAATGGTAGGTGGATGTATTGGAATATTACTTGTGCTCCAAGCAGCAATTATGGAGAGTACAAGTACGTGCATCCTGTTGAGGAGCGAAGTCAGCAGAACCAGAAAAACAGTACGCCCAATGGCTGTATCCTATTAAATGGCAAGAACAGCCACAACCAAAATGAACACTAGATAGGGTGCGGCTGCTGCGCCAAGCCCAAGAGAAGAACTGAGGCACTGCCCTGGTACACGGCTAGTCCTGGCGGCCTTTAGGAAGTTCAGGTGGCTCTCTCTGGGTAGCTTGGGTTGCTGAGGGCTCTGGAAGTCTGTTTCTAGAGACCCAACTTCTCAGCTTTATTCTTAAGGTTTTATTCATGCATTTTGGATAGTCGTGCTTCACTCTGCACCCATCATGCACCACCTTTCTGCCAGGAGGAGGGAGGCCATTTCTCTGCTGTCCCTCTGAAGCCAAGATGAATTGGGGGATCACTAGGAGTTGGGTTAGTTTCCAGTGATGGTTTCCTTTCCACTGGTGCAGTCCATGTCAGTTCTGCTCCTGGTTCTGCTTGCTTCACTCCATATGAGTCCTTAGAGTTTCCTTCAGTTCTTCATCTCATCTGTTAGAGTGCAATAATATCCTTTACATCCGTGCTCCAGTTTGTTCAGTCGTCTCCTAGTTGATGGCCATTCAGTTTTCCCCCAGGCTTTTACTATCACACAAAGTATTGCTATAAACATTTTTCTGTTTGTAGGAGCTTTCCGTTTGTCTTTGTTGTCTTTGGGGAATATGCTCACAGATGATTGCTGAGTCAAAGGGTGTTTGCAAGTTAGCGATTCCTCGATGACTGATCCCACTGCCATCCAGCCCGGGTGGACCAGATCAGAGTGCGTTAGGGCGCCTCTCTTCCCAGCCCTTGGAATAGTTACCGTTTCCAGCTCTTGTCTCTGTCCATCTAATTGGATGTGAGGCGAAACTTCAGAGTTGTTTTAATTTGCATTTCTCTTCTTAGGCCTTTGGAGTATTCTTTCATATGAATGTTCCAATCGCTTTCCTAATGGATTTCCGTGGAGCATTTCTCCCATTTCTCAGGCATCAGCGTGGATCAGGTTTTCTACTAGGGATCCTCTGACTCAAAGACCCTCCTCGGAGCAGCCCCTCCCTGCGCCCATCAGCTTGGGTAGCACTCATGTTCTTCTTTCTCTCTAGCAGTCAGATAGGAGTTCTTCCCATTTTCTCTACCTTTATGGGGTAGGGTATGATGTCTCCTCTGGTGGAGGTACCGGTCATATCTCTCTAGACCATGAAGAGTTTATGCGCACCTGTGCTCCAGGACCGCCTCTCAGGAAACTCAAAGGAAACTCCTCGATGGTAAGCTACCACTTTTACTGTAATCATTTAGAGCAGCTCTTCTGAAATGACCATGACCCAGGTGAACGGAAAGACTGCTGGAGGGGGAGTCCAACCCTTCCTAGCTTAATGACCTTGGGCCAGTCATTTAATCCCCCCAAGCCCATTTCTTTATCTGTAAAATGCATAGAATGATGGCCTTGGTAGGACTGAATGAGACATTCTATTTGGGGCCCTCTGTAAGCCATGATGGGCCATATCGGTGTCCGCTATTCAGCCTTTCGGCACTTCTGCCTGTGACCTGTATGTGGGAATTGTCTTGAAACTTTTCTTCTGGAAATCAGAGCCTTACAGTTACTTACTTACAAATTGGCAAAAATACTCCAGGAACCCTGTGGTGTTTAGATGTATGTGGTCTGTGTGTTTCTACAAAGAAAACTGCCCAGGTGACCCCTTTCATCCACTGACCCTTCTTTCTCTTACCACCTTCTTTCTCAGAAGAGCAGCTGGGGCTTTCTGCTGCTTCCACTCCCTCCCCCCTCCATATTCTTCTTCATTCGTTTGTGGGGGCCACTCTTCTTTTCTCTGTTTACGGCATCTGACGTGATCAATCACCCATGCCCTAGGGTTCTCTTTGCCTCTTGCCTTCTGTAACATTACACTGGCTTATCCACCATTTTCTCTGCCTACTCTTGGGTGCGTGTGTGCGTGTGCGTGTGTGTGTATGAATTTCCTCCCTTGGCCAGATAGGTGCCCTTTTAAGGTTTAGGTTATTTCATTGCATTTTTATGTATCTTCTTGGTGTCTTTTGTCTTTATCGCAATCATTTCCCATCCACACTCCTATAGACCTGAACCTTCCCTTGTGTCAACTCAGTCCAAGTAAGCAATATATCTGATACAGAGACCAGACCCGACAGTCTGTGACTGAATGCTGCCCTTATAATCCCCTCCCTCTCTACTGGGAGGGAGGAAATCATTTTTTATCATCTCTTATGTTTTTTCAGAATTCAACTTTCTTTCATGATCTTCTTTTACACATAAGGCCATTATGGTGGTGCTTATTACATTCTACATCAGTTCCTATTGGTCAGGCAGTTTCAACTTTTCTTCATGTCCTGGGACTGCTGGGCAGCCTCATGTAGCCTATGGACCCTTTATCAGAGGCATGTTTTTGAATGGCATTTTATGTGCACAAGATACATAGGATTACAGAGAAAATCGGGTGTATTGGAACATAAGTATCTAACATTTTTAAAAACTCCACAGATTCTAGGTAAGAAGTTCTCGATATAAATCTTCCTGCATCACTGAATTCTTCGTTTAAAAAAAATTGAATCATGATCCATTATATTGACATAGCACAGTTTTTTCTTCCGTTCTCTAGTCCCTAGGTACCCATTTTGTTTGTCACCCAGAGGGTGCTTAATACATGCTTGTTGGCTGACTTGTAATTATGAATGTTTTGGGTGGATATCACCAAAGCCTTGTTTCTGCATTTGACTGCTTTGGGATCTGTGCCAACAGTAGAACCACAGGGTTGAAGGGTGTGGACAGTTTAGTGACTTTTTTACATAATCTTAAGTTGAAATCCACAATGCTCAGACCCCTCATAGGCATTGTAAGTTTTAAAAGTTACTTCATTTGTATAAGCCCTCTCCACGGCTCCCTCCTTTAATCGAACTGTACAGTAGTGACAGCTCTCATTTAGATGGCGCTTTACAAAAACCGACTCGTTCTACCTGCCCTGATAACTTTGGAAGATAGATGTTATTATCCTCATTTTATCGATGAAGAAGCTGACCCTGACAGATGCTAAGTGCCCAAGGTCACCCCACTAGTGAGCGATTAAGGCTAGATTTGAACTCGGGTCTTCCTGAATCCAGACCTACTATACCTAGTACGACCCAGTTGGCTGAAAATAATAATCCTCACAAAATTATAGTTTTTTTCCTTAACAGTAAAATGTGTTTCCACATTGGCCATGCCCAGAAATGTTTGTCTTTTTCTGCATTCTAAGCCCTTTACCTCTCTGACATGAGGTGGCTGATGGATTGCCTCTTCAGTCCTCTAGATTCCTGCTTTATCTTTACATCCATCAAAGTTGTTGATAGTGTCATCATTGTATCCGTTGTTCTCCTGGTTATTGTTTTATTTTGCATCAGTTCATAGAAGTCTTCCTGGTTTCCGCTGAAGCTGCCCATTTTACAATTTATGGCGCAACGATATTCTATAACATTCATACGCCACGGTTTGCTCGGCCATTCCCCAGTAGATGCACACCCCCTCAGCTTCCAGTTCGGGGCTATGGTGAACAGTGGCTGTAAGCATTCTGATGCACGATATCTTTGTCATATAGACCTAATAGTGAGAGAGCTGGGTCTAAGGGCATGTACAGGACTTAATTCCAAGTAAATTGCTTTCCAGTTGACCTGCCCAGCAGTGGTGCATTCTCGTGTCCATTTACCCCTAGTCCTGCCCGCATTTGTCATTTTCCTTTTTTGTCATCTTTGGCTGTCTGATAGGTATGAGGTGGAGCCTCTGAGTTACTTTTATGCATATTTTGACTAGTAATGATTTGAAAAAAAATTTTTTTAATGTGATTGTTGATGGCTTGTATTTCTTTCTCCTTAAAAATGAGACCTTTCAGAGAAGCTTACTACAAAGACCGCCCCACTACGATTTTGTGCTCCTCCTAATTTTAACCAAATTGGTTTTTCATATCCTTTGTCCATTTGAAAATGGAGGAATAGGCTTTATTTGTATAAATTTTAATCAGTTCTTTAAATGGATGTCATACCTTTATCACAGAAACTTGCTTGCAGATTTTTTTTTTTTTGTCATTTACCTATTTGCCTTCTAACTTTTTTTTTGACAGAGGAAGGCAAGGCAGTTGGGGTTAAGTGACTTGCTCAAGGTCACACAGCTAGTAAGTGTGTCAGGTGTCTGAGGACGGATTTGAACTCAGGTCCTCCTGACCCCCCGGCCAGTGGTCTACTCACTGTGCTACCTAGCTGCCCTGCCTTCTAACTTAAACTGCATTTCATTTGTTTTGCAAGACTTAAATTTTATATAATCAAAATTGCCCATTTTATTTTCTGTAATCCTCTCTACTGCTCATTTTGTCATGAACTCTTTCCCTATGCATGGATCTAAAGAGTAATTTCTTCTTTGTTCCTTCATTACCTTTTTTTATATGGGCATTTTAAACTTTGCCCATGGTCTCTTTCTCTTAATCTGTACTAGCTGTTACTGATTCTGTCAGCCACAAGAGCTTCAGCCTTGCCATTACTTTAGGCCGCATGTCCCCTAAACCTGTTTAAAACCTGCTACTCCCCCCACTCTCCCATTCCCAGCCCTGTCCTTTCTCTTAGTGCTGCCTGTCACTTGCCAGAGAGGCCCCAGACTTCATCCTTTTTCTCCTTACTCAGTTACGGAATTTGGTCGCTAATTTTTCTGCAGTGTCTATGTCCACCATCCCCTTCTTTCCATTTCCAGCATCCCCCCCAGTTCAGAGGCTCCTTCTCCTCTCCTGGGACAATTTCAGCAGTTTCCTCGGTCTTCCCTCCTGGCCGTTGTGCATCCTGCTGGCAGAATCGTCTTTCTGGAGCAGAGCTCTGCCCTTTTCACTCACCTATTCACAAAACTTCGGTGGCTCGCCATTGTCACCAGGATAAAGGGACAAACACCTCAGTTTGCCCTTCCAGTTCCTCTGTTAGTCTGTGAACAAGCCCTTTAAGTGCTTGCCGTGTGCCAGGCATTGTGCCTCCTGATCTGGCTTCAGCTTTCCAGGCTTATCTCCCGCTCTTCCCCCTTCATCCTTTGTTCCTGCCAGCCCAGACTCATCCCCATCCCTCAGAGGTGTCCTAGTGCTTCCCTGATCCCAAGAATGACTTCCCACTGCCTTGCCTGCCCCCAGCCCTCTTCACCTCTTCCATGTTTACTCACCCTTCTGGAACAGCTCAGTCTTCCCTGATACACAGCCGTATACCTTCAGGAGAGAATAATCACATATTTCGTTATGTCATAGTTACTTGCGCACATTCTTTGTCCTCCATTAGATTATAATACTCTAGCTTGATTTGTTGTACACAAAACGTACTTGAGCTGGATTATTACAGTAACACTATGAGCTGTTCAGAATTGGCTTTTTGGTTTTTCGTTTAGTTACAGTTTAAGCAAAAACAGATCCAAACTTCAAGAAAATTTTTAATTTTTTTCTACAGTAAAGATTTTACATGGTTCATTTTTAAAATTAAACTATGGAGAGAAAAGTTAAGCTACATTATATTTACTGTTCTGCATATTGTAGAATTTTGGGTTTTTTGTTTGTTTTTGACCAATAATGCTTTTATTGCATTTCTATGCATTGTATTACATATATGTAATCTAGAATTCATGTGTGTGTATGTATATATCTCTACATTATATATAATATGTTATATATTACATATACACACACACACACACACACACACACAGAGAGAGTTAGTTTATGGGAATGTTGGTCTTGTGTCCCACTTCACCTCGTTTTTTTCCCACTTAAGCTGAATTCTCTCCTTCCTCCTAACTCTCCTCTGCCTAGTGAAGGCTCTGATTTTAACCATTAAATCCTGGGGGTGGTGTTTTTTCTGAAATCAGATGGAGTCACTTGCTTGGTAGCTGGGCTTGTGCTCCTGTCCCTGGAGTCATTTCAGCAGTGTCAGAATTAGCTCTTGTAGGTTAAAGGGGGAGGTCTTAGGCTTAGGTACATAGGGTAGCCCGGGTACACATGGTTTGCTTTTTTGGCTTTTGTAGGAAAATGACCAAATTAAAAATCTGTCTTCCCCAAGGATGGCGCGATAGGGTCCAGCGGGACGCCAATCTGTCGCCAGGCCCAGACTAAACTTGAGGTCGCTCTGTACATGTTTCTGTGGAGTCCCGACATTGAAGCTGTGCTCGTGGCCATGTCCTGCTTTCGACACCTCTGCGAGGAAGCCGATATAAGGTGTGGCATAGATGAGATTTCGGTGCACCATTTCTTGCCTAACTATAATACCTTCATGGAGTTTGCGTCCGTCAGCAACATGATGTCAACAGGTAAATGTGGCTTCAAAACGCTGGGCTTCTTTCCCACCCCAATGGCATTCCATTGTTGTCATTCCTTTTCCCTGCTCCCATGGGGAAAAACACGCAGCCCCCGAGTTCTGACGTGACAGCACTTAAGCTTTAGGGCGGATTAGCCTAGAGGAAACTCCGCTCATGTCTCCTGTGCGTTTGGTGCGGAATTTGTGTTGCCAATCACAGTCGTTCATCGTAGTTCTCTAGGCCTGTCTGGCTCCTCAGCACGCTGGCATGGTATCCCCGAGTGTGGGTGGGGAATGGCTCGGCGGTCTCTGATACCATTTAGGCTGAAGGTAGTCACCGTGTGAGCTAGGGAAGGGACGTCTCGGCCCTGCTGGATTCAGGAGGATCTGTAGAGCTTCGCTTAGCTTCTGGCTCGTCCTAGACTGCTTTTCTGGGGGAGCGTCGGGCTTCCCTGCCGGCCCCACCCAGTGGCGGTCGTGGTGACAATCGATTTGTGTCCTCCTCGCTTAGGAAGGGCAGCTCTTCAGAAGAGAGTGATGGCGCTGCTGCGGCGCATTGAACATCCAACAGCAGGCAACACCGAGGTAGGCCTTGGCTGTACCTTACGGGGGTCAGGGGTGTCTCTTCATCGGCTGGCTGCTTTCTCTCTCCCACCAAAAAACCAAAACATCCCAAATAGATGGAGGCAGTGTGCTTTACCCATGCACTCACCACTGGCCTTAAAGCTGATCTGTTATATATCATCGGTGCCTCCTTATTCAGGCTAGCAGTTGTGACCTCTAGCCAGGCTGGACTACTTCCTGTGCCCAAGACCCTGTGGACCCTTGTTCATTCTGTCCCCTCCTGCAGGCCCAGCTCGATGCCACCTCCCTCATCAAGCCTTTCCCTATTTCCCTAACTGGATTTTTCCATGCTGGTGCTCTCCGATCACTCTGTGCCTCTCTGAGGCATTTCTTCCAGCCTGTTTTCTGTTAATTATCTTATCTCCCCTGCTCTCCTATAAGGTCCCTAAGGGTGAGAGGATTTCATCATTTTCATGTTCCTCTTGGTGCCCAGGGCAGTGCTTTCGGACACTTAGAGTGAACATTTGTTTTGAACCAAAAATTGGGGCATATGTTTCAACAAACTTTTTCCTCTTATCCAAGTTAAAGTGTGCCTCTTCCTGAAATAAGGAATGTTCCTGAAAGCCAAGGAAACATCATGACTGTGTCTTTAAGAAGCACTTACTTGGTACAATGCTTAGATGGAGTTAATGTGGCTGCAAGGCTTGTCACATGTCACATGGGACTTTCACTTAACCAAGTATTTGTCCTTTGTTTTAGGCTTGGGAAGATACTTATACAAAATGGGAACAAGCGACAAAATTAATCCTCAATTACCCGAAAGCCAAAATCGAAGATGGACAGGTGAGATGTGGAGCAGCTCATCTCCCCCATCCCGATCAAGTCACTGGCATGTTAGCAACTGGTATTTGACGTTCTTATAACAGTCGACTCCTGGCTTAAGAATTGAGCAGTGCCTTGATCACTCCTCTGGGTCAAGGATTCTTAAACTATAGGCCACAAGCTTGTTTCTTAAAATTTTTTGGTAATTGTATGATTTCCTTTTGTGCCATTAACAACATTCTCCTACTAGACAGATTGCATAAGGCCTCTTTGCCAGACTTTCCCAACGGATCCACGAGACAATAAAGGTGTCTCTGCCTCCTCCTGCTGATTTCCTTGTTTGTGGCTGCACTGCTCATTAGCACTTCCCCAGAAGGGTCAGCAGGGACATATAAAAATTAATTAAACTGCATACTGTCTGTTTGGATATTCGATAGATGCTCCAGTAACTTAGTTTGGCATTTTTATTTTCTAACCCACCTTGGTCTGCTAGGGAGATGATAAAACCCTTCTGTCACTCCATGGTAGAGGAGTGGTCCATGCTGTCACATGCCACTGCATGTCAGGTTGTACTTGACTGGTTTTCTTAGTGACCAGTGGTTTTTTTCTTGGATATAGTAGATGACTGTAGTAAATGAAAAATCCCTATTAAAACCTGGTCAGACTGTCATTTATTCTGCTAGAGATATTTCCTCAAGCGTATAGATAGGAGTCAATGTACTTGGGTCCATTCTCTGGTCCTCCTGTGTTTTTTAATATTGCTGGGAGCCTCAGAAAAGATGGCTCTTCTCTGATCATTGTTTCTATTTTCTGCTTAATTGATTGTG
The DNA here is from genome assembly GCA_028646595.1 of Phalanger gymnotis. Classification (NCBI taxonomy): domain Eukaryota; kingdom Metazoa; phylum Chordata; class Mammalia; order Diprotodontia; family Phalangeridae; genus Phalanger; species Phalanger gymnotis. The sequence continues at coordinate 34,097,805 of CM053627.1, forward strand.
TCAGAAAAAGTCATGCTTGCGCAGCGTAGAAATGTGGCCTTACCATGTGTCAGATTCTGCCTGGATCACCTTTCACCAGAAAGTATTTTGTAAAGACAGTAAAATATGGTACAGTCAGAATAGAGAAGTAGGACTTTGTTAGGTAGGAGAGTATGAAGGAAGAAGTCATTCTTTTCACACCTTGTGTGTTAGGTTGCTGAAAGTCTTCATAAGACCATTGTGAAAAGGAGAATGTCTCACGTGAGTGGAGGGGGCTCCATTGACCTGTGTGACACCGACTCGCTCCAGGAGTGGATCAACATGACTGGGTTTCTTTGTGCCCTCGGCGGTGTGTGCCTGCAGCACCGAAGCAACGTGGGCTTTGCCACCTACAGTCCCCCAATGGGCCCAATCAGCGAGCGCAAGGGCTCCCTCATTTCCATGGTGTCCACTGATGGAAACGCTGAGACACCCGTCAGCAAGTTCATGGACCGGCTGCTGTCCCTGATGGTGTGCAACCATGAGAAAGTGGGCCTGCAGATACGGAGCAACGTCAAGGATCTGTTGGGTCTCGAACTGAGCCCTGCCCTTTATCCGATGCTGTTTAACAAGTTAAAAAGCACCATCAGCAAGTTTTTTGATCCTCAGGGACAGGTAAACTTTTCTGCTTTTTCTCTTCTTCCCATTCTTTGAAGAATAACTTGATTAGTATTAGTCCACTTTGGCCTTCAGCTGGCTAGATGGTACAGTGGCTAGAGCACTGGGCCTGGAGTCAGGAAGATCGGATTTCAGATCCAGCTTCCGTACTTCCTACCCATATGACCCTGGGCAAGTCACTTAACCTCTTCCCCCGCCCCCCCCCCCCAATCTTTCTTAATTTCCTCAGTTGTAAATGGGGAAAAATAAAGGTACCTACCTGACAAGGCTGCTGTGAGGATCTAATAGTATTTTTAAAGCACTTAGTGCAATACCTGTAGGCAATTTATAAATGCTTGTTTCGTTTCCTTCCTTCCTTCCTTCCTTCCTTCCTTCCTTCCTTCCTTCCTTCCTTCCTTCCTTCCTTCCTTCCTTCCTTCCTTCCTTCCTTCCTTTGATTTTATTAACAGGAACTTATGTGAGCATTGTGAACAGGCACAGATTATCTTATATAAAAAGCTACATAATTTCCTAGAGAAAGGAGTGCAGAGAAGAGCCTGTTAACTGTAGGACAAAGCCTGCTCTTTCTTCTGAAACTTTTGATCCGTGTATATAGTTTTCCAGAGATAGTTGTAGCACCCTGGGCTGATGCCATTTCCCTCAACAATCTTGCAGTGCAGAAGGTAGCTTCTTGCAGGTTGATGATGCAGGCATGTGTGGTGGTGTTGTTTGCACAGGTTTTATTGACAGACACCAATACTCAGTTTGTGGAGCAGACCATAGCCATAATGAAGAACTTGCTGGATAATCATGCTGAGGGCAGTTCTGAGCACATGGGACAAGCGAGCATTGAGACGATGATGCTTAATCTGGTCAGGTGAGTGGTCGATCATCGGTTGTCAGCCACCCCAAGAGCCAGTCTTGTAAGAGCATGCTCCTGAACAGGAGGAGCATTGCATCTGGTGATGAGAAGGAATCACGCATGTGCCCTGTGAAAATAACCATAGAACAGAATTTCCTAAGCTCTTCTTCAGTAGAATTATCTTTGCATTAAAGCCTGTAGAATAGATTCTTGCCAAGAGTGTGTATGTGTTAACATTGACTATTTTTAATGTTCCTGTATCCATACAGATATGTTAGAGTGTTTGGGAATTTGGTACAGGCAATTCAGATCAAAACTAAACTCTGCCAGCTGGTTCAAGTAATGATGGAAAGGAGAGATGACCTTTCATTTTGCCAGGAGATGAAATTTAGGTAAGTCAAACGAGCAATATACTTGTCTCCCGGTGGAATCATGTGGAAACACATGGATAGAAATCAGTACCATCTTAAAGCCTATCTCTCTGGTTCTCTCACACATCTGCTTCTGCCCTTCTTTCAGGTAATCCAGAGTTTAGAGCACTTTAAACCGTCCTCACTTTCTAAACTTCAGAACTGTCAATTGGGTGGTCACAACCTGGATACATGTCTGTCTTTCTCTCCTTCCCTCCCTCTTTTCCTTTGTCTCACCCTCTCTCCTTAATATTGGGCCGCTCCATTAAGATTTTCTTTATCTCCTTTCTAACACTGGTGGCAGAATTTTTTTCTGAAATTGTACTGAAATCCCATTTGGGGGAACTTTTTTGCTAAATAATCTCTGATATGAAAAGTGAAAAATGCTACATAGATTTTCTTTTTAAAAAATCTGGTTGGTTACTTTCATTTTTCTGTTATAGGAATAAAATGGTAGAGTATTTGACAGATTGGGTCATGGGGACATCTAACCAAACAGCAGATGAAGATGTGAAATGTCTAACTAGGTAAAGATGCGTGAAGACTTCTCCTTAATATATCAATTCTATAGCTACTGCATCCATTGTAAGGATTGTTTTGAATCTTACCCTTTTTAAAAGTATTTGGGCATTTCGAAGGTTATTGTCTCCTTCCACTTGTTTCCCAACACTTGTTTAATGCTTCAGAGGATCTTCATTTACCTGTTAGAAAAGCGAGCTAGCTAGGTGGCTTCTAGCTCAGGAAATGAAAGTTGGGTCCCTGTAAGAATTTTTAAAACCTTGGTTCCATTTATTTTGTAATTGAGTGTCTCACCAGAGAATGTAATTTTAAATTTAGTGTTTGTATTATAAAATGGTGGACAGAGATGTCATCCTCCTCCTCATGTTATTGCATCCCACAGAAGAAATTGTTTACTGTGTTTTGTTTAATTTAAAGCCTTTATGCCTCTCTCATCTGAAAAATGATTATGGAAGTCTGGTGCCTAGCACACATGATAATCTGAAAGAATGTCCTTCAAAAATTCAAAGGGCTGAGTGGTGATATTTTGCGGTTTTTTTTTCTTCACCTGCATCCCATAGATTTCTAAACTTTGTTGGGCCCTGGTGCTATACACTTGTTTACATGCAATTCGATTTAAGGAAGTAGTCACTCAAAGTAATGTAGTTTATAAAAATGTTCTTTCCATTTCAAATACATCTTTTTTTCTTCCCCTGTTTTGGGTACTACAAACTAATCCATGGTCAGCCCATACTGATGCATGTTAGGATATTAGGTTAGTAATTTATTTAGTGGAATCATTTAGAGTTGCTTCAGTTATGAAGGCATATATCCACCTAAAGGCTTTCTCTTTTCCACTCTTTTCTCCCCAGAGATTTGGATCAGGCAAGCATGGAAGCAGTGGTGTCTTTGCTCGCTGGCCTCCCTTTGCAGCCCGAGGAAGGAGATGGGGTGGAATTGATGGAAGCCAAATCACAGCTATTTCTTAAGTAAATTTTAGTCTTTTTAAACCTAAAGCTTAGAGCCAAAAAGAACCACTCTCTCCCCTAGACCCAGCACAACAAAGTAAGGGCGACAAGATGGCAGCCTTCTGAAAGTAAAAATATGGCATGAAACAGGGTTTGTCTTTTTTGTAGTTGATAATGTGTTGCTGTCTCTTAGAACAGTCTATGATTGTGAGTAAAACTTTGCCTTTGAGTTAGGAAGCAGGTACCTACTTCTTCATACCTCTGTTCTCATCAGTGAATTCTTGATTGTCGGCTTCTTCCCTGTAATCCTGTGCAGCCTTGGTCTGTGTTCTCCCGAGGTCTTTCACGGAGGGCCCCTCCCAGGCTGGAAGAACGGCAGCCTTCCTTTGGTTCTTTTCTGGTCCTTCTGCCTGTTATCCCACCTTGCCGTATGCCTGGTTCCTCTTCTTTCTCAGTTGTGTATTTTCAGTTACAGCCTTTACGTGGCTTCTTGGGCACAGCCAGTATGTCAGGAATCTCTGATTTCATTGGGGGAAACTCTGGAGTAGCTTGCCACCTGGGTATAGCTAGTAGAGAAGTCTCAGAAACTTGCCTGAGAGTCAAAGAAGTTAATTGATTCACCTGGGAGTCCACAGCTGATGGGCTGTTTCCTGTATCTGATCTTTATGGCCATTCATGTGCTATGTTCTTTCCACTCAGTTTTCCTGTCCCTAATACAGTCATGTTGGAAATGATTTGGAGCCTATAAATGCCCACTACGCATCTCTTAGTTGCCCCCTGAGTCTCCTGCAGCTCTATTTTTGGGGGAGATGGTGATGTTGAGATGCAGAATTTCACAAGATCATCGGGAGAGCATTTTTGTCTAAAATTTGCTCTTACGCGTTAGAGTGAGGGAGGTTTGAACGCACTGTACAGTTTCCCAACCACAGTGTAGCTTGTTACTCTCTTTCCTATTCCATTCTGGGCCCAGCTTACTATCGTGTTTGTTTTCTCATATTCATGTACAGAATCCTAACTCTCTTGACTACTGGCCCAATGGCATGCCCTGGTCTGGGCAGCAGACATATTTTTACCCATTTTGTTTTACCTACATGAATTGCTAGGGTGACCTCATGATCCTTGCTCTCAGGGAGATCACATTCTCACAGAAGAACTAACATGCACTTAAATGGGAGTGCATAGGCTACTTACAGAGTGGAGAGAAGGGGAAGTCCCTGCAGGTAGAGGAGGTGGTAGCTTTTGAGTTTGTTTGAAGGAAGGCACTCATGCCTAATTTGGGATGTGTAGTACGAATTAAGTTGGGACTGTTTTTTTACCGTTTTAGAATGATAAATTAATTAAGTCTCTTTGATTGAGCCTTACTAGGTGTAAAATCCCAGGCCCAAACCCCTAGGTGCTAAGCCTATGTGGGCGTGAAGCCCTCAGGGTCTTAAGGGGAGTTGCTAAGACCAGAGCCAATAGTAGGAGCCCAAGTTCTAGTCCCTCAGATGACATCTGATGAGGCGAGTGTTGTAAAAAGAGAGAACAGAGCTCTTTGCTAGAGGCTCTCACTCCTGCAGTGTTGGTGCGGGACTCTGGGCAACCGCTGTAAGAGCCTCCCAGCTGACCCAGATGTTGATGGTTTCTTGGTAACTATGAATTGTATGTGGTCTGTTTATAATGCATGTTTATAATTTGTTTTTGCTCTGAAGTTCAGGGTGCTGGAATGATATTTGTATGTTGGATCGAAGTAAGATTGTTAACCCCTTAACGTTGCTTTACTTAGTAAAGCAGATCAAAAGGACCTGTGCTGGCAGCATTCTTGTTGTTGGGCTTTCACCCCCACAGCAGCTGCTGGCTGGATTGTTGCAGCAGGGTGATAGGTAGCTGATTCTCTCAGTCTGTTGCAGCCTCACTCATCCTGATTTTCTCATCTAAGGACTGGTCTTCTCTTTTTCAGGTATTTCACACTCTTTATGAACCTCCTCAATGACTGCAGTGAGGTTGAAGAAGAAAACGCACAGATTGGGGGCAGGAAGCGGGGCATGTCGCGAAGGCTGGCGTCGCTCAGGCACTGTACTGTGCTTGCCATGTCCAACTTGCTCAATGCTAATGTAGACAGTGGCCTTATGCACTCCATAGGTAAGGCAGCTAGAAGCAAAAATTGGTGTGCAAGAGGAGGAGAAGTGACGTTACTGAGCGTGCTTTAGTTAAGTTTGTGCTGCTTTTACTGTGCTAGGATTGGGTTATCACAAAGATCTTCAGACGAGAGCCACGTTCATGGAAGTCCTCACAAAAATTCTTCAACAAGGCACAGAGTTTGACACGCTCGCAGAAACCGTGTTAGCCGATCGATTTGAGAGACTCGTTGAGTTGGTCACAATGATGGGTGATCAAGGAGAGCTCCCCATAGCCATGGCTCTGGCCAATGTGGTGCCTTGTTCTCAGTGGGTAAGTTGCTGGCTTAAAGAATTTCCACACTGGAAGGGCCTCCTGAGATCATCTAGCCTTGGCCCTCTTGCGAAATCGAGGCCAGGAGAAGTCCCAGTTTATACAGGTAGACGGTGGCAGAACCGAGACGAAAAAAGAAGGCTTTGTCCCCAGCACGTTATTGTTTCGATCATTACTCCTGAGCTGCTTTTCTATCTAATCAGCTGATTTATATTTAGGGTCAAAAAGATTTTGATTTTGATCTTTTTGACCAGAGCATATATAATTGAGGTTTTGCTGCTGCTTCTAATTTCAAAGAAAGCTTCTTTGAGATCTTGTTCAGAAGCATACTTCAGTGACCTCTGATTGCATTGGGGCAGATATTCCTCTCCTACCACAGATTTCCCCTCCTCTGTGACTTAGTAGAAGGTGTTTGAGTTACTGTGGCCAGAAAATGCATCAACCTGTTGTTTTAAGCACCTCCCTCAATGTCCTGAGGCAAAGAGCCACAGTTCTTTGTTGGGTCCATTAGCAATCTGCCCCACAGGCAGGACGGACCAGAGCTTGCTTGCCCAGGAGGTCCCCACTTCCATGCTGGCAGGAGGCAGCTGTCAGAACAGGATTTTGAGTAGCGCCTGCAGTCCTGTCCCTGAGCTGACATAATCTAGTGCAATCACTAAGTTGTTTCTAAGATGAAAATGTCCTCTTTTTACACTTGGGCCTGCTGAGGTTCCAATGCCATTGTGCCTTTCTTCCTGGCAATCTTTAGCAAGGAGAGAACATTTCTTGCCTAGAGCTGACGATTCAGTTTTACTTTGTTTAGATGATGGAGAAAGGCACAAAGGATTGTAATCTTTTTGAGCCCTGAGATTAATTCGTGATTGGTTATTTCAAAAACTACTGTAGCTACTTAAGAGGATTTCTTTCATGATACACCTGAAGTCAACACAACTCCTGGCAATTTTCATGACTAAAAAAATGCTGAATCTAATAATTCATAAGAAACCAAGATTTTCTTTACTGTAGAAAATTGTTTTTCAGTGTTGTGTTGAATTTTGTTGTTCATGATGACTAGGCTGATGCCTTTAAAGAAGAACTTTCTTTTAACTGCTTTAGGGAAAATTTATGAGGTGCTTCTAAGGCATGATGTGATAAAATATACAAATTTTGTTGGACCATGAAGGTGTTGCTCCATCCATTGGATGCCTGCCTGAAGTTTCCTTTCTATTCAGATGTGTGGGGTTTTTTTTGGAGGGCGGGGGAGGGAGATGATAGTGGAAGAGATATTTCAAAATCTTAGCCCTATAAAATGCTTTCTGTTCACTGCTGAATTATTTGTCAAGTTGCACTTGATTCCGTATTAGAGGATAGAATTAGCATTTTAGGGCCTGATCAGCTAGTCAGAATGTATTTGATAATATAGGGTATATAGCAAAATACTGCAAGACCTTAGTTCTTGCTCAGTGACCTTTGTTCGTTTCCTGCTTCTCCCCCTTCCTCAAAATCTGGCTTTTTAAGTTGAGTCTCTCCTTGAGAGCAGAGCAGAGCAGTCAGACTGGCTGGCCTCTGGGACCCTGCCATCTTACTGTCCTTCGCTACTTCTCAACCTCATGTGTCGCTTTTAGCCAGGCGTAATCAAGCCAGTTGTTTAGGGTGAGCCCCCAAGCACTCTGCCTTGCTGATGTTGATAGCCTGGGACCTCTTCTGTATGGCTCCTGTCATTGGGTGGCCACCTGTTGCTGCTTTGTGCTCCATTTTAGCCCTGTTTCTCCCTGCCTGCTGGGGGACTTCTTTTCAGGCTCTTGACCCTGTCTGGTTGCCTATGCCTTTTTCCTGGTCCCATCATACCCTTCATGGCAGCGTGGCCTTTCAAAGTTATGCTTGTTCCTTTGTCTTTCCTGGAGTCCTGTGTAATTCTGGGCATGCATGGGTGACACCTTGCTCTGTGGTAGCTGATAGTGTTTTCCTCTATCTACTGCTTAAGGTTTTCAGATGAATTTCTTTTGTTTTTATATCTGTTCGTAAACACCACGTCTAGTCCTCCTATCCATTGAGCTCTTTCTAACAAAGAAAGCCAGTTAAGTAGAACCAACAGACTTGGTGATTATATAATCTCACCAGGTATGCAGTATTCCAAAAGGAGGCAAGTTCTGCCTCATTTCTTCTCTAGAGCCAAGATTTATCTTATAATGACTCAAAATTCAATTTTACTCTAGAGGTTTTTTGGTTTATATTATAGCCATTGTCTTTATAGTATGGTCCTTGGGTATATTCAGTAAACATTTATGAAGCACCTACTATGTGCCAGCCACTCTGCTAAGTCTGAAGATACTAATAAGAAAAATAAAAGCAGTTCTTGCCTTCAGAGAGCTTATGTTCTAATGGGGGAAGACCACATGCTGAGGGGAGCTGGGGGAATGGTGTCCCTTGGGCTTTGATCCTGGTCTCTGGAAGGGAGAGGGCAGGGAGGAGGTTAGTGCTCCCCCAAGCCATCCAGGCTTTGGGGCCTACGTGCTTCACCCTGCAGCAGTCCAGACAGGTCTCTCCTCAGGTTTCTCTCAAGTCCTCTTCCTCTTCCTTTCTTATTACACAGGAATACCTTCTCACACTCGAGTGTGTTAGCTCTTCCCTAATCGCTGACCCGGCTCTGTTCTCCCTTTTGTGCCTTTCTTCCTTTTCCACATTCCTGCTTCCTCCTTCATTACAACCAAACAAAGCCACGTTGCATTCTCTACTGATTTCTTACCTGCTTTCTACAGAAGACGGTTTGTTTTGTTCTCTCTTCCTGCCTTCTCGAAGCACTCGCTCTTGGCACTTTGGCTGCTTCTACTCAGATTTTGTGGCTGTGGCAGGATACGTGTACGGGTGGCTAGGTGCTCATCTTTTCTGGATTAGTTTTTTTACTGGCTAGTAGTCATGGGCCGTGATTTTTTACAAGTATTTGATGTCTTGTTCTTTTTTTGGATACCTTGGGATTCAGCACCTCAGTGCTCTCAAAGCCCTTCCTTGTGTCTAGAGCAGCTGCCCTTTTGTTTTCCCATGTGGTCCGCCTCCTTCCGTCGTGCCATGAGGGAATGCGGTTTCACTGCTGTGGAGGAGAGAGCCAAGAACAAAGGAGTTTGCTCTAGAACTTGGGTCAGCTCTTCTCCATCTAACATACAGAGGGAGACAGTATGACTTGATAGAAAGCATTGCATGTGGAGTTGGGAGACCTGGGTTTGAATCCTGCCTTTGCACCGTAGTATTTGTGTAAGCTGGGGCCAGTCACTTCTCTTCCATGGCCTTTAGCTTCCTCATTAGTAAAATGAAGGAATCGGAGGAGATAACTTAGGGCCCCTCTAGCCTTCACGGTGACACCGCTTCCATAGGAGGATTTGGGGAAGCCCTCTCAAACTCGTTTTCTCATTCTCCACTTGAAGTTTCTGCAGCATCACTGCTTGCAATACCTGTGGAGTTAGGACAGTTTGACTTTTGACAGGGACCCTGGAACCTTCCGTCTTTCTTAGCATTTGTCCTGTTAGCAATTAATCCTTCAAACTGGCTGCCATGATTAGCATTTTAAGTGGTCCACAGAGACCATAGGGCAGTGTTGCAGCAAGCCTCCCAGGTAATGGGATGCTGCAGCTTTCATTCTGCTGTGCCTGAGTCTCCTTTTTAGGGAAACTCAATTGGTGATTCTCCTTTTTTACAAATCCTTTTCAGGATGAACTCGCTCGAGTCCTCGTCACTCTCTTCGATTCCCGACACTTACTTTACCAGCTGCTTTGGAACATGTTTTCTAAGGAAGTGGAGCTGGCAGACTCCATGCAGACGCTTTTTAGAGGGAACAGCTTGGCCAGTAAAATCATGACCTTCTGTTTTAAGGTTGGTATCTTCTCTCATCTCCCTTTGCCCTGAAATTAGCTCCCCAGGTAAAGCACCCTGCTCAGGGAGCAGGGAGCAGCTGTTTCCCAGCTGCCTTTGGATCAGCACGATTACTGCTTCTGCTTGTCCTTCTCTCTAGGTCTATGGTGCTACCTACCTGCAAAAGCTTCTGGAGCCTTTACTACGATTTGTGATCACATCCTCCGAATGGCAGCATGTCAGCTTTGAAGTCGATCCCACCAGGTTGGTAATGACACAGTGATCCAGTTCCTCTTAGAGTTGTCCTGACTCCACAGGTATTCCCTGAGTGCCCACCATGCACAAGACACTGCTGGGAGTGTGACCCAAATGAGCCCAGCTCCCCTCTAGGACCTCTCCTTTCCTAAGGTGGAGCAGGGCTTTGGAGGAGTGAGCGCCGCGTCAGTGGAGGGCTTGGCAAGGGTGAGGGTGAGAAAAGGTGAGAAAATGGGATACCAGGCTTGTGGAGCAGTAACAGGAAGCAAATCTGGAGAAGACACGTTGGGGTCAGGCTGTGGAGAGCTATAGCTAGAAGGGCTCTGCATCTCATACCCCAGACAGGGAGGAGCATTTGGACAAGTGCTTGGGTTTGGATTGGAGAAGGGAGAGGCTGACATCGGGAAGACCCGTCAAGAGGCTCCTGCAGTGGTGCAGAGGTGCGACTGTGAGAGGCCAGGGGGGAATGGATGGGCTTGGGCTGGAGCAGGCCTGGCAGCTGATTGGCAGGGGGAGGAAATGAACATCTCTACAGGTAGTAGGAGCTCCAAGACAGGAGCCACACCAGAAACTAAGGGAAAAGGCAGCGCCTGGGGCAAGACATCTGTGGCTGGTTCACTGTGTCCAGCTCTGCAGAGAAGAGTGGTCACATGAAGCCTGCAAAGAAGCCTTTGCAGTGGGCAGAACAGTCATATCTAACCAGAAAGAGGGACATGTCAGGAAAACAGTGAGGCATGAAGTCTGACAAACGGTAGGAAGCTGGTGAAGAAGGGCAGTTAGAAAGCATACTGTTCTAGGGGTTGGAAGGAAGGAGAGCTAGAGGATAAATGAGTGCAGGGTGTCTAAGGAAGAGGGGAGAGTCCTCTTGTTTGTAGGTACCAGGGAAGGAGCAAGCAGAGAATAAGAGGGGAATGATCCGGGGGTAGGCTCCCAGAAGACAGGAGAAATGGCCAAGGGCCCAAATTGAGGGCCTTGGTTAGAAGGCCACCTCGGCCTCTGAGACTGGGAGGGAAATGAGAATCCTGGGAAGTTGGGGGGTTGAGGTGCACAACAAGGGAGGGGGGTGACTTCAGTTTTCTCCCAAAGAAAGAGGCTGTGTTAGTGTTAAGTATTGGAAGAGAGAGAGCAACAGCCGCTGCCTGGAGTGTGTTAGAGAGTTACTCAGAGACAAATAAAAGATTTGTTTTGTGTTAGTCAGAGTCCCAGTTAAGGTTACATAGCATGTATTTTGTAAAGGATCCATTTAGCACGTTTACTGTCTTTTTCTTGTAATGTTCAGCATTGGATTAGGAACAGAGACAATCTTGGGAGTTCCCCGTGATGGGAGTTTGGTAAGACCCAAGTGGTGAGGACCAGGGAGGTAGGAATTTGGGGCAGTTGACCTGAAGAGTCAAGAATGTGAAGGGAGGAAGGTGAGGCCAGAGCAGCAGTGAGTGATGAGTAAAGCACAGGGGCTGGGGGTGTGTGATCACAGACAAGAATTTGGAAGTTCCAGGTCAGAGGTAGAGCAGAGATATCACTCTTGGGAGATGGGCTGGTGAATTGAGAACCAAGGCATTTCAGGGCACACCACTTTGTGTATTGAAATACCCTAGTCCAGGGAACTCTTTGAGAAGGAGAGGAGAATGATCCTAAGATTGTTAAGTGACATCATTAAAGGCCCGGTGATGTAAACTAGTGATGTGAACCTCAAAAACAGGTAAGGTTGCTGAGTGGCTCAGTTATGGCACCAAGAATCTGGAAGTGGCAGTGAGAAGCAAACGGTACATGTTCTTCTTGCCCCAGTGTGCTGGCGGGCACGAGACAAGGACACCACAGACTAGGGCAGGGGGAAAGGGGTGCATTGGCTTCTATGAGCACTAGAACATGGAATGAGATGGACAGAAAGGGCTCTCAGATGGTGGGAAACTCTGTTGAGCAGACAGTGATAGGCACTCGTGGATACACCAGGGGAAGGAGGTGAGAGTCTGCTAGCTTACAGGACAGTGAAGTACCAGTGGCTCACATCCCCACCCTCCAGGGTCCTGTGCTGGTCATTTTTTCTTGTTCTCTCTCTGTATATTAAGGAATGGGGTGAGGCCACAAGGTGGTGGTTTGTGTACATGGGGTAGTTAGTACCTGGTGATGGGCTTCCCAATGGCACCAGTTCTGTTCTTCTGTCCCAGCATGCGGATCTTACTTGGTGTCTGAATTCTAAAGCTCAGATAGGATTCTAGTGATAAGGGACTCAATGTTGGCATGCTTGATGGTTTCATAAGTTGGAGCCATTGATTTTCTCACATGATTCATTGACCGGGTAGTACATCCACACACGGCCGTAACCTTGGTTTTGAGAAGACCTTTAACCTGTTTTGAGAAAGAGGGCAGAGCTGAAGTCTCACCCTTCCCAATTCTGTTGAGAGTGAAGGGTGTAGGTAGTGGCCCCCATGTTAACTTTTCTTGAATCAAATGACAATATTCTCCTGTCTACATCTCTTAGTTTGGTGGTAGGAGTTGGAGGGTCTTCAGTCATTTCGCCTTCACTTCAGACTTCTGATCATAAATTTTATTCCATCTGTCACTGTTTAGTTCCTCTGTTGAGACTTGACATTTTTTGCTTCCTATCTATAAAACCTGTTAAAATTAAAGATTAGCAAAGTGAACAAACACAGTGGAACTCTTGAGTTGGCCAGACAGCCCTTTTGAACAATCTTTGAGAGTTAAGGTAAATTAGAAGGAGAAAACATGAATGATTCCGCTTGCTTACAGCTTCCTTAACAAGACATTTTAAAACATAGCTAGTTATCCATTGGAGCAGCTTCCTAAAAGACGTCTGCTGTTTCCCCTAGTTATTGAAGCCTTCCCATCTTGTTCTGTGCTAGTGCGGAGTTAGAAAAGTGCTTATGTTTGAGTGAGGGGACAGCTAAGATAGATAAAGACGAAACAGGTTGAGCGTTTGTCATTCATAGACGTTATCTGTCTTGGTCGCTGGCTTCGTGGGATGTGGCATGCACAGTGTCTGCAGCATCCAGTTGGTGACATTTTTGCCATGTTTCTGAAATGAAGTATTTTGAGGACATCCTTAAATTAATCTTTTTTGTTCCCCTTCATCTTAAAATAAAGTGAGACATTTGCACGTGCCAGTGTGATTCATTGTCATCCTGAGGATGTGGCCCAGGACAGTCTTGTTCACCTTCTCCTGTGCCCAGGGTCCTGAGGCCTGGATCCCTTAAAGGCAGTGTCTTGCTCACTGTCTTAAAATCTTGCTTTTAAATGCCTAAAATAGAACACATCATATTATAAAGGAAACCAATTATCTTGAAACATAATTATCAAAATATTTTTTAGAAACAGTGAAACAAATAAACACAAGTTCACAGACGTCAGTTGCAGAAGCCCTGAGCCGGAGGGACCAGGGAAAGTTTCATGGAGGAATTGTCATTTGAACTGGACAACCAGAGTCCTCCCTGACCTGCCCCGTGACTTAGCTGTTCGATACCAGACTCTTCAGCTTCTCCTTGATAAGCTGTCTGTTGCACCTTCCCCATTCTTATGAATGGTATTTCCTGGGCCTAGATTCATTAATACTCTCTATCCCTCTTTTCCCCACTTGTGTGACTTCCTGTGAGGCCACAGTTTCCTCAGCTATAAATCGAGGGGATTAGGATACAGTCAATGACCATAACATTGTCTGTAGACAGGTCCCTAAAACAAAGTCAAATTCTGATTAATGACATAACCAGTGAATATCCCGGAGAAGATTCATGGCAACCTGACCTCCTCCCTGATGGCAAAGACGTGGGGCACTACTGAGACAGAAGAGTGTGTGCCCTGTGAGGACTGGCTTCCCAAGAAGGCTGCCTGCTTCATCATGCTTCCTTTGTCATAGGCGGGGGCTCATCGTGAAGGGAACATCTGATCAGGACACATACCCATTTCTGCCCATGTCCAGCGCTCCTCTCCTGCCGAGAGAAGGGCCTGAGCTCCGTTTGTCCGACTTTTCTTTGGGCCAAGCTTGGGCGTTATAGACGGGCCCACTGGAGCTCTTTTTGTCCGCTCACATGGCCATGGCGATTGTGTGTATTAGGTCTGTCTGCTTCATTTTGCATCAAGTCTTGCAAGTTTTCTTCTGTATTTTCTCTTCATTCTTCATACACCGCGCTCCTTCCAGTGCTGTCCTGGGATGTCACAGTCACACACGATACTTCGTTCAGCTCTTCCCTGGGCGATGGGCATTTACTTTTGTTTATATTTCTTTGCAGCTCCAAAAAGTGCTGCTAGAAATATTTTGGTGCAAATGGGAGGGAGGAAATAAGCATATTCACAGCACCTCCTATGTGCCAGGCCCTGTGCTCAACACTTGATAGTGATCTCATTCGATTCTCACAACAACCCTGTGAGGCAGACGCTGCTGTTATTCCCATTTTACAGGTGAGAAAACTGAGGCAGAGAGTCAGTGACTTGCCCAGGGTCCCACCGCTAGTAAGTGTCCAAGGCAGGATTCGAGCTTGTTTTCTCCAGGCCTGGCGCTCTCTCCACTGTGGAGCCTTCTTTCCGTTTTGAACCTCCTTAGGTTATAGGCCCAGCAGCAGGATGTCTGGGTCAGAAAGTATGGACATGTTAGTCACTTCCCTAGCATGATTCCAAATGATTTTCCAGAATGGCTCAAGTATTTCACATCTCCACCTGCTATGTATTTGTGTTCCTCTTAATGCACAATCCCTCTACTATTTTTATTAATAAAATTAAAAAAAAAATATATATATATATATATATATATATATATATATACTTTTAAAAATGAAAGCAGCCTTTCAGATCCCCTCCTGCTCTAAATCTGTGGTCCTTCCCTGGAATATCCTCTGTCATTCCCTTCCACAGTGTAGAGCCTCCCACTCTTTGGAGCCCAGGTCCCATCGCATATTTGAGTCCCTTCATTCCTGGTATTGAGACCCACTGAATTGGACAGGAATAGAACTTCCTTCCTGTCTTCAGACAGGAAATTTCTTGACCATCCTACTAATACATCAGTTTAGTAAGAAGTTCATGAACTCTTGCTATCAAGAAAATCTTAGAGGGTGGATAGAAATCAGTCGTTATTTGGTATTTTCTGCTGGACGGTGTACTTTGAGAGATAGAGGAAGATATGGGTGCTCTGTGACATGACAGGAAGTAAGTAACAGTTCCCAACACAGAATTGACTGTTTCAGTTAGCAGCTCTCTGAGTATGAGAATGTAAGTTGCTGCCTGATGGCCAGACACTGGTTCTTGAAGCAGACTCCCATTAAGTTGAGGAAGGAGGAAGGGAAGTCACAGAAAAGTGGGTAGAGAGGGGAAAGGAAAAGCAAGGTTGTATAGGTGGCAGCTTGAAGAAGGGGGACAGAAGGGTTAGAGGTGGTTGTTGGTGTCCAGTGCTTCAGAGATGTCCAGGAAGGGGAAAGCTGGAAATTAAATTTGTTTCTTAGGTGATCAGTGACCTTCAAGAGTACAATTCAGTGGAGACAGATTATCTAGTGTCTACACAGTGCCCTGCCCATGGTGAGGTCTCAATAAATATTGATCGAATGAATAAATGGAATGGAATGGAGAGCGTATGGTGCCTGCTTCATATGGAGAGTTGTTGAGCATAAGGAAGAGGAGAAAGAGGTCAGTTGCTGCCAAGGGCACTGAGGGAGTCAGCAGATTTCTCTGTGGCCCAGATTTCTCTTCTGTATGAGGAAGACAGCAGTGATTTCCCAAGATGTAATGAGATACCCCCAGTCTGGAACATGGGAAGATGGGAATGGTGCTTCATCCAGCATTCGTGGATAAGCAATGGTTTGGCTTTCCCTTGTTGCCTTCTGCAGGTTAGAGCACAGTGAGAGCCTGGAGGACAACCAGCGGAATCTCCTGCAGATGACGGAGAAGTTCTTCCACGCCATCATTGGCTCTTCCTCGGAGTTCCCTCCTCAGCTCCGCAGTGTGTGCCACTGCTTATACCAGGTAGGCCTAGAATTCGAGTGACTGCCTTCCACTCTGAGCTACTCTAACCAGGATCATGAATGAGAGGGATGTGACCATTGAGCCTGGAGGGCAAGTCGAGCCTTGGCTCAGTTCCTTTCGGGGACAGGTAGTTTGGATCAACTTAGAAGAAGGAGACTCAGCAAACAACTTGGAGGGGGTGGGGATTTAGTGTCCTATGTCCCATTAAAAGCCATGTTTCTTACAGAGCTTGTGATAGATGTAAGGACCCCGTAGTCAGGGTATTGATGGTATTTGAGGAGCTGCTTGGAACTATATTTGAGATTTTTTTTACTTATCCTGTTCATATGTGAGATAGTATCCCATACTTTTCTTCCATTCCCAGGTTTGGTTTTGTCTTGTGTTAACGCAGACTGGAAAGGGTTTGTTTCTTGGTGTGATTTTTGCGTGACCCCAATAGTGGGTTTGTGTCAGGTATCTCTTATTTCCTTTCCCTGTTCCCTGCAGCATGGTTCGGTCCATGAGTCCTCCTTGCCAAATCCTTCCAGGGTCAGACCCTCACAGAGTAAAGAGAGGTCCTGACTTCTATGGGTTCTTTATCTGGGGACAGTTGGTGCTGTGGCTCTCAGTGATCATTGCCAGATACATGCTCAGAAAGATCCCAATATCAATGCACTGAGTAAGTCCTATTCCAGTAGGGCTCCAGGGACCCTTGTCTTTGTGGAGAAGTAATCGGGTTCCAGCATTTTGGGGGGTGTGGGGGTTGGTGCTTCTTATGCATGTGCCTCCTGTCTCATCCTCCTTCAAGAAAGTCACCAGCCCGTAGTCCTTAGGGCTGTGCTTTAGTTGCTTAGCTACATGCTTGAGACTCCCCCATTTGAGCAGCTGTTTCAGACTTCAGTGCATGTGGGGTTTGCGTTTTTGCCCCCACGTGCTATTTTAAAATGTGTCATCTCTGCCTGTAAAAATAAATTTCTCAAAATATACCCAGTAGATAAAGTTGTTGAAATAAATGTCTTTTTCTTTATTGTGGATTTTCTGCACTCACTTGCAAAGAAAAGCCCAAGGAAACTGTTGGAGAGTCAAACTAGTTCGCTGGAAAATGGTGTTGAACCCAAAAGACAGCATCCTCTCCTGGGCTAGACTTTACAGGGATGGGTTTGAGAGTTCCATTTTGTGTTCTTTGTGTCTCCATCACTTGTATGGACATCACTGAAAGAGGCTCCATTTAAATGGTAGTTGGGTCAGCCTCCTTGGGGTGACCAGACTGTAACTGATTGGGGGCCTCCACTTGGTATCATTGTAGTCTCCTGGAATAGGAGGCAGGAGGCCTGGCTCCTAGCTTTGGTTCAGTCACAAACCTTCACTGCCTTGGATTCACCCTTGCTGGACCTAGTCTCTTCCTTTGGATTAGAATGAGTCTGTATGTATCCTCATATTCTTTGATCTCTACCTCTGGGCCCTACTAGGTGTGGCGATCTTTCATTGGTTTAGCAACAGAAAGAAGGGCATCCATCAAAGAAAGTGCTTAGTCGAAATGTTAGGTCTATGATAAAGCAAAAGGCTATCACCAGCTCTTGAGGCAGCCTGCTTTGGTGTCTTTTCCAATAGAAACCCTCCTTTTGAGGTGCATCAGATTTTAAAGGGAAGTGAAGATGCACTTCCCATCTCAGGAGAAAGAACTCTTACTTGTGTTGGGACGTTGTTGACTGATATTCATACAGCATAGTCCTTAACTGCTGTGGAAAGAGATCAATATTTAGTGGGCTCCTGCTGAACGATTCATTTTGTGCTTTCATATTTCATTAGCGTCTCTGTGATCTCATCAGCGTGAGTCTCCAGCTCCAAAGGTGTGGGTCACAATTCAGTCTCTGCCCTTCTGTAAATTCTCCAGGGGGCTACGCCCAGTGTACTGGGCACGCACCTATTGATTGCTTGACTTGGCTGGATACCAGTGGCTATCTCAGGTTTGGTCGCTTGGCCTCTTGCTATGTGACTGGCTTCCTGCTTTTCTAGCTGTGGGTCTTCTTGCCATCATTCCCACTGCTTTTCCTGTGCGTTCTCTGTGGGTAATGTCCTGGAACCCTCCGGCACCCACTATACGTACGTCTGCTGGTTTTGGGTGACCTTCAACTTCGGTATATGATTTCATTCTTTGCAGGCATAAAGCATTACTGGGAGAAAAATTGAGAAAAAAAGGGAGAAGCTTGGGATCCCAAAAAGAAGTAGGCAGTATGCCAAATGCAATCCTAACCATTCTGTTTCCTCTTTAATTCTGGGCCCAATTCACGATTCATCTGCAGCGTCTGTCCAAGATCCACGTACTGATGGACCAGCTCAATCATGTCCACATCATAAGTTGACCACAGGCATGCTTGGACCACTTAATTTGGCCTGTGTGGCTTGTCTTAAAGGAGGCTCTGGGATGTCCAGAGATTGGTATGGTTCTCTTTGTGGATGAATTTGTGCCGATTATGGCTGGAAGATCTCCTGCCTTCTGCTTAGACCATCCTCAGTGACACAGCAGGAGGCCTTAGACCATGATAATATGCTCACAGTAGCTAACATCCAGCATTTTCAAAGGGCTTTAAATATGACATCTCATCAGTTTCAGAACAACCCTGGGGGCTAGGTGGTGTTAGCCCCACTTTACACATATAGAATCTCAGGCTAGAACTTTCTCTGACTTGCCAAAGACCAGATAGTGTTTGGGGCTGGATAAGAACTCAGGTCTGCCTCATTTACCTCGCCCTGTGGCTTGATACCTCATTCCGTGGAGTTAAACCAAGTTATTGCACTCTGAGAAAGCTTTCATGATTTTAACACAGGTGTGGAAGACAACTAGTTTGAAAGAAGCCTTAAAGTCCTTATTTTCTTTGATCCCCAAACTAGTGAGCACAGGTGATCCTGCCTTCTCTGTCCCTTTTAGTCCATTATGTGACTATAAAGCTGCATTTGCTGTAGTATATTCTTGGAGAAAGTCTTACCTCTTTAAGGATGCTTTCAGTGCATGTATAGCTTATAAAGGCTCGAAGGATAGTCCAGTAGAAGGTGGCACACTGGCCTAGACTTGAAAAACCAAATGCCACCTTTGACTGGACCATCCTTGAAGCCTTTTTGGCAGGATGGAACTTGCCACAGCCTTTCCTCCAGTAACAAAGCCTTCAAGAGCCCAGAGTCACCTGTACTTCTCTGGGAGGCATCAGGACGAGCAGCTGGTGGGGAGCTCAGACTCAGGGCCACCTTTTAGAGATTCTTTTCCCCTGCTGCTGCTGCTGCTTCTCTTTCGCTTAGTTATTTGGAATCTTCTTTTATTCTGTTGCTCCTTTTAGGTCTGACAGTAGTTCTTGGTGCCTTTTAAGACTTTTGTTTGACTGGTAAGGAAAGCCGATCAGTGTATTCCCGATTTCATGAATGAGATGCTCGGGCAGTCGGGCTTTAGGACCTGTAGCTAGGGTTCCCAGGCATGGAATTCTTTTTGTATTATGTGTTGGCGACTCTGTTATTTTAGAAGCTTTTAAAGACTGTGTTAAGGTAAGCATTGTCACCTGGGTAGTGTTTATATGTGTACATGTGTACACACATGTTGGCGTATGCGCACATGCGCGCGCACACACACACACATACACACGCGCGAACCCCCAGTTGTGTCTGTTGGAGGCGGAGGCACCCATAAAGTACTCATCGTGAAGTGATTATGATCCTGAAGTCAGAGCTTATGGGCAGTCATTTTGTTTCTTCTTGGTGAGTCTTCCTCTCTGTGTACCTGTAGCTTCCCAGTAATGCCTTTTTAAAGCATTCGGTGGGAATTGCATACTTAGTTGAATATCTTTTGGAGCAATTTGATGTTCACCACTTTTGAGTGGAAGGTAGAAGTTTTCTAGCCATGCCGACATTGACCATGTAAGGGAGAAGAAACTCTAGACCAAGTGTGTTCTGTTATTGGCCTTGGGAATGGAGGCCGCCCCCAAAGGATGCTTGTATTCTAGCCAGAAATAGTCGACATGATCAAACCCAGCCCTTGCCTTGCCTTCTCTTTAGGGCTTTAACTGAAAAATGTAGTAAAATCAGAATCCAGGATTAAATTTCATCATCGAACTTGAGTTAATATCCCATTTTCCGTTCTGTTTGTGTTACATTGATTGTTTAATTTTCTGTACAAGTCAACATTGTTTTTGTTGCTGTATGTAGTTGGTGCTGTGACTTGTTTGTGCTCATCTCTGTTCTGTAGGCAACTTGCCACTCTCTACTGAATAAAGCTACCGTAAAAGAAAAAAAGGAAAACAAAAAATCAGTAAGTCTGGAGCCCTTTTTATTAGCCATTTCTTTCAAAGCAAAACAAAAACTCTTTGCTGTTTGAACATCTTCACCTCAGCCTAATGAATTCTCACCCTAAAATCATTCTACTAATTCTGACACAAATAGCTTTCATTTCAATTAACCCTGGAATTAAGTTATATTTAACATTTTTGCATGCCTTTGGTTTGATTTAACTCAAAGGCATTTGGGGTTTTTTCATTGGCTATTCCTGGTCTAGTTTTACCATCGTTTTTAGTGGTAAATGAATGCAAAAGAAAAGAAATTCCAAGGCCTTAGGAAATGCCGAATCTGTTTGTATTTTTGTTTCACTGTAATTAATATGAGTATAGTATTCCCCTTATAAATGAAAGCTTAGCTGTGATATATGGGTTAATTCCCTTAGTTGTAAGAGAAGGGTAAGCTTCCCTTTCTAAATGTTGTCAGTTGGCCCAAACTGGCCTCTGACCTGTGGGTGGCTGGAGCCAAACAGAGCAGGCTCAAGAGAGGAGAGTTGGGAATCAAACAGAAGTTTAATTTCAAAGTGAGGGAAATGGCTTGCAAGCAAGGAGCGATCTAGACACATGTGCCAGGGGCCTGCCCCTAGTGGGGGAACCGGAGGCAGGGTGGGGAGATCTCAGTACTTTTTTTCCTTGCGCAGTGAGCTGTAGCCCTGGCAATGAGGGGTAACAGCAACAGTGGACAAGTTTGATTCATGGCAGGCCTTCATGACCAGAACATGGGCACTTGTCCAAGCTCAGAGAACACCTGGTGCTGCTCAAAACAATACAAAGATGAGGCGATTTTGCCAGAGGGTGAGAGCAAAGAACTGTTGTTAGGCCAAGCTCAGGGCACAGTTACATGCTGGCTCTGGAAGACAGGGTATCTCCTAATATCTTGACAGTGTTTACCCATTTTGTTGCTCAATCTTATTTAACCCCAACCTCTACCCATTTTTCTTTTGTCTGATCAACTTGCCAAAGAACATTTGTGGCTTATTTTGCCAAAACTAATAATTATGATGATAATAGCTAACTTTTATATGCTGTTTACTGTGTGTCAAGATCTGTGCCTAGTACTTTAGAATTATCATCTCACTGATGCACACAGCCCTGGGAGGGGGGTGCTGTTATTACCCACATGTTACAGAGGAGAGGACTGAGGCAGACAGAGGTCAAATGACCAGGATCACATAGCTGGTCAGTGTCTGAGGCCACATTTGAACCCAGGGCTTCCTGGCTCTTGAAAGGTACAAGTTACCTTTTTTAAAAATCAGTTTCAAAATTATAGTTTGACAGCCCTGTTCTTTAAAGGAAAACAAGTAATTTCTAGAGAAATGTTTCTTTTTATGGGGCAGCTGGGTGGCCCGGTGGATAGAGCTCCGGGCCTGGAGTCAGGAAGATTCATCTTCCTTAGTTCAAACCTGGCCCTGCACTCATTTGTGTGTTTTAGCTGAACTTGTGGAAAATTATTCCACGGCTTAATTTAAAAAATAAAATGCCTTAGGATATAGTAGCTGCATATAAAATTAATTTTTCTTTTTAAATTTTGAGGACTAAAAGAATGTAGAATGTAGAAAGTTTCTTCTTGGCTTTGCGATACTAATTAAACCTGCTAATAGCAATTAGAACACACTGCATCTCTACTCCTTGATTAAACATTTCTTTCTAAACATTTCTAATACTTCAGTCTTTATTCCTCAGCACAAATGACTTTAACTTCCTATGTACTGCCATGATGTTGAAATTAACGATGTATTCTAAGCCTCTTGCTTGGTGGGCTGACTGATGCCTCTGCTCCACCGAGGCACACAAATTAAACCTGCCCCAGCCCCCATCTCCCTAGAGCATGTTTCTTAGCCCTCTTGTCTCTCTTCATTGTGGTTTTTTCCCTGAATTTGCTCAGCTTTTCTCTGAAACATTCCTGCTTTTCCTGAGGTGATTTCTGAATGACATTTTGAAAGTTTGTGGATAACATGAAATGTTGGAATGCCTTTTCTACACCAGTACAGGTGCTATGGGGCATTATGGAATCGTAACAAAAGTAAGTGGTAACATCCAGCGGGGCCCCAACGTGGTTCAGAGGATGTTGCAGATTAAGCCAAGAAGGTGTCATCACTCTACCTTCCAAGTGTCAGTTTGGGAGCTCTTTGGTTGCTTAAATGAACTTGTCACTTGAAAAAAGGCCCCACAGAGTGGGGGAGGGGATCTCTCCAGGCCTCTGGAAGAAAAGTGTATTGACCTGGGAAGTCTTTTTGTTTATTGTGATGAAAACATATTTCAAGCTTTATTTCTTTTGAACAGTAACTAAGTGCAGCTGTTACAAGACTGCCCTCACACGTGTGAGGAGCACTGTTCCTGGAGCTGCTTCTTGACTGTATTTAAATTAATGGTCATAATTCATATCTGAAATAAAGGAACAATTGGATTTGGCTAATGTGGAATCAAACAAAAGTTGCTTACACGTAGAGGACATTTTATGTTTAATTTCTGTGGATTCAAGTTTTGTTTCTTTTTTTAAAAATTCTACTGCTTTTGTTTTTCTTAAATATTTGTGCAACATTCTGGTTGGTAGAAGGGATAAAAATGATGCTTTCTTAAGAGTTTCTTACAAACAAATTATTGTTGGTATGCATTCTTATCATTTCCTGGTTCCAGTGAAAGGATGCATGATGATAGTTTAGAACAGTCTCCCAAATGAGATTTCACCAGGCTTCGTAGCCTGGATGGCTGGTCCTGTTAGACTGTTAGTGGCTTTGAACTGAGTGGAGGAAATGGTGCAGAAGAATGATGGCAAAGGTGGGTTTTCACTTTTCATTCAAGAAGAGGAGAAGTAATTGAGACTTTTATTCCTAAGCTTGTATGGTTGGGTAGTATTAAAAAAAAAAATTTGTTGTAAATATATCTGTCATGTTTGAAAACCTAATGCTTCTAAGAGTTGGAAGCTGTGCTGCTGTTTTAGAAAACCCTTACCATGCCTGCCACTTCTGCTAAAGTTCTCGAAAGCCTTCATTTTACTAACAGTGACTACAAATGAGGGAATTCTTTCATTATTCCTCTGGCAGGCTGTCTTTGCCTGAAAATACAAGTCAAAGTCAGTTGATCAATAAACATTTATTAAATGTCTACTTCCTGCTAGCCACTGAGGCTACAATTAGTCATGCTTCCTGTCCTCTGGAAAGGGCTTCATGGGCCTGTTGTGCACTAATCACTCTTGCCTCTTTGGTTTTAGGTTGTTAGCCAGAGATTCCCTCAGAACAGCATTGGCGCCGTGGGGAGTGCCATGTTCCTGAGATTCATCAACCCTGCCGTGGTCTCTCCCTACGAGGCAGGGATTTTAGAGAGAAAACCGCTCCCTAGAATTGAGAGGGGACTGAAGCTGATGTCAAAGGTGATGAATTACTTTGATGTTCAGCTGTCTTAATTTTCATCCTGTTCACTGGAAAATCCCTTTCTTAATTCCTTAGCTAGTCTATGAGATTTTCATTTTCAGGGCTGTCTTTTGAATATTGAAAATGTATCATTTAGATTTCTAATGTTTTTCTTCAATTTATTGCATATTTGCTCATGTCTGAAGGCACTCAGCAGCCTGACATCCAAGGGGTGTCTCTCTGGGAGAGCCTCGCTTAAGCAGTTTGTTCTACACAAATGCTTTTTGTCTGGTGATTTGAGGGTGTGACCTAATGAATGAAGATAGCAGGTAGATTGAGTAGGATTTTGCCTCGAAAAATACTTGTGTTATAAGCACCCTGCTATCTGCTATAATCACCTATGTGAAGAAAACAGTCTGTAGACCTAGGACATCTAGTGAACTGGAAGAAATCAATCAGAGTCTCTGATCATATGAAGAAGAAATAAAATAGGGAGAAATTTTGTAAAAGGAAATGCATAGTTTTGATGTGGTCTGCATTATTTGGTGACCTTTTTGTGTTTAGATACTTCAGAGCATTGCCAATCACGTCCTCTTCACAAAAGAAGAGTATATGAGGCCTTTTAACGATTTTGTGAAAAGCAATTTTGATGTAGCACGGAGGTAAGCAGCTAGCTGTCTGTGTCCTCCCCCCAATTCCTCTTTGGGAAATTTTGAAATCACGTGGAAATGCTGTATTTGTACGCATGCTTATGTTCATTCATTTATTCGTTCATTCATTCATCCATCCCTTCCTTCCTTTCTTCCTAATTCTTTACAGTTGATCCTTGTTACAGCATTGCTTTTACTGTTTACAGTATTCTCCTGGTTCTGCTCACTTCACTTTGCATCAGTTCGTATAAGTCTTTCCAGGTTTTTCTGAAACCATCTCTGTTATTTCTTATAGAACACAGTATTCCATCACAAACCATAGGCCACAATTCATTCAGTCATTCCCCAATTGATGGGTGGGCATTTTTTTAAAGCTTGAAAACTATATAGCTCAGTTTTCCTCATAATGAAGCATAATTGAAGTGTTTAATGAACATGTACTTGTAAGATTTTGAAAATTTTTCCAATGTTTGTATTTTGATAGATTTTTCCTTGATATCGCATCTGATTGCCCTGTAAGTGATGCCATAAACCACAGCCTTTCCTTCATCAGTGATGGCAATGTCCTGGCTTTGCACCGTCTGCTGTGGAACAACCAAGAGAAAATTGGCCAATATCTTTCAAGCAACAGGTAGCTGATTTAAATCATTGTCCTAATGAGACCTTTCCCTTTACAGTCTTAGAGCTCTGTTTACTCAACTGTGAGCGGTGTGTCAAAGTTCATCTTTTGTTTGGTTAAGAGTTACGGCTTGGAAAGAATTGTCATGTCCCTTATGTACAGAAGTTATTTTGTATGGAAAATTGATTACATTTTGTAGAAGATGAGACTTATCTGTCTTGCATATGTATTCTTTGTCATGACCCCCAATCTTGGACTTGGAGAGGTCCTGAGGGAGTAGATTTGGTGGAGATGTTCTCCTGTTAGTTATCAGTCACTTGCTGAATCGTGTTAGAATTGCCTGTGTCTCCAACGCTTCACTGTTTGGCAGTGCAGCCCCCCACACCAGGCTCCCTAAAAAACTTACACAAGAAAACCCCACAGAAGTACCTCGAAGACGCCCTGTGGGTAACAAGGTCCTACCTATCTTCTACTCCCCTCCATCTCCCAACATGAGAAGGATGCTGTTTGGTCATGGGTTGTGGCTAGCAGCTGCTGGCTGGGTCTCTCTGTCACTCAGCTGCCCGACCTTGCTTATTGTGATCAGACTTTAGGATAGAAAGTCCCCAGACCTAGCCATATGTTCTTTCCTCCTCAGTCAGTCATCAAATGTCCCGCCTACAGAGGCATAGTCCTGGCTTTAATTTAGGAAACAGCTCCTTTGTCTGGGGGGCAGCTTTGGGTGGTAGGTAGGTTGTTAAACTCAGAATCAGGAAGACCTGACTTCTTACTGGCCTCAGACATTCACTAGCTATGTGACCATAAGCAAGTGATTGGCCTTCTCCTAGCCTCAGTTTCCCTATCTGATAAATGGGAAAAATAGCATATACCTCCCAGGTTGTCCTGAGGATCAAATGAAATGATACAAGTGAAGTTCTTGGCCAAGCTTAAAGCGCCATGTTAAAGCGCCGTGTTAATCTGAGTTACTCTTATTGTTGAGGTTTTAAAAGATTGAAGTATTGCTAATAGTTTAGATTTAGCACAAGCACATTGTGATCCTATGATCTTTCCATGCTTATTTGTAGTTGTTGGCTGGTTTTTTCCTGTCATCCTTCTTTAGACTCTCTAATAGCATCTTCAAAGGCTGGTTAATTGCATTGCTTTTTTTTTTTTTAAATTTAAATATGTTTATCAGCTTCGTAAGTAACAAACTTTTTGTCTTATGAAAAGAAAGTAACTGAAATTATAATAGGTAGTTTGTCAACAAGCGGGAGCTCTTGTGTGGGAGAAAATAACATGGCATAGGAAAGCATTAAGGTGTTTTACCTGCTAGAAAGGTGGAGCCTGAGCTAGGATGAGCAGTGGATTAAGAATAAAAAAGCCTATTGGCACTTTGTCAGATGGCCAGAGAATTAGCTATGCACAGGGCTGTATGTCTGTTATCACACGCCCCTGAAAAATGGTGATATGGATGTGGCTTTCCATTCACTATATACTAATTCTGTTTCCTCCAGGAAACTGTCCCTTGTCTCCCAGTCTGTACTAACCTTTTCTCTCTTAGGTCTCAAGTATCATCTCTTTTGTCATTTTCCCATTATTCAATATTTATAAAAATTGTAAAAAAAACCAATGATATTACCTAATTTAATTTACTTATTTACTGTTACTCCAATAAAGCTACTACACAGGACTTTCTAGAACAAATCTTATAACAGAATTCATCTAGAGGATGAACAGGGCACAGGAATGTGTTTATCTCAGTATTTGGAAAACTCGGTATCCTTATTTTAAAAACATTATTCAAAATTTTTTTAAACTAAAAGAATTTTAAAATAAAAAAATAATTTAAATTTTTAAAAATTACTTTAAAAAACATTATTCTGAGAAAGGCTCCAGGAGAGCAAAAGATCATGAATCTCAAGAGAAGTCATGGAGATGGCTTCTCAATACTAGATCTGACTGTACTGTAGAACAGTAGTCATCAACCCGTTTTGGTACTTGTTTAAAAAAATTGGAATAGATGAGGTAAATGAAACCCAGAGGGAATCCAGCATAGCCGAGTGGTGTTTTGAGAGACCCAATGGCACCTATAGAGTAAGGACTCTTTGACAGATTGCTGGGAAAACTGGGAAGCAGTATGGTAGGAATCAAGTTTAACCCCGCATCTTAATTCACCTACCACAAGCTCCAAATGGCTATACTAAAATTCTTCTGTGTATGTGTCATTCCCCTCTTTTTAAAATCTGTGAGGCCATGAAGCATCTATTACTGTTATCTAAACTTTGTATCATATAAAGAAGTGCTAAAAATGGTTTTTCATTCTAGTGCTTACATTCATTTCGGCCCAGTGTAGAAATTTGAGACATGACTGTATACTAATAACCGTTAATGTGTGCATTGGCTTTGAGTACCAGCTCCTACAAGCGCCCACTAATTATCTCGGGAGGTTATACTAGGAAGGCTTCAGTTCTTTGATAGAGGCTTGTCTAAGTCACTTCTTCTCTCTAGAGATCACAAAGCTGTTGGAAGGCGACCTTTTGATAAGATGGCAACGCTCCTCGCCTACCTGGGCCCTCCAGAGCACAAGCCTGTGGCGGATACACACTGGTCCAGCCTGAATCTTACCAGTTCTAAGTTTGAGGAATTTATGACAAGGTAAGGGAGAAGAACCATGGAGTTAGGGTGTGCCATAGCTTCTTCTCATTAGATCGCCTATCCGTGTAGCCAAGCCTTCATTTTGGAAAGGCTTCCTTGTTCTTTATCTTCTTCTAACACCAGGCCATTTTCAGAGACCCCGGTTCTATTATGTGTAATTATTTTCAGTTGGTACTTTGGAGAATGTGTGATTTCTTTGATTTTTGTTTTGAAAAATTAATTTAAAATAAAATTTGTTCCACTCCTACCCTGATGTTGGAAGGGAAAAAAAATTGCAACAGACATCCTCGGTCAAACAAAACAAATTATCATTGGCTGTGTCCAAATAACCTATATCTCAATCTACATCCTAGCCCCTTCCGTCTCTGTTAGGAGGCGGGCAGCCACAGGCTTCACATTCTCCATCCTCTGGAGTTGTGGCTGGTCCTTGTGTTGATCAGAGACTTTATGGCTTTCAAAGCTGTTGGTTCTTACAGCATTGTTCTTCTAGTTCTGCTCCCCTTTACTCTGACTCAGTTCATACCGGTCTTCTCAGGTTTCTCAGAAACCATCCCATTCATCATTTCTTAAAGCAAGTTAGTCTTCCATGGCATTCATGGACCATAATTTGGTCAGCCATTCCCCAGTTGATGTGCATTCACTCGGTTTCCAATGATCTGGGGTTTTTATAACTTCAGTGTCTTTTTGAATGCATATCACAGCCTTGCTATATTGCTTTCTTGTTCTGCTTCATTTTTGCCATCATTTTCCCCTAATGTCCATACAGGATTTCTTCAGTGAATTACAAAACTTCCTTTTGTTTTTTCAATATGTAAAGGATACCCATAAACCATTGGGTCTTAGTTCTTGAAACATAGCTGGCTTACCAGCATCCTCAGGATTTGAGTCTTCCTAATGCCTTTTAAGGGGTTTTCTACTTTAGTTCTTCTTGGCTCTGTGGGGGCACCTTGTACTTCCAATAGTCTGCTGGCCAATCATAAGGTCTGGCAGGTCCTCCCAACCTGGAAAGGCCTCCAATTTCAGCCTGGTGTGGAAGTTCTATGAAACCTTTGTATAACCTCCTTTTAAAAAGGACGGCACAATACACAATTCTTCTGTAGTGCAGAGACCTAACTCGTGACTTCCCAAAGGGTCTTGGCTAGGGAACCTGTGCTTCCTGAGGCTGTTTGATTGATTACACAGGTCCTCAAGAAGAAGGCTTTGGGATATTGGAGCTTGCTGAATCCTCTAGAGGTTTGTAGTAGATTATAGTAGACATTTGTAGTGCCCTGCACATCACAGATGCTCAGTAAACATGTGTATTAAGTGTTTGTGTGATATGAACAGAAGGCATTAAAACAGGAACAGAAACACCCCTCAGATGTGGTGCATCAGGAACTATTTCTGTTGATCAAATATAGCTCTACACTTTAACCTGATAATCGTATATTAACACCCTCAGAGTTCTGGGGACTATCTTCCACAAATAGATGATGGACTTGAGATGTCTACATCCAGGCCACAGCAACTCAAATGACACCCAGGGGACTCTGTGACAACTTTTTTTTTAACCTTTAACCCCAACAGAGTTTTCTGTTATTTTGCCACATCTGATATTTACTCCATTTAAGAAAGGATTCCCTCTATGTGAGTTTTCATATTATATGAAGGAGCATCTACAAGGAACTAAAAGAAAACTTTATTTCTTTTTAAACAATCTTGAAGGACTACAGTCCTTTTTCTCCCTAGAGAAATCAGTTCGAGTACTTCGAACATGTGTGCGCACATAGACATCACCAATCTCTGACCCCCTCCCCGCTCTCGCACACTTTGCTGGATTCCCCACCTTCCTATAGGTAGCACCTGTTTTCCTGTCCCTGAAGATGGGCCCGTGGGTCCATTCTAAACCCTGTTCCTCAGTTTGCTCGGAATGTTCTGTCCTCTCATTTGGGCTTACTCACTTCCCTAGGAAGTAGCCAGGAAGGCCTTCTCTAGAGCATCTTCACCAAGTTTCCTTCTTTTGGCTGCTGAGATCTGGATTGATAGAGAAGTGATTTTCAAATAGGGCCCCGGAGTCCTCCAAACTGGCTCATTAATTATTTGAGCTGTTATTGCTGTTTTCAGGCACCAGGTACATGAAAAAGAGGAGTTCAAGGCTTTGAAAACATTAAATATCTTCTATCAAGCAGGCACTTCTAAGGCTGGAAATCCCGTTTTTTATTATGTCACACGAAGGTAAGGCCACTACATTTATGTTTCTTTTACCATGATTTGAAAAGTAAAACTGCTTGCTGATAGAGATAGACTGTGAGCCTAAGTGGTATTGAAGGAGATGGCTTTTGTCAGGAGCTGTGGGGGACGTGGACCTGGGTGCACATGTACTGAAGTGGTATTGTTCACTACACTCGAGTGATGCCTGACCATTACTCACTTGCCCTCTTCCCCCAAACAAGCCATTTGATCCATGCTTACTGTATGTATGAGGCCCTCTGCCAGGCCCCGGAGTAGAGTAGACACAGCAATGCCACCTCTTGTCCTCCTAGAGCTTTTTTCCTCCTGGGGAGGTGCAGCACATTCATAGGTGAGAGTAAAGGGTCAGAGGACACACCCACTGTGGCTAGAGTATTTGGGCAGAGAGAGAGAGTAGGAACAACTAGGAGCATCTGACAAAACTGTGGGCTGCCCCGTTACTCTCTGTGAGGCAGAGAGCAGAACCAAACAAAGAGAAAAGTGGGAATGTTCTTGTGAAGAGATGCCAGCTGAAGTTAGCAGGAAAGGGAACTGCCATCTCTGACTGTTGGATCCCTGCCACCCAAGGGGTGACCCTTTTTGAAAGCCCCATGAGCTGATCCTCCTCATGCCACCCTGCCTTCAGAGCCCTTCTCCTCTAGGACACTGTCCTCTGTCCAGCTGTGTCCTTGGAGGCTGGCACGTGCTTGAATGTTGAAGCTGGGGTTGGGGGAGATGATCAAACTCTTTCTTTCCCTTCCTTGTTGGTATGCTCTGGGAAGCTGGAGGCCAAGGTGGTAAAGGCTTCCCTTCTCAAAACCATTTCCCTCACACAGCCGGTCAGTTAGAGATTGAATTGGGTCAGTAGTGGTCGTTGTGAGTTTAGGGAGGGGAGCGGAATGAGGGAAGGGGAAGTTTGCCAATGACAATTCTAGGCTTTTCATAGCCTCTGATTTGGAGCAGACTTCAGAGGCAGTTGAGAGTAACCTGTGTCACCCAGAATCCCTTGAAAACAGAACTTCTTCACCTTTTTGGTATCCTAGACTCCTGGCACCAGTCCTCAGAATAATGTTCTTAAGATATTGAAGGAAATGTGAAATACCAGTAAGAGTAATTTTTCTCCCCATCCAAATTCATGAACCCCTGAGCTCTTGGTAGAGGAAGGGTTGCTGATTAAGGGTCCATGGTTAAAACTTCTATTTTACATCATTCTACCCGTGTTCATTCAGCCTTTGCTTAAAGACTTGTGGTAGGACCTACCTACTGTTTGCCAAACCAATCTTTCCTGTTTTGGATAGCTCTGATGGTGAGCAGTTTTTTCTTAATATCAAGCGTACTTCTCTACAGCCCGGAACTGAAAGATGGAAATCAATAAACCTCAAACAGGAGCTGTTACTTTCCCTCCCTTCTCAGGGTTTTCGGCCCCAGTTGCTGGTGTCCGTCCCACCCCCTGCACTGGTCTTCTTTCCCGTGGATCCAGGTGTCTTGCTACTTTCTTTAGGTTTTCTTCTTTTATCCCCTGTGATAGAGACTTACCCCTCCCTGCCCAGCAGGTGTCCTGCAGGTACCCTTGAGGACCAAGGCTAGACTGCAGACTGACCACAGTTGTGTGGTTACATTTTGCTGTGAGCAGCCTCATTGATGCTGGAGAACAGCCCTTGTTGAACAACATGCAGTGTTTCTTACTGAGCTTGAGTAGATTGAGAACCCTCGGTGGCCCAAGATGACTAGCTGACAGATTGGACTGTTTTGTGAGGTTCGACTTTTCAGGCCCTAAGCCACAAAGGCCCTCCCTATAGAGAGAAGCCTTTCTATGCTGTTGGGAGAAAAGGTCACGTGGGGAGCTGAATGGACAGCATCAACCACAGTAGCAGTTGGGCCATGTGGCCTGTGGGCATCGAAGGCTGTTTTGGTGACATTGAATCTCCCTTTGAACATCCTATCCTGCATCTTTGTGTCCTAGTTGAGACCCTGCTCCTGTCATCTAAAGGCATATGTGTATAGATGAATGTAGCTCAAGCCCATGGAAAAGCAATTGGATCTGCTTTGGGATCCCAGCTGTCCATAGCCATTCTTTTAAGGAGGGGACAGTGTGGTTGTTCAGGCTCTGCTTATAGGGAAGCACTGGCCATTTTGACCCCCTGACCTCTTCACTGCTTCTATAAATTGACTTCTGATTCCAGATACTCTCTGACAAGCCTTGGCATTCCTCCCTCTGCCTGGAAACCCTAATTTCTTTCAGTGGTGGTTCCTCTATTCCTTTCTTGGTCATTACTTCTATCTGACATGGCTTGAGCCCTCACCTTTCCTCCTGGGGGGGGGGGGTTGGGGAGGATTGTCTCAGATTTAGAGCTGAAAGATACTTTAGAGATCTTTTGGTCCAAATCTCATTTTATAGCTGAAGAAACTCAGTTAAAACAACGGTCTTATATATGAAAGTCTCTATGAGACAGAGACACTAGATTTATCTTGTATTTTTATTTTTAAACAAGTTTTTGTTGATATCTTTAGTTTTTTACATCACCAGAATTTCTCCCAGCATTTTTTATCCTCCCAAAAAGCCATCCCAGATGACAAGTATTTTAAACAAAGAAAAAAAAAGAGGAAGAGGAGGGAAGAAAAATCAGCAAAACCAACCCATCCTAAAAAGCCTGAAAAGACATGTAACATTCCATACCTGTGCATCTCCCACACAAAGGAGTCAGATGGCAGCAAGGTGGCGGTGGGGCAGGGTGTCTTCCCCAGGCTTTTCTCAGGGGCCATACTAGTTCATTAACATTCACGGCATTTGCTTTTGATTGGTTTGTGGTTGTATCTTGTACTTTTTAAGACCGTTTGGTAACGATTGAAATGTCATTAAACAGACTTTCCAAAACGGGGGAGGATTTATGTTTTTCTAAAGCTGTTTGACTGCCTGGCCATTGAAGTGAATGAAGAGTTAATGTAATGTAGAAGGGGATTGGCAAAGCCTCAGTGCCAGAGGGAGGTGTCCAGATGTTGTTTTTCTCGTTCAGCCATTTTTCAACTATGTCCAACTCTTGGTGACCCCATTTGGGATTTTCTTGGCAGAGATACTGGAGTGCTTTGCCATTTCCTTGTCCAGTTCATTTTACAGATGAGGAAACTGAGGCAAACAGGGTTAAGTAACTTACCTAGAGTCACACAGCTAGTTGTGTCTGAGGCCAGATTTGATCTCAGGTCTTCCTGACTCCCAGGCCTGGCTTCTGGAAGGGAACTTCTCCATCAAGGGCAGAGTTGAAGACTGTTGGTGAGTGACCTGGCTTTGAACCCCCTCTCTACCACTGCCTCAGGCACCATAGCTCCCTGAGACCATTTTCCCCTTTGCAAAAAGGAGATGGCTCTTTATAAGTGCCCATCTCAAAGGCTTGTTGTGTGAGGGTCACATGAGGTAATGTGTACAAAGTGTTTTACAAACCTTAAAAAGCCATCACCTCAAGGACAGAAACCTTGATTGTTTTCTTGCTATGGATTGTGTTCTTGCCCAGGCCAGTGAGCTCCCTTTGGGCCTTCTGGGCAGTTTTTTCTTTCTGACGTTGTCATAATTAAGATATAAATTCAGATGTGAGTGACTATCACATACACACATACACACACACACACACACACTGCTCACTTGGTTAAAAATGTTATGAACTAAGTGTGGCAACACCAAGAATTTCACTACGTTTTTCCCCTGATTTGCATTGTACCCATTTGAGATTGGGCTCAGTTTTATAAACCTGAAGACAATCAGCATCTGGCTTGTGATTGCTTTTTAATGGAAAACCATGAGGAAAGAAAAAAAGAAGAGATTTCCCCAGCCATTCACCAAGCATTTATGGGGTAAATACGGTGTACAAGCTATCAAGTTACTTAACTTCCAGAAACAACCAAGATATTAAAGGCACATTAATTAAAGCATGGTGGTGGTAATTCTTCAGTAATTGAGGTGCAGTGAAGATGAACACTTTCCCGAAAGCTTTCCATTTTGTAGTAGATGACAATGAACGGACCAGATTCAAAACTTCATCTCACTAACCCACAAAGCAGCATGAAAGGCACCAAGAAGAAAAGAAGGCCGTCCATGGCCCCAAGGGCAGGACTGCTGTTTGGCGTGGTCGTGTTGGTGTGATGGGCTGTAGCCATAGTTGAAGCAGAAGTACTCTGAGTATTGTTTCCAGCGTCCTGGAAAGCCTCTGCGAGGGCTAGCAGTAAGCCGATCACCCACACTGGAGACACCATCTTCTTCCCTGTTTCAACACAACACGAATGGATGCCAACATTGATTTTCAAAGAGCAGGCAAAGAAATCTCATGGACCTTAATTCCTTCATCTGTCCATCTTTGCCTTTCAGTCAGTGGTCCAGTGAATGCTCCTTTTCCCCTAATTCTATCTAGCAGGGAACTGCCAACTGTCCTGTTTTTACTTGAAGCAAGGAGAGGACTAAGAGGAGTTAGACTCGGGCTAGGATGAGGCCCAGTGGCCCAGCAAGGCTGTCCCACCGTGGGAGGGAGGGAGGCAGACAGACAGGTTCCTGTTTTGATGGTAGCCTCCCATATTCTTTAGGTGCTGCCAAAGCCGGGTGGATCTCTCACCCCTTGTTAAGGGCAGAGCTGCAACTAGAATCCAAGCCTTCTGATTCCTATTCCAATATTCCTTAATAGACTAATGATCTATGCATGAGGAAAAAGTAAAGGTAAAGAAGTATGATTGTTAGGCCTTCCATTAAACAAAGAAGCAGTTGGCTTTATCTTGCATTGTTAAAAATAAAATCTGCCTCTTTAGTCAAATGCAGAACTATGTCTCTTTTCTTAGGAGAGAAGATTTTTAAGGTTGTAGTCAACTAAAGGATTGAGAAGGTTTCTTTACCTGTTGATACTTTATTTTTCTTTTGAAGCTTAGAAACAAGGCGCCTTTTCTGTCCTTCACCAGTGCTTCAGACTTTTCATTCCTTCCCAAGCTGCTTAAATATATTTGGTAGCTGGTAACGCAGGGGACCTGCTTCTGGGCAGAAAAGCCTGCCAATAGGAAACTCTGTTTACTTTTTCTTATGTAGTATTTTCCAGAGCGACGGGTGTCAACAGATGGAGTGAAGCCAGAGATCAAGGAGTTCAGATGAATTTACCATCTTGCAAAAAGCTACCAATTTATTAAAAAGACCCAGTGAATGTTACTTTGTTCATCTCCAGACCCATTTGCCCAGCAGTCCTTAGGAATGTGCCTTAAGAATTGACTCTTAGTAGGAGAACACCCTATATTTGGTTATCAATTTTACTGGCTTAAGAGAAAAAAAAATCAAATTTATATATTGTTTTAGGGGGAAAACATTGTTTATATTTCTTGTTAAGATTAAGAACCAGAATTCTTTCAGGATATGACCATGGTTCAGGAATATTCATGCCAAAATTAATTTCTAATGTAACTGCTTAATAGAACCTATTAGAAAATGAACCCAGGCTTATTCATGTACCTCTTGTTCTATGATAAAAAGATATACAAGGCATTGATACATTCATGAGGCAATGCTTTTATTTCCTTATTTTAAAATACCAACCCACTTAAGAGTTTCCACATGGGGACAATTAGCTAACTTCTTTTTTTTCCTAGAAATTGTTTAATTTAAATTCTTGAAGTGGTGCTTTACATAACGCTGGGCGTGGGGAGAGGGAGAAGAAGAGAGAGACTGGATTCTGTCCTTTCCTTGGGAATGTCATAAACCAGGAAGTTAAGTGAGTCATGTTGTATGGGCACCATCACAACATTGGCAAGCATTTTAAATTTGCCCAGGTGTTAACATGACTTAGACATTTCTAAAAGATGTTCAAAGCAATGTACAAGTCAGTACATGTTTCTGACTTAAACTTTTGCTTTCCTGTGTCATTTTTTAAAAAAAAAGCTCTGACTTATCAGAGCTTTCCAAGCTTAATTCAGTTCAATTCCGCTAATGTTTTATTTTATTTATCCCTCTTTAATTTCAATTTAATATTTTATTTTTTCCCCAATTACTTGTAAAAACAATTTTAACATTCTTTTTTTTGTGGCAAATTTCTGTAATTAGCCTGAAGCATGAAGTGCTGCTGTAGTCACAGACATGGTTTTGAAAAAGTGGTCTTTTTTTGGTTTAGCTATTCTTGTGATACAATGGTCCAAGACAACTCTGAAGGACTTAAGAATGAAAAATTCCAGAGAGAGAACTAATGATGTCTGAATACAGATTGAAGCATACTTTCTTTTTACCTTCTTTATTTTTCTTTATTTTTTTTTGCACATGTTTTCTTTCATAACATGTCTTAAATTATGGATATGTTTTGCATGACTATGCATATATGACCTATATGGAATTGCTTGCCTTTGGGGGTGGGAGAGGGAGCGATGAAGGGAGAGAATTTAGAATTCAAAGTTTTGAAAAACAAATGTTAAAAATTGTTTTTGCATGTAACTGGGGAAAAATTAAATAGTAAATACAAAAAAAAAGATTGCACAGGCATGGAAAAAAAGAAAGTGTTTTTTTCTTACCAAAGCTACATAATTTTCTTGGGAAAAATTCTCTTGTCCAAAAAAAAATATATCCTTGTGCAGATCCTAAAGCATCTAGACCAGAGGTGGGGAAGCTGTAACCTCAAGGCCACATGTGGCCTTCTAAGTCTTTGGGTCCAGCCTTTTGACTGAGTCCAAGTTTTACGGAAGAAATCCTTTTTTTAAGGGACCTATTGATTGAGGACCTGGAGGGCCACATGTGGCCCTGAGGCCACAGGCTCCCCAGCCCTGATCTAGACAAAGCAAAAGGTATGGCTGCCCTTTTGAATTTCAGTGATAAAGTGGTTGGCTTTTCTGGTTTTACATTTTTTTCTTTCCTACCTCCCAGCTTACCCTTCCAGCTGCCTCTCCGCCATTCTCAACTGGATGTTCCCTCAACACCTCGAACTCAGCTTGTCCAAAGCCAAACTCATCTTTCCCTCTAACCCTGCCCCCGCCTCCTTCCCTGTTATGTAGAGGGCAGCAGGAGCCTCCAATCCTCAGGTCCCCAGCAGAGGAATCATCCCCTCACTCTGTCTCACTCTTCATGGCCAGGTTGTTATCAAGGTCTGTCAGTTTTGTCTCTGCAAAATGCCGCCTTACCTCCCCTGACACCACCACCCCCCAGATGCAGGCCCTCAAGGGTCTGGTCATGTGACGCCCTAACCCACACCCTTACTCAAAAAACTCCAGTGGCTCCCCGTTTCTTCCAGGATCAAACACAAAATCCTGTGGCATCAAAGCCCTTCCCAACCTGCCCCTTCCTTCCTTTCCCATCTTCTTCTTCCTTACTCCTCCCCATATACTTTGTAGTCCTTCCTGTTTCTTGAACTAGACCCTCCATCCCTTGGTCCTGGGCATTTTCTCTTGGTTGTCCCTGATGCTTGGAATGCTCTCCCAACTCATCTCCACCTCCTGGCTTCCCTGGCCTCTAAGGTGTCTTTGGGCTCTAAATCTGTGAGCTTCTGAGGGATAGAATAAATGTTATGTTACTTTTAGCATAATGAAAGATTGCTTCACTTAGTGTTTTTATACTGTTTGTTCTAGTCCAGTTGGCGTGGTGAAGACTCACCTCTTCTGTCATAATCCTGTGCCTCCTGGGTGGTCCTGGGGGCCGATTTTGCCATGTGTACTGTCAGACATGAGCCAGCTCAAACTGCCCCTTAACTGTGCCAACTGGATCAGAGAATTACTGTGTTGCATTTGCTGTCAATGAGAGTGAATCTTCTCCACCTCCTTTTTATTTACTATATATTCCCCGAAAGAGTGAATGTCTTCATGCAGGAGTTACACTAGAAAGTGGGGATAATTTCGTATAAGTATGTCATTTCCCTCCTTTCCTCTGTGTAAGAATGACCACTTCCATGCTTATCACATAAGGCCATATATTAGATTACATGGTGCTTACATAGAAGAAAATGATTTTTTTAAAGCAGACAGACATTGTACATTTATTCTCATAGCTAGGGTTCTTTTCTCTTACGTAAGAAAGGAATCCCCCACCAGACCATGAGGCAGAGAAGAAGCATTTATTAAGCCCCCACTATGGGCCAGGAACTGTAATATGATTTTACAAAAGTTACCGCATTTGGTCCTCTTAACAATTCTGGGAAGTATGTGCCTTTAATATTTTCATTTTACAGTTGACAAAACTGAGGTAAACAGAGATCTCACCTTGCTTCAGTCACAGAGCTAGTAAGTGGCCGCAGTCAACTTCGGACTCGGTCTTGGCTCGGCATTCCATCTACTGCACTACAAAGTGGACGAAATTTGTAGAGCCGTGTTAATGTCAAAGAGAAGGGCTTCAGAAGGTTCTCAGAGGTTAGGAAGAGAGGTAGGTTGGTGCTATAAGTCAGATGAAGTAAGAAAAATTCTTTTCTTGGTCACTTTGCTCATTTGGCTCTGGTACGGGAAACCCTTTGTGGTGCTTAGTGACTAAGTGTTAAGAATTTGTAACTATGATGCCTGTAGAGATACACTAGATTGCATGTAGGCCCCACATAATTTTGGCCGTTGTAGCTTTGATTGGCAGATAAAAGGTTCTTTCCTGTTAGCCTTCCGTGTTCTGATCGCCTTCCTTTTTTCGCTGTGTGTGTGTGTTTTCAGTTTAAGTGAGAAGCCATCCTTCCATACTTTGCATGCTCTTTCTTTAGATAAATATTTAACAAGCAATTGAAGCCTTCTAGAGGTATTTGTATAGCTTAGAACTGTGGCTATGGACAACAGCGTGGTTGTAAACATGAGAGACGCAGCATTTCCTGTAGCAGGCCTTCCCATAGATACCTTCAGAACTGATTAAAAACCCAAGAAGGCCTTGGGTAAAGTATTGTTTAAAAAAATCGCCCAACTCAATTCTGTACTCTTAACCTTCTCCCATTACACTTACCCCTTGATTGACTCTTCAGTACATTAGAAATTTTGTCTGGTTTGACCTTTTTGTGGAGTAATGCTCCTACAAGGTTGTTTTCTCTTAAAGATTCCCATTCAGATTACACCTTTCAGAGTGTAAGCCAATTTACCCGACAAATTAGCACTCAGCAGCCGCGTCGTCTCCATTCCTCAGACACTTTTCTCTGCTGAGATGCCTCCAGACATGAAGGGCACGGGACTTGTCCTTTCCTTGCTGGGGATCCTCTTTGGAGCTAATACCACATTGCAGGAATTGGTTTCCTGTGTGACTTCAACATGATAATTTGCTAGGAAGATTATTTTTTTCATACTTTTTATAAAATGTGATAAAAAAATGAACATCTTGAGCCTAGCTTTCTCCCTTCTGTAACTTCCTGTGGTCCCCTTTCTTCCTTCTTTTCTTTGAAGTCTTTCTCTCCTTTCTGAATTGTGGCGATTGCTTTATAACGAAGGAGGGAACTTGCTAAAAATCTAGAGAGAACCAGCTGACTTTGGAGCATCTTGCCTTGTTGATCAGTTTCGGTTCCACCCATCCTTTTTCCTTCCTTTTGTTCATGATAATAAGGACGGACCTGCCCCATTCCCACCTTCTGAAGCCAAATACCTGGGGGGAGGATGACCTTGCACTACTAAGGTTTATCAGTGGATATTGTGCAATGCCTTTTCAGCATTTCTCGTGTACATTTAAAACTTGACCGTTGATAAAAGAAGGCAAAATCAGTGTCCTTAGTGATGTTTAGTGGCTTTAGTCCAAATACATATATACAATTTGGTTTACCATTATTTTATGCAATGCTAATTTGTGCATATTGTTTTTTCAGCTTCATATCATAAAATTTAGACTGAAAGGTCAGCCAGTGCAGTTCATTTTCATAAATGAGAAAGCTGTGGCCCAGAGGGATTAAGTGACCCGCTGTAAGGTCTGCTAGTCTTCCCCCTCCCCCTTCTTCATTAATCTCTTGGCTTATGGTACCTGCCCTCTGGCTGGTGATGTCCTATATGTTAATTCTCCCGTTCAGTTCTTGCTTTTTCATGGGTTGCAGCCTGTTCACACCTACTGCACGGTCCCCTACCAGATGCCTTTCCGTCGCCCCCTTTGGTCCTTTGGAGACTGACATTTTATGACTTGAATCAGTCCGTCAATCAATAACATGTATTGAGCTCTTGTTTCTTGCCAGGCACTCTGCTAAGTGCTGGAGATACAAAAAGAAGCAAAAGACAGTCCCCGACATCACACAATGAGGCAGACAACAGGCAAACAAGTGTGTACCAAGAAGCTACACACGAGATAAGTAGGAAATAAGAACCAGACTGAAGGCACTAGAAGTGACGGGGGTTGGAAGAGGCTTCTTGTAGAAGATGGGATTTTAAGGAGGTAGAGATGGGCGGGGAGGGGATCAGTCTGGGCATGGGGGCCAACCTGAGAAAATGCCTGGAGCTGACAGATGGAATTTCTTGTTCATGCAACAGCCAGGAGGCCAGTATCATTGCATCCAAGAGGATGTGTTGAAAAGTAAGGTGTAAGAAGACTGGAAAGGCAGGGGGGAACTGGCATATAAGGGGCTTCGAATGCATAACAGAGCATCTTGCACTTGCTCCTAGAGACTGTGATAAGGAACCACAGGAGTATATTGAGTTGGGACAGAGACAGAGACATGCTCAGACCTGTGCCTTAGGGAAATCACTAAATCACTTTAATGGCTGAGTGGAGAATGATGTAGAGTGGAGAAAGACTTGACAAGCAGACCCACTAGCAGCTATTGCAATGATCGAAGTGTAAAGCAATAAGGGCCTGCACCGGATGTGGGCGGGTGGGTGGCAACATCAGAAGAGAGAAGGGGGTGTATTCGAGAGATACTGCAGAGATTATATTGACAGGCCTGGAGAACAGATTGGATATGGAGGGTGAGGGGGAGTAAGGAGCCCATGATGACTCTGTGAAGAATATTAGTGGCTAGATGGTGCAAGGGATCGAACACTGGACCCGGAGTCTGGAAGACCTTAATTCAAATCATATTTTAGACATATAAGCTTAGTGACCCTGGACAAGTCCATTTACTGCTCTCTACACCTCAATTTTCTCATTTGTAAAATGTGAATAATAAAAGCAGCTATCTTTCAGGGTCGCTGTGATGATCAAATGAGATAATATTTTTAAAGTAATCTGCAAACCTTTAAGCGATATACATATGCTAGTTATTTCTAGATAGCTCAGTGATGCCATGGATTGAATGCTGGGCCTGAAGACAGGGAGACACGAGTTCTATTCCAGCCTTGAACCCTTTCTTCTTTGTGACCTTGGGCAAAGACATTTTACCTCTGCTTGCCTCAGTTTCCTCAACTGGGAATAATAACAGCACCTGACTCCCAGGGTTGTGAGGACAAACGGAGATAATATTTATAAAGAGCTTAGCAAAGCGCCAAGCATGTGGTAGGCATTGTTTACAGCTTAATCATGGTAGCCGGCATCATCCTTATCGCCATCATCGCCATTATAGCCTTTGTCTCAGGGAAAAGGCTGGAATCATATAAAATAACTGTTCAGTTTCCCAAAAGCAGTGTAGCCCAATCCTCTTGTTTTCTTCTGTACCCAGTTAAAAACAAAAAGAAAACACAGAAATGCCATGC
The DNA here is from genome assembly GCA_028646595.1 of Phalanger gymnotis. Taxonomy (NCBI): domain Eukaryota; kingdom Metazoa; phylum Chordata; class Mammalia; order Diprotodontia; family Phalangeridae; genus Phalanger; species Phalanger gymnotis. The sequence goes on from CM053627.1 coordinate 34,138,935, forward strand.
AGACATGCCAACAAGGAGCGTGTGAAAGGACCTCGCCGTCTCAAGAAAATCCCTCTGCCATTGAGTCTCTGTGCTGGATGTGCTCTGTGATGGCAGCAAAACACATTTTTGTTAATATATGTTTCCCCATTTTGGGCCTCGCTTAATGTTGATAATCAGGGAGCTATCAAACAAAGCAGTCTGTTATGTTTTTCAAGGAATCTCCTAGGTTTTGGCTTATGAATGAGAGATCCCTTGTGGAAGAAAAGCTTGAGGTGCCATTCCACTCTGTCCACATTGTGTGCTTTTTTACTGTTAAGAAACAGTACATACAGTGGGATTGTTAGCAAGGTGGATGGCAAGAAGATGGATGGAGAGAAGTCTCTCGTCAGATCTGTGGCTGGGTTTTGTCACCAGCCCCAAGGGAGGAGTGGAGGCACTAAAGCATCTGTCCTTCTCCAGGACATGGGCCTTGGAAGTTTGGTTCAGACTGTGCACTAGCAGTGTGTGACCTGCTGTGGAATACAATGCGTAAAAGTTGTCTCTTTCCTTCTTGGACCTTCACGCCCTCAGTGCTTGGATAGATTATTCTCAGAAACATTTTGTAGAGAGGGGAAAGCAGGCATTGAGTTAGTAGTAATCGATGCCCTTTTAGTCAACTTTTTAAAAAATGATAAATTGACGAACAGGACGAAAACAAACAGTTGCTGTTAAAGGGTTTGTGAAAAGACACACATGTCTTTATTGGTGTATTATTGGTGGAGCTCGGATTGGTTTAACTCGACTGGAAAGCAAATTGGAATTATGCTACGATGTCCATACCCTTTGATCTAGAGATCTCGTATATACCCAAATGGTGTCAGTGGTAAAAGGAAGATCTCATCTGTGCCAAAGTGCTCATAACAGAACCACTGTAACAACAAACTGGAAACAAAGTAGATACTTGTTAATCGAGGAATGGCTAAATAAATTGTGCCACAAAGTGAATGCAATGGAATATTACTACTCTGTAAGAAAGAAGATCTTGAATATTGAGAAGCAGGGAACAATTGAGATCAACTGATACAAAGTGAAGTAAGTGAAACCAGGAATACCTTGTGCACAATGATTCTAATAATGCCGATGGAAAGAACTACCACAGAAACTAAACTGGATGCTCACTGTTGTCATGGTCCACTTTGGCCCATCTGAAAAAAAATGAGATGGGAAAACTCACCTCCTTCCTTTCACTGGTGACCACGGGAGTACCTAGTGTCCCCCAGAGGTTTAACCGATGTCTTGGTTAGAGGGATTGGAAAAGGCTTCCTCTACAAGATGGGATTTTAAGGAGGTAGCAATGGAGGAGGGTGATCATTCTGGGTATGAGGGACAACCTGAGAAAATGCCTGGAGCTGACAGATGGAATTTCTTGTTCATGGTCCTTGCTGAACCTCTTGTTTTTCCCTCCTTGCCGTAACGGAGGGCTCTCTAGGTAGCATGGCGAGGAATATGTTTGGAATAAAATACCATTAAAAAGATTCAATAAACAAAGGTTTGCTTTTTTCCCATGCCTTTGTTATCTCCTGCTCTTTTCAGCTCCCTTAAGAATCCCTTCTGTAATGCCTTTGAACATTGTGTTCCTTCCATGGGGGGGAGGGGGGGGGGGCTCTCTCTGTCTCTGCTTTAGAACAGCTGCGCTTCCAGTCTTTGTTTTCTTTCCTACCCTCAATGACAGTAGCAAGTTTGGAGGAGGGATAGAGTGGGGGAAGACGAAGTGTTCTTCTGTAGACGCAATGACTCGAAGATGCCTGTGGGATCCAGTGTTCTCTCTGTCACGTGAGCGGCTCCCTTACTGAGGTCTTCCGCTCATCCCCCGTCTCTGGTGTCTAATAAACCTCTTAGTCTCTGAGGAAGTTAACGTCTCCAAATGTTTGCAGAATGGCCCTTCGCGAATGGGTATTTGTTGTAACTGTTGCTTTTGATTTTATTCTCAATCCTACCTTTGCTGCCACATGTGGAGGACTTAGCCATAGCCACCTTAGTCCTCTAATGTGAGGGGAGTAGGAACTGTATACATTGAATTGGACTGTTGGGAAAGGTTTCATTGAGGAGCCTTGGGAGCCTGCCAAGCCAATTACTAGATAGAATTCTTTTAGGTGCCCCTTTGAATGTTTTGACCATGCTAAAAAAAAAAAATCTAAAAATACTCTTTTCTTTTAAAATTGCTAACCTAGGAAAAAAGGTACTTTTGATGGGAAGCATGAGTTAGTGGCAGAGAAAGGCACTAGAACTGGCCACTGATATAGTCTTGCCAGGGAGTGCATTTGATTGGGTTCAGAGCCACTTTAGTGATAAGGGAGACCTTTGTTTGGCTAGATCAGGAGAGGGGGTAGGTGGGAAGGGAGAGTGAATGTGAATGGTGAGGCAGCTTGGAGAATGAGGGAATAATTCATGTTTCGTCCTTCCTTGGGTTCCACTAGGGGAAAACCCTGGGTATAGTAGGTGGAACAGGGATTCAGGATGGTCACATGTGGAGTAGGGATGGGTAGGACTGGAGGAAACATGCATCAAAGTACGTGATTGTAGAGGCTCTCACTTGCTCTGCAGTTCAGGAGTGACCAGCATACTGACTTTGGAGCCAGAAGACCTAGAGCTGAGTCTCACCTTTGCCATTTACTGACTTAGTTGCCTTTAAAAAAGGCATTTAGCTTCCCTGAGCCTTGTTTTCCTTATCTACAAATTAAAATCTAGAGGTCTGGAGTTTCACCACAATCTTCCCAATAAGCCAGAGGAAGGTAGTTTAAGAAAGTAATTTGTAAGACACCGTATGAATGTGAATGATCATCTTAGTCATTTCCAGGAGTGAATGCCCATCCTTCCAAGCCCAGTTCAAATATGAAAACCGCTGCCAGCTCAGTCTCCTCCTCCCCTCTTTCCCCAAGGCCTGTTGCCTTCCCTCATATCTCTCTTGTTGCCCTGAGCACATCCCATACTGTCCCACACTTACTCCTGCCCTTCCGTCTGCCCTGTTTAGATTGCAGCCTCCTTGAAGTAAGAGGCAGCATCTTACTCTCTTATTCCCCACTGCTTAGAGCACTGCACTTAATACTCATTTAATGACTGGCCAAGAAATATTTTTAGAGTTGGGTGGAATGCTTATCCTAGAAATAAACAGATGCTCTTTGTTGACTGGAATCAAGACTTAATGAGCAGCATGTGTAGGCCTTTAAAAATGAACCCATCCTAGTGTATCTTCTTGGAGCTAATGGCAGGGTGTTAGTTGAATGGCGTGTATGGCGTTACTTTTCTTAAACAAGTAGATTCATTGACATCAGTATTCTTAATTATAGGTGCAAGAGAGATAGTAAACATTTAGTGAGCACCTGCTGTGCTCAGTGCTGAGGATACCAAGAAAGACAAAAGACAGTCCTTGCTCTCAAGACCCTGACAGTCTAGTGGGAGAGACAGCATGGAAACAACTCTATACAAATAAGGCATGGCCTGGATAAATTGGAGATACCCAACAGAGGGAAGGCATTAGTTAGAAAGGAGATCAGGGAAGGCTTCATGGAGAAGGTGGGATTGTAGCTAGGACTTGATGGAAGGCAGGAGGCAGAGATGGAAAAGGAAAGAATTCTCTGAATGAAGGATGGTCAGTGAAAATGCCCAGAGAGGTTTTGTGTGAGAGACAGCAAGGAAGTCAATGGCACTGAACCCCAGAGTATGCAAAGGTGTAGCAAGACTGGGGGAGTGAGGACGTCAGGTTGTGAAGGGCTTTGGATGCCAAATAGAAGGTTTTCTACTTGTTTCTAGAGACAGTAGGGAGCCATTGGAATTTATTGATGTGCAGGGTGTCTGTGTGGAAGGGTAGTTTGATTGAACCTGTACTTTAGAAAGATTATTTGGCCAGCTGAATGAGAAATGGACAGGAGTGAGGAGAGACCCGTGTCAGACCAACCAGCGGGCTCTTAGAGTCATCCAGATGTGAGGTGATGAAGGCCTGTGCACTAGGGTCATGGGGGCAGTGTCAGAGGAGAGAAGAGGACATATACAAGAGCTATTGTTACAATGGGACTTGGCAGCATTCTGTGTATGGGGGTGAGAGGGTGACAAATTAAGGATGACTCCTAGGATGTTAGCCCAAGAGTGGGGAAGATGGTGGTTCCCTCACAGTAATAATGAAATTGGGATGAGGGGAAGGTTGAGGGACAGGGGAAAAGGAAAGAGTTCAAGGTGGTTGTACCGAACTCCAGATATCTGTGGGACATCCTGGTTGAGGTGTCTAATAGACAGTTGGAGATGAGAGATTGGAGGTTGGTAGAAAGGTTAGGGCTGCATAAATAGATTTGAGAGTTCAATATGGTGATGAGAATTGAATCCATGGGAACTGGTACAATCACCAAGTGAAAAAACATAGGGGGAGAAGAAAAGAGAGCCCAGGACAGAGCTAACCCACGGTTAGCAAAGACGACTTGGATGAAGAGTTAGCGAAGATGATGGAGAAGAAGGGGACAGATAGGTGGGATTGGAACCGGGAGAAGCGAGAGTCATCAGCAGCGTGAGGTTAGAGAGATCAGCAGAGAGGTCAGGAAGGAAAGGTAGCCTAGAAAAGCCCATTTGATTGGGCAGTTAAGAGATCATTAGTCACTTTGGAGAGAATGGTTTTGGTTGAAGCTCAGAAGCTGGACTCCGAGAGCGAGGAAAAGAAATGCTGCTATCTCTTGCAGACGGCCTTCTCGAAGAAGGTTGCCCCAAAAGGGAGAGATGGCAGAGTAATTCCCTTCTAGTTGTTCTGTGTTAGCCTCACTCTTAGCAATTATATTATAAAAGCCACAAATTTAAAATGGAGTACCAAATGACAGCATTTGTTTTGGTGACGAAATCTGTGCCTCCTCAAAGGCAAAGAGAGCATTTCCTAACCAAAGATCATCAAATTATTCTTGGGCTGTTGACAGGTACTGTATTTACAAATGTCCTGTCATTTTCTGTCTCTTCAGTAGCATCTGTATTAAATGAAATAGTTGTTTTCAGCATATGATTGTTTGCTTGAATTCAAGACTTTGAGCAAAGAGTAAATAAATTACTCAGAAGGGACCTTAGCAGTGAACTGGCCCAGCCCCTGTTTTATAGATTGGGAACCTGGAATGTACCTAAACCAGAGGGGTCACTTGCGGTGACTAATGGACTTCAAGTTTCCCATGAATAGGCTCTAGAAATTTACTTCGTAATCTGTCTTACATTTAATGACTCATGAAAGCCATCCCTTTTTTTCTCTTCTTTTTCTCTTTCTTTCTTCCCTACCTTCCTCCACCTTTCCTTTTTTGTGATGGGGGAGATAGACTTCTGATTTCATTAGTGTGGGGTAACTGCCCCCAGCCAGACCCATCTGTCACTTAAAGTACAAGAGGTTGCCTAGGATACCAAGCAATTAAGTGACTTGCCCAGGGTCACTCAGCCAGGAGGTGCCAGAAAGGGACCTAAAGGGCTTCTCCTCCTTACTCTTAGGCTCTCTGTTCACTACATAATTTTAGCCTATCACTTTCAGTGTTCCTGTCCCTCCTCTTATCTTTTTGATGGTTTACTGGACAAGTGATTTGGTTTCCCATTCTCAAGAATTTCTCATAATTACTAGGTCAGATTGTAAATTCTTTGAGGGCCATGATTTATCGTAAGTGGCCTCAAGTTCCTAAACAATGCTTTGCATGTCATCTGTGCTTAATAAAAGTTTGTATAAATTAATTAATTTGTGCCCTTTTCTTCCTGAGAAATTCTCTGAAAGATCTTTTTTAGTGGTCAGGCGTGACCTATGAGCCTTCACCTCACTGGAAATTGTAATAAGGCTCTACTGCTCCCCTTCCCACTTTAATTCTGTCCACATTCTCATTTGTTTATCCTTAAATAAAGCTCTTTCTTTCTCTCTCAAAATAGTTCCTGATGTGACGTATAAGACTTTTTGCCACCTGGCCAGTAGAGCTTGTTAAATATTTAACATCTGTTGCACTTTCAGCATGCTAATATTTTCCTGTTCATTTTAAGCATTCTGATCAAAGTTTACTTCTGTGGGCTCAGACCCTTAAAGCAAAGCCGTTAAACTTCCTTCCTAGCAAAACACCAAGCCCAATGTGCTCTAGCTTTTATGAGGGCCATTGTCCTTTAGGTCATGAGTAAAGCGGCAGAGTCCTTCAGAAGCAGGGCATTAATTGCGGTATGAAGCAGTGGTAGCTTGAAGATGAAATAAAGACAGCCATTCAGAGGGAGGCCAGTCCATCACTCCTTTAGAAGCAAGCCACTTAAACACTTGGGTTTTTCGTACAACATTTCGAATTTTGCCCAAGACACCTGGACTAACGGCTCAATGAAATGGTTAGCTAAGATCAGTGTTCTAGGTCATAAAACGACACGGTTAAGGAGCAAAGACCCCACAGGCATTAGTGTAGACTTTTTTATTTCTTTTCCAGATGTTTAATGATGAAAACATACATAAAATACATATTAAAGTTCAGATGCTTTATATTTTTTGCAAGAAAATGAAGCCTTAAGATACAAAATAAACATTTCATTAAAAAAAAACTTAACAGGTTAGAGTTTACTCAGTTAAGACAGTAAAATAGCAGCAAAGTACCAAGACATTAATTGTGCACTTGTTGTATTTAGGACAAAAGTTACTTCATTAAGATCAGAGTCAGAAATTCAAGACTGGCCTTCTGGAGGGTTTTCTATAATTTGAGTCACTGGTTAGATACGAGCATGTTTTTTCCAAATATACATCAGAGAGAGGAGTACTTCCATTAATTTCAGAAAACTCAAGTCCTCAGCCAGTCAGCATGGCCATTATTACAATGACATTGACCATTAAGACATGCACCACATTTGCTTTCCAGATACTTGCTGCAGAAGGTAAGCGAGCATTAAGAGCATTGGTGGTTGTCTCCTCTCTCCTTAAGGTGAGAGTTGTGCTTTGTTGAGCCATTTCAGAGAAGCCGCTCGGCATACCACTAGTGATGCTTAGGGTCATTGGAGTTGTGGAGGATTTTGGGGAACTCGTGAAGCTTGCGTTTAAGACAGTCGCATCTTGAATGTGAATGGTGAGCGTTGCAGCTGCTGCTTCGTGGGAATTTGCCTTTCCTGTGGGCAGACCTTCTGGATAGAGAACCAAAGGCTTATCAGTGCCTGTGAGGACTACACCTTTGCTTGGAGTGGCACTTAACGTGGACTCCTTCGTTCGATATTGTTTGGGTATTTTGGTCACCTTGTGTTGGGTTTCCAGACTCAGGGAACTAATGGCCTCTGTGGCCTGTGTGCTGCTGATGGCGAACATGCTTGAAGTCATTGGAGAAAGGGTAGATTGTTGGGTATGATTTTGCCAGGGTGTTGTATGATTAGAACATGGAGATCCGATCACCTGTGCTGTGGTTTCCAATACCCATTTCAGTAAATACGTGGTGTTTTGTTTGTCATCACAAACCCATCGATTGTTGTACAGAGTTATTACTTGCAGTTGAGATAATTGGTCAAAGGCTTGATCAGGAATATATGTGAACTTGTTGTTGTGTAGGTACAGATGCGTGAGATTTATCAGCTTAACTAATGTCCCTGGAAGAATTTGGGTCAAAGAATTGTTAGACAGGTCCACTGTTTTTATGTTGGAAGGCATGTTAGTGGGGACTGTCCAGAGTTTGTTACTACTGAGGTTGAGAAACTGGAGGCTACTGAGTGTATTTTTGATGAGAACAACCCTTTCTACCATATTCTTAGAAACATCAAGGCGCTGGAGGTTCCACTGATAAGCAGTGTCAGACTTGTCAAGAAGTTTGATGGCATTGTTGGTGGCATACATTTCCCAGAGTGACCTGGGCAGCTGCTCGGGGAGGCGCTCCAGCATGTTGTTGGACACGTCGAGGGTCCTCAGGTTGGTGTATTGAGTTAGCTGGTTGTGGAGATCAGTGAAGAGGTTAGAAGACAGGTTTAAGTGAACAATGTTCTCTTGGAGTCCGGGTGGTAATACAGTCAAGTTTCTGCCTGAACAGTCCACACGCCTGTGCTTTTCTGAGCATGTACATTGGTGGGGACAGATACACAGAACACCAGGAAAGAGAAGCAGAAGGATGAGCAGGCAGGGAGACATTTTCAATATCTGATATTCCATCTTTGCCTGGAAACAAACAGAGAGATCGAAATGATAGCCTTTCAGCATGCAAATGCAGTGGAGGAATCTGTAATGGTCTCTTTAGCATTAGGCAAAATTATCAATAAACCTCTTTGTTGTTTACTCCTTTTATAATTGTTCCAGTGATTAAACTAACAAAGCTCCCCTTCATTTATAGTCCAAATGCTTAATCCTGCTGTTGGGGCTGTCTGGTAGAGGGAGACTTTCTTTCCTTCTTTGCCTCCTGCAACCCTTCCCCAACCCTTCCCCCCTTCTTTTACCACCCTTCTTCCCTATCTGCCTTCTCCCAGCCCGTGTTCTAAAAAAGCATTCTCTTACCAATATACGCTGCCTCATGAGTCCAAGCAAATACTCTTTTCTCATAATGTTTTCTTATCCAGCTGGAAAAAATGGCTGTCATAGATCTGTTTTTAAAATCTCTGCAGTAAGGTAGCAGCCGTGTGTGTGTATGTGTGATAGAGAATATTTTTTAAGATTTTTAAGAAATCAGCTACGATAGAATATAGCTTTATCAGTTTAAAAGGAATGTCTCCATATTACAAAACATTTTAGGCATTTGAAAACCCAGATCCAATATAATCCCCCTGAGTCCCACACATTACATTGCAAGATGTTGTTTTCCTGTATCTTCTAGTGTTGATTTTCACCAGAAAACTGGTTTTGCTTTTTTTTTTCACAAAATAAATGGACATCGGAACAAAATTTCTCAACTGTCACTGCAGCAATTTTTTGGTGCATGCACTTGCTACTAAGAAATATATCTTCTACTCTGACGACCACTTTAAAAGGAACAACAAAAAAATCTCCATCTAGCTAGCTTCACCATCTTTAAAGATCAGCTTACCATAGATAGGGTTGTCTTCCACCTCAGCACATCATCTCTCTGTGAGGCTTGAGCTCAAAGGTCGCCCGCTGTGTTCTGGAGAACAGGGACAAGCTGTGTGCAGGAGGCTGAGGCTTGTGCTCCCCTGCTCAGCCTGCTCAGCTGCATTGTGTCGCTGTGAGCTGAGCCAGGCTCTGAGAACACCTGATCAGCACCACATTGGAGGACTGCAGAGCTGTCACTGGTGCTGACTCCGATTGATTGCAAGGGTGCATGCTCCCCACAGCTGAGACAGGGGCTTTCCTAGGGATAGGTAGACCCTGTGATGGCATCCCTCCCACAAACAGCCTCAGCAGGTTATGCTTCTGTGTGTTTAAATTAGATGGCTACTTTTATGTTAACATTTGCTTCATTGAGATTTTGGGTTTTCTCTTCCTGTGATATTTTATCATTGAAAATTAATTTATCTATATATTCTTATAATTCCTTCAGAGATGCTGCTTTAATTTAGCATGACAGCTCTCACCTGTGTGTACATCACACACACACACACACACACACACACACACACACACACACACACCCACCCCTATGATTTTGTAGCATTCTAGTCTTCCAAATTTGTCAGCTCACTTAAACTCTTATCTTCTCTTCCGGCAGGTACCTAACTTAGATATGTTTGTGCCATACAAGAAGAAAATAAATAGTTGTCCCAGCTCGTAGCTTCTCATCACGCTGAGGTACATTTGAGAAAGAACTCAGCTAGCCCCTGTGTCTTGCTAAGCACGGTTTAAAACAATAAAATAAAATCTATTACAACAAACATATTAAGTACAGGCAATGTGGTATTGTGAAAATAGCACTGAATTACGAGATAGAAAGCCTAGATACAAAGCTAGGCTCTGCTGCTTACTTCCAGCATGACTTAGAAGAAGTCCCTTGCTCTCTCTGACCCTTAGTCTCCTTATCTGTAAAATGGAGCCATTGAACTGGACAGGCACTGAGAGCCCTTCCAGCTGTAATCTGGGATCCTTTGAAAGGCCTCATGGGAATTTATCTTTTGGGCGGGCAGGTCTTCTGGAGAGGAGACAGAAGATGTGTCAGTACTTGTAAGGACAGATGTCCCTTTCTACAGTTTCCCGATATTGTGTGACTGTCTTGGCCCCTTTGCATGAGTAACCAGACTTGGGGAAGTAACTGTACCTACAGCTTGTAACTGCAGAAGGTGCAGCTAGTACAGTGAGCCTCCAGTCTGTTCCTGGCTTTAGGTGTGACTATCCTGTCTGGTATCAGTGGCTCTGGGATAGAGGGGATGAGGAAAGCAGGGGCGCCTTGATTTGTCTTCGATTAATGTGTGTGTGTGCACACGTGCGTGCATATATATTTATATATATTTATATTTGGAACATAGTAGAAATGTGAACCTTTACTTAGATCAGCATTTGTGGTAGATACTGCTTTGCCTAATTTTCTTAGAGAGAAAATAAAGCAAATGTATGTTTGGTTTCTTCAATGTATTTCATATTTAATTATTTAGGAAGTAATTTAGAACTTGAAAGAGAGGGAGAGAGAGAGAAAAGAAGAGGAAGGGGAGGGAGGAGAGAAAGAGAAGGAGGAGGAGGAGAAGGAGGAGGAGGAGGAAGAGGTTTTAGCTTTGACCCTACCACACATTGTTGCTCATGAAGTAACCTGGCCATTCAGCTCCCCATCTCAACCCGCGGCCCAGAGTGTGCCTCACCATCTTTCTGTAGCCCTTGAAGGAGCTCATTTGAGTCATGATTTTATGTTCAGGATCCAGGCCAGGTGGTAACATGCTATCTTTTGATTTGATTTTTTTTTCTTAAATGCTAAAAAAATATGATTTCTTTGTGGTCGAGTTTCCAGATAAAAATTAAATTTGTTAAGCTGAATACTTCAGAAAACGATTTGCTACAGGTACTATATCCTGAGATCCGTTTTATGGCTGCTCTTTCTGCTGTCTATTAAATTAGTTCATTGATAGAATTTGGTATTGTCAGAGTTAGCCAGCAAATATTATAAGTACAAATCTGCAACACTGCCACCATGTCAGTGCCTTCAAACAGCCATTAGTTATGTGGAGTTCAGCTGTGTGGGTAGTGCTCCTGCAGGCCGAGACGGTGAGGAGACCATCGCTGTTCTGAAGTTTTTACATTAACCACTGTTTTGAACTTTAGAAGGAAAAAAGATCAGTTGTATTAGTAGTGCAGCCCAAAAGAAGAAACAGTGCAGGGTATTATTTTCAAAAGTAAGTTATGCTGATTCAACTACTGTAAAGGGCTGACATTCCTCAAGGTGTGTTTTAAAATCAGTAACATTAGAAAGTTTTTATTGACTGGCACCCTCAAAAGAGAATCGGAATGAAATACCCAGTCTTTTGACTCTTAGATAGGGTTCTTTAAATGGTCATTGATCCCGAGAGCCACCTAATTTTTACTTTGATCTTAGCAGAAAGTGTCCCCAAAGGCTTAGTGCAGTTTAAAACTGCACTAAGACTTTTGAGACATCCAGTATTTAACACATTTACTTCTAACCATGGTTCCAAGGCATCTTAGATTCCTTTAAGGTGATATAGAATTCTCAGAAGTGGGAAAAAAAAGTTCTTATTCAAAAGAGTTGGTTAAGATGGTGTGCCCCCTTTCTTTGTATCTCCAATGCTTAATACAGTGCCCACCACACAGTAGGCATTTAATAAATTTTTTTTTAACTATTGACTAGCTAGTGTAAAGTGCTTTGCATAATTTAAAGTTCTTTATAAATGCTAGCTATGATGGTGGGTGGTTGATATTTCTTTTTTTGAAAACTATTCATACTCTTTGACTATCTCCTGGCCAATGACATACATACATACATACATACATACATACATACGTATTTATGTATTTATATATACATATACATATATTTGTGTCAGTTACCTTTATGTCTTGGACATTTGACTTCTGGCTTCCATGAGAGGAAGCTGTGGGGAAGAAAAACAGGGAAGGGGAGAAAGACTCCTGCTGAATAAGGAGAAGGAAATTCTGGAAAGATTTGGCCTGGTGAGGTCAGTTGGAGATTGTTTTGGGGAGAATTAGCTGGAGAAAAGTCTTCAGAACTAGCTAATGGCTTAGATCCTACTTCTGGGTTAAAACAGGGTGATAAAAGGTAAGCAAAAGAATCAAAGAAGGTTCTGGAGGATCAGAGAGAATGAGGAAGGAGAACTTGAAGAAGACTCGAGAAGGAAAAGGAGAGGCTTGTGTCTGGGAATGGGGCTCAGGCCTGCGGACCTTCACGTAGACATGGGGATGGCAGATACCTAGTAGGAGACGAGAGCACAGGCAGGTAAGACGGCATTTGCCAGCTGCCTCACGAGTCTTGTCAAAGAGAAACCTTCTCAGGTACTGAAAGAATTGGCGAGGGTATTTGCTAAGATTTTCCTGAAATAGAGAGAGGAGAGTGCATCCCCCCTCAAGCCCCCAACTCCCCGTTGTTTGTAGTCTCTGAATGTGGAAGGTTGCTTTTAATGTCAGACTTTTGGAGATACTGATTAGTTTTGCCATTTTCTATCTTTTTTTTTTAAGTTCTTTGTAATAAAGGATGGTTCTCTAGGTGGGAAGGAGAAATATATTGAGGCCTCTAAGGTCCCTTCCAGTTCTAAATCTGTGGTTCTTTGATTTTTTCTAGTGGAGAAACTGAGGTTGAGACCGCTTAAGTTAGTAAGGCAGAATGCCATATCTGAGCCTTTCTTTTCTTGTGTTGGATTTCCTCAGCCATTAGAGGAAATGAAAGTTTCCAAATCTTTCCAGAGAACATGCCTGCTCTGTCCCAAAGCTGGCCCCTTTTCCTCACATTGCCGCTTTGTATAGTTCAGTTAATGAACAAGCATTTATTGAATGCGACTCTATGACAGGCACCATGTTAATCAATGGGGATACAGAGAGAGATAAAATGGAAATGGTCCCTTTGACAGTTAGGTGCATCTAAGTAAATACAAGGTGGATCCTGGTGGCTGGAGGGAGGGGGAGGGGGAGGACCAAGACAGGACTCCTGGGGGAAGTGACCTCCAAGCTGAAACGGGAAGGAGGTTGGGGCTGCTGAGGGGTGGAAGTGAGTCCGAGGGGGAGGGGCAAAGAGGATAGACTGGCAGCCTGTAAAGAGGAAGGGGAGTTAAAGTTGGAAATGTCGGCTCAGGCCAGCTTAAGAAGGCTTTTGAGGGCCAGGCTATGGGGTTTGTGTTTGATGCTACAGGAAATAGGAGCCAGTGCAGCTTCTTAGGCAGGGGAATGACTTGGTCAGACCTGTGTTTTAGAAATGCCCCTGACAGCCATCGGGAGGATGGATTGGGGTGCCAGGAAATGATGAGGGCCTGACCTAGTGTGGGCCCTGTGTAAGTGGATAGCGGGGGCAGCTTGGGGAAGGTAAGGGAGGCCGAGAGTGGATAAGACTTCCCAGGAGTTGTCTACCTCGTCGTAGATGAGGACGGTCATGACTGTCCTGGTCAGCCTCACCCAGAATGCTGCAGGTCCATCTGAGGCACACCAAGTGCCAGGTATTCCTGTGGCTCTGTACTGGAGAGGCAGTGTGGCCTTGTGGCAATCTACAGGGTTCACCTTAACACACCTGCTACAGTCCCAGCTGGTGGGTGGACAAGCCCCTGACCTTCCAGCAGCTTCCCCTGGACCGAAGGATTCCAATCCTCCATGCTAGGGCCTGAATCTCTTGTAGAGCCTTGGGAACCGTCTGCTGCTGGCATTCATGTTGATTCATCTTCTAGTCACATGGTACTTGAATCATCTCCTTTTTGCCATGTTGCTAAAATAAACTTTATACTGTGGATCTTGCATCTCTAATTTTGTTTCCTCTGTGTTTTGCTTTCATCCTGCCTGCCTTTTCTTATGTCCTGTCTTACTTTTATCTTCCTGCATTTATTTCTGCTGATTTGAACAAATACTTCTACTTTGGCTAATATACTCTTCTGTTGTGCTAAGGCAAAAAAAAAAAAAAAACATCATCTGCAGCAAGGCTTTGGCTACGAATTCTTGTAAAATTTCCTCCTACAGATCCAGTTCCGTTAGGAAGAAAGGTGGACAAAATCTCTGTCTTTCAAAAGTAAGCACCTGCTCCTGCCTTTACCAACTCAGAATATCTATCAGTTATTATGTGCCTCCATCTGTGCTAAATTATTAGGAAAAGGGCAGAAGCAAAAGGGAAATCATAAATGCAAAAACCCAACCAGCTTAGGTATAAAATAAGGATATCTAAAGTATTAAGTATTAATGTAGACCCAGAAACAAATGGCTAAGAACTTTGTTCCCTCTTGGATTCCTCAGGGAATCTCTTTATCATTAATGGCTTGTCAATTAATGCCAAAGTCAATTGGCTTGAGTAATGGAGATCTCAAATATGAAAGAGTTTTAATATAGGTGAGAGAACCTATGTGCAATGCCATTGATTACCATGATTATTCAGGTCGAGGGCCCAGTATGAGGATTCGAAGTGTGAACAAGATGTGGGATAGATGTAAAACCTGAAAGAGACGTTCTTAGTAACGGTACTTGGCAAGATTGAAAGTCAGGAATGGTTTGTGTAGCATTAACTTGATTAGGAGACTCTCAGCATGCAAATAGATGTTGGTGAAATCTTGAAGAAGAAATCTGAGAAGAGCGTGACCACCAAGAACAGCGGGTGTTTTTGTCATGTGGTTATGGGGGCCATTTTGTGGAAATAAACTTTAGGTGATTTTTCTAGTCATATGAAAATAGATTTCCCTAAAAAAAAAATGCCTTAACCCAGGCATTGAGCCAAAGTGCTTTCCACCTTCAGGACTTACAACTGGTTAACTTTGCGTCAATTCATTCATAAGTCGACTGCTCTTCTAATTCAGGAGTTGAAACAAAATACATGATCACAGCTACTGCAGACAACACATCCCAGTTTAGGATAGTCTGTTGTTCACCAGCCAAGGGTATGTAAGAGGAAATAGGAGCTGAGTGTGTTCATGATGCTTTCCAAGCTGCCACCATTCTATACATGAAACAAAACCTTAGGACTCAATTTTTCATATGGTTGGAGTTGGTAGAGTCTAACGGGAAGTACCCGGCCAGTACAGAGTGGTGGCAGTATTTACACTAATTGTTTCCATTTCTGTAATGCTTTTAGGGTTACCAAATGCTTTCTTCACACCCACCTTCTGAGGTCAGGAGAACAAGCGCTGTCTCCATTTTACAGGTAAAGATTTGGAGAGCTCCACAGTGGCTTATGGTAGCCTCCTCAGCTAGCTAGTAAGTGGTCCAGTGAGACATGACAAAAATCATCCCTGGAAACTTTAAGGTGAAGAAACTCAACCAGGAATGCTCACAGGACCTACAAATCCCTTACTCCAAGGCTTGTCATACGTTGAAACAGTTGCCACCCCTGGGAAATGACCTAGTTTATAACTACAGCCTCAGATTTTTGAGAGGTATTAATGATTTGTTCAGATGATCCGGGTACGTAGAAAAGTTTGAGAACTGGTATCTTTGAATTCTTTGGTTTTGTCAGAAGAACCCAACTGTTTTCCCAATGAGGTGAGACAATGAGAGCATTTTGTGGAATTTTGCTGCATTTTTAGCATTGTTTTTTGACTCAGTATATGTTGTGTTTTATTAGAAAGTTGATTTTCTGTTAAGTGTGTGACTTATGAGCATTTTTCTAAATTCTGTGTTTTTTCAATTTGAGGGATGCTGGGTTTTTCCCCCCTGTAGGGACACATCTATGAATTTCTGGTGCTAAGTATTAAGAAGATAAGATTGATTTATGCAAATTAAATTTCCATTCATCCTTTCAGGAATTAATCTTCCATAACAAGAGGTACCCTGTGTATTTGAGAAATACTAGGTGTTTCTGAAATAGCTAAGTCACTGAAGACAGGCACTACATTTAAAATGTTTTAATTAAATTGAAGAAATGAATATAAACATCTTAGAAAATGATGCCATTTTGTAGATTATAACTTCTAAGAAATTTAGTACAACACCTTGTTATTACAGACCCTCTTTTATTACTGTAGAGATGACAATTATCCTGTAAAACTCCGCAACAGAGAGCTAACTGTTAACTTTAAGCATTAAGCAGATATTTTCTATGCTATCAGATTTAGCAGTTAGATACTGTGCCAAGCTCAGCAAATCCTCAAGTACCAGAAAAGAATTTCTACTCCAGGGGAAGCGCTTTCTAATATTTACATGAATTTAAGAGTTTTAAGCAGATTGAGTGGAAGTCTTAAGTTGGATGGCAGTTCATTTTTCCCATCGTTGACAAGGAAAAATAAAGCCAATCTTTTTAAAAAGTCTTCACATCAGCAAGCTGTAATCATTTACAATAATTCCGCAGGTGGCGGTGGCAGCGATCCATCCGAGGCTTCTTGACTAGAGTCGGGAGGGATAGGAAACTGGGTCTCTAATGTGAGGGAAGTCGCCTTGTGAACTTCTGAGTTGTGTTCCTCCTGGTCTTTGAGGAGAGCTTCTGGAGGAGGGGGCAGCTCGGAAGAGTCAGAGAGAGGAGGAATTGTCTGCCCATCCTCAGAGTCGAGACAGTCTGGAGGAGGTGGCAGATGAGAGAAATCATTTTCAAGTAAGTTAGATGAGTCAGGTTTCTGATTTTCTGGCCCATCTAAATCAAGAAGAGGAGGAGCTGGAGTCAGTTCTGTCTCCTCTGACGAAGAAATAGCAGTGCCAACTGTCGATCTGTCAGCACTCTCCTCTGATGCCTCGTTTGGTTGGGTTTTCGTTTTCTCCAAGTCCGACTTAGGACATTCATCAAGATTTTCACTTGAGTCAAACAATTTAACATCCAAATCATCTGTTAAGAGCATGCTTTTGTTTGGTTTCCAGATCTCAAGGGAAACAATTGATGAACGTTTTATAGATCTTCCGTTTTCTCTGCTGTAGTCCATACACATATCAGGAGTTTCTCCATCGGCAAAGGGAGACCGGCCAGCCCAGTTTTGGTCATTGGGGATTGGTTTTCTAAAGCATTTCCAGAGTACAATCATAAATATAGCGACTATCATAAAAGTTAGAATTGTGCCAATTAACACAGCAGCTATTGAATTGGCAGTGAAACTTTGAGGTTTTGTTGGGGGGGGATCGTCATTCTCTTGGTCGAATCCTGGCATAACAGCTGCTGATGCTGATCGCCTAGTGGAGCTGGGGCCGGGTGATGCTGGTGGTTTCTTGGAGGAGCTGCGGACTGGTGTTACAGGTGGTTGCCTGGTGGAGCTGGGAACAGATGATACTGGTGACTGCCTCGTGGAGTTGGGGATAGATGATCCTGGTGATTGACTGGAGGAGTTAGGCATGGATGATCCTGGTGGTTGCCTAGAGAAGCTGGGGACAGGTGATCCTGGTTGCCTGGAGGACTTCGGGACAGGTGGTGCTGGTGTACCACCAGAAGACTTGGGTTTGGATGATAACGGTGGTTGTTCGGAGGAAGTGGGAACAGGTGATGCTGGTAGTTGCCCAGAGGATCCAGGGACAGGTGAAGTTGTTGGTTTCCCAGAGGTCCTGGAGAGGGGTGATGGTGGTGGTTGTCCTGAAGGAGTGTCGATCAGTGGTAATGCTTGACTGAAAGGGTTCTCTGCTCCGTTTCCAAAATTAGCTGATGTATCTGCTATTGATGAGTTAAAAGGAGTAACTGTCTGAGGGGAAACTGTTGAATTTGCTTGTGTCTCTGTTAGAATTGTGTTTGTCAAGTAGCCACAGAAGAGCATTAGGATGAAATGCTTGGGATCCATTTCAGAAGCCTAAACCATAACAAGACGATTCTTCTTCCCCTGTCAAAGAAAACAAAGGGTCAGTTAGCTATCATTTGGGGAGGGGGTGGTTTTAGCCGGCTTTCGTTTACTTTGTCTCTATAATTAGAGAACACGCAGTGAAACATCACTGAAGAACTGTATGCCATTTATTGAGGACCGCTGTGTGGACAGATTCATTGGCAGGTTCACCAAGTCGACTATGTGGTGGTGTACTTTTCAGCCACATGAAAGTGATTTATGAAGACAGAAGGGCTGGGATTCAAACCAGTGAAAGGGACATGCAAGACAGATCCTTAAAGTATTTGCAATATGCTGAAAACTGATGCAGAGAACTTTCCTTATTTAGGGTCTGCTTATACCTACTTTGTTGGCATAAATTTCCCAGATTCTGAAGTAAAACAAGTAAACTCTCCACCCCTCATTTTATCCAGCCACCCTGTTACCTTCCCTTATTTCACTGCCAGATATCTCACTGTGCAATGGCTATCCCTTCTTGCCATTTACTTAAAGCACTTGCAATATGGGGGTCACCTGTTCCACTTTATACTCTGTGCTCGTACTCTCTGTACTTTGAAGTATCTAGTGACCATCCATCTCATCACTTGAGTACAATGGCCTCTACTTCCCCAATCTGCAGCACTGATGTTGGTAACCCATCTCTGATGGCCTTGACTTGGCTTTTATTTGATACCGATTTATCCAGAAGACTTACTTGGCAGTCACTTTAGGCTTTCTGCTTAAATTAAAACAGATGTGCTCATTGTAATTTATCAAGGACATTTTTCACCCTTAATTCTTAAGAAGCCAAGCATAGATAATTCAGATTTTAAAGGCTGACTAATACTGCGGTGCTTTGTTTTAGAAATGTCTTAGAATAACACTAAAAATCTATTTCAGCCAAGGCCACCAAAGAGGAGGAAATGCTTTCATGACTGTCCTTCCCAAAATTCCATGATCAGCCTTATGCCCCATCACAGCAACCTGAAAACCTTCTTTGGTTTTCAGGAATGCTTCGCCATCTTGGGCTTTCACCTTCTCTGGCTGTGCCCTGCCCATGGGTCTTCTCTTCCTGTAATCTCTGTCCCTTTAGAGATACCACCTCTATGCAGATAACCCCCAAGTCTCTGCCTTCACAGTAACCAGCACTAAGCGCAGTGCCTAACACGTAGTAGGTGTTTAATAAACATTTATTGGCTGATTGACATTCGACCTGCCTTCTAGAGCTTCTATCCCATATTTCCAGCTTCCAGTTCAACATTATTGCTTTGATAAACCTGCTGTTACCTCACATTTAAGATATTCAAACTTCTCTTTCTCCCCAAAACTGACTTCCTCTCCTGACTTCCCCATTTCTGTTGATGGTACTGGCGCCTTTCCACGTAGCCTAGTGTAGAGTAAGTCAGGAAAACAACTGCACTTATACCATTTATGGCATTTATTAACTGTATAATCATGGGCAAGTTATTTAACCTCCTGCCTCAGTTTCTTCATTTGTAAAGTGAGGTTGATAATAGCTGTAGTACCTGCCTCACAGGGTGGTGATTACCTCCTAATGCGATTCTATGTAAAAGCACTTGGCAAACTTTAAAACGCTTTTTAAAAAGTATTATTATTACTGTTAAAGTCCTTCTCCTTCCCCCTGTGTGACTTTGGGCAAATGTCACTGCACCTACTCCATTAAATGAGGGGTTGGACTCAAAGGAGGATGCACAGCATGGTGGGCGGTGGCCCTCCCAGCTCTTCCCCTAGTTCTCATCCCAGGGTCCTTCCTCCTTCTGGGTCTCTGACGGGCTTTATGTCTAGACTGCAGCAGCAGCCTCCTACCATGTTTCCCACACATGCTGTGCCAGACTCAGAGGGAGAAAGACATTGGGCCTTTCTGATTGAACACCCTCATTTCACTGACGGAGGATCAGGTCTTAGGAAAAGCCTGACTGCTTTGGGCATCAGACAGGGAGTCAGTAGCGATCGATCAGTGAGCACCATTAAGCACTTACTTTGTGTGGAGTCTACTGCTAAGCATTGGGAAGAGAAAGAAAGGCTCCTGGTCTCATGGAGCTCACATTCTACTGGGGAGATTAGATCTAAATAGTGAGGGCCACATAAGATCAATAGGGATGAATAGATGGAGGGTATTCTAGGGGGAAGGGCTGGTGGAGCTGTATCTGAAGCCATGTCTGATGGTGACTCCAGCCCCACGGTGCCACTATACCACCGAAGCCTAGGGGCTTCTGCCATCTTGACCTCCTTTTCCTGCTTGGATCATCTGCTGCCTTCACTGCTCTTGCTTCTCCATCCAAACTGCTTTTCCCTCGCTCAGGGCTTTCTAATGTCTTCTCTATCTGTCCAAATCCATCAAGACCCAGCTTGACTCCTACTGCTCACATGGAGCCAGCAGAAACCTCACCCCTTCGTTTTGCAAGTGAGGAGCTTGAGTCCCAAAGAAGTTCAGTGACTTCCCCAAAGTTACACGGGTGGGCAGCTTCAGAGGCTGAGGACTGGACGCAGCTCGAAGTCTGGAGGCAGGGCTTGTGTTGCCTTCCCTAGGGAACCATTTGCTGCTAGGGGTTACCTCCCCCTCCCCACCAGAGCCTAGATCTGCTCCTTACTCTGCCCCTTTCCCACAGTCTCTCTGGAAAAGGTAGGGAAGGATTACAGTGGCTTTCCTAAAGCCATTCCCAGAACACCCCAGCCTGAAGTGTTTCTTTCTTCATTTGAACTCCAGGAGCAATCATTGTTAACGTATTTCCTTTGGGAACTAGTCTTGGACTGACTAGGACATTGCAGGAAAGGGGTAACTCCCCCAACTAGATTTTGAACTTTTCTTAGTCCTCCCCTCCCCTCCTCCACTACATTCCCCAAATTAGGATGTAATATCCCACCTGGTGGGTGCACAGTAAACTTCTCTTCAATCTGGGCCGCTATTCTTGGCTCTCTCACTGCTCAATGATAATGATAATGGCAGACATTTATATAGCAATTGAAGGCTGGCAAAATGCTTTATAAATATCACCTCATTGGATTCCCCTGACAAGCCTAGAAGGTTGTTATGGTACATTAATAAGAGGTAAACTACAGATGAGGCAAATAGAGGTTAAGTACCTTGCTTAGGGTTATACAAGAAGTAAGGATCTGAAGCTGGATTTGAACTTGGGTCTTCCTGACTCTGTGTCCAGCACTCTATCCACTGTCTGACCTATGGTCTATTAGCAAGCATTCACTGAGTGCCCAGCATATGCCAGGCACTGTGGTAGGTAATGGGGATACAAAGACAGAAATGGAATTGTCCCTACCCTCAGGTACCTTGCATCCTATATTAATGCCTCTAAAAAATCCAAGTGAATGAAGAACCCTTCATTCATGCTGGCAGGGATTTTGGACATCATTTAGTCCAACCCTTTAATTTCATAGTTGAGGAAACCGAGGCCTTGAGGGGTGAAGGATCATGAGGTGGCCACACCGGATCTGAGCCTTGGTCCTTGGCTCCCAATCCCACTTCCTCCTAGGCTCTGCTCTTGTCTGATGAATGTCTTTGATCAACTTGGGTAGAAATTATAGAAGAGGAATCCCTTATAGCCACTGACTTGAACAAAATGTTGGGTTTTCCCTGCTCTCCCTGTTAGCATAAGTGATAAAATGTTGGTTTCCTTGGTGGAAAATTCCTAGCAATTCTTGGGTCAGCAGAAGATACACACGTGAAATTTTCAAAGTCTATTTAGCCACAAGCATTGGCCATTTTGTGGCTTTACCTAAAAATGAAGTTAAGCATGACATTCCTGGTTCCAGTTAACTGAACATTAATGAGAATGGAAGCGCTTGAGGCAGAGTTCTGATGAACAACTTCGAAGAACCCTATTCCAGCGTCTAAGATTTGGTTTTACCTTCACATCCTTTGTTGTCAACAGGAAAGTAGCAATAACCGCAGCTTTGTGAAAGCCATTATTGCCCTTGCCATTTAAGGAGCATACCTGCTCATCCAAAATCCTGGCCTACTTCCTTCTCCCACCTGTTCCGCTCTCTGTTTTGTGGTGGAATTTCCAACCTGCAAGTACTGTTTCACCAGCATTGGTGAAAATCCAATCAGGTGATAAGGGGCCAGCCTTGAACACCCAGATCAGTGTCATTCTCCCTGTGACAAGCTGCTTAAGTAGGAACATTTGGGGGGAACATACGCAGTGTTATGTGGCGTCTCCTAACAGCCTTCAGCTGTTTTCATGGAAGACAGAAGCACAGACATTGAGAAAAGTGGCAGAGAGTGGGGGTGGGAAGAGTGCCAGCCTCTTGGCTGCCCACAGAGCTCACCTGGTCACCTGTTGGCTTTGTGAGAGTGGACAAAATACTTTTCTGGGCCTCATTAAGAAATGCCTGGGCCGTGATCCCTCTCGGCACTAATTGAGCCAGAAAGGAAGAAGGAGGAGACAGCTCAGAGTCAAAAGAAATGAAGAAAGTAGTTCAGTTCAGCAAGTGTTCATTCACGTGTCCACCAGGCCGTGGAGAAGGAAAAGAGTATGAGCAACTGCTTATGAAGTACCTACTGTGCGCCAGGTGCTGCACAAAGAGAACACAAGAGAGGGAGAAGAGAATTTTAAAAATAAATGAGCAAATGTGTAAAATGGGGAAAGATCCCAAGGAGATAGGAAGTTAAAAGAAAGTTGGGGGAAAAGTCAGCTTGGGTGCCATCTCCCCCATGAAATCTTCCACGAATCCCCCAGCTCAGATGGAGCTCTTCTCCTTCATCCCTATCATGAGGCGTACCTTGTAATTATACTTATTTGTGGATATGCACTGCCTGGCTGCGCCCCTGCCCCAAGAGTATGAGCTCTTTGGGCATAGAGAGCCATCATTTCCTACCATCTCATGCCTTTTCTGTAATAGGCTTACGATGGAATTAAGTGCATGTATCTGTCAGGTCGGGGATTCCTATAGGGGCCCATAGGAAACCTGGGCCAAGAAAAAGAACTTATGGGGAGGGGGGGTGACTGAGGTCAGGGACTCCCAAGGGAAGGCCCTGGGGAATCAGTGTATTTTTCATAACAGATCTTTACTCCCACCCTACTATTACATGCCCCCAACACACACACACACACACACACACATACAGGAACAGCACACTGAAATGATCAGTAACGAATAGTTAAGATACAGTAGCTGTGAAAGAAGATTAGGGACAAATGGAGTATAGTTACTCTGGTTCTCTAGAACATCATAGGGTAAACAGAGGCAGCTGTGGATAGAACACTGTGCCTGGAGTCAAGAGGACCTAAGTTCAAATCTAGCTTCAGATACTGACTAGCTGTGTAACCCTAGGCAAGTCACTTACTCCCTGTTTGCTTCCCATTCCATCCAGGTAGAATCAAACTAGAAATAATTAAAAAATAGAATGAAAGAATCCTTCAGCACTGCCTAAATTCAGGAATGGCACTTTAAAGGAATTTGAGAGTAGGGAAACCACTGGGGAAATATCACTCTCATGCTTCTGAAATAACATCCTAAAGGAGGAGGTACAAAAGAAGCTTGAATTTGGACATGTTAGGGATTTCCAGCTTCATGTACAATCTTCTGTTTGGCTGCAGATATGCTCATTTTGTTTGGTGTTTAAGTTCAGAATTAAATTAATTTTTAAAAATTAAAATAGAATTTAAAAATTTTATGGAGAGGCAATATAGGAACACTTATAAGGAGATATTATAGGAGTATTACCTTTTCCTTCTGAAGTAGATTTAATTAATTCCTGATAATTCCCACTATCTATTCAAACAGTAAATTTATAGAGCATTTTCAGATTAAAAAAAAAACACCACAGGAATTTTGTAGTGTTCAGTTCCCTCAGAGCAGGCATCTTTATTGGCCTAAATTTTGGTAATGTTTACTTATTCCAAAATAGTAAGTCAACAGATGTTAACTGCAGTAGAGTTTGTTACAAAGATTGTTTTAGTACTCTGTGAGGCCAGATTCTTTGTACCTTCTCTCTCTCTGCAGATTGGGGGAATTCAGACATTTGCTATTTAATTTGCTCATTGTAAGGCAGCAAACAGAAGCATGAGCTAAAATACACTCTGCCTAAATTTGTCTTTAGGAAGTGCGGTCAGCATCCTGGGACTAGAGTAATAAGCATCAAGTAACTATTTTGGTAACTGGTCCTCTGCCTCTAAGTAGTCACCCGATTTAGAGAGCACTAGATTGCCCCATCCTTCCCCCTCAATTTATAGGTGAGGAAATTTGCCCAAGATTGTGCAGTGTCTCAGGTTCCTTCCAGCTCTAAAATGCCATGATTCTGGGAAGTTTTGGGGGGAGGCAGCCAGGGAACTGAAAAACCCCACTCCTGGTGACTATTTGGGGTCCAATGGTGCCTTTGCCAACATTTGCCCTTTCTCTTCTTCAGTTACAGTTGCACATAATTGCCACAATGTAAGGTAACAAAATTCAATTTTGGCAAGATAAGGCAATGATGAATAATTCATTGATAATTTGATACTTGCATTTGTTTCTTTTGAAGTCTTTTAAACACCTAAATGAAAAGATTATCAATGTTCTCCTTTCCTGGTTGTGGACTTTGGTAATTTTTAAATAACACTAGTCAGTGACAATTTTAGGATTCTGAAATATCTCAAACTAAAGATTCAACTTTTCAGGAAATAAAATGGCAGATCCCCACGTGTGCATCTGATCGTATTGATCCTATCCTCAGGTGTCTAGTTTATTCAGGTTTTCCTGCACTTGGAAATTTTCATGATTTGAAAAATTCGTTAATAAATTGCAGGTGAATGCCTCTTGCCACCCAAGGAAAGCCTTCCTAAGAAAGTTCCTTAAAGTTAGAGATATTTTGGATTTCAGCTAAAAACGCTTCTGATTTTGCAGCTGATTTTGTTTGCTTCCAGCATGATAAACACAATAACAAACACACGAAAAGCCTCATCAGCCCATCCGTGTAGTTAACAAAAGCAGTTTTGCCAGCTTCCAGACCAGTGAAGAATGCCAATTATTAATTTTAATAGGAAACCAGCATAAAACAAAGATAAGCCCAACCACAAATACCCATGTGAAAATCGCTCCTTACCTCTGCTGCACCTCTCTTGTCAGCAAGGGACGGACATAGAAAGCAGAAGTCGTTGCTGAGCCCAGTTTAAGATGGGGTCTGTGGAGAGGCCTGAGAAGAAGGAGGAAGTGAAGCAGCTGTTGCTTCAGGCCGTGTGGAAAGCCACAGAAAGAATGACTAAAGCTGTGTTTGCACCGGATGTGCATTGAACTCAGCACCCACTCTCACTCGCTCCCCTGAGATCTCATGAGCCCTGGGGATCCACCAACAGACAGACATTTATACCTCGGTGAATCAACATGCCCGCTTCATGGGCTATTTAGAGCCAGCCCTGGGGAAGAAGGAGGCTTGTGGGCTTTGTCTCTGGGACTGTGCCCACGGTTCCTTTGGTCAGGAGCCTGGTGCCATGTTCTTGTCTTTGGGCTTCGCTGAGATCATCAGATGAAAGTGGTGTCTTATTAACGTTGTGACTGACATTCGTTAAAAAAAAATTACCAGTTAAGCCGGCAGTCAGAAGACTAGCAATATCTGGTGATACTAGAAAACAGAAGACATTAAAATACGTCTACCTGTCGAGTGTGACAATTCTTGAGGACTAGAGGAGGCTATGTCAGCAAGGTGGCCAGTTGGGCCCCATGACTCTTGGTGGGTTTTTAATCGACATTCATGACAAATGATGCACCGTAACTGCCCTTGCTGGTGGAGGCATTCCATTGTAATGAAGAATATTTGATATACATAAGGAATATAAAAATGGTAACTTTTAGTTAAGCTTGTGATAAGAAGTGGTCCTGATTCCTTTATTTCAGCCAGTCTTAATGTTTAGGTGCCATTGCTTAAGAAGCGGTGGTCTGATGCACAGTGCCCAGAGGACCTGAGTTCTAGTTCTGGCTCTTCCTCTGAGGACCTGTGTAAGCGTGGCAAGTCACATCACCATTCTGTGCCTCAGTCTAGTCCCATAAAATAAAGAAGTTGTACTAGATGACCAGTGTGATCCTTTCCAGCTTTTAAGGTGTGGTCTAGAACTTGTAGGGCAGGAGTCCTTATGGCAAAGCTTGATCAGTTAGTCTTTTAAAAAATATTTTGATAATGATTTTTCGGTATGGTTGCTTTCCTTTATAATTTTATGTATTTGAGAAACTTGATTCTGAAAAGGAGTCCATAGGTGTCATTAGATTAACCAAGGTATCCAGGACACAACAAAAAATTAGGAATCCCAGCTCTAGGATGTTTGAGATGAATGAAAAAATATAACTAGATTTTGATAACTGAGATACCAAATTTTTCCTGATTTATTACTTTACAGTTTAGTTTGTCTGGAGTTAAAAAGCCATTTAGCAGAAGTAAAATGGTCATTTACAAATTCAGTTTCTGTAGTACTTTCCCTCACAACAAATCAGTGATGTTGATAACAAAAGTGTGGAAACTGAGTCTCAGAATTAAGTGAGTTGCCATTAACTAGTAAGTATTGAAACTGAAATGGAAATCCATGACTGTCCTCACTCAATTCCAGCATTATATTTTCACTATATAAGATCTTCTTTTTTTGAGTAGGTAATCTTTGTTAACTTGGAAGTACACCTTGCTAACATTCAGTCACAAAAATTTGCTTAAGTGCATATTTACTCTTCCTTTTTTTTTTTTAAAAGATGGTACTGAGGTGAATGACTAATTTGATATAATGGAGAAATAAGACCTAGAGCTTAATTGGTAAAATGTACCTGGATGACTCTTGGCCCAAAGCCCAAGCTTAATGGCTCCATACAGAGATGAGGGAAGGCTGTAGACTGCTTTTAACGTGCTCCTTGTTGGGTTTGATAGTGTGTGTTCAATACACGTGGCTTGACTGGCTCATGTCACTTTTGATTTGTCCCTTCAGCAAATTATCCAGTAATGGTTAAGTGATTGTGTGGGATAGGATCTTACTCTTTCCAAGCCTTTTGAGTGGGACTTTGTTCCTCGCTGTCTTTCTTTTTGAGGGCATCATCAGATATGGATGAAGATTCAAGCAGATGTAGTTTGGGCCATTTGGGGAAGTCGTTGTGATGCCCTTGCTGAGTTTGGAGTTTTCTGTTATTTCTAATATCAGCAGCTCAAAGCACACGCAAAACTCCTTTTAGGTTTGCCTTTGGCCTTCAGAGGCTTCTAGAACTAACATTGCTGTCATTTGGTCCTTTTCTTTAAAAAAACAATAATTTTAACATTACCTTTTGTTTTTATATCACTCATATCTGTCATGCCTCACCCAATTCCCCACTCTCAACCTTCTCTTGTGACTGAAAAAGAAAAAATAAACAAAACCAAAGGCCACATTAACCTGTCAGACCACATAGGCAACATTTGACACCTATAGTCCCCCCTTCTCCGGTGAAAGGAGAGAGCTTCGTTTCCTTGCCTGCTCTGGAGGCAAAGCTGGTCATTAGAATTAGGCAGTGTTCAGTTTCATTCTGCTGGGTTTCTGAGTGATCTTACTGGACTTTTGCTGTAAGGTTCTGTCAACAGACACGTAAGCCTACTACATATGCAAAGCCCCATGGGAAAGCTCTTGGTACCCAAAGATAAAAGGAATTTATAATTTAATAGGAGTAGATAAAAGTGCTTAGAGAGATTGAAAGTCCTAATAACAATCCAAAGAAGTAGGTAGAGTTAGCCAGGGATATTTCCTGGAGGGCATTGAACCAGGCAGCACTGGGCCAGGCAGGCCTGGAGGCCTAGCAGTTGTTAGGAGACCGAGGTAGAATGGAAAGGGGATAGGTGGAGTGCATCATAGGGTAAGTGAAGGCAGTTGGGGCCGGGGGAGGCAGGTCAGGACGACTTGAGTGGCAGACTAAGGAGCTTGGCACTGGAGAATATTGGAAAGTCTTAGCAGCACAGTGATGAGACCATCACTTAGGAAGGGATAAGAAGCCTTAGGAAGATCAAGCTGGCGTTGGTGTGTTGGGGAAGTGATGTAGCACCCGGGGTGGGGAAAGAGGGAAATGGACGGGGGGCCCCTGTGGTCTTGGGGCCAAGGACTGCCAGTGTGAAAGGCAGATTTTCCACCTTACACAAAGCAGGACAGATTTGGGAGGTCAAACACAGTTTTTTATTTTGCACAGGTTTAACTGAAGGACCTGGCCAGACCCTCAGGCTACTGCCGGAAATGTAGGTCTGATGCTTAGGTTGGAGGTGGGCACGTTGATTTGGAAAGTCTGGGCAGAAAGAGTATAAATCAAACTGTGGGATACCTCATTGTGTATAAGGGATGTGAGAGGAAGGAGGAGAATCAGTTTATCAGTCAGCATACATTTATTAAGTGCCTACTGTGTTCCAGGCACACTGTGCAGGGCTCTGGAAATACAAAAGGTGAAAGAGTCCTTGGCCTTGAGAAGCCTGATTCTTTCAGGGGAAAGAGAGGAATAGAAAATCATGAGACGGAGGGAGTGATCAGCAGAGAGAGCAAGGATGATGGCAGCTTGGCCATCCCATTGCCAGCAGTGACCTGGGAAAGGCCACCTTGGGCTGGAGGAATGAGCTTGAGGAGAGCAAACAGCAAGGAGGTTGGCACAGGGAGTGTAGACAGTGTTTTCAAGGAGCAAGTGTGCATGGTCATAGTGTTATTGTCACCAGCTTTTATGCAGCATACAAGTGAAAGGTTGACTCCTGATTTATCGTGTGAAATAACATTTTAATAAGCTTTCTGAATTCTTGCACATAATGGAAAGATCCGCACGTCGCTGACTTAAAATAAGCTTTGTGGCAGTGAAAGGCATTACTGTGTCAGAATGTACAGCTCTAAGTGAGTTAGAATTTTGTTGACTTCTGTTAACAGGAAGAAGCAGGCCACTGATTATGAGGATAGACCTTAACTACTCGAATTTAAATTATTTTGACCAGATCCAGATCCAGTTTCTATCAAGTGCTCTTGCTGAGCAGTGTCTGTCTCTTCAGTCTGTCTCATCCCTTTCCTCCATTTCTCTACGTTCCAGATTCTTTGCCTCCAGGATCTTTGGTTATTTGATATCTGTGTCCTGTGAAGCCTATGAAATCTTTAGCATCATAATAAAAGTGCAGAGCTGTAAGGATTTGACTGAATAGGATCATAGGCCCCACATGTAGTCCAAAACATTCTCGCCCTATAGATTAGAGAAGTGAGGCTCCTAATAAAGGTCAAGTGACTTGGCCAGGCTACACAGTAGTAGAAGAGTCAGAATTAGAACCCAGATCTGCCGACTGGTCCCCCAGGCATCCTTCCTGTCTGACCTTTGGCTTCCAGGTTTGCTGTATCAGGTTCTAGGCTACCAGCAGCAAAACTACCAGCCTACTTTGTTTCTGCTGGAAGCCTTCACAACCCAACTTCTTTGATCCCCCTTATTCTCAAAGGGTGAGTATCTCGGTTGCTCCATGGTCTTTTCTTTCCCTCGGAAGTGTGAGGGTTCCAGCGGCCTGCAGCATCAGCCGAGGCCCTGCGAGCTGCTCGGCTCTTTTCCCCGTGTCCGATTCCGCCAGCCACAGGCCGCTGCTGGCCAGAAAATCCCCATTGCTTCTCGTCTGTCGCTTACCGACTTGTTTGGATCGCTTGAGTGAAGACATTCTGTTTGCCAGAATCACAGTGGACAGAAAGAGGAGGGTGCAGATAAGGAAGAGCACGGCAATAATGATCAGGCACACCAGCATGGCCATTTTGTTGTTGTTTTCTTCACAAATGTCCCTTCCAAAAACATCATCCTGGCTCTTGCTTGTGTGCTTGGTGCTCTGCATTGTTGGAGTGCTGCTATCCACAGGAGGAGAAGGAGTGTCCAGATGATGTGCAGATGGAGGAGCTAAGGACAGGGCGTGAGGTGATGGTGTCCTCGCCTTAGGCGCGGTGGCAGTATTGACCACCTCTGTTTCTGGAGTCTCCAGCTTGATGGGGCGTCCGTCCTCGCTCCTATTTATTTTCTCCTGGAGAATGGGGTCCCAGTCAGTACTGTTGATAACCCAGAGGGACGTGGCATTTGCTTTTGCTTGAGGAAGGCAGGAAAAGATGGCGGTTGTCAGAAGAGCAGCATGCAGGTAACATCCGGTAGGGTCCATGGCCAAGCTCACTCGGTACTCAGTCTGTTGAGTTATAAATACAGTTAATTAATGAAGTAGAACTAGGGTATTAGTTTGCAGTGGTTTTAGTCAAAGAGATGGGAAGCTATGATGTTACAAGTAGAACTGAAATGTTTGTTTTTGTATCGCATGCATGTTTAAGGTTTCTTGGCCTAGTCAAATGAACTCCAGTTTAACTGAATTACATGCCCTTGACTCTTGGGCTGTTGGATTAGGAAACCTTTAAATCTCTCGGATATGCTTCTAAATGCAGGAAGATGGAGGAAGAAAGCATTACAAGGAGTATTAATCATATTTAAATGCTGTGCACAAGGGAGCTCTGTGGTCACTTCTTCCTTGCAATCAGGCCAGACTTCAGCTTTGAGTCATTTGCTTCTGCTTTTACTTTTTTTAATTCCTTTTTTTTCCCCTATGGTTAAGGATCCTTTGCAAAAACTTCTCCACCCTCTAAGCAAATGTATGACTGTCTTTATTATAAAAGGAGAAGTGGACCTAGGAGACCTTTTGCCTTGGAATAGAAGGGGAAAACAACTATGTAGTTAATTTGAATAAAAACAAGAATTACTCTTTTAATTAGCCATTATAATCACTCATTTCAGCGGAACACGGTGAACTGAATTTAAGCCTTCAAGACAGTCTGACTTCTCTGCGGAGAGGTCATTTTCATCCAGGCCCCACCTCTCACCCGCCCCCATCTCCAGCACACATCCTTCTCTAGCCTGGCTTCTGCCTCCCCCTGCTTTATGAGGGCCGGGCCATTTTGTTAGACTGAAAATCACAGCAGTACAGAGAAAAAAGAAGCAGGACTCATCCCCGATCATTTAAAGTGTGCAGCTTGTTTCAGGGTGTAAGCAGAATCCGAGAGGAAAGGACTTTGTTTACCTCAGAGAGAGAAAAGTTTAACAATCCTGACCTTTTTGTAAACAGTTATTTAGCTTTATGCTTTATGGTTGGCTTTTCTTGGGCAGGAGAGGCAGGTGAACTTTCGCATTGCTTCTGGTAAGAGCCCAGCACAGATTTTCAATGAGAAGTGTCTCTTGTTCAAGAAAACACATAGTGTGTTAGGCGTGTCATTTGTGTAGCTCTTTGTGCAGAGCTGTGCTCAGAGAAGAACTAGTAGGATTACGCATTGAATCCCACACAAGAGACAGAATGCCAACTCAAATCTGACCTTCAGAATTTTCTGTTTTGCTGAGATACTGGGGCCGAAGGGTGTGGTGGAAATCTCATATGTGAAGATTTAGATTAATTTGGGGATTGTGAATTCCTATGGTTAATATACTAATTGGCACATTGGTAATTTTTTTTATTATTGATTTTTTTCAAGTTTAGATGTTAAGGCACAGTCTTACCGTGTTACCGTTTTGTAATTAACTGTATAGAGGAGTTAGAAATCAGCTATCCAAATTCTTACACATAAAATTATTTTCAGGCCCTTAGTGATGAGTCAGTTGAAAAAAGAGAGACCTTCAAGTTCAGTCAAAGACTTTCCGTTGGGAGTGCTCATCTGCGTCGGGTGTCTTGAACCTATGAAACGTGTTTACTCATGACCACTTTACAGTTCGTTAACTGTGCCCCGTCCCCAAACGTACATCTTTGCTTGTTGCCCAAATGATGACAATGGTCACCACTGGACACATAATGGGCCCACTGTTCATTGTCTCTGGCCAGATGGTCTGCCACCCCGAAGTAAACAAACTGGCCTCACCAAATGAGGGCTTCGCATAGACCCTGAAAAGCGGGGGAATCCAGATGAAGGGCTCTTTTGAGAGCTTTTTCTCTCTCTCATGGCAAGGTTGTATTTTAGAAAAACTTCCTTCATCTGAGGGTGATTTTGGGGTAAAATCTAGAATGCTCAGCCATGACAAGTTACTTTTCTAATACTATTTAATCAAAATGTTAGTAACTTTTGGAGCCTACACTGCCAGCAGTCCATCCCTGAGTTGGAGGCAAAACCTCCAACCTGTTTGAAGAAGACATTTCGTCCCTTCAGTCATTAATAGCCCTGTTTTATTAGTGAGAGTCTTTCCTGGGAAGTGCCCTTGGCGCACTCTTCCTGGAGCACTGGCCCTGCTGGCCTGGGAAGGGATGACAGGGAAGCATAAACAAAGGTCTTTGTAACATACCTTCCAAAAGCTGCTCAGAATCTGATAGGAAAGGGGGTGTTTTAGCCAACCGCTTCTCTGGCTCGTCTGGAAACTCGCTGACAAAAACTGAGCTCACAGGAGGAGGATAGAGGGAGAATTAAAGAGATCTGCAGCAAGGCAGGCGACAGACTGAGAGCTCAGCTCTGAAAACGAAAACCACCGATGACACATTTCCTTTCAGCTGCAGCTCGAGCACATGTCAGAGGAGGGAAAAAACCCTCCATCCCATCCAATTTGCCTCAGGCCTGACAGGAAGCTTTGTGAACAAATCTCCGCCTCCAGGGCGGGGCAGGGAGCATTTTCCATTGACCCATCCTCACCTAAAATTGTCCAGATTTGGGCCTCCCAGGGTGTCCAGCCCATGCACTTAGGCGATAGCATCCTCAGTCAGAGAGTAGAAACATTTTTGCTAAGTAGCCTCAACAACAGGTATGTTTGCAGGGTCCAGGCAGCCTCAACTGAGCCCCTAGACCCCAGTGACGCTGGCAACAGTGGTCTGAACTGTGCCTTGGAGTCATTGTGAACCTTATGAAAACGCAGGCTGGGACAAAGTGGAGGAGTGTGGAGGAGAACCACAAAAAGGATGATGTCACTTTCAAGCCTTTCAAACTGTGGTTGGGAAACCTTAGCTAGAAAAATGGCCCACGGTTCCTTTAAGTGAGCCGGCAGCATGGGATGCTCTCCAGCAGGCCGGGCCCAGCTTAGCCCAAGGCTGCTGGGCTGCCACAAAGAAAATGGCTGAGCTTTGAGCTTGTCCAGAGGCCGTTGGAAGCAGGAAGGGATGCCAGCAGTCCCTGGATTTGTAAGAGAAGTACTCAAATCAGTAACCTTCCCAGTCTAAACATGGGTAAAGCCTGCGTGGATAAAAAAGTGAGTGTGTGGGTTTTTGAAAAGGCCATGCCAAAAAACTAACCATATTGTTGTACTAGAAATCATGAAATAGAGATCATCCCCAGAAAAGTGCTTCAAAGCGTTCTTCTTTAGAGAAGCCCATAGACTTTTTACCTCAGTTCTTGCACCAGCAAAATGGGGTAATTTGACCCTATGACCTGTGAAGTCTAAATCTATAAACCATAAACCTCTTTGTGGATGACTCCAGCATCAATCAATTGACAAGCATTTATTAATCACCCATCAGGCACTGTGCTTGGCACTAGGGATCTTCACTCAGAGGGGCAACAAGTCCATCTGTGCATCTGTGCTGTATATATAGAAACTGGGTAAATAAGACCTAAACACAAACCAGTGAGATCCACGGTGGTTTGTAAGGGAGGGCACGAGCAGTTGGGGGGATGAGGGAGGGCTTCCTGTACAAGATGGTTCTTTAGTCCCCTATTGTGTGGCAGTAAGGAGGCAGGGTGTGCCATGGCTGTGGGAGGATCTGTGCGAAGATGTGAGATGAGCGTGGACTGTCCTATGTGAAGGCCGATTTGGATGGAAGGTGGAGTAGTATACAGGGAGGCAGGAGAGCCAGGAGGGAGCCAGGCTGGAGGGGCTAAACAGAAGAGTTCATGTTTTACCCTGAGGTGATAGGGAGCCCCTGGAGCTGATTAAGTAGGGGAGTCTCATGCTCCCCTTGAATCCTGCTTACCCAACTGTCTAATGGCCATTCCTACTCAAGTATCCTCAGACCCGGAAGTCCTGCTTGATGCCTCCCTCTCCCTCCCTGCTCGTGTTCCTCACCAGGCCTCCCCAGGTAGTCTTTGTCTCTGCCCTCCCCTTTCCCTGTCATCCTTCCTTCTACCATCTTAGCACTGGGCCTCAGCACTTCATGTTCCAGCTCCTCAAATAGTTCTCTCCGTGGTTCCACCCCACTCCAGACTGCCTTCTTACCTGTGGAACTTGCCAGTTCCTTAGTCTTTTCAGCTCCTGTAACTGATTCCTCCAGGGCCCCCTCCCCCAGCTATTCTAGGGCCATGCTCAAGAACTATTTTTTTTAATCACTTCATCTCTCCTGGTGATTCACTGCTGCTAAGCCTAGCCTTCATTCACCCTGTGACCTCTAGACCTTTCCCCTGCGCAGAACCTTGCTATCTTATCATTGTTGTTCTGCCTACATTCTTCTCCCTCCTGAACTTTAATCCCTTGGTTGACCACTTCTCTCTTTCCCTCTCTCTCTCTCCCTCTGCCCCACCTTCTGCAGGTGGGCTTCAGACCCAACCTTTGCTTGAAACTGATCTCTCCAGAGTTATGGAGGATCCCTTGATTGCCAACTCTAGTAACCTTTTCTCATTCTTCATCCTTCTTGACCTCTGACCTTGTAGATCAGCCCTTCCTGAATACCCCCACCCCCACCCAGTTTTCTTGCCCTCTTCTTGCTCTTGCTCTCTTCTTTCCCTCTTGACTGCCTGATTATTTTTCTCCTCCTTTGCTGGACCATCATCCATCCCATGTTTCTATTTCTTTTCTCCAATCACTTGGTGTTCTCATCCCTTGTTTTATGATCATCTCTATCACAGAGACTTCCAGATCTGCATATCTCATTTGGGCCTCTCTTCTGAGCTCTAATCCAAGTTCATCAGCGTTCATTGGGGCACCTCAGACTCAGTGTGACCAAACTGAGCTTGTTAGCTTGTCCCCCAGACCTGTAGCTTCTCCTTCACCCCAGGTGTCCTGTGGGCCATTAAACATTGTCACTTCTGCCTCTGCAGCACCTCTCACACACCTCTCCCTTTTCCCACCCCTTAGTTCCAACCTCAACACCTTATCCCAGTCCTTCCTTGGCCTCCCTGCCTTGAGTCCTTCTGGTTGCCAGTGGAGGTCTTCACCCTATTTCACATAGATATTTCCTTCAGAATCTCCCAATAGTTCCCTTATGTAGGGGAGCCACGTGGCAGTAGCCACTTTCACATTTGAGGACTATGAAGGTCAGAGAAGTTGTCTCCCGCTCATGGGCCCATCTGGGTCCCCCCACCTCTGCCCAGGACCTTCCCTGTCTCCTTGTACCATGAACTCCTTTTAAGACTTCTCCAGAGACTGGCCCCATCCCTCTTTTCCAGCTTGGCTGCTCACTCTGCCACCATATCATTCATTTACTGTTCCCTAAAAATACTCACACTTTCTTGCTAGCATGCTTTACCTCGAATGCTCCTGGCACGCTCTTCCTCCCCCACTCCAGACTCTCATCTCCACATCTCATCTGTCGATCAATAGTGTTGCCTCAGCTCCGCAAAGGAAGAGAAGGAGGCTAATGGTACAACTTCCCAGCCCAGGTAGTTCACAGCCCATAGTAGGTGCTTCTTATCTGGTGCCCTGCAATGATTGTTTTGGGGCAGAGATTTCTGATGACCCCAGTCCCCCCTCTGTTCTTTATTTTTTGCCTCTGTTACTCTTGTGATGCTATTGAAGGGTCTTGGAGCAGTTGAAGCCTCCAATCTGTGTCCTGAGTTTGCATAATTGAATTATAGTGTCATTTTATTTTTTAAAAATTAGTTGATTCATTTTTAGTTTCAAACATTCAGTTCTACCCCTCCTCAAGATAACATGCAATCTGATATAAGCTTCACATATACATTCAAGTTAAACATTTTTACATTGGTCCTTTATAAAGAAGATTTAGAACCATTGGGATGAACCACGAGAAAGAAGAAACAAAACCAGAAAAGGAGAGAGAGCAAATAGTCTGCTTCGATCTGCATTCAGTCTCCTAAATTCTTTCTCTGGATGTGGATAGCATTTTCCATCATGAGCCTTTTGGAGCTGTCTTAGCAACTTGCGCTGCTGAGAATATGTGTCATTTTATATGATGATTGCTTCCCTTCCTGCCCGTTGAAGAGGGTGCTTGTGTACATTTAAACTCTGGTTGCCATTGGTTTAACAGTGTCTCTTTGTCATCCTTCTCAGGTTCAAGACCGGCCAGATCAACGGGGACTTGCTGATATACCATGTTTTACTAACTTTAAAGCCATATTATGCAAAGCCATACGAGATAGTGATGGACCTCACCCACGCTGGGCCTAGCAATCGCTTTAAGACGGACTTCCTCTCCAAGTGGTTTGTTGTTTTCCCGGGCTTTGCCTATGAGAACGTCTCTTCGGTCTACATCTACAACTGTAATTCTTGGGTCAGGGAGTACACCAAGTACCACGAGAGGCTGCTCACTGGACTCAAAGGCAGCAAAAGGCTCTTCTTCATAGACTCTCCTGCGAAGCTGGCTGAGCACATCGACTACGATCAGCAGAAACTGCCAGCCGCCACGTTGGCTCTGGACGAGGACCTCAAGGTGTACAACAGCGCTCTGAAGCTGGCTCACAAGGACACCAAGGTGACCCTCAAAGTGAGTTTTCCTTTGTGTGGCCCATCGCCTTTCCTTGTTAAGTTGGCCACAGAACCGTGGTGACCCGGGTGGGGCACGGTGCCGGTCAGAACAAAAGCAGCCCGTGAAGCTGAGAGTGGTCTTTGGGGAGTCCAGCAGATGTGGACTCACTAGGTCACTGGGGTGCAGAGGGGAGAAGCACTATTATGGGCCATTAAGTGGTGGCAAAGGCAGGAGGACAGAGAGGACTCTAGTTTAGGGCAAAGGAATCAGTCCAGCCAGTGGCTCAAGAATTCTTGGTCATACGCCTGTGGTCATTAGTTTTGTTTTTTTTTTAAAGCATGAGACACAAACTTTGTACCTATCTCTGAAGAGCTTAACTTTTAAATTACAAATATTTCAGAGATTTCTCTAGCATTTATATAATGCTTCAAGTCTTACAAAGCCCTTTACATATTTTATTTTATTTGATTCTCATAATGACCTTGTGAGGTAGGTGCTATCATTATCTCCATCTATCAGATGAGGAAACTGAGGCAGGCGGTGGTTAAGTGACTTTCTAATGGTCACGTAGCTAGTCAGTGTCTGAAGCTAGATTTGAGCTCAGGTCTTCCTGATTCCAGATCTAATGGCTAGACTTCCAACTTCCTTTGAGTATCCTGAAGGATTTGGGGTGACTTAAAAATCAAAATTAGGTTAACACCACAATCACATTTCTGTATGGTACATTATGATTTACTAATTCCTCTCCTTACAACCCTGTGAGGAAGGTAGTGTAAGTACAGGGTGTACCCAAATTCTCTTAAGGCTTAAGCTTGGGGGCCCTCTCTCTCAGTCCTCACCTTCAAGCCTGGGAATGAGGGCAGAGAGGCCAGCCTGTTGGTGGGCCCAGCCTCCAGCCCACAGCTCATCTGTTCTTTTTTTATTTATTTTTTTATTTTTAGTTTACAACACTTGATTCTACATAATTTTGAGTCTACATAATTTTAAGTTCCAGATTTTCTCCCCTCCCTTCCCCCCACCCCCCAAGACAGCATGGAATCCCATATAAATTCCACGTATAACTTCGCATTGAATTGATTTACACACTAGTCAAGTTATGGAGAAGAATTGTGATCAATGAAATGAATCATGAGAAAGAAGGAACAGGACCAAAAAAAACCCAACCCAAAAACAAAAACAAAAGAGAGAAAAAGAAAAAAGGGCGGGGGGGAGGCGAGCATGAAGTGTGCCTCGATCCGCATTCATACTTCATAGTTCCTTCTCTGGATGTAGATAGCACTCTCCATCGTGAGTCCTTTGGAGCTGTCTTTGTACCTTGTGTTGCTGAGAAGAGCAAAGTCTGTCAGGGTTAGTCCTCACAGAATCCATGTATCTGTGGCTGTGTACAACGTTCTCCTGGCTCCGCTCCGCTCACTCAGCATTATGTCGTGTAGGTTCTTCCAGGTTGTTTTGAAGTCTGTATCATCCCCATTTCTTATAGCACAATAGTATTCCATTCCCTTCATATCCCACAGCTTGTTCAGCCATTCCCCAATTGATAGCCCATCAGTTCTTACTTTCCCTTAAAGGACAAACGATGTAGTCAGTTGATTGCTGAGCATGTACATTAACCAGTGGAATATGCCTGCTCTTGTTTGTCTTTGCAGGTTGGCTCTACTGCCATTCAAGTGACATCATCTGAGAGAACTAAAGTCCTGGGGCAGACGGTTTTTCTGAATGATATTTACTATGCCTCTGAGATCGAAGAAATCTGTCTGGTGGATGAAAACCAGTTCACCCTGACCATTTCCAATCAGGGCACTCCCCTCACCTTCATGCACCAAGAGTGCGAAGGCATCGTCGCGTCCATCATTCACATCCGAACTAGATGGGAGCTGTCGCAGCCAGACTCTATCCCCCAGCACACTAAGATCCGGCCAAAGGACGTTCCCGGAACCCTTTTGAATATTGCATTACTTAACTTGGGTAGCTCGGACCCTAGTTTACGGTAGTTTGCTCTTACATTTGTTTAGACTTCACAGATGCTTAAATAACTGACAAAGTGACCATAAAGGCTTTAAGCAGAGCCACTATAACACTGCAGATTGGAAAGTCAGGATGCCAGATGCCGTGTCAGTCTAGACTGGAGGGATCCAACCGCCCCTGTATACAGGCATGGTGGCCACCCAAGAGATGTCGTCTAAATGCACATGACACTGACCTGGCCACTCCTTAGAGGAAAGCGCCCCTTAAAGTCCACATCCATAGTTAACTCTCTTCTCTTCCATCCTCATGTCCCTTGGGGCAGCTTTCTCATGTTAGAAAGTCTATCTCTTAGTTTTCTAAGAATCAGATGCCATTCTCCTTGTTTAATAATGGAGGACCTAAAATGGAATAACTCTAAAGGTTATACAATCTATCACTGATGGAGAAATTTTTGAAAAATAATTCTTGAGAAAAGTGAATATAGATGGTACCAAAAGCAGTGTTGTCTTGGTTCTGCTTAAGCCTATTAATTTGTGTGTTTCCTTAGATACCATAGTTAGGGTGGCTCCTCGTCCCAGTTGTCTGTAATACATAGTCCCAAATTTTTCCAAGTGGAATTCTCAGGGCTGGAAAAAGGTTTCTATAAGATGGGGGGGGGGTGGCGCAAATTCTTCTTTGGACACTTCAGGTTCCCAAAGTCTAGAGGGTGGG
Organism: Phalanger gymnotis; assembly: GCA_028646595.1. Classification (NCBI taxonomy): domain Eukaryota; kingdom Metazoa; phylum Chordata; class Mammalia; order Diprotodontia; family Phalangeridae; genus Phalanger; species Phalanger gymnotis. The sequence continues at coordinate 34,177,870 of CM053627.1, forward strand.
TATGTGGGTGGGAGAGATAAGCATGTTTGTACAGACATGCATACAGATATCAAAGGAATGCCCGAAGTGGAAGATGCTGAAATCTTAGTAGTAACTATGACACTGACTTTTCTGTTGGAGTGGGATTGAAGTTTTAAGTTTCCCTTCAGCCTCTGGACTGGAAGCTCTTCTGGATAGGCAGATGTATGATTATACCATACTTGAGGAACATGGGCTTGAGTTTTCTTTCAAAATATTGGTTTTTCTTTAATGAGTTGATGTGAACTGTAAACTCTGTTTTGGCGCATCAGCACCCCCAACCAAATATTGCAACAGCCAAGTTACAGCAGGGTCATTTGCTAACAGAAATCTTTCTAGTTATCAGTAATCATAATCTGTTTAGCTGCTTAGTTGAAGAAAATTCAATTTCCCAAGGTAGTTAAGCCATCATTTGATTCCTTTACATTTGGGAGCCAGCAGTGAAGGCAGGAGGGCCTCAATTTTTCAAAACATACCTTTTCTATTACTTTTATTAGTTATTGTTCACTGCACATTTGTGTTCCCTTTATGGTGGCAGTTTTTGTTTCTAGCCAGTGGGGTTCATATTTAATAATCAGGCCATTTAGAAATTTCATTTGTGTGAAAGAAAGAATTAAGTATTATTCATGGCATAAATTAAGTTGGGTTTGGGGTTTTGTTTTTTTGAAAAGGCTAATACATATTCAACTTCAGATAGTAAATGCTTACAGGATGCTAAGCATATTGCACCCGGGAGACATTTGGATTGAAGATGCTGGAATTTGAATTTATTTCCCTTTGATTAGTGATGGTAGCATCTACACTGCATGACTTCTGTTAGCAATAACTTCTGTATTATTAACTTGATCTAATTGGTCAGATAAGTGCACATCGCAGTGTCGGCTTCTAGAAAAATGAAGGATTTTAAGATTTAGAGTTTGAAGAAACCTTAAACAACTATTTCAATTTGATCAGTTTGACAATAAATTGAAGTCCCAAAGTTCTACCCCCAAAGCTGGGGTTCAGCCCTGAGTTTTCTGCCTCCAAACTCGACCCTGTCTCTGATTTTATATTAGATGGAAGTGTTTACTTCAGGTCAAATCCGCCTCTCTCCTAGTTTGTAGTCTCAGACCTAACCTTTCCTATATGGAATTTGTCTTTTCCAGCCACCTACCTCACAATGCTTTCATGGCTAGGTTAAAAACGTTCATTTAGAAGAAACAACAGAGATAGCCCTGCCCCCTCTGATTTGAAGGATTCTTGTTTGACCACAGAACCTGAACAGTTTACCCCTCATAATGCCTTCGAAGTGTAAAGAGTAGCAGGTTATATTATAATCTCTTCTGTTGTATATGTTAAAATGCCATTTTCAAAATTGGAAGAAAAAATGTTGAAATTGCTTCATTTGTGTTTTCTTCTAGGTCAGCTGCCTATAATCTTCTCTGTGCCTTAACCTGTACCTTTAATTTAAAAATTGAGGGCCAATTACTAGAAACATCAGGTCTGTGTATACCTGCCAACAATACCCTTTTTATTGTCTCTATTAGTAAAACCCTGGCAGCTAATGAGCCACACCTCACCTTAGAGTTTTTGGAAGAGTGCATTTCCGGATTTAGCAAATCCAGTAAGTAGTGGCAATTTTCTTACATGCTACAAATGAACCTGAGAAAATGCAAAGAAAATATTTTCATTTGGGAATGTGAGAGTGAAGCCTTTTACTTGTCACCTTGTCCGCTCTAGGGGGTAGGCTTTGATTATGAAAGACTGACAAAGAACCTTGGCCTTAGCAGGTGTTGAGAATAGCACGCCCACTCCCTCAATCAAGCAGTAATCACATGTCCTCTCCTCCCTCTCTGCCCAGTGTTTTCCTGTCACCTTAACCCTGTCTCCCCCTAGTGAAGGTCCTTTCATTGATGGCGGCATGAAGTGACTCTAAATCTAAGATCCTGAGTCAGGCCTTCATTAGGGGATGGGGAGAGACACTAGGGAAGCTTTACCAAGGGCGTTCTAGACACCAGCACATCCCTACCCCCTTCCCCACAAAACAAAAGGTCTTTACAAGTTTTCTCTACTTCTCCTACAGTAAAGTATTTCAGGACAAATTTAATTTGTCTTGACTTTTGTGATTTTTTTGTAATGATTGATAAAAGCTTTGATCAGTCAGTAAAGCAGTTGAGAGCCTTTAAAAAAAAAGGTTTAATGCCTTCTGATCTCTAAGTACTTTTCTTTTCAGCAACTGTCAAACCATGTCACAATTCACCGTTTTCTTCATAATGACATGCACTACATCGCTTCCCAAACATAATTGAAGATAATATGGCTCTTGGAGGGTCCCTCCCCACCTTTTTCAGGTTTCCTAATTTGGGGTTACTTAGATTTATACTAGTCTTCTGCCAGTAATTTTGCTTGAGCAAAACAAAACCAAAAAAATAACCACTCCACAGTACAGTAATGATAAAGTTGGTGTACTGATTCAGTGAATTTCTTTTTCAGGTATTGAATTGAAGCATCTGTGTCTAGAATACATGACTCCCTGGCTATCAAATCTAGTCCGATTCTGTAAACATAATGACGATGCCAAGCGACAGAGAGTCACTGCTATTCTTGACAAACTTATAACAATGACCATAAATGAAAAGCAAATGTACCCGTCTATCCAAGCCAAGATATGGGGAAGCCTTGGGCAGGTAGGTGTTTGTGTTGCAGAAATTCAGCTTTTGGGGCGCGTCATCACATTTAGATGGAGTTAAATGTTTTTTAATTTAAGGTTTATTTAGTATTTTATTTTTCCCAAGTTACATGTGAAAACAATGTTTAACTTTCGTTTTTAAAACTTTTGAGTCCCAGATTCTCTCCCTTCCTCCACCCCTCCACCATTGAGAAGGCAAGCAGTTGCCTTGATATACATTATACATGTGTAGTCATGCACAACATGTAAAAGAAGACATAAACAAAAAAAAACCTCAAGAAAAAAGAAAGTTAAAAAACATCTGCTTCAATCTGTATTCAGACACCATCGGTTCTTTCCCTGGGGACGGATAGCATTTTTCATCATACGTCCTTCAGAGATGTCTTGTATTATTGTATTGCTGAGAATAGCTGCCATTCACAGCTGATCATCGTACAATCTTGCTCTTACTTTGTATGCAGTACATTTCACTTCGTATCGGCCCATGCAAGTCTTCCCAGGTTTTTCTGAGAGCATCCTGCTCATCATTTCTTATAGTACAGTCGTATTCCATCACAATCACACACCACAACTTGTTCAGCCATTCCCTAGTTGATAGGCATCCTTTCAACTTCTAATTCTTTGCCCCCAGAAAACAGCTGCTGTAAAATATTTGTGTACATATAGGGCCTTTACCTTTTTCTCGGTTTTTTTAAAATCTCTTTTGGGATTCAGACCTAGTAGTGGTATTGCTTGGTCAAAGAGTACACATGGTTTTATAGCCCAGTGGTCATAGTTCCAAATTACAGTCAGTTCACAACTCCACCAACTGTGCATTAAAGTCTCATTTTTCCCACATCTAGATGGGGTTAATTTTTAATAGATAGTATTCTAGAAGGAAATATAAGTTACTTTAGCATTATTGTTTGTGTAACCTGGTCTAATAGAAGGTGACTAAAAATTTTTAATCTGGTTTCTAGCATTATACAATATTCAGTTGTTTAAAGCAAGTTAAATGCCAAGGCCCTTACCCAAAGGAGATCACTAAGTGTTAATTGGAAAAGTGCTTTGTAAACTCTAGGTTAGTACATAAATTTGAGCTACTCTAGATGACGGTGCTCCCATTTGGAATGGCACCCAAAGGCTGTCCTGGCAGAACCAGAGCAGCAATATGAAAATCTACAGAATGTTTTCTCTTGCAGAACAGTCACCATAGGAGGCTCTTCCTTTATTTTGTTGATGCTAGTCAAAATGCTTTTGAGAGAGCCAGTCAGTAGACGTTCCTTTGCCCGGCCTCCTCACTTTATAGCCCTCCCTGCCTAAGATCTGGATCTGTTACGGGTCAGTTCTTTATAGCAAACCTACTTAACTTTTCTAGAGTAGGTCAGGTCCACCAGAATAAAAAAAAAAAAATTATCTAGGGAAAAGAATCTAGGGTTCAGGGAATATTAAGTAAGATCCCTGACGCATGATCCACAAATGAATCAGATGAACAAATTTGCCATTCCTTATAGAGCAATTCATGGCCAGCTATTTTTGCTGAGCATTTTTTATTTCAAGCTAATGCTGGGAAGGCTGAGACTGAGGAAGGCAACTTTGTTCATTTGGCTAATTTCTAAACATTTCAAAGGAAAAATTCAGGTGCTGTATATAGAGCTCTGGTTGGCCAGAGAGTATTTGTTATGTTTTGTTTTTGTTTTGTTACTGTTTTACCGTCTTCTCCTATAGATTACAGACCTGCTTGATGTGGTGCTGGACAGCTTCATCAAAACCAGTGCCACAGGGGGTTTGGGATCCATCAAGGCAGAAGTGATGGCCGACACAGCCGTGGCGCTGGCTTCTGGGAACGTGAAGCTGGTATCGAGCAAGGTGGGCTCTTCATCTCTAGGCCTTGCGTTCTAAAAAATCTACAACAGCAAGCTAGTCATTTCACAGTTAAATTGAGTTATTTTGTGCTAATATTTGTACCTCTCGTGTCACTCTAACAACAACGACAACAAAAACCCCACAAAGCCTTGCTTCTTTCCAGGTGATTGGAAGAATGTGCAAAATAATTGACAAGACCTGCCTCTCTCCAACTCCTACCTTAGAGCAGCACCTCATGTGGGATGATATCGCCATTTTAGCTCGCTACATGCTAATGCTGTCCTTCAATAATTCTCTGGATGTGGCGGCTCATCTTCCCTACCTCTTCCATGTGGTGACTTTGTTGGTGGCCACAGGTCCCTTGTCCCTTCGTGCTTCCACACACGGACTGGTCATCAATATCATCCATTCTCTGTGCACGTGTTCACAACTTCATTTTAGTGGTGAGTGAGTGATATTTCACTGGCCCTGCACTCGGTGCCTGTGCCTGCCACCCTACTGCTTTAGCATGGGCTTAGACAAGGCCAGAGTAACTGTTGAAGGAGAAAGAAACACGTGTTTTTGGCCTCTGTTCCTAACACGTCCCAGTGCAGCCACATACACCCTGGAGGTGGAGCTCATGGGTCAGATCTGTGGTTCGGACATAAGTGGGCAGCTGGGAGCTTTGTAGATAGCCACTAAATCCAAAGCCGTGTGAATCTGTATGTCACTGGAGCAAAGGGCAGTGCTGTTTAAGGCAGGTGGGTCTGTACCTTTGACGTCTGGCCTCGTTCTGAGTGCAGAAGGAATCAAAAGATGGAGGGATTCAAAGAGGGTCTTGTCGGCTTCATTAACTCTTGAGTGCAGTGTCTGTATTCTTTTTTAATTTCACAGAAGAGACCAAGCAAGTTTTACGACTGAGTCTGACTGAATTCTCACTACCTAAGTTTTATTTGCTGTTTGGCATCAGCAAAGTCAAATCGGCTGCCGTGATAGCCTTCCGGTCCAGTTACCGGGACAGGTCTTTCTCCCCGGGCTCCTATGAGAGGGAGACCTTTGCCCTGGCATCCCTGGAGACAGTCACAGAAGCTCTCTTGGAGATCATGGAGGTACGATTGGCAGGACAATGAGAGATAGGATCAATTCAGTAAGAGATTTGCACATCCTGTCCTACGCAGGACAAGTCACTGCTGCTGTTGGTTGTTTTGTCAGCCAATAAAATCTCCCTGAGGTGTTTATGTTTTTAAACCTCTTGGTGAAATTTGTGACTCGATAGCAGATTTTCTAAATAGTTGTATTTGCCTCTTCACATACTTGGATATATTTCAAGAGTATTTTCTTTTAGGCTTGTATGAGAGATATTCCCGCATGCAAGTGGCTGGACCAGTGGACAGAGCTAGCCCAGAGGTATGGATGGGTCCCCGATTCTCTGTGGCGCTTTTTCTTCTGTAGCCGCATGTGGGGAGGAGGTCTGTGAGATGGCTTCTTTTGGTTTGTTGCAGGTTCGCATTCCAGTATAATCCATCCCTGCAGCCAAGAGCCTTGGTTGTGTTTGGCTGTATCAGCAAAAGAGTGTCCCATGGGCAGATCAAACAGATTATCCGCATTCTTAGCAAGGTATTTTTTTCTTTTGTTCCTAATGCTTGTGGGTCAGAGATTCTTAACAGGGCCCTCCCTTTTTTCTAGAGGACACTTACTGTAGTTCTGTCCCATTTGTTCTTTTGAAAGGTGTTTTGATTGTTTTCTTCATTTTAATTCATGGAAAGAAGACAAGACGATGTACACGATATTTTTTAAAAAGAGGACAGTGTCCCTAAAATACAAAAGCAGAGTGGGGGTGGGGGTGTTGTTTTTGCTAAACTGGAACTGAAAAGTTGGCCAAATAAAGCTCTCTGAAGCTCCTCGGCTTTAAGCTGTCAGCATGTGATGGGCTTCACTTCTGTGACTGTGGAGATTGTGGCTGTCCTGAAATATGTGAGTGCTGCCCAGCACCAGGAAATGCAGCAACCTAAAGTGACATCGCACCAAAGGTCCTCAGATAGCTAGGACAGCGTCTGCTTATTGCCCTGTTGTTCCAGTCTTCTGCTGGAAACAGCCTTCATCCTTTTTTTTTTCAGCCCTCATTCTTAATAAATTATTTTCTCCCTCTTTGAATTGATTCTGAGCTACAGTTAAATGCAGTTTTGAAATTAGTGTTTGACTTTAATGAAAATAAAACACAGAACTCTTGTTTTCCCAAAACAGGGCCTTGAGAGCTGCCTAAAAGGACCTGATAATTATAACAGTCAAGTTCTGATTGAAGCAACTGTAATAGCACTAACCAAATTACAACCACTTCTTAATAAGGTAATGATTCCCTACATGCAAGGAAAAACAAATACATTTTTAATGAAAATCAGCAGAACATCATGTTCTAGAGACTTTCAAGCCCATCAGCCTAACCGTTGCAACTGCTTCTATTTCCTTTTTCCACTTCCTCATTCTGGATACTAGGCTTGGGATCACCGATATATTTTCTTTTGAATAATTCAGAAAATGAGACTGACCTTGCCCTTAAGAAAGCAAATTATCTCAATCACATTTGTGGCCTTAGAGAATCCAGCTAGCAGAATATCTACCTTTCAACAGTAATTCTGTTGTGTTTGGTATAGCAATTAATTCAATTTTATTAAATAATAACTCAGCTCGATATTATGCTTTTCTTATATAACAAGCCTATGAAGGAGGTAGTATAACCGTCGGTATCCCCATTTTACAGACGAAGGCATCCGGGCCCAGGGAGGCAGACTTCCCTGGAGTCAGACAGCTGGCTGATTTCCTGACTCTCATTTCCAGCCTTCTGTCTGCTTCCTCTCACAATTCTTTACCCCATATTTTACTGAGTGCCTTTCTCACCACACCTCTGTTCGTGGGGTAGCTGAGACCAATAGAGAAGCTCCACTCATGAGTGCCTTTCAGTTCATATCCGCCCGCCCCCCCCCCCCCCCCCCCCAGCATTAGGAAAGTTTTGGTGCCTAGTCACAGAATAGGTGGGGGCATACAGCTGAACGGCGCAGGGGGCAGGCTAACCTAGCTATCCGCTATGGTTGGGCTCGAGTGTTTGGAGGGCCAGTGATGAAAATGAGCAGCTGCCGCACAGGGCGGTGGTGCTGGCTCTGACCGGTGGAGTCACATCTTGTTGGAGAAACAAGACGCCCTCTATCATTAACGTAGATGAGCTTTGATGCGTCCCTATGTTACTAAGTGTGAAGTGTAAAGAGTTGGGGAGGAAGAGCTGGTCAGAGAGGGGCACTTGGGCAGGGCCTTGGGAGCATCTGCATGGTGTCTCTGAAGACAATACGGCTGAGATTAGGGATCATAGGATTTAGAGCTAGAAAGATCCCTAGTGATTATCTAGGTTCCCTCATCTTGTAGACCAGGAAACTGGAAGGGACCTTCAAAAGAAGAGCTGGGTCTCAGTCCCAGGCCTCGGAATTCCCTGTCTACTCTACCAAGTCCAGGTTCAGTCCTGGCACTGCCACTTTGCCAATAGCTGGCTGATCATAGGTGAATCATGTCACCAATTTCTGGGGCTGCATTTCATGTAAATGTTCCCTCATCTACAAAATAGTGCTAACACTGTTTGTACCATCAGCCATAGGCTCTGGGAATATGAGTTCAGAAAATGAAATAATCCCTGCTCACGTTTACATTCCACTGGGGGAGACTGCGCCTACCCAAGTCTATACAGAATAAATTAAAATTAAATATAAAATGCTTAGAGGAAAGAAGGCCAAGCAGTTGGGAGGGAAGGGGCTGCCTTGAGGTAGAAGGTGACGCTTCCGTAACCTTGCCGTGTTAGGAGCATCAACCTGACATCATGCATGGAAGCATTTGGTAACCCTCGAGCACTGGCTCGGTGTGTTATCATGCTGGTCATTATCCCCCAGCTGTGCCAAAGCTTTCTTAAGCCCCTCTTTAGATGAGACCAGAATTGGGGGGAGTCTGAGCTGGGGGGCTCATGCAGTGATCCAGGCATGAAGTTAGGAGTGTCTAGATGTGGGGAGCAGAAATGGAGAGGAAGAGATTGAAGTGCAAACCATGACAAAGGAAGACGAGGTTAGGTTTTGTGGTCAGCCTGAGAGGCAGGAGAGTGTTGGTGCTGACTCGTCTGTGGAGGACAGCCAGGTACGAGAGGCCTCTCCGATCGAGAGCCGGGCTGGCCCTTGTGCGAGGGAGAAAGAGAGAAGCTGAGGGGCGGCCGGGGCGGGCTCCCCGTGCACGGCAGGGGGCTCCGTTAAACTGAGCGTCCCTTGTGTGCGATGGCACACTCCAGCAGGAGTCCCCTCTGCACCGAGCCCTCTTCTGGGTCGCCGTCGCCGTGCTGCAGCTGGATGAAGTGGACCTGTACTCGGCGGGCACCGCCCTCCTGGAGCAGAACCTGCACACCTTAGACAGTCTCCTGCACATCTTCAACGACCAGGTAACTGTCCCAGGGACACCTCCGGCCTTTTCAGCTCATGGAAGAACCCATGGAAAGTGGTGCCTGTGGGGAGGACCTGGGGGGCCCGGCTCCAGCCTTCCTTTGGGCAGCACTGCTTTGTGCTGGGATCCGCTAGCCTTTACAAAGACTGTAGCCGTGCTAGTAATGAAGACAGAAGCATGACCAGTAAGAGCTATTTCATCATCTTGGGTGATGCGCTTCACAAAAGTCAACGGGGGGGAGGGTGGGCAGGAGCTGGCAGAGATTCCGTGAGAGCCTTCGGGGTATTTTCGGTGTCTTTGGAGATGAAGGAACCTGACTGGTGGTTCAGCGAGCAGGACGATGGGCCTGGAGTCAGCAAGCCCCAAGTTCAAGTCCAACCTCAGACACTCCCTGGCTCTGTGATCCTGGCCAAGCTGTCTCACCTCTGCCCGACTCAGTTTCCTCAGCTATAATATAGAAACAATAATAGCATCTACCTCCTGGGGTTTCTTTGCCGTCCTTAAAACGCTAGATGAGCTAGCATTAAGACTTTGAGCAGAGGTGGGGAGCCTGCAGCCCTCTGGGTCCTCAAGTGCGGCCCTTTGACCGAAGCCAGACTTCACAGAACAAATCCCCATAATAGGAGGATTAGTTCTGTCAAACTTGGTCTCTGTCAAAAGGCTGCACCGAGGACCTAGAGGACCACATGGGGCCTAAGTCTTAGGGCTTCCTTTTGCTTTGATACAGGTGTCTCAGTAGTGTTATTCTCAAGAGTGATGGGGAAAACATTTCCTGGAATAAGTGGGCTGTGATGGAAAGGGTATAGAGGTGTAACAGTGGGCTAACACAGCTCTTGTCAATGAGAGAGAAGCTGCTTTCTGCCCATCCGCCATCTCCTCTTTTTGTTCCCAGAGCCCAGAAGAAGTGTTCATGGAGATCCGGCAGCCTCTGGAGTGGCACTGCAAGCAAATGGACCATTTTGTGGGACTCAACTTTAACTCCAGCTTTAACTTTGCCCTTGTCGGGCACCTCCTGAAAGGTAGGCCCATTGCCTGGGCATGGGCTTGGGAGAACCTTGGGTGGGAACCTTGATGTGTCATATTTACATATGCTGCCCTAAACAAGTGGTATTGAGGTAGCATCGCACCAAGTTGTGTGGGGGCTCTGCTGCCTGCCCCCCAGCTCTCCTGAATGCTGGCCTTCCAGTGAGTGATGCGGCCCCTCTTCCTAGCAATAGCTACAAACCGTGTTGGTCAACATCGTGCAGAGTGTTGGGCCATATGGTGGGGATGGCTTTGAACAAGGTCTTGGAGGAAGACAAAGGCAGGAAGAAGTGTGTAGGGACCACCAGCTTTAAGCTGTACCAGGGCTGGTCCACCTGCTGACTGGGAGGGCCACGCTGCCTACATTGTTAGCTTTCAGTGTGACTCTTGAGTCCCGGCCGGTCAGAAGAGGAGAGTCTACTCCTCAGAGCTTATTTTGCTCCAGTGTGCATATTTTCTTGCCTCATTTATAAATGAAAATTTGGGTTTCTTTCCAAAAATAATATAGAAGTTTTCCCCATAAGATGAAACAAACACACACACACACACACACACAGATTTAAATCAAATGTATTGGGATATTTACATAATAAAGTGTTTGCTTCTTCCAAAATTCTAAAAAATTTCCAGATGTCTTTTCTATTCATTGCCTTAAACATGTCTAAGAAACTGATTAGCATTAATAATTTCAGAGCTTACAGAAAGTTAACTTAGCCTCTCCTCTTTTCCCCTGCTCTGAAAGGGAAATACATCACTTGGAGTGCCCACCACTCATTGTATATCCACCACACTTGGTTGTATGTCACTGAACATTCTTGTGCAGTGTGTGTGTGTGCATGCATGTGTGTGTGTGTGAGAGATTTTCAACTTCTAGAGATTGTGTTGTGCTTCTTTTGTGTCCCCCTCAGCACCAAGGTCAGTTCAGTGGCTCCATAAATACTGCTGAATGAATCCGTTTATAATTCTTTGCATCTTTGTTTATTTAGGATTTCGGCACCCTTCACCTGTCACTGTTGCAAGAACTGTGAGGATTTTACACACACTGCTAGCACTGGTTAATAAACATAGGAATTGTGACAAGTTTGAGGTGAACACCCAGAGTGTGGCTTACTTAGCAGGTAAGTCAGTCTGTAGTAAAGATCCCTAAGTCCTCAGGCTTAAATGAATGAGACCAGACCAGGTATATTGGTTTGGATATTGACTTGACTGGAAAGTTCTCCTCATTTACATAAACGCTGGTTCCCAAAAGGCTAGCAACACCCCCTTCCAAACAGCTGCAAACATTAGGGCTGCTTCCCCAGCACAGGCCCAAGAGCTGTCCCTCATTGCCAGCACACCAGATCCAAAGCTGTTGGAGGCACCGTCTCAATCCCTCGTGCTGTCTCTTCAGCACTCCTTGTTCTTTCTAAGGGGGCTTCTCATTAGTAAATAATATTCTCGCCATCCTCTACTAGCTAGGTTAGTCCAATTCAGCAAAAAGCTATTTAATGGCCACCATATGCAAAGCACTGATATGATAAAGACCTGGGCCAGGCTACTGGCCATGTGGATGAAGAAAAGAGGATGCTCTAGATACATTCTTAAGGACTTAGGGTGGACGAGCCATGGCAACTGGTTGCACGTGAAGCTTGAGAGAGAGGGAGAAAATTGAGGCTGACTCTAAGCTCGGAGAAGGGTGATGCCCTCCACAGATGGAGGGCACATTTCAGGAAAGGTGGGCTGGCTCTCCTTTTGGACACGTCAGGCTTGAGATGGTGATCAGGAGGCCAGATGAAGGTGTCTAGCAGAGGCAGCCTGCAGAGCCACTCAAGCCGTAGCATGGCCTTTCCAGGTCCTCGGCAAGTAGGCTTCCTCCTTTACCCCAGTCTTCTGTGTGTCCTCTCTCGGAGCCTTGCTCCTGTCTGTTGTCCTCTGTTCACTACCCCCTGAGGACCCGTGTGTTGGGTTTGTACACTGTTGGTGGGGTTCTTATGCTGTGCGCGTTAGAAGTAGGAGAGAACACTAACCTTGGGATTCTGGCTCTCTGGGGTCCAGCCTGGCTCTGCTGGCTCCTAGCTGCTTTTTTTGATCCTCAGTCTCCTCATCTCTAAAATGGAGATGGTGCTTCCCCTGCTTACCTCGCAGAGATGTTGTTAGGATCAAAGGAAGTAATGTATGGAAAGAAGAAAACCCTCCAAAAATGGCAAAGCCCTGCCCAGAGGTTAGGAGCTGGCGTGACTCGTGGATCACAGAGGATCGAGCCTGTGTCTTGTCTATCCTCTAGATACCCCGGGTGGCCTTTCCTCCTGCACTTTGGCCCCTCCTTAGCTTCCAGCCCCCTGCCTTACTTTGTACCTGCCATTTGCCGGTCTTTACGATTGTCCTGTGACCTTCTTCTAGCTTTACTTACCGTGTCTGAGGAGGTTCGAAGTCGCTGCAGCTTAAAACATAGGAAGTCACTGCTGCTAACTGATATCACAATGGAAAATGTGCCTATGGATATATACCCCATCTATCATAGTGACCCCAGCCTTAGGTAAGTGGAATGAGCTTTGCCAACGACAGCCACTGTTGTACCAGCTGTGCCGACGCAGGGTGCCAATGAAATGGGCAGTCCAGAAGGGGAAAAAGTGAATGATCTATTTTACATTTGGTTTTGGAGCATATTTTGTGTTATAAGGAGTCATGCAGAAGATTTACTACCATGCTTTGGTTTTGATTAGGCTGATAAAGTCACTTAAACATTAAATAGATAAAATCGTTTGGCTTAATGTGGGCCCAGAAGCCAGGCAGTTGACAGTCCAGCTGGTGCCATGGGGAGCTGTCCTGTGATATTACCATGGACCCCCCACAGGGCAGGCAAGGAGTCCTTGTACCATGCAGAAGCTGCCCAGAATTGAGAGAGCCCACAGAGATGGAGAGAGATTGTTTCCGTGTACAAAACACTTCTGTCAGGCAGTTTTCTAATACTATAGATCACAAAATTTTGAGAGCCAAATACCATGCCCTCTCTGTGTGTTAGCAGGGAGTATAGTTTCTCCCTATAGAGTAGGTGTTTATCCTGACCCTTTCATGCCTCTCTATCAGTTAAGGTTATTCTCCTGGTGTGTTTAAAAACAAAATAACACTCCTAATTAATTGTAGAGTTCTAGGGATTGACTTTTCCCCTTTTAAATGCAAAATATTCAATAACTTTCCACTAACATTGTGAAGACCTAATTTGGTTTTCACTTAGAACTGCAATAATTGCTTTTTTTTTTGTTCTGGGAGCATATCAGGTGGACCCTCAGGCAAAACATTTCATTCTTTCAACCCTCCCTTTTCTTAAGAATGTTTAAGAAACAATTATCCACGCTTGAGTAAGTAGTGGTTGTTGAATCCACTTTCTCTTGGATTCCTTGGGTTTGAATGAAGCAATTTGGAATTTAGAATTTTCCTAATGGAGTGTTAATTTAAATTCAGTTTCAAGCAATGCCAGGAGTTCTGCCCATACACGTCATACTGCTAAATCATGATTGAATTGGCAAGGCAAAGGTGCAGGAACTGATCTTTTTAAACTAAATTGTCCTGACCAGATGACAAGACGGCTTTTAATTATTACTTCTGTTGGTAGAAATATTGCAGTTAAATTTGGAGGGTTTTTGCCTTTGTGGTGCAATTTATACTTAATTGATAGCAGCTGTAACCAGTAACTTGCACTGCTACTGGGGGAAGGGATGGGGAATGGTTGTGTGTGAGACCAATTTATTTGTTTTGGGGTTTTTAAATCTTTCAGGACTCTAAAGGAAACGCAACCTTGGTCCTCTCCAAAGGGTTCTGAGAGACACCTTGCAGCCAGCTACCCTCCTGTGGGCCAGACTAGCCCCCGAACCAGAAAATCCATGAGCCTAGATATGGGGCAGCCTTCCCAGGCCAACGCAAAGAAGTTGCTTGGTCAGTTTGTATGTTTATTTGCCGTATTATCAACTCTTATTGTAGGAATATTTCTTTCTTTCTTTTTGTAAAGGATCCAATCCTTTGTTTTTTTTTTGGTTTGGTAGAAAAAACCCTGGACTTAGCCATCTGGGTTCAAATTCTGTCTCTACAGCCTGCTACTTAAATGACCCTGAACAAACCCTTTAATTTCTCAGGCTCAGTTTCCTTGTTGGCTTGCCTTCCACCCAGGGCTGTCATGGAGGGAAGCACACGTGTTCAGTGGCACTCTGTAAACTGAAATACCAGAGAGGTGTGCAGGGTCTTTTTATAAGTATTCACGAATGATGACCGATTCTTTTAGATTTTGCTAGAGAAAGTGAGCCGAGGCTGCCGATTGACCAGTTTCTGGCTGCTGTGATTTAAGGTTGTTTGGTAGCCTAGTGTGGCCCTCTGTCTGAGGACTGCTAGTGAGGCGTAGCTATGAGCTGATGGTCTTTAGTCTGTTAGAGCCCTAGGCCTATGTCTCCAAAACTTTCAGCCCAAGACCAGAATCTTTCATTTTGATTCAAGTAACTAATAGTTGACCGTTGTCTAATTTTTCCTTCTTCTCCTGAAGTCAGACTCTTGAGAGTCAAAGCTTTCCGGCCTATGCAAAGGATATGCTTGCATTTTAAAAGTTAAATTTAAATTATGTTAGTTAAAAGGGGAGGTGAGGTTAGAAACTATCATTAAATCGTTTTCTTTCTCAGTAACAGGAGGTCTACCAGTGAAAGCTAACCTGCCATACAGACATTATCCTAGGTCACCACAGGAAAAAAAGCTCAGGGGTCCAGATGGCCTTATAATGGCCTTTTGACTGAAGAATCTTGATGCTAGCCAACACCTTTCATAGCTCAATAGGTCTTTGTAATTCACTAATGATAGAAACAAATCAAACCCATGTATGCCATATGAATGGAATAGATGGTCACTAAGAAATCTAGAAGTAAAACAGACTGACTTGGGGTTGGAACCATTTGTATAAAATGTGAAAGAGTATTGCAACAATTCATCTGGCAGCTGCTGTGGGGGTGAAAGACCAACAACATAAGCCCAACAACAAGAACGCTGCCAGCACAGGTTCTTTTGATCTGCTTTACTAAGGAAAGTAATGTTAAGGGGTTAGCAATCTTACTTCAGTCCAACTTGCAAATATCATTCCAGCGCCCTGAACTTCAGAGGAAATACAAATTACAAAGATACATTATAAACCATAGTTACCGAGAAATCAACATCTGGGTTCAGGAGCAGGGGAGCTCATAACAAGGGCTGGCCTAGAGTCATGGGCCACTTCTCCTGTGGTCAGAGCCCCAAGCAAATAGCTCTGTTCTCTCTTTTTATACAGTCTTTGGACATCAGAACTTAGGCTCCTATTATTGGCTCTGGTCTTAGCAACTCCTCTTAGAACCCTGAGGACTTCACACCCACACAGGCTTAGCACCCAGTAGATAGGGGTTTGGGCCTGGGGTTTTGCACCTATTAAGGCTCAATGAAAGATAATTAATTTATCATTCTAAAACAGTAAAAATGTCCCAACTTAATTGATATTACAAAGAAACAGACCTGGGGTCACAGTGATGAGCCAGACGGTGGCCAGCACGTGCTCCATGTTTCTGTTAGGTTGTTAGGTTTCTGTTAGGTTATTAGGAGACTTGATCTCCTCCTCTTTGTTGGATTAAGCTTTGGGCTTTCTGGTTACTCCAGTTTTGTAACTTTTGAATGCTTGTCAAGGAAGGTTAAATAAAAGTATAGGAAAAAATTAGTGTCAGTCTGCATACAGAGTAGTGATGCTTGAGCTTTGTCAAATACCAGGAAATAGTAGGTAAATAAATATCCCCTGATTTGAACTGTGGCTTTTTATAAACAGGTTGCATAAAAGACCTGTGGGTTTTTAGGTTTCCATTAAGCCATACCCAGAAGTTACAGATACCATCAGTAACACAGTGACAGTGACTTCCATTTCTGTTATGTTGTGTGGTTACAGAGTGTTTATGTGCATTATTTCCTTTGGTTCTCATAACGACCTGGTGGGGCAGGTGGTTGTAGTATTGTTATCTTCATCATACGCATGGGAAATGAGAATCCGATGAAGTCCTCCATCCCTGTCCACACAGGAATAAGCAGACCCATGGCCCAAGCCCAGTTCTTATTGCCTGGCCCAGATCCTTCCCAGTGTCCCACACTGTCTTCTCCAAAGAACCAGGAGTGAGAGAATGGGCCTGAGTGAGAGAGGTCAGGGCTCTAAGTGATTTTTGAATTGGTTATACCATGAACCAAGTATGAGACGGATTGTCCATCCTTAGAACAAATGGCCGTGTGGTTTCCCTGTTAGTGCCCCTAAGCATGAGTCTTTATTCACAGGATCATAGGATGCATGAGCTGGTAGGAACTTGGACATGATCTAGGCCAGCCAGGAAACTGAGTCCTGGGGAGGTTAAGTGACTTAATGGCAGAACGTATTAGTAGAAGGATTGAATCAAACCTCACTTTTGCCAGAGCCCAGCTCTCCCTCATAATCTCTAATTGGTGTCAGAATCATGGTTCCAGGTGTATTTCCTTGTGATTATAAGGCTTTATGGCTAAGCTGAGCTTGGCTGCTGAGTGAGGCACACTCCTTCCTCTCCCTCCCAGTGCCCTGGCATTCCCTCGTTGGAACAAAAACACCTGTGGCCCCTAACTTGGGGAGATATCTGATGATTTTAGTCTGGTCCACTGTAGCCACCTCCCTAGGAGCTCAGACTCCCCAGGGGGCCTGGGCAAGCCACAGTCACCCTACACTCAAGCAGAACAGGCAGAAGATTCTTGGAGCTCTCTGCCTTTGCCCGCTCCGTCTGTAACCCTTGCATGGTGTGTTGTGCTTTCTAGGGACGAGGAAGAGCTTTGATCATTTGATATCTGATGCCAAAGCTCCTAAAAGGCAAGAAATGGAGTCTGGAGTCACCACGCCCCCCAAAATGCGGAGAGTAGCAGAGAATGACTACGAGATGGGTGAGATGCGGCCAACCCTTGCCTGGCTTTGCTCACAGCTCTCCCTATAGCAGAGCCTCTCCCCTGCTTCAAATGGCCAACCTGGGCAGCCAAGTCCTTGGGCCTGAGAGGGAGGCTTCATGGGGTGCACTCTTGGATTCATTGAAATTACCTTTGGGGGACGGTGATCCATGACCAAGATCTCTGCGGCTGCTGCTGTAACAGCTGCTGACCTCTGTTGTCTTGCAGAAACCCAAAGGATCTCACCACAGCCACATCCACCACTGCGGAAAGTGTCAGTGTCTGAATCCAATGTTCTCCTGGATGAGGAAGTGCTCACGGATCCCAAAACCCAGGCTCTCCTTCTCACAGTCCTGGTAAGGATGCCCTGCGCTGCCCCCTCCAGCCTCTGCGGTCGACAAGTACACCAGGGAGGCCTGGTGTGGAGAGAGGCGCACACGTGAGGGGAGTTTAGCACATGCAGAAATGAAAGAGATCAAGAGAAATTCATTTTAAAAAGGAAAGGAAAAGAGTCTCCCCCTTCCCACCATGCCAGACATGAGAGCATTTCCTAGTTCCTGAGCTGACTTTAAATGGCCGGAGCATCATGTGATGTAAATGCTAGTTAATGATGGTTTGGGGGGGATGTTTTTGTGATCTTAAGTTGACTGGGATACATACTCCATTTATTAGGGCTGCTCTGCTTTTGAAGGAAGCTATTCAGTGTCCTAGATACTAGAATTTGTTCAGATCCAGCTATTTCAGGCTGGTCTGTTCAACAGTGTTTAAATACCTCCGAGCTACAAACCAAAAGTGAAGATGGAAATGTTGGATTCTTTTGCTCTTCTTGTCCTGACAGGCTACTCTGGTTAAGTACACCACAGATGAATTTGACCAGCGCATTCTCTATGAGTATTTAGCAGAGGCCAGTGTTGTCTTCCCAAAGGTTTTTCCAGTTGTGTAAGTATGTGAATTTGCTTTTTACTCAGCCTGTTCCATTTTCTTGAAGTTAAATGCTACATTAACTTTTGAGGAAATTACTACCACTACTACTACTGCTGCTGCTGCTGCTACTACTACTACCACTACCACTACCGCTACCATTACCACCACCACTACTACTGCTACCATTGCTTTACTACCATCACCATCACCATCACATGACCTTACTACTAGTATTACTGTTACTACCACCACAACTGCTGCTACTGCCACCATGGCTTCATTACTACCCACCCCTTCTACTAGCACTACCATGACCACCCATACTACTACCACTTCAAGTTCCATCACTATCACCACCACCACCACCATGACTACTACTACCTCTGCCACCATCACCCCTACTACTAATGCCTTCTACTATTACCACCATCACTGTTATTATGACCCCTACGACCACCACTACCACCACGTCTACTTTTGTAGTCGTTGGGAAAGGAGTTGACTGAGGGAATGGTGGAGGTGACTTTGAATTTGTGCAGAGCCTTCATTCCTAGCTCCACAGAGAAGTATGACTCAGCACCTCCCACCACCATTACCTTTCATTTCTGTACCTTCTCTGGCTTTCCTTTTTTTTTTTGGAGGGAGGAAGTTGAGGCAATTGGGGTTAAGTGACTTGCCCAAGGTCACACAGCGAGTCAGTGTCAAATGTCTGTTTCAACAATCTTGCTAGCAGCTACTATGGGGGTGAAAAACCAATACAATCAGCGCACAGAACGCTGCAAGCCCAGGTTATTTTGATCTGCTTCACTAAGGAAAGCGATGTTAAGGGGTTAACAATCTTACTTTAATCCAGCATACAAATATCATTCACTTGGTTCAGGGGGATAAAGCTAGCACCCCGAGCTTCAGAGCAAACACAAAAAAATTATAAACATCAACAGACAGATCTTGTCTGGTTCAAATCGCAATTCATAATTACCAGGGTTTAACAAAGTCCCAACATCTGGGTTTACAAGCTGGAGGGCTCTTAACTACAGCTGCCCAGAGTCTCCACATCAGCACACTGCCAGGAGCGAGAGCCCTAAGCCAATAGCTCTGTCTTCCCTTTTTATGCACTCTTTAGCTGTGTCATCTGAGCAACCAGAACTTAAGCCCTTACTATTGGCTCTGGTCTTAGCAACTCCCCTTAGGACCCTGGGGCTTCACACCCAAATGGGCTTAGCACCTAGTAGCTAGGGGTTTGGGGCCTACTTGGGAGTGAAGATATAATCAGACCTCCTTTCATTGGCCCCACCTTAGTTACCAATGCAGTGTCTAAGGCTGGTTTGAACTCCTGAGTCCTCTGGCTTTCCTTTAATCACAAGAGAGCCTTTGCCCATCTCCTAATAGTGGACAGACTGGCATTTACAGACTGGCATGTCACAACATTGTTTTCCCAATTCTCTGCTTAGAAGGAGCCCCCTGTCTCATTCTCTGCAGCTGTTCTTGTGAATGTCCCTCCCAGCACAGACTCTCCAGGTGTTATTTAAATGGAGAAGTTCAAGGGGAATCCTCCACAGTTCTGAGCACTCTCCTTTGTACCAATGAGTTCATTCTACAAGGTTTATTTCTTTTTTCAAAAATATTAGCTGTTCATATAGCCATTTCTTGCCTACTAATTGAGGGGAGCAACAGGTAGGTAACCCAGTAATTTATATTCTTTATCTTTTGCTGACAGATTTTCTTTTCCTGATTGTGTTTACTTGGACTTGTATTAAGCATTTTTGGTTTATTGTTTCCATTCTTTGGCCATGTATCAGCTGAGATAGGAAGGAGAAAGCTCAGACAAGCTAAGTGGCAGCTCTGCCGGGATTTAAAGTTAGGTACAATTGAATGTATAGATGTGATCTGTGCACTGTACAGATACTTGGGATACAAAGAGAGAAAGCTTGACAATCTCTGTTCTCCAGGAAAGGCCTGGAAGTCCCAAGTGTGCTGCAGTGATGAGCACCCAGGCCCAGCAGACCTTAGCTTCCCTCAGATGACAGTGGCTAGTGGCCTGGAGGGCAGAGAGGCAGGGAGTGCGGTGAGACATGGCGGTCCTCCGTCTTATGGAAGCAGTAGATTGGGGGACTTCCATCTCATCTAGAATGGGTGAGCAGTCAGTTGGTCCCAGCATGAGAGGAGAAAGCTGGGAGTGGAGGAGAGTAAAATGATAAGCATACCATTGTCACAGATTTGATGATACAAGTTTTCATTTATTTCCCCATTTTTCTTTTAAAGACAAAACAGGTAGGGATGGTCTCTGTATTATTTTTCTAGCATGTTGTTTGTTTTTTGTTTAATCTTCTTTTTAAGTAGTCTCTGGACTCTGTTTTTTAGACATAATTTGTTGGACTCAAAGATAAACACCCTGCTGTCATTATGCCAAGACCCAAATTTATTAAATCCAGTCCATGGGATTGTGCAGAGCGTGGTCTATCATGAAGAGGCCCCACCACAGTACCAGACAGCATACCTACAGAGTGAGTCTGCCCGGGCGGTGGGGGTTAGGAGCGGCTGGGGGCAGCAGAGGGGGCAGCACTCAGAAGCTGGAGCCACCCTTGGCCGGCCGGTCGAGTTTCATTGCTCTTGTCACGGCTTCCTGAGTTTTTTAAATAACAGCCCCCAAAATCAAGTAATTACTTTAATTATTCCAAATACAAGTGTGGTTTTATGTTGGCCGTACATTTCAGAGAACTTCATTATCTCAGCTGAACAAATGTTTTTAAATATGCAGCTAAGACATATACCACCTACCTTTCATATTGTTTGATTTTTCTAAGACAGAAAAAAACTGCTTAGCGTGAGTTAATAGCCTTTGTTCTGTTGTAGGTTTTGGTTTTAATGGTCTGTGGAGGTTTGCAGGACCATTTTCAAAGGTAAGAATCCTGTGCTTTGTTGTTAATGCCAACACAAAATGTTTTGCGAATTAGAGGTGTGCCCTGATTTTAGAAAATTCATCGTTAGGCAAACATAGTTCTGAAAGGGTGGGCCCTTTCTTAATATTCAAGAGAGACTTCAGAATGTCCTTCACTTCTGGGTTCCTCCAAACAGTGTGTTCCTCCTAAGATGCCATCTGGTCTACATCTTTTGTGCGGGTGCCTGTGGTATAAAGCGAGGGAAGCCTACAGAAACACTTGTACATGGGGCCGGTTCAGCCTTTCCTTATCTCTTCACTAATTGAGTTTGCCTGCCTTGAGTATTTGAGAGTCAGGAAAAAGCAGACTAAGTTAGGTGCTTCTCTCACTATTTTCTAAATCCTTTTTTAGGCCCCTCCTGGGCATCCTTTCAGTACAAATAGATTAGTTTCCACTTGATGTATTGCATTAAAAAATTTTAAAATTTTTTAATGTATTAAAATGTATTTATGTATTAAAAACTGTTCTTTGATTGCCATCTGTTCTAGCATTCAGTCAACTAGACTGTAAGTGATGATTGAAGGCAGGACTTTTTCTTTCATCTCTCTGCCAAAAAATGTTCTGTCCTAGCCTAGCCTGACACAGCTCTTGGATCCCCCAAGTGATCCCTCAGAACAGGGTGTTAGTGGGGGCTTCGACTCTGGGCCCAGTGGTGACCAGGCACCTGTGGTCTGTGCCAAATTTGGAGGCTTAGTGCCAAGTTGGCTGAGGGGTAGTCAAGCTGTGGCTCTGGCCCCTCTTGAAGACCTTCTACGGATTTCTAGAGGGCTAACAGCTTTGGGAGAGGGAATAGACATTGAAGGAGATTATACGTTGTCAAGAGTGTTGAAGTTAGCACCTCACCTCACAGCACAGCTACAGTGCTCCTGGTGTATGGTTGGTGGTAACTAAATAAGTGTTAATTGACCCAGTGAATTCTTCCTCAGTTGTAAAGAGTTAGGTTTTTAACTTGTGAATTTAAAAAAAAAAAATCCTGACCTGATTTGATTGGTGGGGGCAACTGCCAGTGTAGAAATGTTTTCCTTCTGTGGCTTTCCTAGCTGGTCTCTACCTGAGAGTCATGGTGGCCCGGCCTTGAGAGGTCAGTCCCACAGCTAGCTTATGTCAGGGGCAGGGCTTAAAGCCACTGTATCTTGCCGGCCCTGAGCCCAGCTCTCCCATTGTGACAGATTCCTTCCTAGGAGTCATCTGTGGTCTTGTGTAGTGGTATTTGCTGGAGATCCATGGTATAGGAACATTGCCCTAGCAACACTATCACGGAAGTGTAGCTTTCAGAAGGCCGTGTAGGCTTGTAGTCATATGTTCTTGTCAGATACGTAGTATCCATTTGGATCCATGAAATGACTACAGGAGTGAAGGCAGCAGGTTGGTTATCTCTTATTGGCTCTGATCTGGGAAGAGAGTGAGGAATCGCCCATCTTGCTTGTACAGCCGAGAAGCGAGAGGCAGGTTTTGTCTGCTTGTTTGTTCAGAAGGAGCACAGTGTAGAAGAGGTGACCTTTGGCTCATGAAAAATGGCCCTTTGGAGTACTCACTGTTTTTTAAGCTCTTTTAGGGAGAAGAAGAAGAGAATGCTGCTCAGGGTGAATGACGGAGGCTGACCTGCCAACTATCTGTTCTGCTTTTATTTTCTGGTCCAAAAATAGGGTCTTTGCATTGGAAAAGACTGAACCAAAATGACTGATGGGGTTGTGCTCTCCCTGCTGCGAAGGCAGCGCATGTGCCAGCCCTGTAGCGAAGTCACGTAACCGGGCCCAGGGGGCCTGAAGCAGGAGTCCTTGGCCTTTTCAGTGTCCCTGGACGCTTTGGGCAGCACCCCAGCAAAGCCTCTTGATGGAGCCCTTTTCAGAACGGTGTTGTAACATGCACACCAAATAGCAAAGAATCATGAAGGAATCAATTAGGTTGAAATACAATCATCAGATTATTTGTTTAAAAAACAAGTTCCCACCTCCCAGATGCATTAGATCCTGGGGTCTGACTAGAGCCTTCAGCCTGCATTCGCAGGTGTGGTTGCTGAGCCTCTGATGGTATCTGGGACAGCTCCCAGAGAACTGGAAAGAGGCTGGGAAGGGTCCCTGTTCTCAGAGGAGGGAGAGTGGGTCGAGCACTAGGCTAGGAGTCAGTAAAGCCTGGGTTTAAATCCTGCCTTTTCGGGTGAATCAGCCCAAGAGTCTTCACGAGGTTGCCACAGTCTTCACCCTCCCGTCTCCAGCTTGCGGTGAGGCACCAATGAGGCAGTGGCCTATAAAGGACTTTGAAAACCTTCAGCCTCTCTCATACAGGCCTCTTCCCCTTGTTTGTGTTCTGAAGCCTTTCTCAGAATTAAATACACAGAATAACTGTTTAGATTGAAATGCAGGTCTCAAAATAATTTTTTAAAACCAGTTCCCCCACCCTGGGTTCAGGGCCCTTGCTCTACAAGACCACAAATGACTCCTAGGAAGGAATCTGTCACAATGGGAGAGCTGGGCTAAGGCCTGGGAGGATGTGGTGGTTTTAAGCCCTACGCCTGACATACACTAGCTGTTGAACTGACCTCTCAGAACCTGGCCACCGTGACTCTCAGAGACCAGCTAGGAAGTTACAGAGGCAGTTGCCCCCACCAGTCGACTAAGATCAGGATTTTTTTTTTTAATTCACAAGTTAAAAACCCAACTCTTTACAACTAGGGAACTGCATGTGCTAGTTCACATGTTTGTCTGTGATCTGGAGATGGCGTGTTTATCTGCTGACATCCTAGCTAACAGTAACAAGTCAAGAAGGTCTTGGCAGCCAAGAGCATCAGGCCCAAGCGATTAACATGAGCAGTCTTAGGCTCGGCTTTCAGAGAACCACCTTCCTAAATACAAGCTGGGGAGGGAAGGGGTGGCCAGATGTCTCATTACATAGATGCGGGGACTTTGGTGGACCCTGTGCTGTCTGGACCTGGCTTCAAAGAGCTTGTCACCCTCAACAAAGGAGACAACAAGGCCCGTTGGACTTGTTGTCCAGCCCCAGCTGGAAGCTCTTACTCGGTCAGTGTGTGGCTGCCACACCCATTTTAGGACGGTCCCTGGAAGTGGCGGAAGGTCAGAGCTCTGGCTGAAGGACCTGATGCAGAGGGGATTCAGGGGAGTGCTGTGCAACCGACCTCAGAGCATCTCTCACATGTGTGTTTGAAGAGCTGTCATGTGATTGAGCACCTTGACATACTGTACTCTATGCAGAACTGGATGTTCTTGGCAGGAAATTTTAGATTGGACATAAGGAAAGCTTCCAGCCTTCTTAGATACGTGCTGGATAGCCCCTGGAGGGGGCCTGGAAACTGTGGAAGAGTGACCCCTTGTAGGGGCCACAGAGAGGGAGTTCTGATCAGGCCTCAGAGCTTCTGCCCTCCTGGGAAATGGGGGTTACTTAAGGAATTGGCCCCCAAACTAGGCCCAGTCCCACAGCTGTCTGTAAACGACAAGTGAGTTAGGCTTTATGCAGCAAACAAGAATGGATCTGGAGACTTCCTCTTTTTCTTCGCAGCAGACGCAGATCCCAGACTATGCCGAGCTCATCGTCAAGTTTCTCGATGCCTTGATCGACACGTATTTGCCTGGAATCGATGAAGAAGCCAGTGAGGAGTCTCTCCTGACCCCCACCTCTCCCTACCCTCCTGCAGTGCAGAGCCAACTTAGTATTACTGCTAATCTCAACCTTTCTAACTCCATGACCTCACTGGCAACTTCCCAGCATTCCCCGGGTAAGTCAGGTGTCATTTAAATAAGTTTGAATAATACTGTCCAGATACAAGAGCATTTTAGGTCCTTCTTTGATTTCGATTTGATTTCGATGCAGACTTGCATAGACAGTATGCCCGGTTTACACTCTAATTTCTACTTGCAAACGTAGCCTTTACCACTGAGGCCATGTGAAGATAGACGTTAGCATGTTTTTAGGATGCCAGGGAGAGACCAGCTATCCCCAGACATGTAGCAGCCCATAATAGGGCTGTTGCTGTCATCGGGACCCTTGTGATGCTGGCACACAGTCAGTTTTTCAAGAGAAGAGACTTAGTTCAACAAACATTTATGAATTAAACTCTACTATGTGCAGAGAATTATAGGGAATTACATAGTTTGGATGAGAATTTATGGTCCATAGTAGGAGGGGATGGCACTCAGATTATTGCAACACAAAAGTGCATTAAAATTTGCAAAATAAAGTACTTTGGGGGCTTGAAGGGTAAGATGTCATTATCGGCCTGGTGATAGACCAAGATGGGAAGGCAGGGCAGCAGCCCTGGGGGCAGAGAGCACAGGATGCGTTTGAGGACATGGCAGTGGTTTGGCAGGAGCCCAGAATGCATTTGGGGTCCAGATGGGTCTAAGTATGCAGTGCGGCTGGAAAGGCAAGCTGGAACAGACCGGGGAGGGCCTCTAAGGCCTGGTGGAGGGGCATACGTTGCTCAGTGTTGTGTAAGAAGTCACTGTAGGATCCTCAGCTCAGGACTTCAAGAACAAGGTAAAGAACATGGCTCCTTATCCTCTGGTAACTTAGGACCAAGAAGTCTGCTGAGGAAAGTCGCGTTTATCACCTCTGATTTATTCCACATCTTGGGCCTCTCGGCACAGGGAGCCTCCTGACTTTAGAGCTGAGTTTTTCAGGTTCTGAGAAGCCACTGTGTTGGGATGGGAGAGAGACAGCGACAGGCTTGCCATCTGCCAGACCTGGGTTCGAGTCCTGCTCCTGGGACACATTGGCTGGGTGGCCCTGCTGAGCCACTGGACTTCCCATGAAACACCAAAACTGAAATAATAATGGCAGGGAGTGGCGCAGCCAGGGCTTCCTGTGTAAGTGGACAGACCCTGGGCCCATGTTACAGCGTGATGTCATGTTTGGTGTTAGCAGTGAGGAATAGGCATCGAGCCTAAGTCATGATTCCCAAGAGCAGGGACTCATTCAAAATGACTAAAATCTGGTTAACCTCAGGCAACTTGCCTCTTACTAAAGTTTTTAAAGTTTTGGTGCTGAGAGCCAGAGACAAGTAACGGGAATTTGTTACTCAAAGGAGGAGAAGGAGCTTCAGTATTTTGAAGTTTGTTCCCCAGCAACCAGGGAAAAGGGAGGGATTCCTGTACTTGGAAAGCACTTTGTTGAGATGATAGGAACTGGTTATTAAGAAACAGGTGACCGTGTAACCCTCGAGGCGATTTTTCTTTGTTGGACGGTTTCCCGGCTCTGGCAGCCACAAGAAAGAGACCAGTGTGTGTCAGGGAGGGGCCTGTGAAGGTCCCTCTGCTCCAGAGCCGGCGTGGCAGTGGCCAGCCTGGGGCTCGCCTGGAAAACCCTGCCCCTGGCGCGGCCTGGGCCAGGCCCTGCAGGCGAGGCACATTTTGGGGAGGAAGCTTACAGGTCCAGATCCAGATGTGGGTGTACTGGCTTTGTGTCCATGTGTGGGCACACCCCTAGGATGCTAGAAAGGAGAGAGCAGAGGTGGTTTTTCATCAGGTTTCCTTCTAAAACATACATGGCTTCCTTTAAGTTTCTGTCGCACACCGAGGCCCCTCCCCACCCTCAGGAACAAGGGGCATGCCTCTTGAATCTGCTCATGGACTGACGGGAGCCCCTTTCACCGTGCTGGTGAATATTTGAATATAAATATATGAAATATATTTATATAATGAATATAAATAATATGAAAATTAAAAAATAGCATGGCTATTGTTTCAGAAAGCTTTTTAGAAAGGACACTCTTTAGCCAGAAGGGAGTTTTCCAGGGCCTGTTTCTGAGCCCCATGTCTCACAGAAGAGGGCCCTAAGAGGGGATAGGCCTCACCCCCAGTCAGAGCGTTGGCAGAGAGCCCCCATCCATACATGAGAAGAAATCCCCATGGCCTCATGCATCCTCCTGACGCCGGGCCTTGATGGGGAGCTGACTTTCCCCAAGGTGGTCCATTCCACTTTGAGATGATTCTAGTAACTAACAAGTTTGTCCTCTCTGCCTCCTCTCAGCTTCTTCTTGTGACTGCCACTTCTGCCACCTGGGCCAAGCCCTTCAGAACCTCAGAGCTGGCATGGTGGCTCACTCTGATCCCCTCCTTCATCCCCATCACCTCCTCTGCCCATGCTCCCACTTGTCATTGGGAACCCCAGACACAACCTCGTGCTCCAGCTGTGCCCAGAGCAGAATTCATTGTTTGCCTTTAAAACTCAAGTTTTATGTTGCAATTATGCCCCCAAAGTGTATGCAAGTCCCTTGGGCTCCAAGGCCAAGCGTGCAGTCAGTGATGCGGCTTAATGAGAAAATGAAGGTGTTAGAGAAACTTTGTGTGAGGATGTCTCCTCCACGGTCTGCACCAGACACCTCTGACACTGACCCAGAGCTAAGCAGACACTCACAAAGCGGCTACTGTGTACTGAGCACACTCACACCTGCACCCTGGTCTTGAACCCTTGCGACAGGACCATCTTCACATTTTTTACCCACACTGTGAGCCTCTCCAGTGGGTGTGCTCCATCAGCAACCATTGGCTCAATGCCTTCATGGCAAGTACTGAGCAAATAAAAATATGTGTCTTCAAGGAGCTTCCATTCTGTTAAGGGAAGTGTACCTAGAAGGCTGTTAGGTGACACCATAGTGCACAAAGCACTGGGCCTGGAGTCAGGAAGTCTCGTCTTCCCAAGTTTAAATCCTGCCTCAAACACTTACCAGCTGTGTGACTCTAGGCAAGTACTTTGCCCTGTTTGCCTCAGTTTCCTCATCTGTAAAATGAGCTGGAGAAGGAAATGGCAAACCTCTCCCAGTGTCTTTACCAAGAGAATGTCACTGAAACAACTGAACAAGAACTGAGCAAGCCAGATTGGACAGAACCAAGCCCAGAATGTTTAATTTGTCTCACTTTTAATGGAATTAAGGCTGATCAAGAATTACTTAGTTGTTCTGTATCTAGCAGAGTTAGAGGAGACAACAGACTAGTTGGTTTTCCCTGCCACGTTGGTGCCAGATTTGTCAACTGCACAAGTGCCTCCCTTTCCTCCTGGTGGGGGTTGGGGCACCGAGGCGATGCTTCCATCACGATATCACTCCCATTTATCCTACCACTCACCCACCCCCAGGTGCTCTGCACCTTGTCTTTGCCCCTTCTTGGTGGATTTTCTCCACATCTTGGTAAATGCTTGTCCCTTTCCTTCACTGGGGTAAAAACACACCATTAAAGTAACAAGTCAGAGATAGGATTGTCCCCCAAAGAGACGTGGCCATGGGGGGAGTCTGCAGCAGCATCTCCCCCCACCCCCTACGACAGAGCAAATAGCAGGCTTTTGTGTCCTAAAAAAAAGAATCGTCATTTTGAGAACTGTCTAGAGCTGACCTTGCAAGCAGGACAAAGCTTCTCTAAAGGGAGACTTTCAGGAAGGTCAGAGCCACTTGTTTCATCTGTGGTTACTGGGATAGCTTCTCCTCTGTGCGTGGCCTTATAGGGACCATGGGCTGAGGGAAGCTCAAACATAGGCCTGCCCCGCGTGCGCTGACATAGACCCTCCTTCTCAAGTGGAGGCCATCAATGCCAGGCGCCCTTTGCCGCTGCCATACCTTCTCTTCCTATCCACTAGTCATGGATTGCGTCTCACTCAGCCCTCGTTCTAGACCGAGAGGCAAAAGAGCCCACAGAGGCAACGAGAGGTGTGCTGGCGGGCGCTTAATGACCCACTCTGTAAAAACGCCAGCTGGACTGAGGTTTCAGCTGCATCATTCATATGGCCTCCATCACTTTCTTAACTCTGGGTAATCAACAGAACGAGAAATCAAGCCCCAGTTTGTAGCCTTTATCACCTTCTGAGGTACAAATGCTCACACTGAACATGACTGACTCTCAGCAGCCAGTTCAAGCTGGCTCCATTGATGATGCCCCTGCTCGGAGATCAGATGATCCTTGCACTAAGATCTCTAAGTATACTCACGCAGAACTGAGGCTGAAACCCAGGTTTCTAGACTCGTGGTCAGGTATTCTTTCTACTACAAGACACTGCCTGTCATCATAGACTCAGCGATCCTTCCACTATTTTATCTTATGTTAAAGCGAGCAATCCCTGTCCTCTAGAGCTGCCTGTTTATTGCCTTCGGTCACACGCATTAAAAAGCTGGGAGTCTGCCAACAATTACAGAATCAGTAAGAGCATGCCTGTTTTGTGATTCCTCCTCCTAATCTTTTGGCGGTTCATTTTCACCAGCTCTTCCTTTCGGCGGGGCTTTTTCAGTGACAAAATAGCACTGACACTGGTAAATTGATAAATTATACTTTCGTTAAATCTTTTTGATTCCTAAGGCTAATTAAGAGGCTTTAAAACCCTTTTTTTTTTATATGGCAAGAACCCTAATGACGTTTAAGCAGCCCAATGGCCTATTTGGATTATTGGTACTCAATTGCTTTTTGGACACTGTGTGGCACTGGCTTGGGGAGCTAATCATACTCTCTAGCCCTCATTTCAAAAATCAGTTATAAAATCCATGAGACAATAAAAGAAAAAAAGCCAGTCTCATTTGAAAGAACTACAAAAGGCATAAAATATCTAGAAGTCACAACTTAACTGGGTCTAATGATATTCAGTGCTCATGGCTGGGCTGAGCCAATATAATAAGAATGATAATATTAATTTACAGATCTAGTTGGTTGTTGTCCTTTGTTCTCAAAAAGGACCAAAACGACATCACTATGCGAGAATCAAGTTTCAGTGTGTCCAACTGGCTGATCAGACCAGTATGAGCTCAGAAGGCTCTACCACAGGTTGGGCACAGATAGTGCAGGTTGAACATTTGAGGTGGATTCTCTAAATCTGCACATCCTGCATTTCTTCTGAGCTGTTTCAGTTCTGCTTTGCTCAGAGCACAGCATCCTCTCTGACGAGGTCATGCCACGCTGGGCAGTCCTGTGCCAACATCTCACACGTCACACAATCAGTTCCAAAGTTCCTAAGAGAGATACAGAATCAAAAGATATCACCCATACCATTTTACAGATCTAGTACTATACCAATCAGACTACAGAAGGGATACTTTACAGAGCTTTAAAAAAAAAAAAAGAGCAAGTTCCTTTGGGAGAACAAAAGATTGAGAATATCAGGGGACATAATGGAGAAAAGGTAAAAAAGGAAACAGACATCGCTTAGATATAGAGGAGTAAGCGTCAGAGTCACTTGTTGCTGGTTTAAAAAATGGAGCAGCAAACCAGGGGAACACACTAGACAAGGAGGAATTAGAAGTAAATGAACTGGTTTTCAGTAAAGCCTACAATATAAATTTACTCTAGGAAAGAATGTCCTATTTGACAACACATGCTAGGAAAACTGGAGAGAGCAATCTAGCAGAAGTTAGGTTCTAGCCAACATCTTACACCATATTCCACTGAGAATTCAATGTGGTTATGTGTCCTGAATATTAAATACCGTATAAAAAAAGAAGAGAAACCAATCCCATACCCAGCCAATTCTTAACCAAAAAGACAAATCGTTTTGATTACATAAAACTGAAACGCATTTGCATGAACACAGTTTATGCATCTAGAGGGGAGGTAGTTAGCTGGGGAAAAGCCTCAGGTCATAGGTCTCTGATAAGGTCTAATACAGAGATAGCTCCCAGAAATCAGTGACCAGAGGCCATTCCCCAGAAGGTGAGCAGGCAAAGGGTGAAAAAGTCACCTGCTGTTAATACCCATGTGAAAGAGTTCCCAAGCCACTAATACAAGAGAAATGAACGTTAGAACAACCTTCGGTTTCATCTCCCACCAAACAAATGAGCAGAAATGACAAAAGCGGAGAGTGGGCCGTATTGGAGGGGTTAGCGACACTGTATTTGGGCCAGCCGTGCTGGAGAGCAAGCTGAAGTCAGGCCTACCAAGTGATTCTGATGTCCTTGCCCTTGGACCCAGAGATTCCATTGTGGGGGATAAACCCAAGGAGGTCAGTGACCAAAAGAAAGGCCAGAGAACCAGAGTCAAGACTAGACACCCATTAATTGGGAAACGGGTCAACAAACTGAATTCAATGGAATTTGCTACAACAATGAAAGTGTTAAATACAGAGAAGCAAGGAAAGAATTACATGAACTGATGAAAAACATAGTAAACAGAGTCCACAAAACAATGTGCACCATGAATACAATCACTCAACAAGCATTCATTAAACATCTACTGTATACCTGGAAATGGAATAATGTTTGGAGCCTGGCATGTAGTAGATGTGTCAGCTACTTATTTTTATTACTGCTGCTGCCACCACCACCACTACTGCTCCTACCACCAGCACCACTACTACCACCAGCACCACCACCACCACCACCACCACCAGTACCACCACTATTACTACCAGCACCACGACCACCACTATCACTGAGGAAACCAACCCTACTCATAGTGAGCTTACAATCTGACAGGGGAAGAAAGCAAGTAGATATAGAAATATATACGACATAAAAAAGATGTGAATAAATAGAAACTGATAAAACTCACTAACTGTAGTGTAATTTGGGAGGACTTGTTAAGGATTTACTCCTTTTAGTAAGGATTTATTCTGTAAAGTTTGGAGTCTGTCAGAGGGTGGCACTCGAGGACCTAGAGGTCCACGAGTAGCCTTGAGGCTGCAGGTTCCCTAGCCCTGATATAGAGGATGCTGCTTGAGCTGCATCTTAAAGAAAGACTCTGCAAGCAGTTAAAGAGACTGTGCATTCCAGGCACAGGGCACAGCCTGCGCAAAGGCACGGAGGTGGGAGACAGTGTTGCATGTGCAGAGCAGAGAAGAGGCCAATTTGGCCAGATCAGGTGAGTGTGGGAGGTGAATGAATGTCTGTTGAGACTGGAAAGGGAGGTTGGGATTGGTTTTTGTGGAGTTCATGTTTGATTCTCGAGGCAATAGGAAGCTGCTGGTCAAGTACAGGAGTTGCAGGGTCCCATTTTGTCATCTGCCCCATTTACGTTGCAGTCATTTGTTTTAGCGGTTGGTTCAGAATCGTGGTTACAGTTTGTATAATGGCAGCGTCCCTGATTTTCACAGGATCTGGCAGCTTCCAAAGCAGCTTCTCAGCAGGAGCCCCGTGAGCACTGGTATCAATGATCAGAACCCCACTTTTCTGAGGGCGAGGCTGGGGCTGCTTGGTGACCTGCCCATGGTGTCATGGCTAGTTTCTGAGTCCTGATGGTGCAGGCCCAGAGCATTTCATGCCTTAGGCTCCATGCTCCCAGACTCTGTCTCATTTCTCTGTGTCCTTCTGATGTTTGCAGAGCTGTGTGCTGTGCACGCAGGGTTGGAAATGCCAACAAGGTATCCCCCGAGTCCCCATCCAGGACTAAATTTAGAACTGATTTGGAAAAGGCGCTTTGGACAGATAAGGAGGAGGGCAGGCTGGGCTAAGTGGTATGGTCGGTGTTGTTCCTGCTGTGCTCACTCATCTCAAAGTGTCCTTGCGTCCCACCAGCATCCGCCCTTCTCCCCTAGCTCTCTCCTCTGCCTGCCGAGCCCGAGCCCTGACGGACGTCTGCCCCTGCAGCATCAGCCCTCTCTCCAGCAGGCTTCCAGCACCAGGCTCAAGATAAAGCTCTCTTGGCTTGTGCTGAAGAGGCAGATGCTGACTTAGCACAGTTGAGGTCTTTGGTGCCAGCTTCTCCTCAGTCCAGGGCTGTGGCCACTTTCCAAAGCTTGAGTGCTGAGACTGCAGAACGAATACCTCATCTGGCCTTTCTGGAGGCCCCCTCTATTCTGTGGTAGTTAGATGAGAAATCCTGCGCCCCCATGCCGCGCATCATCCAGAGCAGGCTTTGCAAGACGGGCACCTCCATGGGCTCCTCCCGCCAGCGATGGGGTGGCAGCAGCAGGAGGGTCTTTGCAAATCCAATTATGAAAGAGAATCTCTCACATTTCATTTGGGATTCATGAGTTCATTGGAGGTGAGGGAGTGGGCAGTAGAGACTGGTACACATTTATTAACTCCACCTTTTGGGACTAGATCTGCAATGAATTTGATGGAAGGCACTCTTCGGGGAGGATGATGCCTCTGCTAATGCAGACTGCTATTATTGCCTTTATAGCCTTAGAGAGTTTCCGTGGGCTACTGAGAGGTTCGGTTACTTATCCAAGGTCAAGTAGTCAGAAATCATTTTAAGACTATGAGACAGTGTGGTCAGAGGCAGGACTTGAACCCAGATCACCCTGATGCCAAGGCAAGCTCTTTATCTACTCCACAGTATTGCCTGTCACACATAGCCTAGGTTAGAATACATTGGCTAGCCAGAGCAGAATGTGTGTGTGCGGGATCTGTTTTTGGAACGAACCTGTGATTTCAGGTGTAGAGAACCCCACCTCTGTCAAGCCAGGTGAACACTTGCTCTGCTGTTTGGGGTCTTAGAGAGTTTTCTGGGACGGAGAAGTGTGTGTGTGTGTGTGTAAGTGTAAGAGAGAGAGAGGGAGAGAGAGAGACTGACTGTCCTTGGGGTTCTGTGCCAGTGCCTTTGCTTAAACATTTCTTAAGCTTTTCTGTGTGCAAAGGCACTTTGCTAATGGCTAGGACCAAGACGACGTGGCAGAATCATCTCTGCCCTCAAAGGCCTTACGTTCTGCTGGGTTTTCTTCTTTGATGTTTTCCTCAGCTGCCTAAATTTGGGGGAGGGGGGTGGGGAGGGAGATATGAAACTGCCCTGATGCTTCCCAGCCAAAAGTGCTCTTCCAGGGGGATATGCTTTCTGATTGTATTTTCTTGGTGAAAAGCAGCATGCTCATAATAAAGATGGGGCTGCTGAAGTCACTCCATACAAAGGTTAATAGCTGATCAATTTAGGCATGTGAAGTCTGAAGGCGAGAATCCTTAAGGAAGCCTCATGAGTCTTCAGCCATTCATAAGGTTAGCATGAGGTTATTCATAAGGTTAGGTGTCTTCCACCCGACCCCAGAGGTCAGATCCAGAAGCAATGAGGAGAAGTTAAAAAGAGACAGATCTAGGCCTGGACATTAGGGAAAATTCCCTCATGATTTGAGCCCTCTCAGAGTGAAGTGGGGCACGTTTGACATCATGGATTCACCAGCACTGGAGTCCATCAGGTGAGTCCACTGATGTGGGAGAACGCCTTCTTAGTCTAGTCTGGACTGAACTAAGGTTGGCCCTTAGGGTCCTTCCAAAGCACTGTGATCCCCTGGGTGAATCTCTTGGAAATCAATGTCTTCCCACCTTAGACTGTTTGCATCTCCCCAGAGGGCCTGGCCATCTTTTCGTGCTGTAACCATTTTTTCTAACCTGTGAGAATTTGATTCCAGAAATATACAGTTTGGTCTTTAGGGCTGATACTTGGTTTATTCTAGTCTTGTTCCGTCTTCTGAGAATTTACTACTCAAAATGGCAGCATTTTGCTGGGAAGAGCCAGAGAGTTCTGGCATGTTGTGGTGCAAGTTTTCTGGTAGTGAGCATTTAATGACCAAGAAGCCAGGCACGGTGTGTGCTTAGAGTTTCTGAAGACTAACAGACAGACTCAAAAAACAGAATACCAGGCGATCATTAAAATGTCTCCCTGCTTACTGTTAATGTTGCTGTATCAGATTACAGGCCCTCCACCGTGGGGGCAAGCTTCATCCCCTTCTCCACTTGTCTCCGACATGTCAGGCTGGCTTAGGTCGCACAGATCAGACTGACCAGCTGGTGGTTCCAGAGCCATCTGTGACTGCCATCCAGGTGGGGCTGGTCCATGCAGAAGTTCGTGGAGTCACCCGTGCTCTGAGAACCTCACATCTGGTGCATTTCTTAAACCCATCTTCACTCCCCTTTAAAAGATCCTGGGCTGCATTGCCCAGGAAAACAAACCTCAGAAATTATTTTATTCTAATGATGATTTCAATAAATGACAAGTGGGTTGGGCCATCTTGACTCTCCAGCCCATTTACTGAGCAATTGCTCGAAGGACTGATTGGCGATTTGCCTCTTAATTTAGTTTTAATTGTGCTTATTGGATTAAAGTGCCACGGCCCCTTGCTGTAGAAAAGGCACAGATTGTGCAGTGTGTTTTTGAAGATAACTCCATGTTGGATGACACGATTTACACTGGAGCCAGTGTATGAGGCTGGACCATGTTTCTCAGTATTTCCTTTCATCACAGTCCTAAAAACCATCTCCTGCACATGACTCACTTGTGTTTTTTTCTCTCATTCTGTGCCTGTGAAGCTTCTCTACCATGCTCTAAATCTGCAGTTTTCATGTGGCTGCACCCTCCTCAAGGTATTCTTTCCTTTCATCATATTTGCACGAGGTACTGCTTGAACCGCACTGTTCCCGGGCACAAAGCATGGGGCATCAGCTGCTGCTCTGGTGGGCACAGGGCCACCCGCAGTTAGGCAACTGAACCCTCTCACAGACCTGCTTGGCAAGTCAGCGGTGCAGATGTGTAGAGTGGGGCTTATCCCTGGGCATGGGGGGGGCTCAGCACCTTCATCTGGAGTGGCACCACCCAGGCGTGCACACCGTATCGTATCCATCCAGGTACGAGGTGTGACGGGGGAGGCAGAGCACTGACAGCAGAGAAATTCTCAGCCAGATCAGAGTTTCCTAATAAAGAAAAGACAAATAGATTGGTTATTTTCCCCCCACCACCACCTATTAAGTTTAGTGAGCATTGATATTTCTTATTTCCCTCAGGGTCTCAAAGAGATGAGTGAGATCTGTAATTTCCTTTTTTTTTCCTTCTTTCTTGAGAGGTTCTGTGGTTAGAGTAGTTGGTTATTAAAGGATTTGGAGCATAGATGGAGAGCTAGAAGGGCCCTTAGATAAGGATCAGTGAGACCGATTCCCTCATTTTGTAGATGAGGAAAACTAATGCCTGGAAATCACCCATGATCACACAGGCAACAAGTGGCAGATCTGGGGTTTTCAGCTGGCTTCCCACTGCAGCAGTCCGCTTCCCAGATCATTGGGGCAGTGAAGCACCGGAGGCCCACAGACTGTATGTGACAGCTGAGTTGGGAACCTGGGAATCCCAGCTTCAGTCCTGGTGCCTCTGCTTCTGCACATCTCCCGAGCTGCCCTGTGCCCACTGCCAGACTCCCCAAAGTTGGGTGGGCTCAAAATGGCCACTTCCTTCCCAGACCACCCTTCCTCCAGATCAGGAGCATCTCAGGCAGGTGTAAGGAGAAGCAGTTTTTATTGAAGCATTTCACAGTAACATATGAAGACAGATAGGCTCTATCCTCCCTCCCCAGAGCAGCTTACAAAGATGTTTGCTGGCCTGTGTGCCAGGGTGTCATTTCAGAGGAGTAAAAGTGGCATGCACACATTCAGTGCACAGGAGGTTGTGAGGGGTATGAGGTCCCAGCAAGCCAGCCATGCTACGTCTGGATGCTGCAGCCTCAGGACGGCTCTCCAAGCTCTGCCAGCCATCGCTGATCCGAATCCCTGCGGGGAACTCGCTCTCACACCTATTGGCAGCATTCAAACCCATGGCTAAGTAGTGTTTATAAATTAGAGAAGCAGTCTTTTAAATTGTTTGGTTTTCCTTACTGACTTTTTAAAAAATGATTACGCAAGATTGGATAGGCTTGGAGTCATGTACATGTGACTGAGCTCTCTCTAGCTAAGATCCATCCCACCCTCCACTTAAATAGAAGAGTAGATGGGCCAGTAAAACCGAGTGGTTCCTTCCCCCATTGTCACAGGCAAAAACCTTCCCCCAACCCTGCCCTCTTCCAGTCTGTCCTTTTACTGTCCACCTTCCTCCTGGTCACTGAGTCACCCTCGACTCTTCCCTCGCACCATGCTCAGTCCATGGCCAGGTGTTGTCATCTCACAATATTTCATATCTCGCAGCCACCCCCCGGAGGTCCCCTTGCCTCATGCCTGGATGACTGTGGCCCTTCAGGGGAGTCCCTCAGCCCTCCCCAGGCTCTCCCCTACCTAGCTGGCAGAGGGCTCATGCCAAGTTCAGGTCAAATTCTGTCCCACTTCACACTTTCCATAAACCCCAGCATCTCCTTTCCCTCCAAGACCAAACATTCAGTTCTCTTGTGGCTTTGAAAGCCCATCACAGCCTGGCCCCTTCTTCCCTTCCTTCGAGTCCTCTGTGGTCCAGTGAGGCTACCCATCATCTCCTTTCTTGGTGTCTCTGCACAGGCTGCCTCCCATGCTTGGAATGCCATCCCCCATCTCCTCTGCCTCCTGGCTTCCTTCTGGACTTGACTCAGATCTTACCTTGGGCAAGTGGCCCTTCCTCCTCAGATGACTCCATTTCTCCTGTGTGGCTCTGGTGTGGACATAGTTGTTTGCATGTTGTTTCTCCCACAGAATGGAAGCTCCTTGAGGGCAGGGCCCATGCTTTTGCCTTTCGCCATCTCCCAAGTGCTTAGCACAGTGCCTGGCACATAGTAAGCAATTTATAAATGCCATCGACTGACTGCCATTCTTTGACTTCTGGTAAATCATTTAACTCACATCTCAGTTTGTTAGAATAGAGAGTGAACATTTCATTTACCTATGTTAGGTAATAAGTTAAACGGTTTTATGTAAAATAAGCAAGTCCTTATATTTCAGAGAATTGGGGGGGTATCTTTTTCTTCTTAATATTCAGGAACAGTTCCATCTATTAAAGTACATGTAACCCATGCAGATGGGTTGTTTGGAACTCAGTTCTACCCAAAGCCCCCATAATCCCCTGGAACACAGGCCTTAAAAACTGCTGACAAAACCCTCCCTGCCACCAACACCCCCACCATTTTCAGCTTCTCTCTTCCTCCATGGTCATAATTGGCTGCAAGTTTGATTATTGAAATAATTCAAGGTGGTCCCACTGTAACAGGACTGCTCTGTAGAATAGGCCAAAGTACCACTTCGCCCCCATTATTCAGAGAATCCTGCCAAGTCCTGGTCATTTGGCTTAAAGGACTCTGACCACAGAGTTCACTTTGTCAGAAGCATCTCCCCCACAAGGACAGGCTGGAAAACTTGAGAGAGTGTTGGAGAGAGTGATTCCAAAGCCAGGCGTTTCAGGGATCAGCATTCCTCTCTGCCCTTTGCAGCCTACACTCCCCGGTCTTCACTGATGTGTGCTTCCAGGTCCTTTCCCATCTTAGAGAGATCTATCAGTATGTACATGTCAGAGAAATTGAATGTAGCACTGGTTCCACAACATATTAGAGACTTAGATGCAAGACTCAGCTAGAATTTAATGTCCTTTCATGTTAGGTTTGGAGTTTTTCCCAGAATACATTTTGGTGCAATTATCATGATAGTTGTAATTGAGGCCTCTATTTTAAAGCCTTCTCAGGGTTTTTTATGGTAAGTTCTCTTGTTCTCTAGTTCATTCTTTGATACTTTTCCATTGTACCAGTTCTTTGGCACAAATTTGGGTTTTAAGAGAGAGTAATTGCCATTGTGCCTTATTATTCTTCTGAGGATGATTCAGATTTGAGAGTCATTAAGTACCTACCATTTGTTCTGGGCACTGGGGATGCTGTGAGAAAGTCTCTGCCCTAAAGGAGGTGAAGCTCTCCTACATGATATGACAGGTAAACCAAGAAGTTTGGGCTGAGGAGCCCAATGGAGGAGGGAGAGTAGCCTGACTGGGGAGGTAGGTGGGAAAGAGTCAAGGAAGGCTCCCACAGTGTGCTTGGAGATGGAGAGAAGGAGGCTGTGCATCCCCGAATGTGACCTCTGAATGCACGGAGGCAGGAGATGGGAAAGAGCAAGCAGCCTCGTTGGGCTGCAGCACAGAGTATTGAGGAAGTCCAGAAAGTTGTTTGGCATCCCAAATGTGGATTCTTCTAAAGCCTCCTGAAGGCTTTTCAGCAGAGGAATGACAGGGTCAGACCTGTCTCTACTGATTTTGGCAGCTGGACTGGCACATGGACTGAAAGCCAGGAGACCAGTTAGAAGACTGATGGGGGTCCAGGTGAGAGGTGATGAGACCCTGACCTAGGAGGTGTAGACTGTGGGAATGGAGAGGGGGGGCTGAATAAGAGACACAAAGTGCACATAGAAGCAGCCAGGCTACTTTGGAAGAAAAACTCAGGGTTCGGGCTCAGCTGCCATGCCTCAGAAACTAATTCATTTTCTAAATCCAGGCAGCTTTACTTAGAGTGATCCAAAGGGATCTCTGACCCGAGCCTTTTTCTTCTTGAAATTTATAGGGCTCAGGAGATAAGAACAAAATTATGCAGAAAGCAAAACAAAGATCAGTTTTATGGTTTTTATTTGCTTAAACGGCAGCCGCAAATTAAAACGTTGATCCTCACAGTCATTTTCCTGAAACTCTTCCTTCTGGGTGAAGGTAGAGATAAACACCTTGCTCTTAATAGCATTTAGCAAAGAAGGCTCCCACCTATCCAGGACCCCTAACACTTACTAACACATTGTTTGCCTATTAAAATACTGTGAATATGAGGTTGGATTTCCTTCATGTACTGCAATAAATTGAGTACAGCAGCAGATGTGAGAAAACAGCTCTCTTTTATTAAGCCAGGCATTAAAGAAATGCACAAAAATTTAAAACCATACCACTTTACTCACTAATTTTTTGAAAATATAGTTATTTTTCATAGCAATGTTTTATTTACATTAACATATAATTGCTTTATTGCTATTTCAAATGAATTGATAAATATTTTAAAATTTTATTCATTTTAATAGTAAATAATAACATTTATATGCATATAGCAAATGTAGGTAAATAGAACTCAAATAAACAAAAGCTTTTTGGGGTGACTCGACAGGGCAAAAAAATCCTGAAGAATTTCAGCTTCACAAGAACAAAAGGAGCCAGGGCTGCTCAGTGCCTCTACCCTGGACAACTGGCTGATGGTTAGGGGCGAGGGGGCAGTGAGGGACAGGAGGAATCGGCTATGATCAGGAGCCTGGACAGTAGTGCGGCTCTAACAAGAAAAAAGGGCAACGGCTTTTCACCTCTTACTTGAGTTTGGAGTGGAAAGGCAGCTGTAGGGAACAGGCAGCCATCTTCTGGAGACTGTTCTGTGCAGAAGCCTCCAGTCTCCAGACCAGAGGGGTAGCTGACCTTCCCCTTCCTCTCCTCCCAGATCCCGTTGGAGGTGTTCTTTCTCCTTGCACCCAGAACTCCCCTTTTTGTAGCTGCTTGTTTGCTTCCACATGCAAGCTCCATGTGACCATGGGGAGAGCCTGAGAATCACAAATCTCCCAGGAAATCGCAAGTCACCTTTAAATCATATAAAAGCCAGAGGAGAGCTTTTTTTCTCGTCGTTTTTACCCACCTGGTCTTGCCCAGCAGGTTATCGACAGACCCCCCCTCCACCCCCCATCCCCGCAGTGAAGGGGAAGTGAGGGACATTAACAGGCAGGAAAACCCAAGGGCTGCTCTTAAAAGGTAGAAGAGGCGTAAGCATGTTCACAGAAGAAACAAAAGTCTGATCGTGGAATAAATGCTTCCATGTGGATGTGCAGTTTGAGCCAAGGGTGGCTGTTACCCACTCACAAACTGCAGGCACAGGACAGCATCAAGGTGGCCTTTGTGGTACAGAATTTCAGCTGTTACTCTTAATTGACCTGTCTTTGGGATTGATAAAGCTCGATATTCTAATCTTTGCATACAAAGATGGAGTCATCCAGCATTGTCAAGTTTTAAAATGTGTGTAAAACTTGCAAGTCTAAATATTTTCTGTTCTCTGAGCAAAAATTGATTATCCATCTCCCCCTCCCCTTTCCCACCTCCCCTTCTCCTTTCCCTCTCCCATCTCCCCCTCCCCTTTTCCTCTGCCATCTCCTTACTCCCCTTTCTTTTCTCTCCCCCTTTCCCTTCCTTCTCCTCTTCTCTTTCTCCTCCCTACCTCCCTTTTACTCCCATAGTTACAAAGACTCACCTGTGCCGTTGTTGTAATGATTAGGTTGTTTATATGTTCATTCTTGAGTTTAAGGATAAACTGAAAGCTAATTTTTGTCCTTAGTCCAGTAGTGGGTAGGTTTGACTTAATTCTGTAGCATTGGGACAAGGACTTAGGAGGCCTTTGGCTTAGTACACTTACTCCTCGGATGCCTGGCCAGTCAGGGTTACAAATCCCCTTGCAGGCCTTGGTGCCTAGGTGGAATAAAGGGCCTCTCATTTTAGATGGGAAAACCAAAGGGCTGGAATGAAGGGAGAGAGAGGCCCTCTAGAAAGTGACATGTTAGAGGGAGTTAAGCATGGTGAGAAAGAACATGGGATATCAGATTCAAATAAATTGATTAGTAAAAATAATAGATTTGTGGTGTGTCATGAGGAGTGTGTTCTCTTCAAAAAGTGGACCGGGCCAATGATTAGAGCATGGGGTCTGCGAATGGCTGTGAAGAGTGCTAGCTAGCTAAAAGCTGACCTCTGCTGGAAGCCTGGGGAGATATCCGTGCTCCCCATCATGGCCTGCCTGCTTCTGGATTCTTCCTGCACTGTTTCTGCTTCCTTTTCCTTGGGCTAGTTTTGTGTGATCACATCTAGGCTTTCCATCCTGAAAAAGGAGGCTTTCAGTGGTCAGCCCTTCGGACTCCACACACAGTCCTGAAGATGCTGCAAAGACCACAAAAGTTCCGCCAGACAGTGCCATCTGTGCCTGATAGCGCTCAAACTGAAATGCGTGTTTCCTTTGTCTTCAACCAGGCATCGACAAGGAGAACGTGGAACTCTCCCCCACCACAGGGCACTCCAGCAGTGGGAGAACCCGCCACGGCTCGGCCAGCCAAGTCCAGAAGCAGAGGAGCGCTGGCAGCTTCAAACGGCATAGCATTAAGAAGATTGTGTGAAGCCGCCTCGCTTCCTTCTTAATAAACAAAGCAACCAACGCCGCTGCCACGCCCCCCCCCCCCCCCCACTCGGCCTAGGCTGCCACCGGCCCTCCCCTGCCCCCCCAGACTGACTCACCATCAGCTGCCACCCTTCCATACCAACCGCCACTGCCCCCCAGACTGACCATCAGCCACCCCCAGCACTGCCCCTCCCCAGACTGACCCTCAACTTCACACACACACACACACACACACACACTCTCACTCTCTCTCTCTCTCTCTGTCTCTCTCATACACTCTCACCCTGAGCCATCGGGCTCCTGCGCCCCCCTGCTGTGACGCTGCACTTGTCTCCATCCCATCACCCACGTGGCCAGATGATCAATTTTTGAAACAGTCGCCGAGCTCAATGCTGCCTTTTCTTTTCTTTGCATTTTGTTTCTCCCCACTTGGGGCGGGGCTTGGTGGGTTCGAGTCAGTGTTTCAGAGTAACTTCAGAAGCCAGTCTGGGAAGTGGGGAACAGCAACCTCCGTGCGGGGAGATGAGTGCATCTGGCCCCCGGTCCCGCCCGGCTTCCCTTTCTCGTTTGTCTCAGTCAGGGGTTGGGGATGCTCTGGGGAGAAGTGACATCTGTAACCCCTGCAATCTCACTCTCAGCCGTGGACTTTGTGTGACAATACAAAGCTGGAGGAATCTGAGCGTGTCAGTGACTTCCCACTGGAAGCCAGTTTTCGAAGGTACTTTTTGGAGATGTCGCCTTTCATAGAACGCTGATGACAAAGGGGCACGTGGAGCTTTAGCAATAATTCCAGGGGTGAAGCGTGAGGGTGGATCTCTTTTCATTACCAAAATCGGAGCTCTGACGATTGAGACCCACGTGGCGTAAACCTTTTCCCCCAAATGTCTTTTC
This sequence comes from Phalanger gymnotis, assembly GCA_028646595.1. Classification (NCBI taxonomy): domain Eukaryota; kingdom Metazoa; phylum Chordata; class Mammalia; order Diprotodontia; family Phalangeridae; genus Phalanger; species Phalanger gymnotis. The sequence continues at coordinate 34,220,266 of CM053627.1, forward strand.
TAAATCATGGAAATACTAAAAGCCCAGCTTGTGAGCGCTGATGATTCATCACCTGGTGGGGATTACGCTTTTCCTTTCTTCCCCTTGCTCTCAAAATAACTTCAGGCAGGGTATTTGGGGATCAGGGAAGGCAGCGTGGCCAGAGAGGTCATTTTTTCACGGTCTCCGGTTTGGCCAAGGGTTACTGAAGCCTACACATATTTAGTTCCCTTGAGTCAAATGAAACGGTACTTAATTTTTTAATTAGCTCTCTTTCCTTTTATTTTGTCAAATACAAATTCCTATTAGCTGCATATTACCAGATATTTTCACAGTAAGGTGTGTTTCCGAATTTGTTGGGCCTTTAAAAAAAATCATACTGGTCAAACACTTGGGTTTTATAGGATAAAATTGTATTTAATCACTGTGAAAAGACTAGCAACCCTGCAGCAAAGTAACCAACGGGGAAACTGCGAGATGCTAACGTGATGTTGGAGCCTCAACATTTCAGCGGTGATATGATCCAGGGAATGACCACCTGGAGGCGCCTTCGAGACAGACGGAGACCGTGGAGTTCAGTGGGCAGGGATCTGGAGATATATAGGGTAAACTGTATACTGCAAGAGAGAGATTCAGCTCCCAGCCCCTGCTTTCCATTCAATTAGAGGTAAATAAATTATCGGTGACTTTGAAGAAGACAAGTGGCAGGGGAAGGGAAAGGACATAGGAGTTTCCTGTAATACTGTTTCATTTGTGGATTTCAGTAAACTAAATTCCACAGCTAAATTAATAAAGAATGGTACAATTAAGTGTTCAGATTTTAATAATATACACATAATCCACATTTATTCACACAGTAACAGTGTAATATGTTAATGTAAATAAATTGCCTTTTGTTATATTCAGAAATAACTTAATTTTTTAAATTTGTTTACAGTCCTGGAAAAAAAAAAGATGAACACAAACTTAATATGCAAATGGTTTGCCAAAATCTAAAAAAAAACAAAAAAAAACAAAAAAAAACCTTAGTATTAATAATTTTCTTGACATAGGTTTCTTGGGAAAAGTTGAAGACTTGTGCAATTAACCAAACTTAAAAAAAAAAATCTCGATTCTCTAAATGCTGCAGTAGAATTGTCATGGTCCCAGTGCTCCTGAGCCCGTGAGGATGCCACAAGGACAGAACCAGCCTTGGGAATAGAGCAGTAACCTGTGCCAAGGACCAACATTGCCATCAGTTTGTAGTCTTGGTTCTCTCAAACCACATCCTCAGATCCAGTGAAGCTGGTCACGTCCTTGTCTAATTTCTCGGCTTTTGGAACATCAGTCATTGTGAGCCTTCACTCATTTCAGTTCCATCTTTTTTTTATAATCCTTTTTTTTTGTTTGTTTGATGAATATAATGATGGGAATTAGGGGATTTGTTAACCACTTCTTTTGAAATAGAAAAACCGAACCATTTCTTAAGGTCATTTTTACTACTGAAAATGATGACTTTCAATCCATTCAACTTTTCCATGAGCAGATTTTCCAAGGCCTGAAGAAACCAAGCCCCTTGCCTCCCAATGAGATTCATTCAGATTGATTACCTCATGTAATGATCAGCGTGGCACAAATCAGAATTATTTGCCCCTCTTCTGAAATATAGAAAGTCCACCTTCTATTACCTACTAGTCTATCTTGGGAGATTTAAACCATGGAGGTTGGAAATGGCCATTCCTGGCAAACCTTCAGTTTTGTTTTGTTTTTTTTTTTTAAACTTGAGTTTTTGAACAAACATGAACGGTCCATAATTTTGTCTTGCACCAATCATCTTCCCTCCACAATCTAGGCTATGTTTTTGTACCAGACACTAGGATCTGAATATCTCAATGTCAGAGCATGTTACCCATCATGTATCATTTGTGGGTTTTTTCCTGCCCTTTTTTTTAAGGGGAAAAAAGACATTAAATCAGTCATTTCAGTCATACATAATCTGTCACTTAAACCAATGGCTCAGTTCTCATGTGCATGCTCCTATTTTCCATAAATGAGAAGTATTTTACTTGGTTTAGGGACTGAGCTTTTGTGAATTCCCACCAGGGCTCGATTCCTAACTGATCTGTAGGTTTTAGGGCTTTTCTATTTTTATTCTAGAGGTTTTGGGTTTTTTTTTTAACTCTTCCACCCCACCCCCGATGTAATGAAGCATGTCTTAATGTTATGCAACAGACTTACCACCAAAAAATCACTCTTAGTGTCAGCCACAACCTTTTTTTTAATGCAGTATATTCACCTGTAAATAGTTTTTGTGTAAAATTTGACAGAAAAGTATATTTACTACACTGTAAATACATGTGACAATATATTGTTTTATTTTGCTTTTTTGTAAAGCAGTTAGTTGCTGTACATGGATAACACACAGATTTGATTCTTCTTGTGTTAGTATTGTTAACTCCTTGCAATTTGCAATTACATTACGTCATTTAAAAGAAAATGCTGTGTACCATAAAATCACCTTGTTGTGTGATAACTCACTCATCTTTCCATTGGGGCCTAAATTCTGACAATGTTTCCTTATCTACAATCCTGTTAATAACTGCAGACGAGTCTACATCAGCAGGAAATCGGCTCCTGAAACCAAATCGATAATTCTAGATCAAATTGTAGAAATCACAGTTTCAGATCATTATTGTTCTCCATCCCTATTTTCTTCCTCATGTATGTACTCCCCCCTTTTTTGAAGTAAAATGTAAATTCAACCTATTTGGAGCTGTGGGAAGTTAGTTTATTTCTTGAAGTGCCTCGTGTTCGTAAATGCCTGATGCTGACTTTGTGTTGGTCTGTCTTAAGGAACAATAAGAAAGCATCTTTTAAGGAAATGCATTCGAGGGGCTGTTAGGTGGTGCTAGAGTGCTGTGCCTGAAGTTAGGAAGTCTTCTCTTTCTGAGTTTCAAATCTAGCCTCAGACACTAGCTGGGTGACACTAGGCAGGTCACTTAACCCTGTTTGCCTCAGTTTCCTCATCTGTCAAATGAGCTGGAGGAGGAAATGGCAAGCCTTTCCAGTATTTCTGCCCCCCCCCAAAAAAAAACCCAAATGGAGTCACAAATTGTTGGATGCAAGTGAAACAACTAGACAAAATGTTTTGTTTCCTGGAATGCGACTATAATGCTTACAGAGTTTCTCTAGGACTGAAAATAAAATTGTTTTACTGCAATGTACTGAAACCACCCTGAACTATTATCCCACTAAAGACTAGGTCTATTCCCACAAGCAGAGAAATGGGTATTCTCTCCTCCAGAGGACATCAGCCCTCTTGTCACTGCTTAAATTACAGATGGTCCCTGTAGAATCTGCTTTGGAAAAGAATTTACTCCCAGAGAAAAGATCTAATAATGCAGCATAAATCAATTATTGCTGTAAATTGTCAGCGATGAGAAATGTATTCTGGCCTTTACCCTTTGCTTCTGTTTGGGAGGAGAGTTGCTTCTTCCTTTTGAGGCTAACTCCTCTGCTATGTCCATCCCCCGCTGTCTTCTCCAGACTTTGCTCCATCAATTATTCTCTCTTCCATCCAGAATCTCTTAATCCCTGTTGGTTCTTTGCCCTGTGTCTGTGAATTCACTTCTACTTCACAAGCATCCATTAAATGTCTACTCTGTACCAGAAAACCTGCCCTTGAGGAGTTTCCATTATACTAGAAGAAAAGAACATGTTGACAGTTAAGTAAATATAAAATACATATTTAGGTCTCTTGTTATCTTTCAAGAAGAAAGCAAAGCCTACCTTCAAGTCAGCTCCCCCACTGAGCTATCATCCTGTGCCTCCCCTTTTACTGTGAGATTTCTCCAAAGAAGTTCATAATGGCACCATTTTCTTATACTCCCTCCATAACCTCCTCCTGTGCCCTCCACTTCATAGAGACCACATTCTCCAAAGTCATGTCCAGTGGCGCTTTTTTCCCCATTCCTAATTCTCCTTGACCATTATGCAGAACTGGATATCGTTAAGCACAACTACCTTGCTGAAACTTTTTTCCCTCTTCTTTCAGTGACCCATAATCCAGATTGTCCTCCTGATTCTCAGACCACTTCTCTGTCTCCTTCAAAATGTCTATCTTCTGCCCCCTCAATATGGGTAAAGCCCAAAGCTCTTCTGTTCCTTTACCTTTTCCTCTTGGAAGATGATAGTTTATATTCTCATAGTTCAACTGTTTCCTCTCGGATGACTCCCAAATCTACTTTTCTAGCCCAGAGTTTATTCCAGAGCTTCAGTATTGTACTGTATGCTTGCTGGACTTCATCTAGGAATCTACTGTCATCATGCATAAGCCTACCATCCCTGTCCATGCCTCAACTAGTTTTCCGTCCTAATTTCCCTACTTTTTTGTCAAAGATATTTTCTTAGGCTCTCTCCTAATATAGTCAGGCACAAAAAGCTATCAATATTTAGTGTCGTGCCTCTCTTTCACCTTTTCTTTGTTGGCCTCACTGCCATTACCCCAATCCAGGTTTTCATCCCCCCCTCCCAACAATCTAACTTAAACCCATCTCCATTTGTCTCCTAGGGGTCCATCCTAATCTTCACCACCCTGTTACTCCACCTAAAACACCACCTTGATTCATATTGTTACTTCCTTGTTCAGTAACCTTATTCAAAGCTCCCTTTTGGTGATAGGTTAAAGTCTAAACTCCTTAGCCTCATTGAAAGTATTCCCAACTTGGCCCTTTTCTCTCAGTGCAGTCCACTATAAAAACTCCAGCCAAATTGGTGGTTTTATTCCTGGAACCTGTCAACCTGAAAGTTTGGTTAAAGGAGGTGATATGTAAATTCATATTGTCTATTCCCTACTTGTATGTACAAGGAGCCGGAGCATAAGTTCTGACTGTCTGAACAAAGGAATGAGTCCCAACTCAGCATGTCTGTGTTACTCAACTTTATGATCTCCATATCATAAGAAGGGAAGTTTCTTAGTTGAACAAGACAATTGACAAGGGAGTGTCATTTAAAGATTATGATCCCAAGTTGCAAACGTCCCTAGTATATCAAGATAAGAGAAATCCCACTGTTCTGGTTGCAGACATCCTGTCACCAACCGGAAAGATACCGCTTGTCAATCTTACCTGGTTTTTCAAGTTGCTGACACAGAAAGGGCATTTTTAGAGTAGAATGAAAGCAGTTTGCATGCTTTGGATATTATTGGGTTCAAATAATCTGAAAGGATTGTCATTTCCTTCTTTTTGGTCAAAAGTGAGTGAAAGCAACACCTGTAGACCATGAAAGGTATGACTCTTCTTCAGGGAACTGGAAAGGAAGTTCTGAATTCTTTGCTGACCAGGGAGTGGGCTACTCTCTGTGTCTGGAGTAGGCCCCTCAGACAGACGAAAAACAACCATGGGCAGCATTATTTTGTTTGCTAAGGTGGTGAAACATTTGTGGGCCAAAGTCAGCCCTAGTTGGACCCTTAGTAAGAAGAGAGCAAGTACAGTAAGCACCCTAACAGCAGAAAGTAGGAGGGATTTGAGTAAGCTGGCGACCCCAGGGGAGAGGCTTCAGGTGGGGAGGGAGCTTTGCTTCAAGCAAGCCTGGTCTGGACTCTTGGGAAAGCTGTCTACATCTGATGTCTTTTTCAGGCCTCTTGGAAACCAGAGAGCAAGTTCTCCTATGGGCTCAGATGTCTGGTTGGGAGCAGTAGCAGTCTTTAGATGTGACGGACCTAACAAGGGCTCCCAGAAAATATGTGACGTGATAATTGAGAGGAAACTGCACGACATAGGCAACATGGCTAAGTTCAGTTTCCCAGTCACAGAAGACTAGGTTCAAACAACACAATAAAGTTTTTCCCGCAGTTCACAAAATTGCATAATTATATTAAGTCAGATACAGATTAAACTACTTTTCAGAGGGGGGGGGATTTACATGGTAATGAAGATAATGAAGAATACTTAAATATGAACCATACAAAGCAATGCAATCATTAACAATGTTAACTAACATTAAATTTCTTGTATCCCAGTTACTTATTCCCAATGTCCATTTAAGCAACACGTTTTTTTTTTTTAATCCCAGATGCCTGATGTAGTTATCTGGCCCCTAGATATCCTTCCTTTGACAATAGGTTTTATTCTTAGGACAGTTCAAAAAGGGAGTTCTGCTTCTCTGGTTCAGATCTAAATGTTCCCAGATAATCCTTCATGTAACTTAGTACAATCATTTAAATTTGATTCTCCCATTTTTGAAACTTCAGAGCATTTCAGTTTGTATTTTATTTGCTGTTTCTATCCTTACCTAAATCTTGTACCTGGTATAAGAATCTTTTAAAATGTGAAGGTCCAACCATAAAATGTGCTCATCTACCTTTTAAAATTATCAGACAGATACCTTAATAAAGGAGAAATAATTTTACTTTTACCACTATCTCATACAATTTTTGTGCAAAAATCCAAATTTAAGATCTATTTACCAAAACAATGAATTTTGGAAGCCAATCATATGCATCCGTGTATAATTCTTAGAGGAATCAATCTGATCCTGTTACTTTTCTCAAAATTTTGCTTTTCTATTTAATTAGACATCCATCACATTACATCTTTGTCTTATTACCTTGTCTAAATGTTATCCCTATATTATATTTATTTGGGGAATATAGGTTAAAATTGGAAGCTATTCATTCTTGCATCCCATTATAGTAACTCAGAGATATGTTCCAATATCCATCTATTACCTAATACATTTAGCATTGTGCTTACAAAACTTCTTGACAATACAAATTTGCTATGAAAGAAAAGAGGGACAATGTCATATATCTTAACAGAAGGAAAGAACTTCCTTAGCTCTGTTTGATTCCAGGCATAAGTCATATCTGACAGCCAATCATATAGTCACTAGACTATAAAAGCAGGGCTTAGGAGTAATCAGGTGGGGAAATTTTCCTTTTCAGAAAGGAAATAGCAAAATTGGGAAATAGAGTCAGGAAGATCCTACCTAGGCTGTGTCCAAGGTTATCTTCAAAACTCTTCCCAGGCACAGACATCCACCTTAAGCAGTTCTTAGCCTGTAGCACATGCCATTCTACTATTGGCTTTATGACTTCTATCCCTGTAATCAGAGCTTAAAACAATGTTAAATTGTAGTCCCATAAAATCTTAAATAGCAAAGAAATATGGACTGTTATCCTTCAGATAGGACCATCCCAAATTTGAGCATTAATTCAAATCAAGTTACATAACTTTTCTGTCTTCTAAAATACTTCCTCACACTCTCTCAACATAACTATGTAGGGACCGGAGGGGCTTGGCTAACCCCCATTTGTCTCCAAACCTTCTTATTTGCCTTAAACAAAAGAGATTCCTGACTGTGACCTCACTACTGAATAGATATACGTCTTTGTTTCTCAAGCTTGTTTACCCCTTTCTAGTTATACTCTGGGAGAGAGAGAGATACTTCAGCAATGAAATCCTTTACATGTGATAAGTTCAAACACTAGTTTTAACCCTTGCTTAGGCCATAGAATAGCTACAAATTCAGAGTAGGCCTTCTAAAAATCACATAAGAGATTTTTTTTTCCAAAACGTCTCTTCTAGAAATATTTCCCCTTCTTTAAAAACAGTTAAAATTTATCCTGATGTTAAGAAGAAGAATCATTAAACTTTTCTGAAGAAAATTAGTTGGAATGTTTTAAAATGATAGAAATCTCTTTCTTCTTCCTTAAAGCAAAAATAAACCTTTAAACATTGGAATTCATTAAAAGTAAGTTGGTGCAAAAGTCCTTAAGTAACACAAATTGCAAAGTATTATCAAGAAACTAAATTCCTAGTTATCACAGAATCCCTAAATATCACAAAATTCCTTAGTCAAAAAAGCGTAATGGAGAGGACACTTAGTTTCTATAAGTCGAGAAGAACATTCCCAATTAAATTAGCCTTATCACAATTAACAAAAGTTTACCAGGCTTTTCTTTAGACGAAACAGGCTTGAAAAACAGCACTATTTTTTTCCCAAGGATTCTCATTTGCTCAATAGGAATTCTGCAACACCTAAACCTTTTGCACAGGGTTTATAAGAACTTAGATGTAGACAGAGTTTGGAAGTCTGTCCTAATTTGTTCACTCTTTGTTTATATATATATATATGTATATATTGCATAATTCTTAGCCTAACATCTAGATTGTAAGAGAAACTGCTTTTTCGTAAATTCCCAAAGTATTATAACAACTAAATTCCTTGTTATTACAGAATTTCTAGATATCAAAAAGTTCCCAATTTTTGATAAATTGATAAAAATTGATTGATAAAAATTACAAGAGGGCATCCCAAACAAGGCTTTTGTATAAATACTTTATTTATAGCAAAAATAATTTTGACTGAACTTCCTTTAATAAAGACAAAACTTAAAAGTTTATGATTTCTTAAGTTATAGCAATGGTCCAGCTTCTTAACCTGTTCATCATTTTCCTCAGACAATAAAATTCTAACAACATTTAGACTACAGAAATGTAATAATGCCCTAAACATTATTATGTATGTAAAATTTGAAACTACCCATTATCAGTTTAGGTAAATGCATGTCTAAATCACTTTGCATAGAGAATCATTCATCTCATTATTAATATGTTGAAGCCATAACTTTAAACCACTGCATATATTCTCATAATAGACAAGATTTTACATGGAAAATCTGTTCTCATAGTAAATATCAGTATTATTAATTGTTACTTGTTATAACCAAATATAACAGTTAAAATTATCAAATTTTCATCACATCCCTTTAAAAACCCAATTCACATGTATCAAAATCAGATTAAAGTTGCTATATTATCATTTCTACCACACAATGGTCTTCTCAAATTTCACAATCTAAGAGAATTTTGGAAATACAATTTTAGAAATACAGAAACAATAAACTTCCAGATGACATCAACTGCATTTCCAGATTATCACATATAGAAATTGTTCAACTTATTACCTTTGGTATTTAAAAACCACTTCAAAAGTTAACAATTACATTAAAAAAAAATAATGTAGTTTCTAACATATGCCAGTCATGATGTTAAGCATTTTGAAATCATTATATCATTTTGATTTTATAACAATAGCCATTATTTTCCCTTTACAAATCAGGAAATGGGTCAAACAGAGATAAAATACATTTTTTGCAACTGGAACAGAGAAGTGTGGAGTTTACCAAGAGCAGAGGCTCATTTCTCAGTGATGACAATTCTTGGAGGCAGGGCTTAGGGAATGCTTGCCACAGGCCCAATCCATTCACTGCTCCCTTCCCCATTTACTGAGCCTGAAGCGGTTTGCGGCTGCTGGGACAAGGTGGGCAGAATGTGTAGGACCTGGGTGACGTTTCCAAGCTTTGCCAAAAGGGATGGGCTACAAGGTGCCCAGGGGCACAGGACTGTCAGAACTACTGCCAGTCTGTGAATTGCTGTGCCTCCCCTCCTTTTGCCAGGTGGGGAAGGGTGACAAGTTTTTCCTACAATTCTCCAGCATTCTCTTCTATAAATCTGATCTGGGGATTAGAGGAGTTAACAAGAACCCTTATGGCTGTAACAAATTCCTGCACCGTTGATACCCTTTTAACTCTGGGGAGGGAGTGGGGAATTATAAGTGATCAGGATTGGGAGATGTTTCAGCACAAGTTAGTTCCTGGAGTTACCTATAGTCTCAGGAGTTCTCTCCCCAAATTCCAACTATTCAGTTTCCAGACTTTTTAATGATTAGCCCCAGAATCTGCTAAAATGTTTTAGTTCACGTTTCCATTGTAATTCCAGGTTGGCCAGACCAGAAATTACAAGGAAAAGAGTCTTTGTTTCCCTAGCTGCAGCCTCAGAAATCTCTTGACTACCTGCATTTTAAATTTTACAAAGTAATAGACTCATTTCACAGCACACACACACACACACACACACACACACACACACACACACACACACACACACACTGACAGACAAACTGACAAAGAACAACAGGACAAATACGAACAGCTCAAAATTTAACAACAGAGAGGGAATTAGAAGCTTTCTAGGAATCCCCACCATGAATTGGCTATTATTATCTCGAGGAAAGGGGGCTGGGGAATTTGCAAGGATCTAAGACCTGACAGGGATGGATCCTGCAAACTTTACTTGCAGCACCTCTATGGTCTTTGGGGGAACCCTTGGCATCCTTGATGTTTCTGACTTTCCATATCCTACATCCAGAGTGTAGCTGGCCTCTTCAAGAACAGAGCCCTTAAGGGAAGGGGGGAAAGGGGAGAGGGAGGAGGCAATGGCAGCAGAACGAAGTTATCTCCTCTGGGGTTGGGGCAGGTAAGGGAAGGGAGGAGGGAGGACTTAACAACAAAGTGCAGTTATCCTTCCCCAAAATCAGAGCCTTTAAGGGAATGGGTGGAGGAAGGAGGCAAGCCATAGGGCAGAAAGAGTGGAGGAAGAGCTATGGCTGCGGTTGTTGGACAAGAGGGGAGAGTGAGGTGGAGGGAATTGGCCAATACTGGGGGATATGCTGAAGCAGCTTTTCAAGCCTTAAGGGAAGAGGTTTCTGCCTTTTGTTCTCACTTGGCCATCTCAGCAAACCCCAAGATGAAAAACATTCCCACCCCTGGCTAGATTCTTTGTTGGCCTTTAAACTTAATTTGGTTTTAAGATAAAGTAACTTTGACCGGTCCAAAAGAGCCCTATTGTGGCCAACACAATTTGGGCTATCTTTAGTTAACTGACACTAGTGCTGGCAGTACTTGGGCTAATTTTTTCCTGAGATAGATCAGTAGTACTTCCAGGGGATCTATACAGAGTGTTTTACCACAGATTCGATCCCTGCCCCCAGAGCTAGCTTAAAGGGAATTATGAACTTCAATCAAACTAGTGGGAGTCCTTTGGAAGCTGGGAATAGGGAGAACTTACCTGACCCCGTGAAGGTTAAGACTCCAGGAAAAATGAATCCTGAGGTGCCTGAGTCTAGCGTTGGTGAGGTTGAGATGCTGTTCTGCCATTCTATCAGTTCTATCTGACTCACCGCACCATAACTGTTGACCTGTAAGTTTGGTTAAAGGAGGCAAACAAGCTAGGTGATATGTAAATTCATATTGTTTATTCCCTTAAAGCTAGCAGAGCTAGCTTACTTGTACATACAAGGAGCCAGAGCATAAGTTCTGACTGTCTGAACAATGGAATGAGAAGGTTTAAATACATTTTTAGTCCCAACTCAGCATGTCTGTGTTACTCAACTTTATGATCTCCATATCATAAGAAAGGAAGTTTCTTAGTTGACAATTGACAAGGTAGTGCCATTTAAAGATTATGATCCCAAGATGCAAACATCTCTAGAATATCAAGATAAGAGAAATCTCACTGTTCTGGTTGCAGACATCCTGTCACCAACCGGAAAGATACCGCTTGTCAATCTTATCTGGTCTTTGAAGTTGGTGACACAGAAAGGGCATTTTTAGAGTAGAATGAAAGCAATTTGCATGCTTTGGATATTATTGGGTTCAAATAATCTGAAACGATCGTCAAACCACATCATTTATGTATACTCCTCCTGCCTGGAAGGTGTCTAATAAAGTCTTCATGGTTCACCATTTTTATGAGTGGCTCTGAAGAAAGCCATTTGTGTATATCTCCTAGCATGCTTATCAACTCTGCAGGGGACATGAAGTTGAAAGGGACTTTTTTTAGCACATTGGTCACTGGGTCAAAATCTAAAAACTATCATGACAAATTGGGACAATAGACTGAATGTATTAATGTAAAATTTAATAGGAAAAAATCCCAACGCCCATACTTTTGGTTCAAAAAATCAATGGTACAATTACCAGATGGCAGAAGTATGGTGAGACAATTGTTGATGGTCTTATGTGAACGCTTCAGAGGAGACAGCCAAGGACAACATTAGGTACTGGGTAACACTGGTAGTCTTCGTGTCCATAACAAAAGCAGATGATTCTATTGTATTCTGCCCCTCCTTAAATGACACATCTCTAATGTCACATTGAGCTCTGACTGTACCAACTCCTGTTGCGTTTGTCCTTTGTTCTCGAAGAGGACCATGACATCAGGGAAATGATGACATGACTTGCAGTTGACTTTGATCTGAATGAGGGAGGGCTGTGCAAGGCCACCAGTCTCACTTTCTCCTCCAGAGCCATCTGGGTCCAGTGACCAGATATTCATCAGGATGACTGGAGGTGGCCCAGGATGCAATGGGAGTCTCTGGCCCTTTCAGGCTAAGGTCTTTCCACGTTCTCACTTTGAGTGAGGTAATGCCCATTCGGTGAATAGGCCTCTTTAAGAAATGAGTCAAGGAATGGCCCCTTTAATCAAAAAAAAAAAAAAGAAAATCAAACTGGGAGGGGAAGACCTCCTCAGGGTTGCTGGCTAAAAGAGAAACAGTTACTGCTTACTATTTATATACCAGCTTAAAATATTCCAAGAGAAGGGCAGTATGGTGAGAAGATTGAAAACCATGCCATATGAGGATCCAGGGACTTTTAAACCTGAAGAAAAAAAAGAAGACCAATGCGGCCAGAATAGTTTCCTTCAAGTATGGGGAAGTTTCTGTGTGAAAGAGAGATTAAACTTTTTCTGTTCTTAATAATCCACACCGCTCCCTCCCTGCTAGACAAAACTAGGAGGGAGGGGGAATGAGGGGGGAAAAAAAAACCAACTTCCTAATGATAAGAGTTCTCCAAAAATGTAATTGCCTTTGAGGGAGTGGGTTCCCCCAGGGGAGTTATTAATACTGGAGCTGGATGACCATTTTTTTGAGAAGGGAGAAGGGGAGAAGCAGAACGTTCTCTACCCAGATGCCTTTTAGACTAGGTTACTTCTGAGGTGCCTTACAACACAAATTGTCCATGTCCTCCACACTCTACCCTCCCCCTGCTCAGGTCTACCTTCACAGAATAGTTAAAACATTTTTACTTTAGAGGCCCTTTAGTGTGATCCCTATCTGAACAAGAATTTTCTCTATAGTCCTCTGCTTCAAGACCTCCAGGGTTTGGTGGGGGTGGTGGCGGCAATGCTTCCAGAGGCAACCCATCCATGTGGGGAGGGAGCCGCCATTGTGGAGTTTTCCCTTATGTTCTGCCATGTCTGAATTCATTCCCTTGCAACTTGTCCTCTGGGGCCAAGTGGAAAAATTTAAACTACTTCAAGATTGGCTGCCAGGGTACCGCTTCTTCTAAACTCAACTCATCCCCATTTCTGCTTCTCCAGGGTAAGCATCCCCACTTCCTCCAACAAATCTTGATTTGGGGGCCCTTCCCATCCTGGTTGCGTTTTCTGGACTCTTTCCAGCTTATCATTGCCCTTCCTAGCATGAAAAATCCAGACTGGAACTCAGAACCCCAGATACAGGCTTAAACCAGGGCACGATATAGCAGGAGTATCGCTGCTTCTGCCACAACCTTGCCAGCTTTTTTGGATGTCCATGAGTGTCGACCCACTGAGCTTTGAGCCCGATGAACCTTCCCAGACCGTTTTCAGATCTCTTCCTGCTTCTCTCGCTTCCCCGTCTAACAGCACCATCTTAAGGGGGGAAGCTGGCTCATCCAACCCAAGGGTGAAATCTGTCTCTATTAAAATTCATCTCACATTTGGCCTAGTTTTCATTGACTGGACCTCCGCGATCATTCCGTCCTCCTGGCTTTTATAGCATTGTCTAGAGGACCCAGCACCTCCATTTATCATTGGATGGCGCATTCTTTCTCCTCAGAGGTAGAGAAGGGGAAGGGAAGCGAATACGCATTTGCATAATGCCTACATGTGCCAGGTACAGTGCTAAGAGCTTTTTTTTTTAAGACAAACATTTAATGACAAAAGCCAACACTTATGTAGCACCTATTATATGCCAGGAACTGTACAAAGCACTTTACAAATATTTCATGTGATCCTCACAACCACCCTGTGAGGTAGGTGCTGTTATCATCTCCATTTTACAGTTGTGGAAACTGAGGCAAATAGAAGTTAAATGACTTGCCCAGGGTCAAACAGCTGGTGAGTGTTTGAGGCCAGATTTGAACTCGGGTCTTCCTGACTTGAGGTCCAACATTCTATCTGGTTCACCAGAAATGCCCAGAAAGTTAAGTCCTTTGGGGGAATGGTGGGGGGGGGGGAATCTAAATTCTTTACTTTTTTCATCCTTAGCATCTAACAATGCCCCTATGCAGAATAAGCCCTCAAACATTTGAAAAGGAAGAAATCCTCCAAGTTTGTGGCAAATAAGCATTTGGGTCGTGTTTATGGCCCAAGAGATAACTGAGTATTTTTCTCCAAAAGCCACTTGTACTAGAAATTTCCAGTTTTCAAAAGATAAGCACCATCCCAAGGGAAGGGATTCATTACTTAAATGAGAATTATGCTGACAAAATCTTTTAATACTCAAAGAGGGAATCACCCTTTTTTTGGTGTGGTGAAGAGGTAGAGATGAGAGGAAATAGTGACAGGGAGCCACCACCTGGAAGCTTCCAGGTTTGTCCTAGGAACCTCAAAGTCAGTGACTTCTGGCCGTCCCCTTCCTCCTTGTGAGGCAAATGCCCGTGAAGGCTGTGGCCCTGCGACCCCCAACACTGACACTTGAAATCATCTGGGTGAATGATTACATGCCTGTTCAATTACAGTAATGCAGCTAATCCTTCCCTTCCTCCTCCGCCACAAAAATGAGGTGAATTACTTGTCCAAGATCACACGGGTAGTCTATGATAGGGTGAGGACTCAGACCCAGGTCTTCTGACTACAAATCCAGAGCATTTCCCACTACCCTCGTTCACTTCAAGTTTGTTTTGCTATTTTTAGCTAAAAGATTTGGGCACAGGCAGAGTCAGTTATCAAAAGGACCTCCACCTTCTCATGGTGAATCCGACCCTTTTCCAAAAAGTCGTGCCCCACTCCATCCTTCCCCCGTAGTTTACCTGAAGGGAGATGGTCCCTTGCTTTAGGATATAGTCGATGGGACTGTGGAGTCCTACTGGATTAAGGCAGTTTTTGAATGGCCTCTGTGAGACCGAAAGAATAAAATCTAAGCATGGGGGCCAGGGGATGAGGAGTTATGCTAGAATCATATATAACCCTTTTCTGAACCCAAAAAACCAAAGAGGTAAAGAGGCAGCTAGGCAGGTCAGTGGATAGAGCACTGGGCTATGAGTCAGGAAGACTTGAATTCAAATATGGCCGTGAGCAAGACATTTAATCTCTATTTGCCACTGGAGAGGAACATGGCAAACCACTCCAGTATCTCTGCCAAGAAAACCCCAAATGTGGTCATGAAGAGTCAGGCACGACTGAACGACAACAAAAGTGGGAAGAGAAATTCAACAGAAACAACAGATCAATCCTTGTCTCTAAATAATAGTGCCACCTTGCAGGGTAATTGTGTTCAAAGCTGGAACTTCTGAGCTCCAAGCTACATGACTGGAAGAGTTGATCTAAACCAACAAGGTTAAAAGAAACATGTACTTTCTTTTTTTTGGGGGGGGGAGTGGATTCGAGGTTAAGTGACTTGCCCAGGGTCACACAGCTAGTGTCTGAGGCTAGATTTGAACTCAGATCCTCCTGACTCCACAGCTGGTGGACTCATACCCATTGCACCACCTAGCTGCTTCTTCATATGTTCTTATACCGTGAATTGTTAGCATTCTGATGTTCCTAGTTCCCCAAGAATCAGATGCGTATAGAGTGGTGGTCATTATTAACTCATCCCCGCCCCTAGTGTGTGACCAGCACCCTAGGACCTCCTTATTCTATGGAAAAATAATTTTCTTATTCTCTTACTAATGAGTTTTGAGCCTAGGTCTTCCTGCCTCCAGCAAGCTACTTATGATTCTTCCCCACATCATAAATAACCAAAGATAATTTGGCAAGTGTGTACTCACTTATGTGAGGTCTGCTTGAGACCTTTGACCTTCACGTTCCAAAAATATTTCCTTTGGAAGTACAAACCCTTTGCCTCGCTCTTCCTTCCACCCCAAGCTATTAGATGCACACACCATCACAATTCTCAGGGTTAGAGTCTTATTCAGGCTTTGCTGTTTGGGGAGCATTAGCCCATATTAATTGAGGTTTAATAACAAGTCATTATGAAGTCCTGATTTTAATGTTGTTTTGTTCTTTCTCCCGGTTCTGCCTAATTTCAAACTTCAGAGAAGCTTCTTCGACTGTTGGCATCACATATCTTCAGTTTAGACAATCTTAGCCTCCAGGATGAGCAGTAGCTGGGACACTGAATCCCTATCATCTTCATTCTGGGGGTCCAGGATGATGTTGAAAAGGAGGGTGAGGAGCTTGGGGTCAGGGTAGGAGAGGATAATAGGATGTGGTTATTCCCTTACTGACTTAGTGACTAGAGACAGGGGTGGGGGCAACATGGGGGAGCTAATGACCTCAAACCCTGACAGTTGAAGTGTGCTGGGCACCCCACTTTCCCTCCCTACTCGCCTACTTTGGGAGTTCACTTACACCTCAATAGGTAACCTTCCTCATTAAGGGTTTTTGCCTTTTGTAGCCACACTCTGTACTGGACAAAAGCTACTAGCCTTTATCTAGAGCCCTGATGGCTTTTGGAAGTCATCAGTAGGAAGGATGGTAGATTTGGAAGCCAAAGACTTGGGTTCCAATCCTGCCTCTTGACCTATATGACCATGGGCATGTCACAATCTTTCTATGCCTCAATTTCCTCATCTTCAAAATGAAGAAGGGGAAAAGTAGAAATAAGTGCCAACTACGTGCTTTACAAATATCTCATTCGATCCTCACAACAACCCTGGGAGGTAGGTGCTTGTTAATTAATTATCTCCATTTTACATATGAGGAAGCTGAGGCAAACTTGCCTTCTTAAGTGACTTGCCCAGGGTCACACACCTAGTATGTATTTGACACTGGATTTGAACTCGGGGCTGCCTGACTCCAGGTCCAGTTCTCTATTCAGTGTGGTAAAAGGACTAGCTATCTCCTAATCCAATGAGCGAGTTTGATTTCATAGCATCTGAGGTCCCGAAATCTATGATCCTATGATCTTCAAATCTCCCACCTATAAAAGAATGCCTCTATCCATTCACTCCAGCCCCCTCTCGCCTTCCTGGAAGCTCCTCTCCTTGCCCCATCCCCTTCCCTCTCAATTGAACTATTTCCTTCTCCAGTCTCCAGCTCTGGTGCCACCTTTTTCAGGAAGTCTTCTGGGATAACTCTTTCATTTCCCCAATTAAAAGTGATCTCCCCGATCACCACACACAGTAACAGCTGTGAAAGAATTGGCTGTTCTGCTCAGTGCAATGATCCAAGACAATTCCAAAGGACTCATGGTGAAAAAATGCTATCCATCTCCAACAGCAGACTGATGAGCTCTGAGTACAAAACAAAGTTTAATAATCTCTTTTTTTAAAATTTTGATTAAAATCTTTTTAAAAATATGGCTAATATGGAAATATATTTCGCATGATTTCACATGTCTAATTGATATATTACTTGCCCTCTCAGTGAGTGGGGGAGATTGTGGGAAGGAAAGAGAGAATTTGGAACTCAAAATTGGAAAAGAATTAAAAACAAATAAGCAATGAATTTTAGGGAAAAAATTTTACCAAAAAAAAAATTATCTCAGGCTGCTGTTTGACCTCTCCCATATGCCTAATTATCCATTTTCTTGTCCTGCAGCTTTGAATAGGCCTCTTTCCCAACTAGCATATACAGTCCTTAGGCCAGGGATAGTCATTTCTCCTCTCAGCATCCCCCAACCAGACCTAACAGTGCTTGGCTTGCCTGAGGTAGACCCTGAATCTCTTTATGTTTGTTGAAATGAGTAGTACTTCCTTACAACTATAGGATCAGGGGAACACAAAGACAAGAATGAAAGTGCCTGTCTTCATTCTTTCCTGTGATTTTATTAGAAGAAGTAGGATGTAGAAGCAAGAATACTGGATCCTGGGCCTAACCTCTGCCTCAGTTTCCCTTCCTGTAAAATTAGGAGATTGGAATAAATGTACTCTGAAGTCCCTTCCAGCTCTTAATTTATGAACTGGAGACCCAAGTTCAAATCTTGCCTTCTGGTATTTACTAGGTTTGTGAGGACAGGCAAGTCACGTACATCCCCGAGGCTCCGTTTCCTAATGTTAATGCCTGTAATATTTTTGTCACAGGGTTGCTTCGAGGATCTGGTGAGATAAGATGTGTAAACATTTTGCAAACCTTAGATCACAGTTATTGTTAAAGGCCATTTTGAATCCAGTGTCTCTCCATAGATTGGCTCTTTTTAAAAAAATCCTTTGGCCTAGATCAGATTGCACGCCATCTTGCAGAGGGGGTGGGGAGGGAGGGAGAGAAAATTTAAAACTCATAAACTTGTGGAACTGAATGTTGTAAACTAAAAATAAATAAATGAATTTTTAAAAAATCCTCTTGGACCTGTTTCCATTGGAGCAGTAGAGGGCGCTCTGTAGCCATTATTTGGGGCATTGCCTTAGCCTTTGGACCTATCCATGGTTCTCATCTAGGCAAGAGAGTCAAAGAACACTGAAAACACTCTAGTTGCGTCTCTCATAGCTGGGTCAAAGATTGAGAGCTGGATTTCTCACATTTCTCCTGGGCTTCTCCTCCAGTAAATCTTTCAAACTGTGCCTTTGCTGAAAGGAAAGGGGAAAAAGGCGGCCGGGGGAGGGAGGGGTGTATGTCCCAAGGCTCAGAATCACCAGAAAAGAAAATATTGAGAAGAGACAGCATTATGTGATGGAAAGGAGAGTTGAATCTGGAGTGTAAGGACCTGGGTTCAAATTGTGACTACTACAAACAAGACTTGAAGCTGCCCGAAGCTCAGATCACAAACTTCTTATTGCAAAATTCAGGCTTAAATTGAAGAAAGCAGGCAAAACCCTCAGACTGTAGAAGTATGACCTAAATAACATCCCTCATGAATATGAAATGGAAATGATGAACAGATTTGAGGGGTTAGATCTGGTAAACAGAGTTCCTGAATGTAGATGGAGGCAGCAACAAAAACAAATCCTAAAGAAAAGAAGAGCAAGAAAGTGAAATGACTGTCTGGTGAGGCATTACGAATAGCTGAGGAAAGAAAGAAAGTGAAAGATAAAGGAGAAAGGGAAAGACATACCCAATTGACTGCAGAACTTCAGAGAATAGCAAGAAGAGAGAAGAAGGTTTTCTTAAATGAGCAATGCAGAGAAATAGAAGGAAAAAATACAATAAGAAAGACGAGATCTCTTTAAGAAAATTAGAAGTATCAAGTAAATGTTTCATGCAAAAATGGGCATGATGAGAGACAAAAATGGTAGAAACTTAGCAGAGGAGATTAAGAAAGGAGGTAAGAATATACAGAAAGAAAGATCATAACTCCACTGATAACCACAATGGTGTGGTTACTGATCTAGAGCCAGACCTCCTAGATATTAAAGTCAAATGGCCCTTAGGAAGCATTGCTAACAATAGGGCTAGTGGAGTGAAAGTATTCCAGCTGAGCCGTTTTAAATCCCAAAAGATGATGCTTTTAAAATGCTGAACTCAATATGCAGAAAATTTGGAAAAGTCAACAGTGGTCAATGAATTGGAAAAGATGAGTTTACATCCCAATCCTAAAGAAGGGCAATGCCAAAGAATTTTCAAATTACTAAGCAATAGTACTCATTTCACATCCCAACAAGGTTACGCTTAAGATTCTACAAGCCAGGCTTCAGCAATATGTAAACTGAGAATTACCAGAAGAGCAAGCTAGTTTTTGAAGAGGCAGATGATCGAGAGACCACTTCGCCAACATTCCTGACTTGTGGAGAAAGCAAGAGAGTTCCAGAAAAACACCTACTTTTGCTTCATTGACTATATTTAAGCCTTTGACTGTGTGCATCATAACAAAATGTGGCAAGTCCTCAAAAAGAGGTAAGTACCAGAGCATCTTGTCTCTTGAGAACGGTGTATATGGGTCAAGAAGCAACAGTTTGAACCAAACATAGAACAACTGATTGGTTCAAAATTGGAAGAGGAATACAAGACTGCATTTTGTCTATTTATTTAACTTACATGCAAAGTTGTTGTTTAGTCGATTAGTCACATCCGACTCTTCGTGACCGCATTTGGGGTCTTCTTGGCAAAGAAACTGCCATTTCCTTCTCCAGTTCATTTTACAGAAGAGGAAACTGAGGCAAACAGGATTAAGTGACTTGCCCAGCATCACACAGCTAGAGTCTGAGGCTGATTTGAACTCAGGTCTTCCTGACCCCAGGGCTGGCACTCTATCCACTCTGCCAACTAGCTGTCCCTATATTCAAAGTACATCATGCAAAATGCCAGGATGGATGAATCAAAACCTGGAATTAAGGTTGCCAAGAGAAATAGCAACAATCTCAGATATGCAGGTGATACCACTCTGATGTGGGAAAGTGAAGAGGAATTAAGAAGCTTCGCGATGAGGGTGAAAGAGGTGAGTGTAAAAGCTGGCCTGAAGCTTAACATCGAAAAAATAAGATTTGCGCAACTCTGTGTTTCATCACTTGCTGGCAAATAGAGGGAGAAGAAAAGGAAGCAGTGTCAGATTTTGTGTTCTTGAGCTCAAATATCGCAGACAGCAACTACATCCATGAAATTAAAAGATGCTTGCTTCTTGGAAGGAAAGCTGCAGCAAATCTGGACAGCATAATAAAAAGCAGAGAAATCACCTTTCTGACTTGCTCTGTTTAGTCCAAGCTATGGTTTTTCCAGTAGCAATATATGGCTTTGAGAGTTGGACTACAAGGAAAGCTGAGCACTACAGAATCGATGCTTTCAAATCATGGTGCTGGAGAAGACTTTTGAGAGTCCCTTGGACAGCAAGGAGATCAAATCAGTCAATACTTAAAGAAATTAATTCAGACTATTCATTGGAAGAACAAATACTGAAAATGAAACTTAAATACTTTAGCCATATAATGAGAAGACAGGGACTTATTGGGAAAGACCCTGATGTTGGGAAAGACTGAAGGCAAAAGAAGAGGATGGCAGAAGATGAGACGAATGGATAGTGTCATGGAAACAATGGCATGAGCTTGGACAGACTTTGGAAGACAGTGGAAGATAGAAGGACCTGGTGCGCTATTTCCCATGGGATCTCAAAGAGTCGAAACCTGATTGAACAACTGAACGACAACAAAACAACATGTTGCCTTGTGAACTTATAAATTGCCTCCCCTCTTTGAGGATAAGTATTTTCAAATTATTATTTTGTGGTGGACAAGGGAGCATGAAGTGGATAAGGGGAAAGGACAATCATATGAAAAAACCAAAAGAATTCATAAAATGTTAAAAATAAAATATTCACTCAAATGAGAATCTTGGGAGAAGAAGAAAACTCAGAAGCTGTCTAGTCCAACCAGCTTGGCCATTCTCCTTTCCAGGATCCTGAGGACTGCTCATCTAACATTTGATGGCATCCTAATGGAGAGAGAGAGTCAGTCAGTCAATGAACATTCATTTAGCACTTGAGATGTGAGAGGATACAAAGAAAGACAAAAAAAAATGGTCCCTGCCCTCAGAGAGCTCACATTCTAATGGAACAGCTGGCCTTGGACCCAGGAAGACCTGGGTTTGAGTCCTGCTTCTGACACATGGTCCTGCCTGACTCTGGACAAGTCATTGATCCTCTTAGTGACCTAGGCAGCTGTCTCAGAACATAAACTGAAAGGGAGTTTCCTCACTTGGGAGTCCCCTATATCAATGAGATCACAGGCCAGCCCCTATCCCTAATACCTGTAGTTATTTACCTCATAAGCTTATTGTGAAGATAAAATAAGATCACTTTGAAAGCTTTTAAAAAAAATTAGCTAAATGGCAGCTGCTATTATTATCAAAGACCTCCATGGAGTAGGGACACACTGCTGCTCCCTCTCTACCGGGGAACCATTCACACTATTAAATTTTCTTCACATCAAGCTGAAATTTGCCTCCTCACAAGTCATTCTCTGAGGACAAATAGAATCAACCCAATATCTGTTCTCTATAATAACCCTCAAAAACAGCTATAATAATAATTTTTAAAAACATTTATAAAGGACCTACTATGTACCAGTCACTGTGCTAAGTGCTTTACTATCTCATTTGTCCTCACAACAACCCTAGGAGGTACATGTTATTACTATCATCCTGATCTTACAGCTGCTCCAGAGAAGCTAGGTGACCTGGTGGATAGAGAGTCAGGCCTGGAGTTAGGAAGACTCATCTTTCTGAGTTCAAATCCAGCCTCAGACACTTATAAGCTGTGTGACCCTGGGCAAGTCACTTCACCCTGTTTGCCTCAGTTTCCTTATCTGTCAAATGAGCTGGACAAGGAAATGCCAAACCGATCTAGTGTCTCTGCCAAGAAAACACCAACTGTGGTCACAGAGAATTGGACTTGACTGAAACAACTGAACAACAACAACAAAAAAAACAGCTGAAGAAACAGAAGCAAACAGAGATTAAGTGACTTGCTGAAAGTCACAGAGCTAATAAGTGTCTGAGGCCAGATCTGAACTCAAGTCTTCCTGGTTCCAGTCCCAATGTTCTAGTCATTGACTTCTATCATTGCCACCTCCAATCTTCTCTTTCCCATTTCTTCAATCAATCCTAATATAACATGAATTCAAATCAGTCAATAAACAAGCATCCAGTAATTGTCTACTGTGTGCCAGGTCCCTAGGATATAAAGAAAAAACACAGGAAACATTCTTTCCTTCAATGGATATTATATTCTATCAAGGGGAACAACATATAACCAAATAAAGAATCTGTACAGTAAATAAAAGGTGCTTTAGGGGAGGAGGAAGCACTAGTCACTGGGGGAATCAGGAAAGTCATTGTGTAGAAGGCGGTACTTGAGCCAAGCTTTGAAGGAAGCCAGAGATCCTAAAATGAGAAGACTGGAAGCGAGTGCATTCCAGGCATGGGGGACCTCCTGTACAAAGATGAGAAGATAGCAGATGTGGTGTTGTGCATGAGGAACACCCAAAAGGCCAGCTTGACTGGATCTTAGACTGGAGAGATAGACTAGAAACAGATTGTGAAGGGATCTAAATGACAAACAGAAGTATGTCATTGAGCCCAAAGACAATAGGGAACCATGATAGCTTTTTGAGCAGGAGAGGAACCCCCAATTAGGAGGCTGGGTAGCTCAGGGGAGAGGTGGTGCAAGTCTGTATTAGAATAGTGACTTTGTGACTGAAGAAAAAGGGTCAGATATAAAAGATATCATGGAGGCAAAATTAATGCCACTTGGCAACAAGTTGGCTTTGGGGATGGGGGAAGTCAAGGAGCTGATGATGACAGCAAGGTTATGAATCTCCATGATGGAAAGGATAATGGTGCCCTCAATGGAAATCATAAAGACCATAAGATGGACAGGTTTGGTTGGGGGTGGGGGGAGAGATGATGAATTCTGTTTTGAGTTCAATATCCATGGAATATCTAGTTGGGCATGGTCACCTGGCAATTGGTGATGTGGGACCAAAGCTCAGAGGAGTGACTAGGGCTCCATATAGAAACCTGAGAATCATTTGCATAGAGATCTACATAGAAACCAGAAACCATGAAAATCTATGAGATCTCCAAAAATGAATATAGAGCAGAGGTTCTTAACCTGGGATCTATTTATTTAAGAAAATTTTTTTGATATGTGTATTTTAATGTGATTAGTTTCCTTTGTCATCCTATATATTCTATTTTATGCACTTAAAAACTATATTCTGAGAGAGTGTTTGTAGGTTTCACCAGACTGCCAAATGGATGCCCATGACACAAAGAAGGCTAAGACTCTCTGGTGTAGAAGCATGAAAAGAGGGTCGAGGAAACATCCACAATGAGAGGGTGGGTCATGGATGATCACCTAGCAATGGAGACTGAGAAGGAGCCATTAGACAGGAAAGAGGAGAATGGAGAAAGAATTCTCCAAAATCTCAGAGAGAAGAGAGTATCCACTAGGTTGTCAACAGTGTCAAATGCTGCTGAGAAGTCAAGAAGGCCGAAGACTGAAGCTCTTCACCACCTGGTTGCCTTCTGTTGGATGCCCTCCAAATTATCAATGTCCCTCCTAAAATATGGTACCCAGAATGAAACACAGATCTAATCTGATTAAGTCAGAATACAACTAAGCTATCATCTCCCTTTAGTCCTATGTGCTGCCTTATCACATTTGACTTATCCTGAGCTTGTAGTCCACTTTAACCCTCAGATCATAGGACCATAGATTTAGAGACCCAACCATCCCCCATTTTATGGATGAGAAAACTGAGGCCCAAAGTGACTGAGATTTGTGAAAGGTCATTCAATCTATCAAAAAATATTAATCACATATTATGTGCCAGACACTGTGCTAAGAGCTAGGGATAAAAAAAAGAGGCAAAAGACAGTCCCTGGCCTCAGGGAGCTCACAGTCTAATGGAAGAGACAACAAATATACACAAACAAGCTCTATAAAGCATAAGTAGGAAATAATTAAGAGAGGTTAGGAAAGGCTTGCAGTAGAAAGTGGGATTTTAGTTGGGACTTAAAGGGATCCAGGGAAGCCAGTAAACTAAAATGAGAAGACCATTCCAGGCAGAGAGGGAATAGTCAGAGAAAATACCTGGAGCCGAGAGATGGAGTGTCTCGTTCATGTGTCACTGAATCAAAGAGCACATGGCAAGGAGTAAGATGGAAGAAGGCTGGAAATGTAGGAGCAGACCAGGTCACTCAGGTAACAAGTGATGGAAGTGATATTTGAACCCAGATCCAGATCCTTTTTAGACAAACTGCTGCCCTAATCATGCCTCCTCCACTTTGTATTTATGAAGCTGGTTTGTTTGAACTCCAATAGAATCTTTTCCATTTTTCTCTATTAAATTCTGACTTACTTACAATCTTTATGAATCCTGACTGTCACATAATGTGTTATCTATCCTTTCCAGCTTTGGGTTATCTACTAATTTTCTAAGTGTATCATCTATGCTTTTATTAAAGTCATGGATAAAAAATATTAAGTGCCACAGGACCAAACACTGATCCCTTAGGGGCAAACCTCTAAAAAC
Source organism: Phalanger gymnotis (assembly GCA_028646595.1). Classification (NCBI taxonomy): domain Eukaryota; kingdom Metazoa; phylum Chordata; class Mammalia; order Diprotodontia; family Phalangeridae; genus Phalanger; species Phalanger gymnotis. The sequence continues at coordinate 34,245,236 of CM053627.1, forward strand.
CTTTGAGTTGACATGAAATCTCTAATAACTCTACAAGTTCAGCCATTCAAACAGTGCAAAATCCCCCAAATTTCATTACTATTGCATTCACATCTTTTTACCCTCTGAAGAAGAATCATATAAGACTTTGTCAAATGCTTTGCTAAAATCTAAGTAACCTATGCCTCCAGCATCCTGTTTCTCTAATCTAGTAATCCTGTCACATAAGGAAATGGCACAACCCTCCCCCCCATAATGCCAGGGTAACTCTTTGGGTCACTACTTCCTTTTTTTGATGTTTAGTAGTCAGATTTTTAATAATCCATGCCACTATTTTGACAGGAAGTAAAGTCAAACTCACCAGCCCATACTTTGCAGACTCCATTTACTTCTTTATTTTAAAAATCAAAACATTTCCTGTCTAAAGTTCCTTCTAGCCCTAAATCGATGACCCTAAGTCACATGATGGCAGTGGAATTTATACAACTAACTTACCTATACAGAAGAATACTAGTAGCCATTGTTGGGGTTCTTACACTATTAGAAATACCAAAATTACAAAATGTCCAGGAAACCCCCCCATGATTTTTTTCTAGTTCTTCATTTGAACAATTATGACTTCTAATCTAATCTAAAAATCCATCAACTTCATTTCCTAGATTCTTACCTGGTTACCAAGTAGCAACTCAATAAAGTAAGAATTTATTAAGGGCCAACTACACACCAGGTACTATCAGGTACTGGATTCAAAGACAAACATCAAGCAGTCTCTGTGTTCAAAAAAACATCTGACTGGTTGGAGAAAAAACAGGAAAAGGCCATAAAGACCATGCAATCCAATCCCCTCCTCTCCAGGTGAGTGCACCCCCTCTGAAACTAGCCTCCTCCCAGACTGGGTTAACAGGCAATACCTATGTCAATGGCTATAATGATGAACAATAAGGAGGAAAGAAAAGCAGGGGCCTCAAGACATTGTGCAGCACCATGGACACTTCCCCAAAACCTTCCCATTCAGTTTTGGTATTGAAATCATGATATGTCACCATAGGATTGTAAATCTAAAGATGTAGTGTCAGAAGGGACCTCAAAGATCATGTAACTAAATATGTCAGTTTTACAGATGACAAAACTTGAGGCCCAGAGAGAATAAGTCACTTGTCTCTAAAGTGACACAATTCGTAAGGAGCTGAGTCAGGATTCCCTGGTTCTTTGACCCCAGATTCCATGCTGTTTCCATTACTCCATACTATTTGCCAGGAGTAGCTTGAAGGAGATAGCTATCTGATGAAAAGTGTGTATTTTAAGACAAAAGCAAAAAAAGATTCACAGATTTTTTTTAAAGAAAAATTGTTTTCCTGTGTGATAATTATTCATAATAAAAGACAGGTAGGCTGTTAGCAGGAAGGAACTGTGAATAATATGGTCTTGACCCACTTTCAGATCAGAGGAAGGCTGTATTCACAACACCTGCTAAAATCTGTGGATTCTTCCCCTTTCAAACTTATCTTTTAGCTTCTCAATATTCTGAAACAGATATAATGTTCTTTAATTAAATCTCACACCAATATATCTACTAGCCCACTAGAAGTTTTTTTTTCCTATTTCTCCTCAGAAGAGGCAAAAAGTCAATATTTATTTTATTGTGATGCAGTGTAGAGATCACTGGAGTCAGAAAGACCCATGTTTGAATCTCTCTTGAGATATTTTTTAAATGCAACTCATTTTAGTGATTTCTTTTATTTTTACATCACATTAACTTTTAATATATTTTTCTTCTCTGTCACTTACCCAGCCCCTACTCTCCATAACTCTTTAAAAAGAAAGAAAAATAAACTGCTGAGCACAACTAACCAACATGCTATCATGTCTCACAGTATATGCCATATCCCACACCCCTAGTGACCCACCTCTGTAATAAAAGGAAGGGGTAGGATTTTCTCAGCTCTTCTTCGTGGTCAGATTTGGCTGTTATGATTACATAGCATCTAGTTTCCTTTCTTTTTTTATTGTTGTAGTCATTGTGCTGCTTGTTTTCCTGGTTCTCCTTATTATTCTGCTTGTTTACTTTGTGTCATTCACATAAGCCTTCCTGCAAAAACTTCTCTGAATTCTTTTTTTTTTACTTTTGAACATCTATTTTTTAAAACCTTGAGTTCCAAATTCTCTCCCCTCTTCTCTTCCCATCCACCCTCCCTAAGAAGTCAAGCAATTCAACATGCGCCACATGCGTATCATTATGTATAACCC